>JAJHIY020000442.1:3120000-3720000 GCA_022114975.2 Lampris megalopsis | reverse complement strand
AAATAGAAGGTTTCTCACCAAAAAACACATTGGTGAAACCCCTATCTTAAGGCTCTGAGTGTTTGCGCACATGTACAACAGGCATGTTTAAACTATAACGTTTTTAGTGAAATCATGTTTCTCTCGAGGAGAAAACGCGTTTAAAGCCATAAAAAGATTTCACTGTGTTTTGACATTGGACCAAGCTACCAACAACCTAAAAAATGATCAGAACTGGAGAAATTACACATTGACATTGGGTGAAATCATGTAACTCTTAAGGACGTGTTGTAGACTTGTTGAATAGATTCATTTTTCTTGTTTTGTTTGTTTTTGATGAAATTGTGCTTTTCTCGTCGAGAAAAGGCGTTTAACGCGATAAAAAGGTTTAGTGCGTTATGAATACGGGCTAGCTTACCAAAAGTACAAATGTGAACTAAATAAGGCCGGGAGTCGTTTTTGTTGCTTAAAACACGATTTCTCGACCAGAATATGCTTTTTCAAAAAAGCCATGTTCCCATGGCGAGAGACTCGTTTTCTGTGAGAAAATGCATTAAAAGGAGGGATTTCATCAGAAACACTATAAATACATATTGTACTTGTCTGAAAACGCACAGAACCTTGAAATAGAAGGTTTCTCACCAAAAAACACATTGGTGAAACCCCTATCTTAAGGCTCTGAGTGTTTGCACACATGTACAACAGGCATGTTTAAACTATAACGTTTTTAGTGAAATCATGTTTCTCTCGAGGAGAAAACGCGTTTAAAGCCATAAAAAGATTTCACTGTGTTTTGACATTGGACCAAGCTACCAACAACCTAAAAAATGATCAGAACTGGAGAAATTACACATTGACATTGGGTGAAATCATGTACCTCTTAAGGACGTGTTGTAGACTTGTTGAATACATTCATTTTTCTTGTTTTGTTTGTTTTTGATGAAATTGTGCTTTTCTCGTCGAGAAAAGGCGTTTAACGCGATAAAAAGGTTTAGTGCGTTATGAATACGGGCTAGCTTACCAAAAGTACAAATGTGAACTAAATAAGGCCGGGAGTCGTTTTTGTTGCTTAAAACACGATTTCTCGACGAGAATATGCTTTTTCAAAAAAGCCATGTTCCCATGGCGAGAGACTCGTTTTCTGTGAGAAAATGCATTAAAAGGAGGGATTTCATCAGAAACACTATAAATACATATTGTACTTGTCTGAAAACGCACAGAACCTTGAAATAGAAGGTTTCTCACCAAAAAACACATTGGTGAAACCCCTATCTTAAGGCTCTGAGTGTTTGCACACATGTACAACAGGCATGTTTAAACTATAACGTTTTTAGTGAAATCATGTTTCTCTCGAGGAGAAAACGCGTTTAAAGCCATAAAAAGATTTCACTGTGTTTTGACATTGGACCAAGCTACCAACAACCTAAAAAATGATCAGAACTGGAGAAATTACACATTGACATTGGGTGAAATCGTGTAACTCTTAAGGACGTGTTGTAGACTTGTTGAATAGATTCATTTTTCTTGTTTTGTTTGTTTTTGATGAAATTGTGCTTTTCTCGTCGAGAAAAGGCGTTTAACGCGATAAAAAGGTTTAGTGCGTTATGAATACGGGCTAGCTTACCAAAAGTACAAATGTGAACTAAATAAGGCCGGGAGTCGTTTTTGTTGCTTAAAACACGATTTCTCGACCAGAATATGCTTTTTCAAAAAAGCCATGTTCCCATGGCGAGAGACTCGTTTTCTGTGAGAAAATGCATTAAAAGGAGGGATTTCATCAGAAACACTATAAATACATATTGTACTTGTCTGAAAACGCACAGAACCTTGAAATAGAAGGTTTCTCACCAAAAAACACATTGGTGAAACCCCTATCTTAAGGCTCTGAGTGTTTGCACACATGTACAACAGGCATGTTTAAACTATAACGTTTTTAGTGAAATCATGTTTCTCTCGAGGAGAAAACGCGTTTAAAGCCATAAAAAGATTTCACTGTGTTTTGACATTGGACCAAGCTACCAACAACCTAAAAAATGATCAGAACTGGAGAAATTACACATTGACATTGGGTGAAATCGTGTAACTCTTAAGGACGTGTTGTAGACTTGTTGAATAGATTCATTTTTCTTGTTTTGTTTGTTTTTGATGAAATTGTGCTTTTCTCGTCGAGAAAAGGCGTTTAACGCGATAAAAAGGTTTAGTGCGTTATGAATACGGGCTAGCTTACCAAAAGTACAAATGTGAACTAAATAAGGCCGGGAGTCGTTTTTGTTGCTTAAAACACGATTTCTCGACCAGAATATGCTTTTTCAAAAAAGCCATGTTCCCATGGCGAGAGACTCGTTTTCTGTGAGAAAATGCATTAAAAGGAGGGATTTCATCAGAAACACTATAAATACATATTGTACTTGTCTGAAAACGCACAGAACCTTGAAATAGAAGGTTTCTCACCAAAAAACACATTGGTGAAACCCCTATCTTAAGGCTCTGAGTGTTTGCACACATGTACAACAGGCATGTTTAAACTATAACGTTTTTAGTGAAATCATGTTTCTCTCGAGGAGAAAACGCGTTTAAAGCCATAAAAAGATTTCACTGTGTTTTGACATTGGACCAAGCTACCAACAACCTAAAAAATGATCAGAACTGGAGAAATTACACATTGACATTGGGTGAAATCGTGTAACTCTTAAGGACGTGTTGTAGACTTGTTGAATAGATTCATTTTTCTTGTTTTGTTTGTTTTTGATGAAATTGTGCTTTTCTCGTCGAGAAAAGGCGTTTAACGCGATAAAAAGGTTTAGTGCGTTATGAATACGGGCTAGCTTACCAAAAGTAAAAATGTGAACTAAATAAGGCCGGGAGTCGTTTTTGTTGCTTAAAACACGATTTCTCGACCAGAATATGCTTTTTCAAAAAAGCCATGTTCCCATGGCGAGAGACTCGTTTTCTGTGAGAAAATGCATTAAAAGGAGGGATTTCATCAGAAACACGATAAATACATATTGTACTTGTCTGAAAACGCACAGAACCTTGAAATAGAAGGTTTCTCACCAAAAAACACATTGGTGAAACCCCTATCTTAAGGCTCTGAGTGTTTGCACACATGTACAACAGGCATGTTTAAACTATAACGTTTTTAGTGAAATCATGTTTCTCTCGAGGAGAAAACGCGTTTAAAGCCATAAAAAGATTTCACTGTGTTTTGACATTGGACCAAGCTACCAACAACCTAAAAAATGATCAGAACTGGAGAAATTACACATTGACATTGGGTGAAATCGTGTAACTCTTAAGGACGTGTTGTAGACTTGTTGAATAGATTCATTTTTCTTGTTTTGTTTGTTTTTGATGAAATTGTGCTTTTCTCGTCGAGAAAAGGCGTTTAACGCGATAAAAAGGTTTAGTGCGTTATGAATACGGGCTAGCTTACCAAAAGTACAAATGTGAACTAAATAAGGCCGGGAGTCGTTTTTGTTGCTTAAAACACGATTTCTCGACCAGAATATGCTTTTTCAAAAAAGCCATGTTCCCATGGCGAGAGACTCGTTTTCTGTGAGAAAATGCATTAAAAGGAGGGATTTCATCAGAAACACTATAAATACATATTGTACTTGTCTGAAAACGCACAGAACCTTGAAATAGAAGGTTTCTCACCAAAAAACACATTGGTGAAACCCCTATCTTAAGGCTCTGAGTGTTTGCACACATGTACAACAGGCATGTTTAAACTATAACGTTTTTAGTGAAATCATGTTTCTCTCGAGGAGAAAACGCGTTTAAAGCCATAAAAAGATTTCACTGTGTTTTGACATTGGACCAAGCTACCAACAACCTAAAAAATGATCAGAACTGGAGAAATTACACATTGACATTGGGTGAAATCGTGTAACTCTTAAGGACGTGTTGTAGACTTGTTGAATAGATTCATTTTTCTTGTTTTGTTTGTTTTTGATGAAATTGTGCTTTTCTCGTCGAGAAAAGGCGTTTAACGCGATAAAAAGGTTTAGTGCGTTATGAATACGGGCTAGCTTACCAAAAGTACAAATGTGAACTAAATAAGGCCGGGAGTCGTTTTTGTTGCTTAAAACACGATTTCTCGACCAGAATATGCTTTTTCAAAAAAGCCATGTTCCCATGGCGAGAGACTCGTTTTCTGTGAGAAAATGCATTAAAAGGAGGGATTTCATCAGAAACACTATAAATACATATTGTACTTGTCTGAAAACGCACAGAACCTTGAAATAGAAGGTTTCTCACCAAAAAACACATTGGTGAAACCCCTATCTTAAGGCTCTGAGTGTTTGCACACATGTACAACAGGCATGTTTAAACTATAACGTTTTTAGTGAAATCATGTTTCTCTCGAGGAGAAAACGCGTTTAAAGCCATAAAAAGATTTCACTGTGTTTTGACATTGGACCAAGCTACCAACAACCTAAAAAATGATCAGAACTGGAGAAATTACACATTGACATTGGGTGAAATCGTGTAACTCTTAAGGACGTGTTGTAGACTTGTGGAATAGATTCATTTTTCTTGTTTTGTTTGTTTTCGATGAAATTGTGCTTTTCTCGTCGAGAAAAGGCGTTTAACGCGATAAAAAGGTTTAGTGCGTTATGAATACGGGCTAGCTTACCAAAAGTAAAAATGTGAACTAAATAAGGCCGGGAGTCGTTTTTGTTGCTTAAAACACGATTTCTCGACCAGAATATGCTTTTTCAAAAAAGCCATGTTCCCATGGCGAGAGACTCGTTTTCTGTGAGAAAATGCATTAAAAGGAGGGATTTCATCAGAAACACTATAAATACATATTGTACTTGTCTGAAAACGCACAGAACCTTGAAATAGAAGGTTTCTCACCAAAAAACACATTGGTGAAACCCCTATCTTAAGGCTCTGAGTGTTTGCACACATGTACAACAGGCATGTTTAAACTATAACGTTTTTAGTGAAATCATGTTTCTCTCGAGGAGAAAACGCGTTTAAAGCCATAAAAAGATTTCACTGTGTTTTGACATTGGACCAAGCTACCAACAACCTAAAAAATGATCAGAACTGGAGAAATTACACATTGACATTGGGTGAAATCGTGTAACTCTTAAGGACGTGTTGTAGACTTGTGGAATAGATTCATTTTTCTTGTTTTGTTTGTTTTCGATGAAATTGTGCTTTTCTCGTCGAGAAAAGGCGTTTAACGCGATAAAAAGGTTTAGTGCGTTATGAATACGGGCTAGCTTACCAAAAGTAAAAATGTGAACTAAATAAGGCCGGGAGTCGTTTTTGTTGCTTAAAACACGATTTCTCGACCAGAATATGCTTTTTCAAAAAAGCCATGTTCCCATGGCGAGAGACTCGTTTTCTGTGAGAAAATGCATTAAAAGGAGGGATTTCATCAGAAACACTATAAATACATATTGTACTTGTCTGAAAACGCACAGAACCTTGAAATAGAAGGTTTCTCACCAAAAAACACATTGGTGAAACCCCTATCTTAAGGCTCTGAGTGTTTGCACACATGTACAACAGGCATGTTTAAACTATAACGTTTTTAGTGAAATCATGTTTCTCTCGAGGAGAAAACGCGTTTAAAGCCATAAAAAGATTTCACTGTGTTTTGACATTGGACCAAGCTACCAACAACCTAAAAAATGATCAGAACTGGAGAAATTACACATTGACATTGGGTGAAATCATGTAACTCTTAAGGACGTGTTGTAGACTTGTGGAATAGATTCATTTTTCTTGTTTTGTTTGTTTTTGATGAAATTGTGCTTTTCTCGTCGAGAAAAGGCGTTTAACGCGATAAAAAGGTTTAGTGCGTTATGAATACGGGCTAGCTTACCAAAAGTACAAATGTGAACTAAATAAGGCCGGGAGTCGTTTTTGTTGCTTAAAACACGATTTCTCGACGAGAATATGCTTTTTCAAAAAAGCCATGTTCCCATGGCGAGAGACTCGTTTTCTGTGAGAAAATGCATTAAAAGGAGGGATTTCATCAGAAACACTATAAATACATATTGTACTTGTCTGAAAACGCACAGAACCTTGAAATAGAAGGTTTCTCACCAAAAAACACATTGGTGAAACCCCTATCTTAAGGCTCTGAGTGTTTGCACACATGTACAACAGGCATGTTTAAACTATAACGTTTTTAGTGAAATCATGTTTCTCTCGAGGAGAAAACGCGTTTAAAGCCATAAAAAGATTTCACTGTGTTTTGACATTGGACCAAGCTACCAACAACCTAAAAAATGATCAGAACTGGAGAAATTACACATTGACATTGGGTGAAATCGTGTAACTCTTAAGGACGTGTTGTAGACTTGTGGAATAGATTCATTTTTCTTGTTTTGTTTGTTTTCGATGAAATTGTGCTTTTCTCGTCGAGAAAAGGCGTTTAACGCGATAAAAAGGTTTAGTGCGTTATGAATACGGGCTAGCTTACCAAAAGTACAAATGTGAACTAAATAAGGCCGGGAGTCGTTTTTGTTGCTTAAAACACGATTTCTCGACCAGAATATGCTTTTTCAAAAAAGCCATGTTCCCATGGCGAGAGACTCGTTTTCTGTGAGAAAATGCATTAAAAGGAGGGATTTCATCAGAAACACTATAAATACATATTGTACTTGTCTGAAAACGCACAGAACCTTGAAATAGAAGGTTTCTCACCAAAAAACACATTGGTGAAACCCCTATCTTAAGGCTCTGAGTGTTTGCACACATGTACAACAGGCATGTTTAAACTATAACGTTTTTAGTGAAATCATGTTTCTCTCGAGGAGAAAACGCGTTTAAAGCCATAAAAAGATTTCACTGTGTTTTGACATTGGACCAAGCTACCAACAACCTAAAAAATGATCAGAACTGGAGAAATTACACATTGACATTGGGTGAAATCGTGTAACTCTTAAGGACGTGTTGTAGACTTGTGGAATAGATTCATTTTTCTTGTTTTGTTTGTTTTTGATGAAATTGTGCTTTTCTCGTCGAGAAAAGGCGTTTAACGCGATAAAAAGGTTTAGTGCGTTATGAATACGGGCTAGCTTACCAAAAGTAAAAATGTGAACTAAATAAGGCCGGGAGTCGTTTTTGTTGCTTAAAACACGATTTCTCGACCAGAATATGCTTTTTCAAAAAAGCCATGTTCCCATGGCGAGAGACTCGTTTTCTGTGAGAAAATGCATTAAAAGGAGGGATTTCATCAGAAACACTATAAATACATATTGTACTTGTCTGAAAACGCACAGAACCTTGAAATAGAAGGTTTCTCACCAAAAAACACATTGGTGAAACCCCTATCTTAAGGCTCTGAGTGTTTGCACACATGTACAACAGGCATGTTTAAACTATAACGTTTTTAGTGAAATCATGTTTCTCTCGAGGAGAAAACGCGTTTAAAGCCATAAAAAGATTTCACTGTGTTTTGACATTGGACCAAGCTACCAACAACCTAAAAAATGATCAGAACTGGAGAAATTACACATTGACATTGGGTGAAATCGTGTAACTCTTAAGGACGTGTTGTAGACTTGTGGAATAGATTCATTTTTCTTGTTTTGTTTGTTTTTGATGAAATTGTGCTTTTCTCGTCGAGAAAAGGCGTTTAACGCGATAAAAAGGTTTAGTGCGTTATGAATACGGGCTAGCTTACCAAAAGTAAAAATGTGAACTAAATAAGGCCGGGAGTCGTTTTTGTTGCTTAAAACACGATTTCTCGACCAGAATATGCTTTTTCAAAAAAGCCATGTTCCCATGGCGAGAGACTCGTTTTCTGTGAGAAAATGCATTAAAAGGAGGGATTTCATCAGAAACACTATAAATACATATTGTACTTGTCTGAAAACGCACAGAACCTTGAAATAGAAGGTTTCTCACCAAAAAACACATTGGTGAAACCCCTATCTTAAGGCTCTGAGTGTTTGCACACATGTACAACAGGCATGTTTAAACTATAACGTTTTTAGTGAAATCATGTTTCTCTCGAGGAGAAAACGCGTTTAAAGCCATAAAAAGATTTCACTGTGTTTTGACATTGGACCAAGCTACCAACAACCTAAAAAATGATCAGAACTGGAGAAATTACACATTGACATTGGGTGAAATCGTGTAACTCTTAAGGACGTGTTGTAGACTTGTGGAATAGATTCATTTTTCTTGTTTTGTTTGTTTTTGATGAAATTGTGCTTTTCTCGTCGAGAAAAGGCGTTTAACGCGATAAAAAGGTTTAGTGCGTTATGAATACGGGCTAGCTTACCAAAAGTAAAAATGTGAACTAAATAAGGCCGGGAGTCGTTTTTGTTGCTTAAAACACGATTTCTCGACCAGAATATGCTTTTTCAAAAAAGCCATGTTCCCATGGCGAGAGACTCGTTTTCTGTGAGAAAATGCATTAAAAGGAGGGATTTCATCAGAAACACTATAAATACATATTGTACTTGTCTGAAAACGCACAGAACCTTGAAATAGAAGGTTTCTCACCAAAAAACACATTGGTGAAACCCCTATCTTAAGGCTCTGAGTGTTTGCACACATGTACAACAGGCATGTTTAAACTATAACGTTTTTAGTGAAATCATGTTTCTCTCGAGGAGAAAACGCGTTTAAAGCCATAAAAAGATTTCACTGTGTTTTGACATTGGACCAAGCTACCAACAACCTAAAAAATGATCAGAACTGGAGAAATTACACATTGACATTGGGTGAAATCGTGTAACTCTTAAGGACGTGTTGTAGACTTGTGGAATAGATTCATTTTTCTTGTTTTGTTTGTTTTCGATGAAATTGTGCTTTTCTCGTCGAGAAAAGGCGTTTAACGCGATAAAAAGGTTTAGTGCGTTATGAATACGGGCTAGCTTACCAAAAGTAAAAATGTGAACTAAATAAGGCCGGGAGTCGTTTTTGTTGCTTAAAACACGATTTCTCGACCAGAATATGCTTTTTCAAAAAAGCCATGTTCCCATGGCGAGAGACTCGTTTTCTGTGAGAAAATGCATTAAAAGGAGGGATTTCATCAGAAACACTATAAATACATATTGTACTTGTCTGAAAACGCACAGAACCTTGAAATAGAAGGTTTCTCACCAAAAAACACATTGGTGAAACCCCTATCTTAAGGCTCTGAGTGTTTGCACACATGTACAACAGGCATGTTTAAACTATAACGTTTTTAGTGAAATCATGTTTCTCTCGAGGAGAAAACGCGTTTAAAGCCATAAAAAGATTTCACTGTGTTTTGACATTGGACCAAGCTACCAACAACCTAAAAAATGATCAGAACTGGAGAAATTACACATTGACATTGGGTGAAATCGTGTAACTCTTAAGGACGTGTTGTAGACTTGTGGAATAGATTCATTTTTCTTGTTTTGTTTGTTTTCGATGAAATTGTGCTTTTCTCGTCGAGAAAAGGCGTTTAACGCGATAAAAAGGTTTAGTGCGTTATGAATACGGGCTAGCTTACCAAAAGTACAAATGTGAACTAAATAAGGCCGGGAGTCGTTTTTGTTGCTTAAAACACGATTTCTCGACCAGAATATGCTTTTTCAAAAAAGCCATGTTCCCATGGCGAGAGACTCGTTTTCTGTGAGAAAATGCATTAAAAGGAGGGATTTCATCAGAAACACTATAAATACATATTGTACTTGTCTGAAAACGCACAGAACCTTGAAATAGAAGGTTTCTCACCAAAAAACACATTGGTGAAACCCCTATCTTAAGGCTCTGAGTGTTTGCGCACATGTACAACAGGCATGTTTAAACTATAACGTTTTTAGTGAAATCATGTTTCTCTCGAGGAGAAAACGCGTTTAAAGCCATAAAAAGATTTCACTGTGTTTTGACATTGGACCAAGCTACCAACAACCTAAAAAATGATCAGAACTGGAGAAATTACACATTGACATTGGGTGAAATCGTGTAACTCTTAAGGACGTGTTGTAGACTTGTGGAATAGATTCATTTTTCTTGTTTTGTTTGTTTTTGATGAAATTGTGCTTTTCTCGTCGAGAAAAGGCGTTTAACGCGATAAAAAGGTTTAGTGCGTTATGAATACGGGCTAGCTTACCAAAAGTAAAAATGTGAACTAAATAAGGCCGGGAGTCGTTTTTGTTGCTTAAAACACGATTTCTCGACCAGAATATGCTTTTTCAAAAAAGCCATGTTCCCATGGCGAGAGACTCGTTTTCTGTGAGAAAATGCATTAAAAGGAGGGATTTCATCAGAAACACTATAAATACATATTGTACTTGTCTGAAAACGCACAGAACCTTGAAATAGAAGGTTTCTCACCAAAAAACACATTGGTGAAACCCCTATCTTAAGGCTCTGAGTGTTTGCGCACATGTACAACAGGCATGTTTAAACTATAACGTTTTTAGTGAAATCATGTTTCTCTCGAGGAGAAAACGCGTTTAAAGCCATAAAAAGATTTCACTGTGTTTTGACATTGGACCAAGCTACCAACAACCTAAAAAATGATCAGAACTGGAGAAATTACACATTGACATTGGGTGAAATCATGTAACTCTTAAGGACGTGTTGTAGACTTGTGGAATAGATTCATTTTTCTTGTTTTGTTTGTTTTCGATGAAATTGTGCTTTTCTCGTCGAGAAAAGGCGTTTAACGCGATAAAAAGGTTTAGTGCGTTATGAATACGGGCTAGCTTACCAAAAGTAAAAATGTGAACTAAATAAGGCCGGGAGTCGTTTTTGTTGCTTAAAACACGATTTCTCGACCAGAATATGCTTTTTCAAAAAAGCCATGTTCCCATGGCGAGAGACTCGTTTTCTGTGAGAAAATGCATTAAAAGGAGGGATTTCATCAGAAACACTATAAATACATATTGTACTTGTCTGAAAACGCACAGAACCTTGAAATAGAAGGTTTCTCACCAAAAAACACATTGGTGAAACCCCTATCTTAAGGCTCTGAGTGTTTGTACACATGTACAACAGGCATGTTTAAACTATAACGTTTTTAGTGAAATCATGTTTCTCTCGAGGAGAAAACGCGTTTAAAGCCATAAAAAGATTTCACTGTGTTTTGACATTGGACCAAGCTACCAACAACCTAAAAAATGATCAGAACTGGAGAAATTACACATTGACATTGGGTGAAATCGTGTAACTCTTAAGGACGTGTTGTAGACTTGTGGAATAGATTCATTTTTCTTGTTTTGTTTGTTTTTGATGAAATTGTGCTTTTCTCGTCGAGAAAAGGCGTTTAACGCGATAAAAAGGTTTAGTGCGTTATGAATACGGGCTAGCTTACCAAAAGTAAAAATGTGAACTAAATAAGGCCGGGAGTCGTTTTTGTTGCTTAAAACACGATTTCTCGACCAGAATATGCTTTTTCAAAAAAGCCATGTTCCCATGGCGAGAGACTCGTTTTCTGTGAGAAAATGCATTAAAAGGAGGGATTTCATCAGAAACACTATAAATACATATTGTACTTGTCTGAAAACGCACAGAACCTTGAAATAGAAGGTTTCTCACCAAAAAACACATTGGTGAAACCCCTATCTTAAGGCTCTGAGTGTTTGCACACATGTACAACAGGCATGTTTAAACTATAACGTTTTTAGTGAAATCATGTTTCTCTCGAGGAGAAAACGCGTTTAAAGCCATAAAAAGATTTCACTGTGTTTTGACATTGGACCAAGCTACCAACAACCTAAAAAATGATCAGAACTGGAGAAATTACACATTGACATTGGGTGAAATCGTGTAACTCTTAAGGACGTGTTGTAGACTTGTGGAATAGATTCATTTTTCTTGTTTTGTTTGTTTTCGATGAAATTGTGCTTTTCTCGTCGAGAAAAGGCGTTTAACGCGATAAAAAGGTTTAGTGCGTTATGAATACGGGCTAGCTTACCAAAAGTACAAATGTGAACTAAATAAGGCCGGGAGTCGTTTTTGTTGCTTAAAACACGATTTCTCGACCAGAATATGCTTTTTCAAAAAAGCCATGTTCCCATGGCGAGAGACTCGTTTTCTGTGAGAAAATGCATTAAAAGGAGGGATTTCATCAGAAACACTATAAATACATATTGTACTTGTCTGAAAACGCACAGAACCTTGAAATAGAAGGTTTCTCACCAAAAAACACATTGGTGAAACCCCTATCTTAAGGCTCTGAGTGTTTGCACACATGTACAACAGGCATGTTTAAACTATAACGTTTTTAGTGAAATCATGTTTCTCTCGAGGAGAAAACGCGTTTAAAGCCATAAAAAGATTTCACTGTGTTTTGACATTGGACCAAGCTACCAACAACCTAAAAAATGATCAGAACTGGAGAAATTACACATTGACATTGGGTGAAATCGTGTAACTCTTAAGGACGTGTTGTAGACTTGTTGAATAGATTCATTTTTCTTGTTTTGTTTGTTTTTGATGAAATTGTGCTTTTCTCGTCGAGAAAAGGCGTTTAACGCGATAAAAAGGTTTAGTGCGTTATGAATACGGGCTAGCTTACCAAAAGTACAAATGTGAACTAAATAAGGCCGGGAGTCGTTTTTGTTGCTTAAAACACGATTTCTCGACCAGAATATGCTTTTTCAAAAAAGCCATGTTCCCATGGCGAGAGACTCGTTTTCTGTGAGAAAATGCATTAAAAGGAGGGATTTCATCAGAAACACTATAAATACATATTGTACTTGTCTGAAAACGCACAGAACCTTGAAATAGAAGGTTTCTCACCAAAAAACACATTGGTGAAACCCCTATCTTAAGGCTCTGAGTGTTTGCACACATGTACAACAGGCATGTTTAAACTATAACGTTTTTAGTGAAATCATGTTTCTCTCGAGGAGAAAACGCGTTTAAAGCCATAAAAAGATTTCACTGTGTTTTGACATTGGACCAAGCTACCAACAACCTAAAAAATGATCAGAACTGGAGAAATTACACATTGACATTGGGTGAAATCGTGTAACTCTTAAGGACGTGTTGTAGACTTGTGGAATAGATTCATTTTTCTTGTTTTGTTTGTTTTTGATGAAATTGTGCTTTTCTCGTCGAGAAAAGGCGTTTAACGCGATAAAAAGGTTTAGTGCGTTATGAATACGGGCTAGCTTACCAAAAGTACAAATGTGAACTAAATAAGGCCGGGAGTCGTTTTTGTTGCTTAAAACACGATTTCTCGACCAGAATATGCTTTTTCAAAAAAGCCATGTTCCCATGGCGAGAGACTCGTTTTCTGTGAGAAAATGCATTAAAAGGAGGGATTTCATCAGAAACACTATAAATACATATTGTACTTGTCTGAAAACGCACAGAACCTTGAAATAGAAGGTTTCTCACCAAAAAACACATTGGTGAAACCCCTATCTTAAGGCTCTGAGTGTTTGCACACATGTACAACAGGCATGTTTAAACTATAACGTTTTTAGTGAAATCATGTTTCTCTCGAGGAGAAAACGCGTTTAAAGCCATAAAAAGATTTCACTGTGTTTTGACATTGGACCAAGCTACCAACAACCTAAAAAATGATCAGAACTGGAGAAATTACACATTGACATTGGGTGAAATCGTGTAACTCTTAAGGACGTGTTGTAGACTTGTTGAATAGATTCATTTTTCTTGTTTTGTTTGTTTTTGATGAAATTGTGCTTTTCTCGTCGAGAAAAGGCGTTTAACGCGATAAAAAGGTTTAGTGCGTTATGAATACGGGCTAGCTTACCAAAAGTACAAATGTGAACTAAATAAGGCCGGGAGTCGTTTTTGTTGCTTAAAACACGATTTCTCGACCAGAATATGCTTTTTCAAAAAAGCCATGTTCCCATGGCGAGAGACTCGTTTTCTGTGAGAAAATGCATTAAAAGGAGGGATTTCATCAGAAACACTATAAATACATATTGTACTTGTCTGAAAACGCACAGAACCTTGAAATAGAAGGTTTCTCACCAAAAAACACATTGGTGAAACCCCTATCTTAAGGCTCTGAGTGTTTGCACACATGTACAACAGGCATGTTTAAACTATAACGTTTTTAGTGAAATCATGTTTCTCTCGAGGAGAAAACGCGTTTAAAGCCATAAAAAGATTTCACTGTGTTTTGACATTGGACCAAGCTACCAACAACCTAAAAAATGATCAGAACTGGAGAAATTACACATTGACATTGGGTGAAATCGTGTAACTCTTAAGGACGTGTTGTAGACTTGTTGAATAGATTCATTTTTCTTGTTTTGTTTGTTTTTGATGAAATTGTGCTTTTCTCGTCGAGAAAAGGCGTTTAACGCGATAAAAAGGTTTAGTGCGTTATGAATACGGGCTAGCTTACCAAAAGTACAAATGTGAACTAAATAAGGCCGGGAGTCGTTTTTGTTGCTTAAAACACGATTTCTCGACCAGAATATGCTTTTTCAAAAAAGCCATGTTCCCATGGCGAGAGACTCGTTTTCTGTGAGAAAATGCATTAAAAGGAGGGATTTCATCAGAAACACTATAAATACATATTGTACTTGTCTGAAAACGCACAGAACCTTGAAATAGAAGGTTTCTCACCAAAAAACACATTGGTGAAACCCCTATCTTAAGGCTCTGAGTGTTTGCACACATGTACAACAGGCATGTTTAAACTATAACGTTTTTAGTGAAATCATGTTTCTCTCGAGGAGAAAACGCGTTTAAAGCCATAAAAAGATTTCACTGTGTTTTGACATTGGACCAAGCTACCAACAACCTAAAAAATGATCAGAACTGGAGAAATTACACATTGACATTGGGTGAAATCGTGTAACTCTTAAGGACGTGTTGTAGACTTGTTGAATAGATTCATTTTTCTTGTTTTGTTTGTTTTTGATGAAATTGTGCTTTTCTCGTCGAGAAAAGGCGTTTAACGCGATAAAAAGGTTTAGTGCGTTATGAATACGGGCTAGCTTACCAAAAGTACAAATGTGAACTAAATAAGGCCGGGAGTCGTTTTTGTTGCTTAAAACACGATTTCTCGACCAGAATATGCTTTTTCAAAAAAGCCATGTTCCCATGGCGAGAGACTCGTTTTCTGTGAGAAAATGCATTAAAAGGAGGGATTTCATCAGAAACACTATAAATACATATTGTACTTGTCTGAAAACGCACAGAACCTTGAAATAGAAGGTTTCTCACCAAAAAACACATTGGTGAAACCCCTATCTTAAGGCTCTGAGTGTTTGCACACATGTACAACAGGCATGTTTAAACTATAACGTTTTTAGTGAAATCATGTTTCTCTCGAGGAGAAAACGCGTTTAAAGCCATAAAAAGATTTCACTGTGTTTTGACATTGGACCAAGCTACCAACAACCTAAAAAATGATCAGAACTGGAGAAATTACACATTGACATTGGGTGAAATCGTGTAACTCTTAAGGACGTGTTGTAGACTTGTTGAATAGATTCATTTTTCTTGTTTTGTTTGTTTTTGATGAAATTGTGCTTTTCTCGTCGAGAAAAGGCGTTTAACGCGATAAAAAGGTTTAGTGCGTTATGAATACGGGCTAGCTTACCAAAAGTACAAATGTGAACTAAATAAGGCCGGGAGTCGTTTTTGTTGCTTAAAACACGATTTCTCGACGAGAATATGCTTTTTCAAAAAAGCCATGTTCCCATGGCGAGAGACTCGTTTTCTGTGAGAAAATGCATTAAAAGGAGGGATTTCATCAGAAACACTATAAATACATATTGTACTTGTCTGAAAACGCACAGAACCTTGAAATAGAAGGTTTCTCACCAAAAAACACATTGGTGAAACCCCTATCTTAAGGCTCTGAGTGTTTGCACACATGTACAACAGGCATGTTTAAACTATAACGTTTTTAGTGAAATCATGTTTCTCTCGAGGAGAAAACGCGTTTAAAGCCATAAAAAGATTTCACTGTGTTTTGACATTGGACCAAGCTACCAACAACCTAAAAAATGATCAGAACTGGAGAAATTACACATTGACATTGGGTGAAATCGTGTAACTCTTAAGGACGTGTTGTAGACTTGTTGAATAGATTCATTTTTCTTGTTTTGTTTGTTTTTGATGAAATTGTGCTTTTCTCGTCGAGAAAAGGCGTTTAACGCGATAAAAAGGTTTAGTGCGTTATGAATACGGGCTAGCTTACCAAAAGTACAAATGTGAACTAAATAAGGCCGGGAGTCGTTTTTGTTGCTTAAAACACGATTTCTCGACCAGAATATGCTTTTTCAAAAAAGCCATGTTCCCATGGCGAGAGACTCGTTTTCTGTGAGAAAATGCATTAAAAGGAGGGATTTCATCAGAAACACTATAAATACATATTGTACTTGTCTGAAAACGCACAGAACCTTGAAATAGAAGGTTTCTCACCAAAAAACACATTGGTGAAACCCCTATCTTAAGGCTCTGAGTGTTTGCACACATGTACAACAGGCATGTTTAAACTATAACGTTTTTAGTGAAATCATGTTTCTCTCGAGGAGAAAACGCGTTTAAAGCCATAAAAAGATTTCACTGTGTTTTGACATTGGACCAAGCTACCAACAACCTAAAAAATGATCAGAACTGGAGAAATTACACATTGACATTGGGTGAAATCGTGTAACTCTTAAGGACGTGTTGTAGACTTGTTGAATAGATTCATTTTTCTTGTTTTGTTTGTTTTTGATGAAATTGTGCTTTTCTCGTCGAGAAAAGGCGTTTAACGCGATAAAAAGGTTTAGTGCGTTATGAATACGGGCTAGCTTACCAAAAGTACAAATGTGAACTAAATAAGGCCGGGAGTCGTTTTTGTTGCTTAAAACACGATTTCTCGACCAGAATATGCTTTTTCAAAAAAGCCATGTTCCCATGGCGAGAGACTCGTTTTCTGTGAGAAAATGCATTAAAAGGAGGGATTTCATCAGAAACACTATAAATACATATTGTACTTGTCTGAAAACGCACAGAACCTTGAAATAGAAGGTTTCTCACCAAAAAACACATTGGTGAAACCCCTATCTTAAGGCTCTGAGTGTTTGCACACATGTACAACAGGCATGTTTAAACTATAACGTTTTTAGTGAAATCATGTTTCTCTCGAGGAGAAAACGCGTTTAAAGCCATAAAAAGATTTCACTGTGTTTTGACATTGGACCAAGCTACCAACAACCTAAAAAATGATCAGAACTGGAGAAATTACACATTGACATTGGGTGAAATCGTGTAACTCTTAAGGACGTGTTGTAGACTTGTTGAATAGATTCATTTTTCTTGTTTTGTTTGTTTTTGATGAAATTGTGCTTTTCTCGTCGAGAAAAGGCGTTTAACGCGATAAAAAGGTTTAGTGCGTTATGAATACGGGCTAGCTTACCAAAAGTACAAATGTGAACTAAATAAGGCCGGGAGTCGTTTTTGTTGCTTAAAACACGATTTCTCGACCAGAATATGCTTTTTCAAAAAAGCCATGTTCCCATGGCGAGAGACTCGTTTTCTGTGAGAAAATGCATTAAAAGGAGGGATTTCATCAGAAACACTATAAATACATATTGTACTTGTCTGAAAACGCACAGAACCTTGAAATAGAAGGTTTCTCACCAAAAAACACATTGGTGAAACCCCTATCTTAAGGCTCTGAGTGTTTGCACACATGTACAACAGGCATGTTTAAACTATAACGTTTTTAGTGAAATCATGTTTCTCTCGAGGAGAAAACGCGTTTAAAGCCATAAAAAGATTTCACTGTGTTTTGACATTGGACCAAGCTACCAACAACCTAAAAAATGATCAGAACTGGAGAAATTACACATTGACATTGGGTGAAATCGTGTAACTCTTAAGGACGTGTTGTAGACTTGTTGAATAGATTCATTTTTCTTGTTTTGTTTGTTTTTGATGAAATTGTGCTTTTCTCGTCGAGAAAAGGCGTTTAACGCGATAAAAAGGTTTAGTGCGTTATGAATACGGGCTAGCTTACCAAAAGTACAAATGTGAACTAAATAAGGCCGGGAGTCGTTTTTGTTGCTTAAAACACGATTTCTCGACCAGAATATGCTTTTTCAAAAAAGCCATGTTCCCATGGCGAGAGACTCGTTTTCTGTGAGAAAATGCATTAAAAGGAGGGATTTCATCAGAAACACTATAAATACATATTGTACTTGTCTGAAAACGCACAGAACCTTGAAATAGAAGGTTTCTCACCAAAAAACACATTGGTGAAACCCCTATCTTAAGGCTCTGAGTGTTTGCACACATGTACAACAGGCATGTTTAAACTATAACGTTTTTAGTGAAATCATGTTTCTCTCGAGGAGAAAACGCGTTTAAAGCCATAAAAAGATTTCACTGTGTTTTGACATTGGACCAAGCTACCAACAACCTAAAAAATGATCAGAACTGGAGAAATTACACATTGACATTGGGTGAAATCGTGTAACTCTTAAGGACGTGTTGTAGACTTGTTGAATAGATTCATTTTTCTTGTTTTGTTTGTTTTTGATGAAATTGTGCTTTTCTCGTCGAGAAAAGGCGTTTAACGCGATAAAAAGGTTTAGTGCGTTATGAATACGGGCTAGCTTACCAAAAGTACAAATGTGAACTAAATAAGGCCGGGAGTCGTTTTTGTTGCTTAAAACACGATTTCTCGACGAGAATATGCTTTTTCAAAAAAGCCATGTTCCCATGGCGAGAGACTCGTTTTCTGTGAGAAAATGCATTAAAAGGAGGGATTTCATCAGAAACACTATAAATACATATTGTACTTGTCTGAAAACGCACAGAACCTTGAAATAGAAGGTTTCTCACCAAAAAACACATTGGTGAAACCCCTATCTTAAGGCTCTGAGTGTTTGCACACATGTACAACAGGCATGTTTAAACTATAACGTTTTTAGTGAAATCATGTTTCTCTCGAGGAGAAAACGCGTTTAAAGCCATAAAAAGATTTCACTGTGTTTTGACATTGGACCAAGCTACCAACAACCTAAAAAATGATCAGAACTGGAGAAATTACACATTGACATTGGGTGAAATCGTGTAACTCTTAAGGACGTGTTGTAGACTTGTTGAATAGATTCATTTTTCTTGTTTTGTTTGTTTTTGATGAAATTGTGCTTTTCTCGTCGAGAAAAGGCGTTTAACGCGATAAAAAGGTTTAGTGCGTTATGAATACGGGCTAGCTTACCAAAAGTACAAATGTGAACTAAATAAGGCCGGGAGTCGTTTTTGTTGCTTAAAACACGATTTCTCGACGAGAATATGCTTTTTCAAAAAAGCCATGTTCCCATGGCGAGAGACTCGTTTTCTGTGAGAAAATGCATTAAAAGGAGGGATTTCATCAGAAACACTATAAATACATATTGTACTTGTCTGAAAACGCACAGAACCTTGAAATAGAAGGTTTCTCACCAAAAAACACATTGGTGAAACCCCTATCTTAAGGCTCTGAGTGTTTGCACACATGTACAACAGGCATGTTTAAACTATAACGTTTTTAGTGAAATCATGTTTCTCTCGAGGAGAAAACGCGTTTAAAGCCATAAAAAGATTTCACTGTGTTTTGACATTGGACCAAGCTACCAACAACCTAAAAAATGATCAGAACTGGAGAAATTACACATTGACATTGGGTGAAATCGTGTAACTCTTAAGGACGTGTTGTAGACTTGTTGAATAGATTCATTTTTCTTGTTTTGTTTGTTTTTGATGAAATTGTGCTTTTCTCGTCGAGAAAAGGCGTTTAACGCGATAAAAAGGTTTAGTGCGTTATGAATACGGGCTAGCTTACCAAAAGTACAAATGTGAACTAAATAAGGCCGGGAGTCGTTTTTGTTGCTTAAAACACGATTTCTCGACCAGAATATGCTTTTTCAAAAAAGCCATGTTCCCATGGCGAGAGACTCGTTTTCTGTGAGAAAATGCATTAAAAGGAGGGATTTCATCAGAAACACTATAAATACATATTGTACTTGTCTGAAAACGCACAGAACCTTGAAATAGAAGGTTTCTCACCAAAAAACACATTGGTGAAACCCCTATCTTAAGGCTCTGAGTGTTTGCACACATGTACAACAGGCATGTTTAAACTATAACGTTTTTAGTGAAATCATGTTTCTCTCGAGGAGAAAACGCGTTTAAAGCCATAAAAAGATTTCACTGTGTTTTGACATTGGACCAAGCTACCAACAACCTAAAAAATGATCAGAACTGGAGAAATTACACATTGACATTGGGTGAAATCGTGTAACTCTTAAGGACGTGTTGTAGACTTGTTGAATAGATTCATTTTTCTTGTTTTGTTTGTTTTTGATGAAATTGTGCTTTTCTCGTCGAGAAAAGGCGTTTAACGCGATAAAAAGGTTTAGTGCGTTATGAATACGGGCTAGCTTACCAAAAGTACAAATGTGAACTAAATAAGGCCGGGAGTCGTTTTTGTTGCTTAAAACACGATTTCTCGACCAGAATATGCTTTTTCAAAAAAGCCATGTTCCCATGGCGAGAGACTCGTTTTCTGTGAGAAAATGCATTAAAAGGAGGGATTTCATCAGAAACACTATAAATACATATTGTACTTGTCTGAAAACGCACAGAACCTTGAAATAGAAGGTTTCTCACCAAAAAACACATTGGTGAAACCCCTATCTTAAGGCTCTGAGTGTTTGCACACATGTACAACAGGCATGTTTAAACTATAACGTTTTTAGTGAAATCATGTTTCTCTCGAGGAGAAAACGCGTTTAAAGCCATAAAAAGATTTCACTGTGTTTTGACATTGGACCAAGCTACCAACAACCTAAAAAATGATCAGAACTGGAGAAATTACACATTGACATTGGGTGAAATCGTGTAACTCTTAAGGACGTGTTGTAGACTTGTTGAATAGATTCATTTTTCTTGTTTTGTTTGTTTTTGATGAAATTGTGCTTTTCTCGTCGAGAAAAGGCGTTTAACGCGATAAAAAGGTTTAGTGCGTTATGAATACGGGCTAGCTTACCAAAAGTACAAATGTGAACTAAATAAGGCCGGGAGTCGTTTTTGTTGCTTAAAACACGATTTCTCGACCAGAATATGCTTTTTCAAAAAAGCCATGTTCCCATGGCGAGAGACTCGTTTTCTGTGAGAAAATGCATTAAAAGGAGGGATTTCATCAGAAACACGATAAATACATATTGTACTTGTCTGAAAACGCACAGAACCTTGAAATAGAAGGTTTCTCACCAAAAAACACATTGGTGAAACCCCTATCTTAAGGCTCTGAGTGTTTGCACACATGTACAACAGGCATGTTTAAACTATAACGTTTTTAGTGAAATCATGTTTCTCTCGAGGAGAAAACGCGTTTAAAGCCATAAAAAGATTTCACTGTGTTTTGACATTGGACCAAGCTACCAACAACCTAAAAAATGATCAGAACTGGAGAAATTACACATTGACATTGGGTGAAATCGTGTAACTCTTAAGGACGTGTTGTAGACTTGTTGAATAGATTCATTTTTCTTGTTTTGTTTGTTTTTGATGAAATTGTGCTTTTCTCGTCGAGAAAAGGCGTTTAACGCGATAAAAAGGTTTAGTGCGTTATGAATACGGGCTAGCTTACCAAAAGTACAAATGTGAACTAAATAAGGCCGGGAGTCGTTTTTGTTGCTTAAAACACGATTTCTCGACGAGAATATGCTTTTTCAAAAAAGCCATGTTCCCATGGCGAGAGACTCGTTTTCTGTGAGAAAATGCATTAAAAGGAGGGATTTCATCAGAAACACTATAAATACATATTGTACTTGTCTGAAAACGCACAGAACCTTGAAATAGAAGGTTTCTCACCAAAAAACACATTGGTGAAACCCCTATCTTAAGGCTCTGAGTGTTTGCACACATGTACAACAGGCATGTTTAAACTATAACGTTTTTAGTGAAATCATGTTTCTCTCGAGGAGAAAACGCGTTTAAAGCCATAAAAAGATTTCACTGTGTTTTGACATTGGACCAAGCTACCAACAACCTAAAAAATGATCAGAACTGGAGAAATTACACATTGACATTGGGTGAAATCGTGTAACTCTTAAGGACGTGTTGTAGACTTGTTGAATAGATTCATTTTTCTTGTTTTGTTTGTTTTTGATGAAATTGTGCTTTTCTCGTCGAGAAAAGGCGTTTAACGCGATAAAAAGGTTTAGTGCGTTATGAATACGGGCTAGCTTACCAAAAGTACAAATGTGAACTAAATAAGGCCGGGAGTCGTTTTTGTTGCTTAAAACACGATTTCTCGACGAGAATATGCTTTTTCAAAAAAGCCATGTTCCCATGGCGAGAGACTCGTTTTCTGTGAGAAAATGCATTAAAAGGAGGGATTTCATCAGAAACACTATAAATACATATTGTACTTGTCTGAAAACGCACAGAACCTTGAAATAGAAGGTTTCTCACCAAAAAACACATTGGTGAAACCCCTATCTTAAGGCTCTGAGTGTTTGCACACATGTACAACAGGCATGTTTAAACTATAACGTTTTTAGTGAAATCATGTTTCTCTCGAGGAGAAAACGCGTTTAAAGCCATAAAAAGATTTCACTGTGTTTTGACATTGGACCAAGCTACCAACAACCTAAAAAATGATCAGAACTGGAGAAATTACACATTGACATTGGGTGAAATCGTGTAACTCTTAAGGACGTGTTGTAGACTTGTTGAATAGATTCATTTTTCTTGTTTTGTTTGTTTTTGATGAAATTGTGCTTTTCTCGTCGAGAAAAGGCGTTTAACGCGATAAAAAGGTTTAGTGCGTTATGAATACGGGCTAGCTTACCAAAAGTACAAATGTGAACTAAATAAGGCCGGGAGTCGTTTTTGTTGCTTAAAACACGATTTCTCGACCAGAATATGCTTTTTCAAAAAAGCCATGTTCCCATGGCGAGAGACTCGTTTTCTGTGAGAAAATGCATTAAAAGGAGGGATTTCATCAGAAACACTATAAATACATATTGTACTTGTCTGAAAACGCACAGAACCTTGAAATAGAAGGTTTCTCACCAAAAAACACATTGGTGAAACCCCTATCTTAAGGCTCTGAGTGTTTGCACACATGTACAACAGGCATGTTTAAACTATAACGTTTTTAGTGAAATCATGTTTCTCTCGAGGAGAAAACGCGTTTAAAGCCATAAAAAGATTTCACTGTGTTTTGACATTGGACCAAGCTACCAACAACCTAAAAAATGATCAGAACTGGAGAAATTACACATTGACATTGGGTGAAATCGTGTAACTCTTAAGGACGTGTTGTAGACTTGTTGAATAGATTCATTTTTCTTGTTTTGTTTGTTTTTGATGAAATTGTGCTTTTCTCGTCGAGAAAAGGCGTTTAACGCGATATAAAGGTTTAGTGCGTTATGAATACGGGCTAGCTTACCAAAAGTACAAATGTGAACTAAATAAGGCCGGGAGTCGTTTTTGTTGCTTAAAACACGATTTCTCGACCAGAATATGCTTTTTCAAAAAAGCCATGTTCCCATGGCGAGAGACTCGTTTTCTGTGAGAAAATGCATTAAAAGGAGGGATTTCATCAGAAACACGATAAATACATATTGTACTTGTCTGAAAACGCACAGAACCTTGAAATAGAAGGTTTCTCACCAAAAAACACATTGGTGAAACCCCTATCTTAAGGCTCTGAGTGTTTGCACACATGTACAACAGGCATGTTTAAACTATAACGTTTTTAGTGAAATCATGTTTCTCTCGAGGAGAAAACGCGTTTAAAGCCATAAAAAGATTTCACTGTGTTTTGACATTGGACCAAGCTACCAACAACCTAAAAAATGATCAGAACTGGAGAAATTACACATTGACATTGGGTGAAATCGTGTAACTCTTAAGGACGTGTTGTAGACTTGTTGAATAGATTCATTTTTCTTGTTTTGTTTGTTTTTGATGAAATTGTGCTTTTCTCGTCGAGAAAAGGCGTTTAACGCGATAAAAAGGTTTAGTGCGTTATGAATACGGGCTAGCTTACCAAAAGTACAAATGTGAACTAAATAAGGCCGGGAGTCGTTTTTGTTGCTTAAAACACGATTTCTCGACCAGAATATGCTTTTTCAAAAAAGCCATGTTCCCATGGCGAGAGACTCGTTTTCTGTGAGAAAATGCATTAAAAGGAGGGATTTCATCAGAAACACGATAAATACATATTGTACTTGTCTGAAAACGCACAGAACCTTGAAATAGAAGGTTTCTCACCAAAAAACACATTGGTGAAACCCCTATCTTAAGGCTCTGAGTGTTTGCACACATGTACAACAGGCATGTTTAAACTATAACGTTTTTAGTGAAATCATGTTTCTCTCGAGGAGAAAACGCGTTTAAAGCCATAAAAAGATTTCACTGTGTTTTGACATTGGACCAAGCTACCAACAGCCTAAAAAATGATCAGAACTGGAGAAATTACACATTGACATTGGGTGAAATCGTGTAACTCTTAAGGACGTGTTGTAGACTTGTTGAATAGATTCATTTTTCTTGTTTTGTTTGTTTTTGATGAAATTGTGCTTTTCTCGTCGAGAAAAGGCGTTTAACGCGATAAAAAGGTTTAGTGCGTTATGAATACGGGCTAGCTTACCAAAAGTACAAATGTGAACTAAATAAGGCCGGGAGTCGTTTTTGTTGCTTAAAACACGATTTCTCGACGAGAATATGCTTTTTCAAAAAAGCCATGTTCCCATGGCGAGAGACTCGTTTTCTGTGAGAAAATGCATTAAAAGGAGGGATTTCATCAGAAACACGATAAATACATATTGTACTTGTCTGAAAACGCACAGAACCTTGAAATAGAAGGTTTCTCACCAAAAAACACATTGGTGAAACCCCTATCTTAAGGCTCTGAGTGTTTGCACACATGTACAACAGGCATGTTTAAACTATAACGTTTTTAGTGAAATCATGTTTCTCTCGAGGAGAAAACGCGTTTAAAGCCATAAAAAGATTTCACTGTGTTTTGACATTGGACCAAGCTACCAACAGCCTAAAAAATGATCAGAACTGGAGAAATTACACATTGACATTGGGTGAAATCGTGTAACTCTTAAGGACGTGTTGTAGACTTGTTGAATAGATTCATTTTTCTTGTTTTGTTTGTTTTTGATGAAATTGTGCTTTTCTCGTCGAGAAAAGGCGTTTAACGCGATAAAAAGGTTTAGTGCGTTATGAATACGGGCTAGCTTACCAAAAGTACAAATGTGAACTAAATAAGGCCGGGAGTCGTTTTTGTTGCTTAAAACACGATTTCTCGACGAGAATATGCTTTTTCAAAAAAGCCATGTTCCCATGGCGAGAGACTCGTTTTCTGTGAGAAAATGCATTAAAAGGAGGGATTTCATCAGAAACACTATAAATACATATTGTACTTGTCTGAAAACGCACAGAACCTTGAAATAGAAGGTTTCTCACCAAAAAACACATTGGTGAAACCCCTATCTTAAGGCTCTGAGTGTTTGCACACATGTACAACAGGCATGTTTAAACTATAACGTTTTTAGTGAAATCATGTTTCTCTCGAGGAGAAAACGCGTTTAAAGCCATAAAAAGATTTCACTGTGTTTTGACATTGGACCAAGCTACCAACAACCTAAAAAATGATCAGAACTGGAGAAATTACACATTGACATTGGGTGAAATCGTGTAACTCTTAAGGACGTGTTGTAGACTTGTTGAATAGATTCGTTTTTCTTGTTTTGTTTGTTTTTGATGAAATTGTGCTTTTCTCGTCGAGAAAAGGCGTTTAACGCGATAAAAAGGTTTAGTGCGTTATGAATACGGGCTAGCTTACCAAAAGTACAAATGTGAACTAAATAAGGCCGGGAGTCGTTTTTGTTGCTTAAAACACGATTTCTCGACGAGAATATGCTTTTTCAAAAAAGCCATGTTCCCATGGCGAGAGACTCGTTTTCTGTGAGAAAATGCATTAAAAGGAGGGATTTCATCAGAAACACTATAAATACATATTGTACTTGTCTGAAAACGCACAGAACCTTGAAATAGAAGGTTTCTCACCAAAAAACACATTGGTGAAACCCCTATCTTAAGGCTCTGAGTGTTTGCACACATGTACAACAGGCATGTTTAAACTATAACGTTTTTAGTGAAATCATGTTTCTCTCGAGGAGAAAACGCGTTTAAAGCCATAAAAAGATTTCACTGTGTTTTGACATTGGACCAAGCTACCAACAACCTAAAAAATGATCAGAACTGGAGAAATTACACATTGACATTGGGTGAAATCGTGTAACTCTTAAGGACGTGTTGTAGACTTGTTGAATAGATTCATTTTTCTTGTTTTGTTTGTTTTTGATGAAATTGTGCTTTTCTCGTCGAGAAAAGGCGTTTAACGCGATAAAAAGGTTTAGTGCGTTATGAATACGGGCTAGCTTACCAAAAGTACAAATGTGAACTAAATAAGGCCGGGAGTCGTTTTTGTTGCTTAAAACACGATTTCTCGACGAGAATATGCTTTTTCAAAAAAGCCATGTTCCCATGGCGAGAGACTCGTTTTCTGTGAGAAAATGCATTAAAAGGAGGGATTTCATCAGAAACACGATAAATACATATTGTACTTGTCTGAAAACGCACAGAACCTTGAAATAGAAGGTTTCTCACCAAAAAACACATTGGTGAAACCCCTATCTTAAGGCTCTGAGTGTTTGCACACATGTACAACAGGCATGTTTAAACTATAACGTTTTTAGTGAAATCATGTTTCTCTCGAGGAGAAAACGCGTTTAAAGCCATAAAAAGATTTCACTGTGTTTTGACATTGGACCAAGCTACCAACAACCTAAAAAATGATCAGAACTGGAGAAATTACACATTGACATTGGGTGAAATCGTGTAACTCTTAAGGACGTGTTGTAGACTTGTTGAATAGATTCGTTTTTCTTGTTTTGTTTGTTTTTGATGAAATTGTGCTTTTCTCGTCGAGAAAAGGCGTTTAACGCGATAAAAAGGTTTAGTGCGTTATGAATACGGGCTAGCTTACCAAAAGTACAAATGTGAACTAAATAAGGCCGGGAGTCGTTTTTGTTGCTTAAAACACGATTTCTCGACGAGAATATGCTTTTTCAAAAAAGCCATGTTCCCATGGCGAGAGACTCGTTTTCTGTGAGAAAATGCATTAAAAGGAGGGATTTCATCAGAAACACTATAAATACATATTGTACTTGTCTGAAAACGCACAGAACCTTGAAATAGAAGGTTTCTCACCAAAAAACACATTGGTGAAACCCCTATCTTAAGGCTCTGAGTGTTTGCACACATGTACAACAGGCATGTTTAAACTATAACGTTTTTAGTGAAATCATGTTTCTCTCGAGGAGAAAACGCGTTTAAAGCCATAAAAAGATTTCACTGTGTTTTGACATTGGACCAAGCTACCAACAACCTAAAAAATGATCAGAACTGGAGAAATTACACATTGACATTGGGTGAAATCGTGTAACTCTTAAGGACGTGTTGTAGACTTGTTGAATAGATTCATTTTTCTTGTTTTGTTTGTTTTTGATGAAATTGTGCTTTTCTCGTCGAGAAAAGGCGTTTAACGCGATAAAAAGGTTTAGTGCGTTATGAATACGGGCTAGCTTACCAAAAGTACAAATGTGAACTAAATAAGGCCGGGAGTCGTTTTTGTTGCTTAAAACACGATTTCTCGACGAGAATATGCTTTTTCAAAAAAGCCATGTTCCCATGGCGAGAGACTCGTTTTCTGTGAGAAAATGCATTAAAAGGAGGGATTTCATCAGAAACACTATAAATACATATTGTACTTGTCTGAAAACGCACAGAACCTTGAAATAGAAGGTTTCTCACCAAAAAACACATTGGTGAAACCCCTATCTTAAGGCTCTGAGTGTTTGCACACATGTACAACAGGCATGTTTAAACTATAACGTTTTTAGTGAAATCATGTTTCTCTCGAGGAGAAAACGCGTTTAAAGCCATAAAAAGATTTCACTGTGTTTTGACATTGGACCAAGCTACCAACAACCTAAAAAATGATCAGAACTGGAGAAATTACACATTGACATTGGGTGAAATCGTGTAACTCTTAAGGACGTGTTGTAGACTTGTTGAATAGATTCATTTTTCTTGTTTTGTTTGTTTTTGATGAAATTGTGCTTTTCTCGTCGAGAAAAGGCGTTTAACGCGATAAAAAGGTTTAGTGCGTTATGAATACGGGCTAGCTTACCAAAAGTACAAATGTGAACTAAATAAGGCCGGGAGTCGTTTTTGTTGCTTAAAACACGATTTCTCGACCAGAATATGCTTTTTCAAAAAAGCCATGTTCCCATGGCGAGAGACTCGTTTTCTGTGAGAAAATGCATTAAAAGGAGGGATTTCATCAGAAACACTATAAATACATATTGTACTTGTCTGAAAACGCACAGAACCTTGAAATAGAAGGTTTCTCACCAAAAAACACATTGGTGAAACCCCTATCTTAAGGCTCTGAGTGTTTGCACACATGTACAACAGGCATGTTTAAACTATAACGTTTTTAGTGAAATCATGTTTCTCTCGAGGAGAAAACGCGTTTAAAGCCATAAAAAGATTTCACTGTGTTTTGACATTGGACCAAGCTACCAACAACCTAAAAAATGATCAGAACTGGAGAAATTACACATTGACATTGGGTGAAATCGTGTAACTCTTAAGGACGTGTTGTAGACTTGTTGAATAGATTCATTTTTCTTGTTTTGTTTGTTTTTGATGAAATTGTGCTTTTCTCGTCGAGAAAAGGCGTTTAACGCGATAAAAAGGTTTAGTGCGTTATGAATACGGGCTAGCTTACCAAAAGTACAAATGTGAACTAAATAAGGCCGGGAGTCGTTTTTGTTGCTTAAAACACGATTTCTCGACCAGAATATGCTTTTTCAAAAAAGCCATGTTCCCATGGCGAGAGACTCGTTTTCTGTGAGAAAATGCATTAAAAGGAGGGATTTCATCAGAAACACGATAAATACATATTGTACTTGTCTGAAAACGCACAGAACCTTGAAATAGAAGGTTTCTCACCAAAAAACACATTGGTGAAACCCCTATCTTAAGGCTCTGAGTGTTTGCACACATGTACAACAGGCATGTTTAAACTATAACGTTTTTAGTGAAATCATGTTTCTCTCGAGGAGAAAACGCGTTTAAAGCCATAAAAAGATTTCACTGTGTTTTGACATTGGACCAAGCTACCAACAACCTAAAAAATGATCAGAACTGGAGAAATTACACATTGACATTGGGTGAAATCGTGTAACTCTTAAGGACGTGTTGTAGACTTGTTGAATAGATTCGTTTTTCTTGTTTTGTTTGTTTTTGATGAAATTGTGCTTTTCTCGTCGAGAAAAGGCGTTTAACGCGATAAAAAGGTTTAGTGCGTTATGAATACGGGCTAGCTTACCAAAAGTACAAATGTGAACTAAATAAGGCCGGGAGTCGTTTTTGTTGCTTAAAACACGATTTCTCGACGAGAATATGCTTTTTCAAAAAAGCCATGTTCCCATGGCGAGAGACTCGTTTTCTGTGAGAAAATGCATTAAAAGGAGGGATTTCATCAGAAACACTATAAATACATATTGTACTTGTCTGAAAACGCACAGAACCTTGAAATAGAAGGTTTCTCACCAAAAAACACATTGGTGAAACCCCTATCTTAAGGCTCTGAGTGTTTGCACACATGTACAACAGGCATGTTTAAACTATAACGTTTTTAGTGAAATCATGTTTCTCTCGAGGAGAAAACGCGTTTAAAGCCATAAAAAGATTTCACTGTGTTTTGACATTGGACCAAGCTACCAACAACCTAAAAAATGATCAGAACTGGAGAAATTACACATTGACATTGGGTGAAATCGTGTAACTCTTAAGGACGTGTTGTAGACTTGTTGAATAGATTCATTTTTCTTGTTTTGTTTGTTTTTGATGAAATTGTGCTTTTCTCGTCGAGAAAAGGCGTTTAACGCGATAAAAAGGTTTAGTGCGTTATGAATACGGGCTAGCTTACCAAAAGTACAAATGTGAACTAAATAAGGCCGGGAGTCGTTTTTGTTGCTTAAAACACGATTTCTCGACCAGAATATGCTTTTTCAAAAAAGCCATGTTCCCATGGCGAGAGACTCGTTTTCTGTGAGAAAATGCATTAAAAGGAGGGATTTCATCAGAAACACGATAAATACATATTGTACTTGTCTGAAAACGCACAGAACCTTGAAATAGAAGGTTTCTCACCAAAAAACACATTGGTGAAACCCCTATCTTAAGGCTCTGAGTGTTTGCACACATGTACAACAGGCATGTTTAAACTATAACGTTTTTAGTGAAATCATGTTTCTCTCGAGGAGAAAACGCGTTTAAAGCCATAAAAAGATTTCACTGTGTTTTGACATTGGACCAAGCTACCAACAACCTAAAAAATGATCAGAACTGGAGAAATTACACATTGACATTGGGTGAAATCGTGTAACTCTTAAGGACGTGTTGTAGACTTGTTGAATAGATTCGTTTTTCTTGTTTTGTTTGTTTTTGATGAAATTGTGCTTTTCTCGTCGAGAAAAGGCGTTTAACGCGATAAAAAGGTTTAGTGCGTTATGAATACGGGCTAGCTTACCAAAAGTACAAATGTGAACTAAATAAGGCCGGGAGTCGTTTTTGTTGCTTAAAACACGATTTCTCGACCAGAATATGCTTTTTCAAAAAAGCCATGTTCCCATGGCGAGAGACTCGTTTTCTGTGAGAAAATGCATTAAAAGGAGGGATTTCATCAGAAACACTATAAATACATATTGTACTTGTCTGAAAACGCACAGAACCTTGAAATAGAAGGTTTCTCACCAAAAAACACATTGGTGAAACCCCTATCTTAAAAGGCTCTGAGTGTTTGCACACATGTACAACAGGCATGTTTAAACTATAACGTTTTTAGTGAAATCATGTTTCTCTCGAGGAGAAAACGCGTTTAAAGCCATAAAAAGATTTCACTGTGTTTTGACATTGGACCAAGCTACCAACAACCTATAAAATGATCAGAACTGGAGAAATTACACATTGACATTGGGTGAAATCATGTAACTCTTAAGGACGTTTTGTAGACTCGTTAAATACATTCGTTTTTCTTGTTTTGTTTGTTTTTGACGAAATTGTGCTTTTCTCGTCGAGATAAGGCGTTTAACGCGATAAAAAGGTTTAGTGCGCTATGAATACGGGCTAGCTTACCAAAAGTACAAATGTGAACTAAATAAGGCCGGGAGTCGTTTTTCTTGTTTAAAACACGATTTCTCGACCAGACTATGCTTTTTTTTTAAAAAGCCATGTTCCCATGGCGAGAGACTCGTTTTCTGTGAGAAAATGCATTAAAAGGAGGGATTTCATCAGAAACACTATAAATACATATTGTACTTGTCTGAAAACGCACAGAACCTTGAAATAGAAGGTTTCTCACCAAAAAACACATTGGTGAAACCCCTATCTTAAGGCTCTGAGTGTTTGCGCACATGTACAACAGGCATGTTTAAACTATAACGTTTTTAGTGAAATCATGTTTCTCTCGAGGAGAAAACGCGTTTAAAGCCATAAAAAAGATTTCACTGTGTTTTGACATTGGACCAAGCTACCAACAACCTAAAAAATGATCAGAACTGGAGAAATTACACATTGACATTGGGTGAAATCATGTACCTCTTAAGGACGTGTTGTAGACTTGTTGAATACATTCGTTTTTCTTGTTTTGTTTGTTTTTGATGAAATTGTGCTTTTCTCGTCGAGAAAAGGCGTTTAACGCGATAAAAAGGTTTAGTGCGTTATGAATACGGGCTAGCTTACCAAAAGTACAAATGTGAACTAAATAAGGCCGGGAGTCGTTTTTATTGCTTAAAACACGATTTCTCGACGAGAATATGCTTTTTCAAAAAAGCCATGTTCCCATGGCGAGAGACTCGTTTTCTGAGAGAAAATGCATTAAAAGGAGGGATTTCATCAGAAACACTATAAATACATATTGTACTTGTCTGAAAACGCACAGAACCTTGAAATAGAAGGTTTCTCACCAAAAAACACATTGGTGAAACCCCTATCTTAAGGCTCTGAGTGTTTGCACACATGTACAACAGGCATGTTTAAACTATAACGTTTTTAGTGAAATCATGTTTCTCTCGAGGAGAAAACGCGTTTAAAGCCATAAAAAGATTTCACTGTGTTTTGACATTGGACCAAGCTACCAACAGCCTAAAAAATGATCAGAACTGGAGAAATTACACATTGACATTGGGTGAAATCGTGTAACTCTTAAGGACGTGTTGTAGACTTGTTGAATAGATTCATTTTTCTTGTTTTGTTTGTTTTTGATGAAATTGTGCTTTTCTCGTCGAGAAAAGGCGTTTAACGCGATAAAAAGGTTTAGTGCGTTATGAATACGGGCTAGCTTACCAAAAGTACAAATGTGAACTAAATAAGGCCGGGAGTCGTTTTTGTTGCTTAAAACACGATTTCTCGACCAGAATATGCTTTTTCAAAAAAGCCATGTTCCCATGGCGAGAGACTCGTTTTCTGTGAGAAAATGCATTAAAAGGAGGGATTTCATCAGAAACACGATAAATACATATTGTACTTGTCTGAAAACGCACAGAACCTTGAAATAGAAGGTTTCTCACCAAAAAACACATTGGTGAAACCCCTATCTTAAGGCTCTGAGTGTTTGCACACATGTACAACAGGCATGTTTAAACTATAACGTTTTTAGTGAAATCATGTTTCTCTCGAGGAGAAAACGCGTTTAAAGCCATAAAAAGATTTCACTGTGTTTTGACATTAGACCAAGCTACCAACAACCTAAAAAATGATCAGAACTGGAGAAATTACACATTGACATTGGGTGAAATCGTGTAACTCTTAAGGACGTGTTGTAGACTTGTTGAATAGATTCGTTTTTCTTGTTTTGTTTGTTTTTGATGAAATTGTGCTTTTCTCGTCGAGAAAAGGCGTTTAACGCGATAAAAAGGTTTAGTGCGTTATGAATACGGGCTAGCTTACCAAAAGTACAAATGTGAACTAAATAAGGCCGGGAGTCGTTTTTGTTGCTTAAAACACGATTTCTCGACCAGAATATGCTTTTTCAAAAAAGCCATGTTCCCATGGCGAGAGACTCGTTTTCTGTGAGAAAATGCATTAAAAGGAGGGATTTCATCAGAAACACTGTAAATACATATTGTACTTGTCTGAAAACGCACAGAACCTTGAAATAGAAGGTTTCTCACCAAAAAACACATTGGTGAAACCCCTATCTTAAAAGGCTCTGAGTGTTTGCACACATGTACAACAGGCATGTTTAAACTATAACGTTTTTAGTGAAATCATGTTTCTCTCGAGGAGAAAACGCGTTTAAAGCCATAAAAAGATTTCACTGTGTTTTGACATTGGACCAAGCTACCAACAACCTATAAAATGATCAGAACTGGAGAAATTACACATTGACATTGGGTGAAATCATGTAACTCTTAAGGACGTTTTGTAGACTCGTTAAATACATTCGTTTTTCTTGTTTTGTTTGTTTTTGACGAAATTGTGCTTTTCTCGTCGAGAAAAGGCGTTTAACGCGATAAAAAGGTTTAGTGCGCTATGAATACGGGCTAGCTTACCAAAAGTACAAATGTGAACTAAATAAGGCCGGGAGTCGTTTTTCTTGTTTAAAACACGATTTCTCGACCAGACTATGCTTTTTTTTTAAAAAGCCATGTTCCCATGGCGAGAGACTCGTTTTCTGTGAGAAAATGCATTAAAAGGAGGGATTTCATCAGAAACACTATAAATACATATTGTACTTGTCTGAAAACGCACAGAACCTTGAAATAGAAGGTTTCTCACCAAAAAACACATTGGTGAAACCCCTATCTTAAGGCTCTGAGTGTTTGCGCACATGTACAACAGGCATGTTTAAACTATAACGTTTTTAGTGAAATCATGTTTCTCTCGAGGAGAAAACGCGTTTAAAGCCATAAAAAAGATTTCACTGTATTTTGACATTGGACCGAGCTACCAACAACCTAAAAAATGATCAGAACTGGAGAAATTACACATTGACATTGGGTGAAATCATGTACCTCTTAAGGACGTGTTGTAGACTTGTTGAATACATTCGTTTTTCTTGTTTTGTTTGTTTTTGATGAAATTGTGCTTTTCTCGTCGAGAAAAGGCGTTTAACGCGATAAAAAGGTTTAGTGCGTTATGAATACGGGCTAGCTTACCAAAAGTACAAATGTGAACTAAATAAGGCCGGGAGTCGTTTTTATTGCTTAAAACACGATTTCTCGACGAGAATATGCTTTTTCAAAAAAGCCATGTTCCCATGGCGAGAGACTCGTTTTCTGAGAGAAAATGCATTAAAAGGAGGGATTTCATCAGAAACACTATAAATACATATTGTACTTGTCTGAAAACGCACAGAACCTTGAAATAGAAGGTTTCTCAAAAAAAACACATTGGTGAAACCCCTATCTTAAGGCTCTGAGTGTTTGCACACATGTACAACAGGCATGTTTAAACTATAACGTTTTTAGTGAAATCATGTTTCTCTCGAGGAGAAAACGCGTTTAAAGCCATAAAAAGATTTCACTGTGTTTTGACATTGGACCAAGCTACCAACAGCCTAAAAAATGATCAGAACTGGAGAAATTACACATTGACATTGGGTGAAATCGTGTAACTCTTAAGGACGTGTTGTAGACTTGTTGAATAGATTTATTTTTCTTGTTTTGTTTGTTTTTGATGAAATTGTGCTTTTCTCGTCGAGAAAAGGCGTTTAACGCGATAAAAAGGTTTAGTGCGTTATGAATACGGGCTAGCTTACCAAAAGTACAAATGTGAACTAAATAAGGCCGGGAGTCGTTTTTGTTGCTTAAAACACGATTTCTCGACCAGAATATGATTTTTCAAAAAAGCCATGTTCCCATGGCGAGAGACTCGTTTTCTGTGAGAAAATGCATTAAAAGGAGGGATTTCATCAGAAACACTATAAATACATATTGTACTTGTCTGAAAACGCACAGAACCTTGAAATAGAAGGTTTCTCAAAAAAAACACATTGGTGAAACCCCTATCTTAAGGCTCTGAGTGTTTGCACACATGTACAACAGGCATGTTTAAACTATAACGTTTTTAGTGAAATCATGTTTCTCTCGAGGAGAAAACGCGTTTAAAGCCATAAAAAGATTTCACTGTGTTTTGACATTGGACCAAAGCTACCAACAGCCTAAAAAATGATCAGAACTGGAGAAATTACACATTGACATTGGGTGAAATCGTGTAACTCTTAAGGACGTGTTGTAGACTTGTTGAATAGATTTATTTTTCTTGTTTTGTTTGTTTTTGATGAAATTGTGCTTTTCTCGTCGAGAAAAGGCGTTTAACGCGATAAAAAGGTTTAGTGCGTTATGAATACGGGCTAGCTTACCAAAAGTACAAATGTGAACTAAATAAGGCCGGGAGTCGTTTTTGTTGCTTAAAACACGATTTCTCGACCAGAATATGATTTTTCAAAAAAGCCATGTTCCACATGGCGAGAGACTCGTTTTCTGTGAGAAAATGCATTAAAAGGAGGGATTTCATCAGAAACACTGTAAATACATATTGTACTTGTCTGAAAACGCACAGAACCTTGAAATAGAAGGTTTCTCACCAAAAAACACATTGGTGAAACCCCTATCTTAAAAGGCTCTGAGTGTTTGCACACATGTACAACAGGCATGTTTAAACTATAACGTTTTTAGTGAAATCATGTTTCTCTCGAGGAGAAAACGCGTTTAAAGCCATAAAAAGATTTCACTGTGTTTTGACATTGGACCAAGCTACCAACAACCTAAAAAATGATCAGAACTGGAGAAAGTACACATTGACATTGGGTGAAATCGTGTAACTCTTAAGGACGTGTTGTAGACTTGTTGAATAGATTCATTTTTCGTCTTTTGTTTGTTTTTGATGAAATTGTGCTTTTCTCGTCGAGAAAAGGCGTGTAAGGCGATAAAAAGGTTTAGTGCATTATGAATACGGGCTAGCTTACCAAAAGTACAAATGTGAACTAAATAAGGCCGGGAGTCGTTTTTGTTGCTTAAAACACGATTTCTCGACCAGAATATGCTTTTTCAAAAAAGCCATGTTCCCATGGCGAGAGACTCGTTTTCTGTGAGAAAATGCATTAAAAGGAGGGATTTCATCAGAAACACTATAAATACATATTGTACTTGTCTGAAAACGCACAGAACCTTGAAATAGAAGGTTTCTCACCAAAAAACACATTGGTGAAACCCCTATCTTAAAAGGCTCTGAGTGTTTGCACACATGTACAACAGGCATGTTTAAACTATAACGTTTTTAGTGAAATCATGTTTCTCTCGAGGAGAAAACGCGTTTAAAGCCATAAAAAGATTTCACTGTGTTTTGGCATTGACCAAGCTACCAACAACCTAAAAAATGATCAGAACTGGAGAAATTACACATTGACATTGGGTGAAATCATGTAACTCTTAAGGACGTGTTGTAGACTTGTTGAATAGATTCATTTTTCTTGTTTTGTTTGTTTTTGATGAAATTGTGCTTTTCTCGTCGAGAAAAGTCGTTTAACGCGATAAAAAGGTTTAGTGCGTTATGAATACGGGCTAGCTTACCAAAAGTACAAATGTGAACTAAATAAGGCCGGGAGTCGTTTTTGTTGCTTAAAACACGATTTCTCGACCAGAATATGCTTTTTCAAAAAAGCCATGTTCCCATGGCGAGAGACTCGTTTTCTGTGAGAAAATGCATTAAAAGGAGGGATTTCATCAGAAACACGATAAATACATATTGTACTTGTCTGAAAACGCACAGAACCTTGAAATAGAAGGTTTCTCACCAAAAAACACATTGGTGAAACCCCTATCTTAAGGCTCTGAGTGTTTGCACACATGTACAACAGGCATGTTTAAACTATAACGTTTTTAGTGAAATCATGTTTCTCTCGAGGAGAAAACGCGTTTAAAGCCATAAAAAGATTTCACTGTGTTTTGACATTGGACCAAGCTACCAACAACCTAAAAAATGATCAGAACTGGAGAAATTACACATTGACATTGGGTGAAATCGTGTAACTCTTAAGGACGTGTTGTAGACTTGTTGAATAGATTCGTTTTTCTTGTTTTGTTTGTTTTTGATGAAATTGTGCTTTTCTCGTCGAGAAAAGGCGTTTAACGCGATAAAAAGGTTTAGTGTGTTATGAATACGGGCTAGCTTACCAAAAGTACAAATGTGAACTAAATAAGGCCGGGAGTCGTTTTTGTTGCTTAAAACACGATTTCTCGACCAGAATATGCTTTTTCAAAAAAGCCATGTTCCCATGGCGAGAGACTCGTTTTCTGTGAGAAAATGCATTAAAAGGAGGGATTTCATCAGAAACACGATAAATACATATTGTACTTGTCTGAAAACGCACAGAACCTTGAAATAGAAGGTTTCTCACCAAAAAACACATTGGTGAAACCCCTATCTTAAGGCTCTGAGTGTTTGCACACATGTACAACAGGCATGTTTAAACTATAACGTTTTTAGTGAAATCATGTTTCTCTCGAGGAGAAAACGCGTTTAAAGCCATAAAAAGATTTCACTGTGTTTTGACATTGGACCAAGCTACCAACAGCCTAAAAAATGATCAGAACTGGAGAAATTACACATTGACATTGGGTGAAATCGTGTAACTCTTAAGGACGTGTTGTAGACTTGTTGAATAGATTCATTTTTCTTGTTTTGTTTGTTTTTGATGAAATTGTGCTTTTCTCGTCGAGAAAAGGCGTTTAACGCGATAAAAAGGTTTAGTGCGTTATGAATACGGGCTAGCTTACCAAAAGTACAAATGTGAACTAAATAAGGCCGGGAGTCGTTTTTGTTGCTTAAAACACGATTTCTCGACCAGAATATGCTTTTTCAAAAAAGCCATGTTCCCATGGCGAGAGACTCGTTTTCTGTGAGAAAATGCATTAAAAGGAGGGATTTCATCAGAAACACGATAAATACATATTGTACTTGTCTGAAAACGCACAGAACCTTGAAATAGAAGGTTTCTCACCAAAAAACACATTGGTGAAACCCCTATCTTAAGGCTCTGAGTGTTTGCACACATGTACAACAGGCATGTTTAAACTATAACGTTTTTAGTGAAATCATGTTTCTCTCGAGGAGAAAACGCGTTTAAAGCCATAAAAAGATTTCACTGTGTTTTGACATTGGACCAAGCTACCAACAACCTAAAAAATGATCAGAACTGGAGAAATTACACATTGACATTGGGTGAAATCGTGTAACTCTTAAGGACGTGTTGTAGACTTGTTGAATAGATTCGTTTTTCTTGTTTTGTTTGTTTTTGATGAAATTGTGCTTTTCTCGTCGAGAAAAAGGCGTTTAACGCGATAAAAAGGTTTAGTGCGTTATGAATACGGGCTAGCTTACCAAAAGTACAAATGTGAACTAAATAAGGCCGGGAGTCGTTTTTGTTGCTTAAAACACGATTTCTCGACCAGAATATGCTTTTTCAAAAAAGCCATGTTCCCATGGCGAGAGACTCGTTTTCTGTGAGAAAATGCATTAAAAGGAGGGATTTCATCAGAAACACTATAAATACATATTGTACTTGTCTGAAAACGCACAGAACCTTGAAATAGAAGGTTTCTCACCAAAAAACACATTGGTGAAACCCCTATCTTAAGGCTCTGAGTGTTTGCGCACATGTACAACAGGCATGTTTAAACTATAACGTTTTTAGTGAAATCATGTTTCTCTCGAGGAGAAAACGCGTTTAAAGCCATAAAAAAGATTTCACTGTGTTTTGACATTGGACCAAGCTACCAACAACCTAAAAAATGATCAGAACTGGAGAAATTACACATTGACATTGGGTGAAATCGTGTAACTCTTAAGGACGTGTTGTAGACTTGTTGAATAGATTCATTTTTCTTGTTTTGTTTGTTTTTGATGAAATTGTGCTTTTCTCGTCGAGAAAAGGCGTTTAACGCGATAAAAAGGTTTAGTGCGTTATGAATACGGGCTAGCTTACCAAAAGTACAAATGTGAACTAAATAAGGCCGGGAGTCGTTTTTATTGCTTAAAACACGATTTCTCGACGAGAATATGCTTTTTCAAAAAAGCCATGTTCCCATGGCGAGAGACTCGTTTTCTGAGAGAAAATGCATTAAAAGGAGGGATTTCATCAGAAACACTATAAATACATATTGTACTTGTCTGAAAACGCACAGAACCTTGAAATAGAAGGTTTCTCAAAAAAAACACATTGGTGAAACCCCTATCTTAAGGCTCTGAGTGTTTGCACACATGTACAACAGGCATGTTTAAACTATAACGTTTTTAGTGAAATCATGTTTCTCTCGAGGAGAAAACGCGTTTAAAGCCATAAAAAGATTTCACTGTGTTTTGACATTGGACCAAGCTACCAACAACCTAAAAAATGATCAGAACTGGAGAAAGTACACATTGACATTGGGTGAAATCGTGTAACTCTTAAGGACGTGTTGTAGACTTGTTGAATAGATTCATTTTTCGTCTTTTGTTTGTTTTTGATGAAATTGTGCTTTTCTCGTCGAGAAAAGGCGTGTAAGGCGATAAAAAGGTTTAGTGCATTATGAATACGGGCTAGCTTACCAAAAGTACAAATGTGAACTAAATAAGGCCGGGAGTCGTTTTTCTTGTTTAAAACACAATTTCTCGACCAGAATATGCTTTTTCAAAAAAGCCATGTTCCCATGGCGAGAGACTCGTTTTCTGTGAGAAAATGCATTAAAAGGAGGGATTTCATCAGAAACACTATAAATACATATTGTACTTGTCTGAAAACGCACAGAACCTTGAAATAGAAGGTTTCTCACCAAAAAACACATTGGTGAAACCCCTATCTTAAAAGGCTCTGAGTGTTTGCACACATGTACAACAGGCATGTTTAAACTATAACGTTTTTAGTGAAATCATGTTTCTCTCGAGGAGAAAACGCGTTTAAAGCCATAAAAAGATTTCACTGTGTTTTGACATTGGACCAAGCTACCAACAACCTAAAAAATGATCAGAACTGGAGAAAGTACACATTGACATTGGGTGAAATCGTGTAACTCTTAAGGACGTGTTGTAGACTTGTTGAATAGATTCATTTTTCGTCTTTTGTTTGTTTTTGATGAAATTGTGCTTTTCTCGTCGAGAAAAGGCGTGTAAGGCGATAAAAAGGTTTAGTGCATTATGAATACGGGCTAGCTTACCAAAAGTACAAATGTGAACTAAATAAGGCCGGGAGTCGTTTTTCTTGTTTAAAACACAATTTCTCGACCAGAATATGCTTTTTCAAAAAAGCCATGTTCCCATGGCGAGAGACTCGTTTTCTGTGAGAAAATGCATTAAAAGGAGGGATTTCATCAGAAACACTATAAATACATATTGTACTTGTCTGAAAACGCACAGAACCTTGAAATAGAAGGTTTCTCACCAAAAAACACATTGGTGAAACCCCTATCTTAAAAGGCTCTGAGTGTTTGCACACATGTACAACAGGCATGTTTAAACTATAACGTTTTTAGTGAAATCATGTTTCTCTCGAGGAGAAAACGCGTTTAAAGCCATAAAAAGATTTCACTGTGTTTTGGCATTGACCAAGCTACCAACAACCTAAAAAATGATCAGAACTGGAGAAATTACACATTGACATTGGGTGAAATCATGTAACTCTTAAGGACGTGTTGTAGACTTGTTGAATAGATTCATTTTTCTTGTTTTGTTTGTTTTTGATGAAATTGTGCTTTTCTCGTCGAGAAAAGTCGTTTAACGCGATAAAAAGGTTTAGTGCGTTATGAATACGGGCTAGCTTACCAAAAGTACAAATGTGAACTAAATAAGGCCGGGAGTCGTTTTTGTTGCTTAAAACACGATTTCTCGACGAGAATATGCTTTTTCAAAAAAGCCATGTTCCCATGGCGAGAGACTCGTTTTCTGTGAGAAAATGCATTAAAAGGAGGGATTTCATCAGAAACACGATAAATACATATTGTACTTGTCTGAAAACGCACAGAACCTTGAAATAGAAGGTTTCTCACCAAAAAACACATTGGTGAAACCCCTATCTTAAGGCTCTGAGTGTTTGCACACATGTACAACAGGCATGTTTAAACTATAACGTTTTTAGTGAAATCATGTTTCTCTCGAGGAGAAAACGCGTTTAAAGCCATAAAAAGATTTCACTGTGTTTTGACATTGGACCAAGCTACCAACAACCTAAAAAATGATCAGAACTGGAGAAATTACACATTGACATTGGGTGAAATCGTGTAACTCTTAAGGACGTGTTGTAGACTTGTTGAATAGATTCGTTTTTCTTGTTTTGTTTGTTTTTGATGAAATTGTGCTTTTCTCGTCGAGAAAAGGCGTTTAACGCGATAAAAAGGTTTAGTGCGTTATGAATACGGGCTAGCTTACCAAAAGTACAAATGTGAACTAAATAAGGCCGGGAGTCGTTTTTGTTGCTTAAAACACGATTTCTCGACCAGAATATGATTTTTCAAAAAAGCCATGTTCCACATGGCGAGAGACTCGTTTTCTGTGAGAAAATGCATTAAAAGGAGGGATTTCATCAGAAACACTGTAAATACATATTGTACTTGTCTGAAAACGCACAGAACCTTGAAATAGAAGGTTTCTCACCAAAAAACACATTGGTGAAACCCCTATCTTAAAAGGCTCTGAGTGTTTGCACACATGTACAACAGGCATGTTTAAACTATAACGTTTTTAGTGAAATCATGTTTCTCTCGAGGAGAAAACGCGTTTAAAGCCATAAAAAGATTTCACTGTGTTTTGACATTGGACCAAGCTACCAACAACCTAAAAAATGATCAGAACTGGAGAAAGTACACATTGACATTGGGTGAAATCGTGTAACTCTTAAGGACGTGTTGTAGACTTGTTGAATAGATTCATTTTTCGTCTTTTGTTTGTTTTTGATGAAATTGTGCTTTTCTCGTCGAGAAAAGGCGTGTAAGGCGATAAAAAGGTTTAGTGCATTATGAATACGGGCTAGCTTACCAAAAGTACAAATGTGAACTAAATAAGGCCGGGAGTCGTTTTTCTTGTTTAAAACACAATTTCTCGACCAGAATATGCTTTTTCAAAAAAGCCATGTTCCCATGGCGAGAGACTCGTTTTCTGTGAGAAAATGCATTAAAAGGAGGGATTTCATCAGAAACACTATAAATACATATTGTACTTGTCTGAAAACGCAAAGAACCTTGAAATAGAAGGTTTCTCACCAAAAAACACATTGGTGAAACCCCTATCTTAAAAGGCTCTGAGTGTTTGCACACATGTACAACAGGCATGTTTAAACTATAACGTTTTTAGTGAAATCATGTTTCTCTCGAGGAGAAAACGCGTTTAAAGCCATAAAAAGATTTCACTGTGTTTTGGCATTGACCAAGCTACCAACAACCTAAAAAATGATCAGAACTGGAGAAATTACACATTGACATTGGGTGAAATCATGTAACTCTTAAGGACGTGTTGTAGACTTGTTGAATAGATTCATTTTTCTTGTTTTGTTTGTTTTTGATGAAATTGTGCTTTTCTCGTCGAGAAAAGTCGTTTAACGCGATAAAAAGGTTTAGTGCGTTATGAATACGGGCTAGCTTACCAAAAGTACAAATGTGAACTAAATAAGGCCGGGAGTCGTTTTTGTTGCTTAAAACACGATTTCTCGACCAGAATATGCTTTTTCAAAAAAGCCATGTTCCCATGGCGAGAGACTCGTTTTCTGTGAGAAAATGCATTAAAAGGAGGGATTTCATCAGAAACACGATAAATACATATTGTACTTGTCTGAAAACGCACAGAACCTTGAAATAGAAGGTTTCTCACCAAAAAACACATTGGTGAAACCCCTATCTTAAGGCTCTGAGTGTTTGCACACATGTACAACAGGCATGTTTAAACTATAACGTTTTTAGTGAAATCATGTTTCTCTCGAGGAGAAAACGCGTTTAAAGCCATAAAAAGATTTCACTGTGTTTTGACATTGGACCAAGCTACCAACAACCTAAAAAATGATCAGAACTGGAGAAATTACACATTGACATTGGGTGAAATCGTGTAACTCTTAAGGACGTGTTGTAGACTTGTTGAATAGATTCGTTTTTCTTGTTTTGTTTGTTTTTGATGAAATTGTGCTTTTCTCGTCGAGAAAAAGCGTTTAACGCGATAAAAAGGTTTAGTGCGTTATGAATACGGGCTAGCTTACCAAAAGTACAAATGTGAACTAAATAAGGCCGGGAGTCGTTTTTGTTGCTTAAAACACGATTTCTCGACCAGAATATGCTTTTTCAAAAAAGCCATGTTCCCATGGCGAGAGACTCGTTTTCTGTGAGAAAATGCATTAAAAGGAGGGATTTCATCAGAAACACGATAAATACATATTGTACTTGTCTGAAAACGCACAGAACCTTGAAATAGAAGGTTTCTCACCAAAAAACACATTGGTGAAACCCCTATCTTAAGGCTCTGAGTGTTTGCACACATGTACAACAGGCATGTTTAAACTATAACGTTTTTAGTGAAATCATGTTTCTCTCGAGGAGAAAACGCGTTTAAAGCCATAAAAAGATTTCACTGTGTTTTGACATTGGACCAAGCTACCAACAGCCTAAAAAATGATCAGAACTGGAGAAATTACACATTGACATTGGGTGAAATCGTGTAACTCTTAAGGACGTGTTGTAGACTTGTTGAATAGATTCATTTTTCTTGTTTTGTTTGTTTTTGATGAAATTGTGCTTTTCTCGTCGAGAAAAGGCGTTTAACGCGATAAAAAGGTTTAGTGCGTTATGAATACGGGCTAGCTTACCAAAAGTACAAATGTGAACTAAATAAGGCCGGGAGTCGTTTTTGTTGCTTAAAACACGATTTCTCGACCAGAATATGCTTTTTCAAAAAAGCCATGTTCCCATGGCGAGAGACTCGTTTTCTGTGAGAAAATGCATTAAAAGGAGGGATTTCATCAGAAACACGATAAATACATATTGTACTTGTCTGAAAACGCACAGAACCTTGAAATAGAAGGTTTCTCACCAAAAAACACATTGGTGAAACCCCTATCTTAAGGCTCTGAGTGTTTGCACACATGTACAACAGGCATGTTTAAACTATAACGTTTTTAGTGAAATCATGTTTCTCTCGAGGAGAAAACGCGTTTAAAGCCATAAAAAGATTTCACTGTGTTTTGACATTGGACCAAGCTACCAACAACCTAAAAAATGATCAGAACTGGAGAAATTACACATTGACATTGGGTGAAATCGTGTAACTCTTAAGGACGTGTTGTAGACTTGTTGAATAGATTCGTTTTTCTTGTTTTGTTTGTTTTTGATGAAATTGTGCTTTTCTCGTCGAGAAAAAGGCGTTTAACGCGATAAAAAGGTTTAGTGCGTTATGAATACGGGCTAGCTTACCAAAAGTACAAATGTGAACTAAATAAGGCCGGGAGTCGTTTTTGTTGCTTAAAACACGATTTCTCGACCAGAATATGCTTTTTCAAAAAAGCCATGTTCCCATGGCGAGAGACTCGTTTTCTGTGAGAAAATGCATTAAAAGGAGGGATTTCATCAGAAACACGATAAATACATATTGTACTTGTCTGAAAACGCACAGAACCTTGAAATAGAAGGTTTCTCACCAAAAAACACATTGGTGAAACCCCTATCTTAAAAGGCTCTGAGTGTTTGCACACATGTACAACAGGCATGTTTAAACTATAACGTTTTTAGTGAAATCATGTTTCTCTCGAGGAGAAAACGCGTTTAAAGCCATAAAAAGATTTCACTGTGTTTTGACATTGGACCAAGCTACCAACAACCTAAAAAATGATCAGAACTGGAGAAAGTACACATTGACATTGGGTGAAATCGTGTAACTCTTAAGGACGTGTTGTAGACTTGTTGAATAGATTCATTTTTCGTCTTTTGTTTGTTTTTGATGAAATTGTGCTTTTCTCGTCGAGAAAAGGCGTGTAAGGCGATAAAAAGGTTTAGTGCATTATGAATACGGGCTAGCTTACCAAAAGTACAAATGTGAACTAAATAAGGCCGGGAGTCGTTTTTCTTGTTTAAAACACAATTTCTCGACCAGAATATGCTTTTTCAAAAAAGCCATGTTCCCATGGCGAGAGACTCGTTTTCTGTGAGAAAATGCATTAAAAGGAGGGATTTCATCAGAAACACTGTAAATACATATTGTACTTGTCTGAAAACGCACAGAACCTTGAAATAGAAGGTTTCTCACCAAAAAACACATTGGTGAAACCCCTATCTTAAAAGGCTCTGAGTGTTTGCACACATGTACAACAGGCATGTTTAAACTATAACGTTTTTAGTGAAATCATGTTTCTCTCGAGGAGAAAACGCGTTTAAAGCCATAAAAAGATTTCACTGTGTTTTGACATTGGACCAAGCTACCAACAACCTAAAAAATGATCAGAACTGGAGAAAGTACACATTGACATTGGGTGAAATCGTGTAACTCTTAAGGACGTGTTGTAGACTTGTTGAATAGATTCATTTTTCGTCTTTTGTTTGTTTTTGATGAAATTGTGCTTTTCTCGTCGAGAAAAGGCGTGTAAGGCGATAAAAAGGTTTAGTGCATTATGAATACGGGCTAGCTTACCAAAAGTACAAATGTGAACTAAATAAGGCCGGGAGTCGTTTTTCTTGTTTAAAACACAATTTCTCGACCAGAATATGCTTTTTCAAAAAAGCCATGTTCCCATGGCGAGAGACTCGTTTTCTGTGAGAAAATGCATTAAAAGGAGGGATTTCATCAGAAACACTATAAATACATATTGTACTTGTCTGAAAACGCAAAGAACCTTGAAATAGAAGGTTTCTCACCAAAAAACACATTGGTGAAACCCCTATCTTAAAAGGCTCTGAGTGTTTGCACACATGTACAACAGGCATGTTTAAACTATAACGTTTTTAGTGAAATCATGTTTCTCTCGAGGAGAAAACGCGTTTAAAGCCATAAAAAGATTTCACTGTGTTTTGGCATTGACCAAGCTACCAACAACCTAAAAAATGATCAGAACTGGAGAAATTACACATTGACATTGGGTGAAATCATGTAACTCTTAAGGACGTGTTGTAGACTTGTTGAATAGATTCATTTTTCTTGTTTTGTTTGTTTTTGATGAAATTGTGCTTTTCTCGTCGAGAAAAGTCGTTTAACGCGATAAAAAGGTTTAGTGCGTTATGAATACGGGCTAGCTTACCAAAAGTACAAATGTGAACTAAATAAGGCCGGGAGTCGTTTTTGTTGCTTAAAACACGATTTCTCGACCAGAATATGCTTTTTCAAAAAAGCCATGTTCCCATGGCGAGAGACTCGTTTTCTGTGAGAAAATGCATTAAAAGGAGGGATTTCATCAGAAACACGATAAATACATATTGTACTTGTCTGAAAACGCACAGAACCTTGAAATAGAAGGTTTCTCACCAAAAAACACATTGGTGAAACCCCTATCTTAAGGCTCTGAGTGTTTGCACACATGTACAACAGGCATGTTTAAACTATAACGTTTTTAGTGAAATCATGTTTCTCTCGAGGAGAAAACGCGTTTAAAGCCATAAAAAGATTTCACTGTGTTTTGACATTGGACCAAGCTACCAACAACCTAAAAAATGATCAGAACTGGAGAAATTACACATTGACATTGGGTGAAATCGTGTAACTCTTAAGGACGTGTTGTAGACTTGTTGAATAGATTCGTTTTTCTTGTTTTGTTTGTTTTTGATGAAATTGTGCTTTTCTCGTCGAGAAAAAGCGTTTAACGCGATAAAAAGGTTTAGTGCGTTATGAATACGGGCTAGCTTACCAAAAGTACAAATGTGAACTAAATAAGGCCGGGAGTCGTTTTTGTTGCTTAAAACACGATTTCTCGACCAGAATATGCTTTTTCAAAAAAGCCATGTTCCCATGGCGAGAGACTCGTTTTCTGTGAGAAAATGCATTAAAAGGAGGGATTTCATCAGAAACACGATAAATACATATTGTACTTGTCTGAAAACGCACAGAACCTTGAAATAGAAGGTTTCTCACCAAAAAACACATTGGTGAAACCCCTATCTTAAGGCTCTGAGTGTTTGCACACATGTACAACAGGCATGTTTAAACTATAACGTTTTTAGTGAAATCATGTTTCTCTCGAGGAGAAAACGCGTTTAAAGCCATAAAAAGATTTCACTGTGTTTTGACATTGGACCAAGCTACCAACAGCCTAAAAAATGATCAGAACTGGAGAAATTACACATTGACATTGGGTGAAATCGTGTAACTCTTAAGGACGTGTTGTAGACTTGTTGAATAGATTCATTTTTCTTGTTTTGTTTGTTTTTGATGAAATTGTGCTTTTCTCGTCGAGAAAAGGCGTTTAACGCGATAAAAAGGTTTAGTGCGTTATGAATACGGGCTAGCTTACCAAAAGTACAAATGTGAACTAAATAAGGCCGGGAGTCGTTTTTGTTGCTTAAAACACGATTTCTCGACCAGAATATGCTTTTTCAAAAAAGCCATGTTCCCATGGCGAGAGACTCGTTTTCTGTGAGAAAATGCATTAAAAGGAGGGATTTCATCAGAAACACGATAAATACATATTGTACTTGTCTGAAAACGCACAGAACCTTGAAATAGAAGGTTTCTCACCAAAAAACACATTGGTGAAACCCCTATCTTAAGGCTCTGAGTGTTTGCACACATGTACAACAGGCATGTTTAAACTATAACGTTTTTAGTGAAATCATGTTTCTCTCGAGGAGAAAACGCGTTTAAAGCCATAAAAAGATTTCACTGTGTTTTGACATTGGACCAAGCTACCAACAACCTAAAAAATGATCAGAACTGGAGAAATTACACATTGACATTGGGTGAAATCGTGTAACTCTTAAGGACGTGTTGTAGACTTGTTGAATAGATTCGTTTTTCTTGTTTTGTTTGTTTTTGATGAAATTGTGCTTTTCTCGTCGAGAAAAAGGCGTTTAACGCGATAAAAAGGTTTAGTGCGTTATGAATACGGGCTAGCTTACCAAAAGTACAAATGTGAACTAAATAAGGCCGGGAGTCGTTTTTGTTGCTTAAAACACGATTTCTCGACCAGAATATGCTTTTTCAAAAAAGCCATGTTCCCATGGCGAGAGACTCGTTTTCTGTGAGAAAATGCATTAAAAGGAGGGATTTCATCAGAAACACTATAAATACATATTGTACTTGTCTGAAAACGCACAGAACCTTGAAATAGAAGGTTTCTCACCAAAAAACACATTGGTGAAACCCCTATCTTAAAAGGCTCTGAGTGTTTGCACACATGTACAACAGGCATGTTTAAACTATAACGTTTTTAGTGAAATCATGTTTCTCTCGAGGAGAAAACGCGTTTAAAGCCATAAAAAGATTTCACTGTGTTTTGACATTGGACCAAGCTACCAACAACCTAAAAAATGATCAGAACTGGAGAAAGTACACATTGACATTGGGTGAAATCGTGTAACTCTTAAGGACGTGTTGTAGACTTGTTGAATAGATTCATTTTTCGTCTTTTGTTTGTTTTTGATGAAATTGTGCTTTTCTCGTCGAGAAAAGGCGTGTAAGGCGATAAAAAGGTTTAGTGCATTATGAATACGGGCTAGCTTACCAAAAGTACAAATGTGAACTAAATAAGGCCGGGAGTCGTTTTTCTTGTTTAAAACACAATTTCTCGACCAGAATATGCTTTTTCAAAAAAGCCATGTTCCCATGGCGAGAGACTCGTTTTCTGTGAGAAAATGCATTAAAAGGAGGGATTTCATCAGAAACACTGTAAATACATATTGTACTTGTCTGAAAACGCACAGAACCTTGAAATAGAAGGTTTCTCACCAAAAAACACATTGGTGAAACCCCTATCTTAAAAGGCTCTGAGTGTTTGCACACATGTACAACAGGCATGTTTAAACTATAACGTTTTTAGTGAAATCATGTTTCTCTCGAGGAGAAAACGCGTTTAAAGCCATAAAAAGATTTCACTGTGTTTTGACATTGGACCAAGCTACCAACAACCTAAAAAATGATCAGAACTGGAGAAAGTACACATTGACATTGGGTGAAATCGTGTAACTCTTAAGGACGTGTTGTAGACTTGTTGAATAGATTCATTTTTCGTCTTTTGTTTGTTTTTGATGAAATTGTGCTTTTCTCGTCGAGAAAAGGCGTGTAAGGCGATAAAAAGGTTTAGTGCATTATGAATACGGGCTAGCTTACCAAAAGTACAAATGTGAACTAAATAAGGCCGGGAGTCGTTTTTCTTGTTTAAAACACAATTTCTCGACCAGAATATGCTTTTTCAAAAAAGCCATGTTCCCATGGCGAGAGACTCGTTTTCTGTGAGAAAATGCATTAAAAGGAGGGATTTCATCAGAAACACTATAAATACATATTGTACTTGTCTGAAAACGCACAGAACCTTGAAATAGAAGGTTTCTCACCAAAAAACACATTGGTGAAACCCCTATCTTAAAAGGCTCTGAGTGTTTGCACACATGTACAACAGGCATGTTTAAACTATAACGTTTTTAGTGAAATCATGTTTCTCTCGAGGAGAAAACGCGTTTAAAGCCATAAAAAGATTTCACTGTGTTTTGGCATTGACCAAGCTACCAACAACCTAAAAAATGATCAGAACTGGAGAAATTACACATTGACATTGGGTGAAATCATGTAACTCTTAAGGACGTGTTGTAGACTTGTTGAATAGATTCATTTTTCTTGTTTTGTTTGTTTTTGATGAAATTGTGCTTTTCTCGTCGAGAAAAGTCGTTTAACGCGATAAAAAGGTTTAGTGCGTTATGAATACGGGCTAGCTTACCAAAAGTACAAATGTGAACTAAATAAGGCCGGGAGTCGTTTTTGTTGCTTAAAACACGATTTCTCGACCAGAATATGCTTTTTCAAAAAAGCCATGTTCCCATGGCGAGAGACTCGTTTTCTGTGAGAAAATGCATTAAAAGGAGGGATTTCATCAGAAACACGATAAATACATATTGTACTTGTCTGAAAACGCACAGAACCTTGAAATAGAAGGTTTCTCACCAAAAAACACATTGGTGAAACCCCTATCTTAAGGCTCTGAGTGTTTGCACACATGTACAACAGGCATGTTTAAACTATAACGTTTTTAGTGAAATCATGTTTCTCTCGAGGAGAAAACGCGTTTAAAGCCATAAAAAGATTTCACTGTGTTTTGACATTGGACCAAGCTACCAACAACCTAAAAAATGATCAGAACTGGAGAAATTACACATTGACATTGGGTGAAATCGTGTAACTCTTAAGGACGTGTTGTAGACTTGTTGAATAGATTCGTTTTTCTTGTTTTGTTTGTTTTTGATGAAATTGTGCTTTTCTCGTCGAGAAAAAGCGTTTAACGCGATAAAAAGGTTTAGTGCGTTATGAATACGGGCTAGCTTACCAAAAGTACAAATGTGAACTAAATAAGGCCGGGAGTCGTTTTTGTTGCTTAAAACACGATTTCTCGACCAGAATATGCTTTTTCAAAAAAGCCATGTTCCCATGGCGAGAGACTCGTTTTCTGTGAGAAAATGCATTAAAAGGAGGGATTTCATCAGAAACACGATAAATACATATTGTACTTGTCTGAAAACGCACAGAACCTTGAAATAGAAGGTTTCTCACCAAAAAACACATTGGTGAAACCCCTATCTTAAGGCTCTGAGTGTTTGCACACATGTACAACAGGCATGTTTAAACTATAACGTTTTTAGTGAAATCATGTTTCTCTCGAGGAGAAAACGCGTTTAAAGCCATAAAAAGATTTCACTGTGTTTTGACATTGGACCAAGCTACCAACAGCCTAAAAAATGATCAGAACTGGAGAAATTACACATTGACATTGGGTGAAATCGTGTAACTCTTAAGGACGTGTTGTAGACTTGTTGAATAGATTCATTTTTCTTGTTTTGTTTGTTTTTGATGAAATTGTGCTTTTCTCGTCGAGAAAAGGCGTTTAACGCGATAAAAAGGTTTAGTGCGTTATGAATACGGGCTAGCTTACCAAAAGTACAAATGTGAACTAAATAAGGCCGGGAGTCGTTTTTGTTGCTTAAAACACGATTTCTCGACCAGAATATGCTTTTTCAAAAAAGCCATGTTCCCATGGCGAGAGACTCGTTTTCTGTGAGAAAATGCATTAAAAGGAGGGATTTCATCAGAAACACGATAAATACATATTGTACTTGTCTGAAAACGCACAGAACCTTGAAATAGAAGGTTTCTCACCAAAAAACACATTGGTGAAACCCCTATCTTAAGGCTCTGAGTGTTTGCACACATGTACAACAGGCATGTTTAAACTATAACGTTTTTAGTGAAATCATGTTTCTCTCGAGGAGAAAACGCGTTTAAAGCCATAAAAAGATTTCACTGTGTTTTGACATTGGACCAAGCTACCAACAACCTAAAAAATGATCAGAACTGGAGAAATTACACATTGACATTGGGTGAAATCGTGTAACTCTTAAGGACGTGTTGTAGACTTGTTGAATAGATTCGTTTTTCTTGTTTTGTTTGTTTTTGATGAAATTGTGCTTTTCTCGTCGAGAAAAAGGCGTTTAACGCGATAAAAAGGTTTAGTGCGTTATGAATACGGGCTAGCTTACCAAAAGTACAAAAGTGAACTAAATAAGGCCGGGAGTCGTTTTTGTTGCTTAAAACACGATTTCTCGACCAGAATATGCTTTTTCAAAAAAGCCATGTTCCCATGGCGAGAGACTCGTTTTCTGTGAGAAAATGCATTAAAAGGAGGGATTTCATCAGAAACACTATAAATACATATTGTACTTGTCTGAAAACGCACAGAACCTTGAAATAGAAGGTTTCTCACCAAAAAACACATTGGTGAAACCCCTATCTTAAGGCTCTGAGTGTTTGCGCACATGTACAACAGGCATGTTTAAACTATAACGTTTTTAGTGAAATCATGTTTCTCTCGAGGAGAAAACGCGTTTAAAGCCATAAAAAAGATTTCACTGTGTTTTGACATTGGACCAAGCTACCAACAACCTAAAAAATGATCAGAACTGGAGAAATTACACATTGACATTGGGTGAAATCGTGTAACTCTTAAGGACGTGTTGTAGACTTGTTGAATAGATTCATTTTTCTTGTTTTGTTTGTTTTTGATGAAATTGTGCTTTTCTCGTCGAGAAAAGGCGTTTAACGCGATAAAAAGGTTTAGTGCGTTATGAATACGGGCTAGCTTACCAAAAGTACAAATGTGAACTAAATAAGGCCGGGAGTCGTTTTTATTGCTTAAAACACGATTTCTCGACGAGAATATGCTTTTTCAAAAAAGCCATGTTCCCATGGCGAGAGACTCGTTTTCTGAGAGAAAATGCATTAAAAGGAGGGATTTCATCAGAAACACTATAAATACATATTGTACTTGTCTGAAAACGCACAGAACCTTGAAATAGAAGGTTTCTCACCAAAAAACACATTGGTGAAACCCCTATCTTAAGGCTCTGAGTGTTTGCACACATGTACAACAGGCATGTTTAAACTATAACGTTTTTAGTGAAATCATGTTTCTCTCGAGGAGAAAACGCGTTTAAAGCCATAAAAATATTTCACTGTGTTTTGACATTGGACCAAGCTACCAACAGCCTAAAAAATGATCAGAACTGGAGAAATTACACATTGACATTGGGTGAAATCGTGTAACTCTTAAGGACGTGTTGTAGACTTGTTGAATAGATTTATTTTTCTTGTTTTGTTTTTTTTTGATGAAATTGTGCTTTTCTCGTCGAGAAAAGGCGTTTAACGCGATAAAAAGGTTTAGTGCGTTATGAATACGGGCTAGCTTACCAAAAGTACAAATGTGAACTAAATAAGGCCGGGAGTCGTTTTTGTTGCTTAAAACACGATTTCTCGACCAGAATATGATTTTTCAAAAAAGCCATGTTCCCATGGCGAGAGACTCGTTTTCTGTGAGAAAATGCATTAAAAGGAGGGATTTCATCAGAAACACTATAAATACATATTGTACTTGTCTGAAAACGCACAGAACCTTGAAATAGAAGGTTTCTCACCAAAAAACACATTGGTGAAACCCCTATCTTAAGGCTCTGAGTGTTTGCGCACATGTACAACAGGCATGTTTAAACTATAACGTTTTTAGTGAAATCATGTTTCTCTCGAGGAGAAAACGCGTTTAAAGCCATAAAAAAGATTTCACTGTGTTTTGACATTGGACCAAGCTACCAACAACCTAAAAAATGATCAGAACTGGAGAAATTACACATTGACATTGGGTGAAATCATGTAACTCTTAAGGACGTGTTGTAGACTTGTTGAATACATTCGTTTTTCTTGTTTTGTTTGTTTTTGATGAAATTGTGCTTTTCTCGTCGAGAAAAGGCGTTTAACGCGATAAAAAGGTTTAGTGCGTTATGAATACGGGCTAGCTTACCAAAAGTAAAAATGTGAACTAAATAAGGCCGGGAGTCGTTTTTGTTGCTTAAAACACGATTTCTCGACCAGAATATGCTTTTTCAAAAAAGCCATGTTCCCATGGCGAGAGACTCGTTTTCTGTGAGAAAATGCATTAAAAGGAGGGATTTCATCAGAAACACTGTAAATACATATTGTACTTGTCTGAAAACGCACAGAACCTTGAAATAGAAGGTTTCTCACCAAAAAACACATTGGTGAAACCCCTATCTTAAAAGGCTCTGAGTGTTTGCACACATGTACAACAGGCATGTTTAAACTATAACGTTTTTAGTGAAATCATGTTTCTCTCGAGGAGAAAACGCGTTTAAAGCCATAAAAAGATTTCACTGTGTTTTGACATTGGACCAAGCTACCAACAACCTATAAAATGATCAGAACTGGAGAAATTACACATTGACATTGGGTGAAATCATGTAACTCTTAAGGACGTTTTGTAGACTCGTTGAATACATTCGTTTTTCTTGTTTTGTTTGTTTTTGACGAAATTGTGCTTTTCTCGTCGAGAAAAGGCGTTTAACGCGATAAAAAGGTTTAGTGCGCTATGAATACGGGCTAGCTTACCAAAAGTACAAATGTGAACTAAATAAGGCCGGGAGTCGTTTTTCTTGTTTAAAACACGATTTCTCGACCAGACTATGCTTTTTTTTAAAAAGCCATGTTCCCATGGCGAGAGACTCGTTTTCTGTGAGAAAATGCATTAAAAGGAGGGATTTCATCAGAAACACTATAAATACATATTGTACTTGTCTGAAAACGCACAGAACCTTGAAATAGAAGGTTTCTCACCAAAAAACACATTGGTGAAACCCCTATCTTAAGGCTCTGAGTGTTTGCGCACATGTACAACAGGCATGTTTAAACTATAACGTTTTTAGTGAAATCATGTTTCTCTCGAGGAGAAAACGCGTTTAAAGCCATAAAAAAGATTTCACTGTGTTTTGACATTGGACCAAGCTACCAACAACCTAAAAAATGATCAGAACTGGAGAAATTACACATTGACATTGGGTGAAATCATGTACCTCTTAAGGACGTGTTGTAGACTTGTTGAATACATTCGTTTTTCTTGTTTTGTTTGTTTTTGATGAAATTGTGCTTTTCTCGTCGAGAAAAGGCGTTTAACGCGATAAAAAGGTTTAGTGCGTTATGAATACGGGCTAGCTTACCAAAAGTACAAATGTGAACTAAATAAGGCCGGGAGTCGTTTTTATTGCTTAAAACACGATTTCTCGACCAGAATATGCTTTTTCAAAAAAGCCATGTTCCCATGGCGAGAGACTCGTTTTCTGAGAGAAAATGCATTAAAAGGAGGGATTTCATCAGAAACACTATAAATACATATTGTACTTGTCTGAAAACGCACAGAACCTTGAAATAGAAGGTTTCTCAAAAAAAACACATTGGTGAAACCCCTATCTTAAGGCTCTGAGTGTTTGCACACATGTACAACAGGCATGTTTAAACTATAACGTTTTTAGTGAAATCATGTTTCTCTCGAGGAGAAAACGCGTTTAAAGCCATAAAAAGATTTCACTGTGTTTTGACATTGGACCAAGCTACCAACAGCCTAAAAAATGATCAGAACTGGAGAAATTACACATTGACATTGGGTGAAATCGTGTAACTCTTAAGGACGTGTTGTAGACTTGTTGAATAGATTTATTTTTCTTGTTTTGTTTGTTTTTGATGAAATTGTGCTTTTCTCGTCGAGAAAAGGCGTTTAACGCGATAAAAAGGTTTAGTGCGTTATGAATACGGGCTAGCTTACCAAAAGTACAAATGTGAACTAAATAAGGCCGGGAGTCGTTTTTGTTGCTTAAAACACGATTTCTCGACCAGAATATGATTTTTCAAAAAAGCCATGTTCCCATGGCGAGAGACTCGTTTTCTGTGAGAAAATGCATTAAAAGGAGGGATTTCATCAGAAACACTATAAATACATATTGTACTTGTCTGAAAACGCACAGAACCTTGAAATAGAAGGTTTCTCACCAAAAAACACATTGGTGAAACCCCTATCTTAAGGCTCTGAGTGTTTGCACACATGTACAACAGGCATGTTTAAACTATAACGTTTTTAGTGAAATCATGTTTCTCTCGAGGAGAAAACGCGTTTAAAGCCATAAAAAGATTTCACTGTGTTTTGACATTGGACCAAGCTACCAACAGCCTAAAAAATGATCAGAACTGGAGAAATTACACATTGACATTGGGTGAAATCGTGTAACTCTTAAGGACGTGTTGTAGACTTGTTGAATAGATTCATTTTTCTTGTTTTGTTTGTTTTTGATGAAATTGTGCTTTTCTCGTCGAGAAAAGGCGTTTAACGCGATAAAAAGGTTTAGTGCGTTATGAATACGGGCTAGCTTACCAAAAGTACAAATGTGAACTAAATAAGGCCGGGAGTCGTTTTTGTTGCTTAAAACACGATTTCTCGACGAGAATATGCTTTTTCAAAAAAGCCATGTTCCACATGGCGAGAGACTCGTTTTCTGTGAGAAAATGCATTAAAAGGAGGGATTTCATCAGAAACACTGTAAATACATATTGTACTTGTCTGAAAACGCACAGAACCTTGAAATAGAAGGTTTCTCACCAAAAAACACATTGGTGAAACCCCTATCTTAAAAGGCTCTGAGTGTTTGCACACATGTACAACAGGCATGTTTAAACTATAACGTTTTTAGTGAAATCATGTTTCTCTCGAGGAGAAAACGCGTTTAAAGCCATAAAAAGATTTCACTGTGTTTTGACATTGGACCAAGCTACCAACAACCTAAAAAATGATCAGAACTGGAGAAAGTACACATTGACATTGGGTGAAATCGTGTAACTCTTAAGGACGTGTTGTAGACTTGTTGAATAGGTTCATTTTTCTTGTTTTGTTTGTTTTTGATGAAATTGTGCTTTTCTCGTCGAGAAAAGGCGTCTAACGCGATAAAAAGGTTTAGTGCGTTATGAATACGGGCTAGCTTACCAAAAGTACAAATGTGAACTAAATAAGGCCGGGAGTCGTTTTTGTTGCTTAAAACACGATTTCTCGACCAGAATATGCTTTTTCAAAAAAGCCATGTTCCCATGGCGAGAGACTCGTTTTCTGTGAGAAAATGCATTAAAAGGAGGGATTTCATCAGAAACACTATAAATACATATTGTACTTGTCTGAAAACGCACAGAACCTTGAAATAGAAGGTTTCTCACCAAAAAACACATTGGTGAAACCCCTATCTTAAGGCTCTGAGTGTTTGCACACATGTACAACAGGCATGTTTAAACTATAACGTTTTTAGTGAAATCATGTTTCTCTCGAGGAGAAAACGCGTTTAAAGCCATAAAAAGATTTCACTGTGTTTTGACATTGGACCAAGCTACCAACAACCTAAAAAATGATCAGAACTGGAGAAATTACACATTGACATTGGGTGAAATCATGTAACTCTTAAGGACGTGTTGTAGACTTGTTGAATAGATTCATTTTTCTTGTTTTGTTTGTTTTTGATGAAATTGTGCTTTTCTCGTCGAGAAAAGTCGTTTAACGCGATAAAAAGGTTTAGTGCGTTATGAATACGGGCTAGCTTACCAAAAGTACAAATGTGAACTAAATAAGGCCGGGAGTCGTTTTTGTTGCTTAAAACACGATTTCTCGACCAGAATATGCTTTTTCAAAAAAGCCATGTTCCCATGGCGAGAGACTCGTTTTCTGTGAGAAAATGCATTAAAAGGAGGGATTTCATCAGAAACACTATAAATACATATTGTACTTGTCTGAAAACGCACAGAACCTTGAAATAGAAGGTTTCTCACCAAAAAACACATTGGTGAAACCCCTATCTTAAGGCTCTGAGTGTTTGCACACATGTACAACAGGCATGTTTAAACTATAACGTTTTTAGTGAAATCATGTTTCTCTCGAGGAGAAAACGCGTTTAACGCCATAAAAAGATTTCACTGTGTTTTGACATTGGACCAAGCTACCAACAACCTAAAAAATGATCAGAACTGGAGAAATTACACATTGACATTGGGTGAAATCGTGTACCTCTTAAGGACGTGTTGTAGACTTGTTGAATACATTCATTTTTCTTGTTTTGTTTGTTTTTGATGAAATTGTGCTTTTCTCGTCGAGAAAAGGCGTTTAACGCGATAAAAAGGTTTAGTGCGTTATGAATACGGGCTAGCTTACCAAAAGTACAAATGTGAACTAAATAAGGCCGGGAGTCGTTTTTATTGTTTAAAACACGATTTCTCGACCAGAATATGCTTTTTCAAAAAAGCCATGTTCCCATGGCGAGAGACTCGTTTTCTGTGAGAAAATGCATTAAAAGGAGGGATTTCATCAGAAACACTATAAATACATATTGTACTTGTCTGAAAACGCACAGAACCTTGAAATAGAAGGTTTCTCACCAAAAAACACATTGGTGAAACCCCTATCTTAAAAGGCTCTGAGTGTTTGCACACATGTACAACAGGCATGTTTAAACTATAACGTTTTTAGTGAAATCATGTTTCTCTCGAGGAGAAAACGCGTTTAAAGCCATAAAAAGATTTCACTGTGTTTTGACATTGGACCAAGCTACCAACAACCTAAAAAATGATCAGAACTGGAGAAATTACACATTGACATTGGGTGAAATCATGTAACTCTTAAGGACGTGTTGTAGACTTGTTGAATAGATTCATTTTTCTTGTTTTGTTTGTTTTTGATGAAATTGTGCTTTTCTCGTCGAGAAAAGGCGTTTAACGCGATAAAAAGGTTTAGTGCGTTATGAATACGGGCTAGCTTACCAAAAGTACAAATGTGAACTAAATAAGGCCGGGAGTCGTTTTTGTTGCTTAAAACACGATTTCTCGACCAGAATATGCTTTTTCAAAAAAGCCATGTTCCCATGGCGAGAGACTCGTTTTCTGTGAGAAAATGCATTAAAAGGAGGGATTTCATCAGAAACACTATAAATACATATTGTACTTGTCTGAAAACGCACAGAACCTTGAAATAGAAGGTTTCTCACCAAAAAACACATTGGTGAAACCCCTATCTTAAGGCTCTGAGTGTTTGCACACATGTACAACAGGCATGTTTAAACTATAACGTTTTTAGTGAAATCATGTTTCTCTCGAGGAGAAAACGCGTTTAAAGCCATAAAAAGATTTCACTGTGTTTTGACATTGGACCAAGCTACCAACAACCTAAAAAATGATCAGAACTGGAGAAATTACACATTGACATTGGGTGAAATCGTGTAACTCTTAAGGACGTGTTGTAGACTTGTTGAATAGATTTATTTTTCTTGTTTTGTTTTTTTTTGATGAAATTGTGCTTTTCTCGTCGAGAAAAGGCGTTTAACGCGATAAAAAGGTTTAGTGCGTTATGAATACGGGCTAGCTTACCAAAAGTACAAATGTGAACTAAATAAGGCCGGGAGTCGTTTTTGTTGCTTAAAACACGATTTCTCGACCAGAATATGATTTTTCAAAAAAGCCATGTTCCCATGGCGAGAGACTCGTTTTCTGTGAGAAAATGCATTAAAAGGAGGGATTTCATCAGAAACACTATAAATACATATTGTACTTGTCTGAAAACGCACAGAACCTTGAAATAGAAGGTTTCTCACCAAAAAACACATTGGTGAAACCCCTATCTTAAGGCTCTGAGTGTTTGCGCACATGTACAACAGGCATGTTTAAACTATAACGTTTTTAGTGAAATCATGTTTCTCTCGAGGAGAAAACGCGTTTAAAGCCATAAAAAAGATTTCACTGTGTTTTGACATTGGACCAAGCTACCAACAACCTAAAAAATGATCAGAACTGGAGAAATTACACATTGACATTGGGTGAAATCATGTAACTCTTAAGGACGTGTTGTAGACTTGTTGAATACATTCGTTTTTCTTGTTTTGTTTGTTTTTGATGAAATTGTGCTTTTCTCGTCGAGAAAAGGCGTTTAACGCGATAAAAAGGTTTAGTGCGTTATGAATACGGGCTAGCTTACCAAAAGTACAAATGTGAACTAAATAAGGCCGGGAGTCGTTTTTGTTGCTTAAAACACGATTTCTCGACCAGAATATGCTTTTTCAAAAAAGCCATGTTCCCATGGCGAGAGACTCGTTTTCTGTGAGAAAATGCATTAAAAGGAGGGATTTCATCAGAAACACTGTAAATACATATTGTACTTGTCTGAAAACGCACAGAACCTTGAAATAGAAGGTTTCTCACCAAAAAACACATTGGTGAAACCCCTATCTTAAAAGGCTCTGAGTGTTTGCACACATGTACAACAGGCATGTTTAAACTATAACGTTTTTAGTGAAATCATGTTTCTCTCGAGGAGAAAACGCGTTTAAAGCCATAAAAAGATTTCACTGTGTTTTGACATTGGACCAAGCTACCAACAACCTATAAAATGATCAGAACTGGAGAAATTACACATTGACATTGGGTGAAATCATGTAACTCTTAAGGACGTTTTGTAGACTCGTTGAATACATTCGTTTTTCTTGTTTTGTTTGTTTTTGACGAAATTGTGCTTTTCTCGTCGAGAAAAGGCGTTTAACGCGATAAAAAGGTTTAGTGCGCTATGAATACGGGCTAGCTTACCAAAAGTACAAATGTGAACTAAATAAGGCCGGGAGTCGTTTTTCTTGTTTAAAACACGATTTCTCGACCAGACTATGCTTTTTTTTTAAAAAGCCATGTTCCCATGGCGAGAGACTCGTTTTCTGTGAGAAAATGCATTAAAAGGAGGGATTTCATCAGAAACACTATAAATACATATTGTACTTGTCTGAAAACGCACAGAACCTTGAAATAGAAGGTTTCTCACCAAAAAACACATTGGTGAAACCCCTATCTTAAGGCTCTGAGTGTTTGCGCACATGTACAACAGGCATGTTTAAACTATAACGTTTTTAGTGAAATCATGTTTCTCTCGAGGAGAAAACGCGTTTAAAGCCATAAAAAAGATTTCACTGTGTTTTGACATTGGACCAAGCTACCAACAACCTAAAAAATGATCAGAACTGGAGAAATTACACATTGACATTGGGTGAAATCATGTACCTCTTAAGGACGTGTTGTAGACTTGTTGAATACATTCGTTTTTCTTGTTTTGTTTGTTTTTGATGAAATTGTGCTTTTCTCGTCGAGAAAAGGCGTTTAACGCGATAAAAAGGTTTAGTGCGTTATGAATACGGGCTAGCTTACCAAAAGTACAAATGTGAACTAAATAAGGCCGGGAGTCGTTTTTATTGCTTAAAACACGATTTCTCGACGAGAATATGCTTTTTCAAAAAAGCCATGTTCCCATGGCGAGAGACTCGTTTTCTGAGAGAAAATGCATTAAAAGGAGGGATTTCATCAGAAACACTATAAATACATATTGTACTTGTCTGAAAACGCACAGAACCTTGAAATAGAAGGTTTCTCAAAAAAAACACATTGGTGAAACCCCTATCTTAAGGCTCTGAGTGTTTGCACACATGTACAACAGGCATGTTTAAACTATAACGTTTTTAGTGAAATCATGTTTCTCTCGAGGAGAAAACGCGTTTAAAGCCATAAAAAGATTTCACTGTGTTTTGACATTGGACCAAGCTACCAACAGCCTAAAAAATGATCAGAACTGGAGAAATTACACATTGACATTGGGTGAAATCGTGTAACTCTTAAGGACGTGTTGTAGACTTGTTGAATAGATTTATTTTTCTTGTTTTGTTTGTTTTTGATGAAATTGTGCTTTTCTCGTCGAGAAAAGGCGTTTAACGCGATAAAAAGGTTTAGTGCGTTATGAATACGGGCTAGCTTACCAAAAGTACAAATGTGAACTAAATAAGGCCGGGAGTCGTTTTTGTTGCTTAAAACACGATTTCTCGACCAGAATATGCTTTTTCAAAAAAGCCATGTTCCCATGGCGAGAGACTCGTTTTCTGTGAGAAAATGCATTAAAAGGAGGGATTTCATCAGAAACACTATAAATACATATTGTACTTGTCTGAAAACGCACAGAACCTTGAAATAGAAGGTTTCTCACCAAAAAACACATTGGTGAAACCCCTATCTTAAGGCTCTGAGTGTTTGCACACATGTACAACAGGCATGTTTAAACTATAACGTTTTTAGTGAAATCATGTTTCTCTCGAGGAGAAAACGCGTTTAAAGCCATAAAAAGATTTCACTGTGTTTTGACATTGGACCAAGCTACCAACAACCTAAAAAATGATCAGAACTGGAGAAATTACACATTGACATTGGGTGAAATCGTGTAACTCTTAAGGACGTGTTGTAGACTTGTTGAATAGATTCATTTTTCTTGTTTTGTTTGTTTTTGATGAAATTGTGCTTTTCTCGTCGAGAAAAGGCGTTTAACGCGATAAAAAGGTTTAGTGCGTTATGAATACGGGCTAGCTTACCAAAAGTACAAATGTGAACTAAATAAGGCCGGGAGTCGTTTTTGTTGCTTAAAACACGATTTCTCGACGAGAATATGCTTTTTCAAAAAAGCCATGTTCCCATGGCGAGAGACTCGTTTTCTGTGAGAAAATGCATTAAAAGGAGGGATTTCATCAGAAACACTATAAATACATATTGTACTTGTCTGAAAACGCACAGAACCTTGAAATAGAAGGTTTCTCACCAAAAAACACATTGGTGAAACCCCTATCTTAAGGCTCTGAGTGTTTGCACACATGTACAACAGGCATGTTTAAACTATAACGTTTTTAGTGAAATCATGTTTCTCTCGAGGAGAAAACGCGTTTAAAGCCATAAAAAGATTTCACTGTGTTTTGACATTGGACCAAGCTACCAACAACCTAAAAAATGATCAGAACTGGAGAAATTACACATTGACATTGGGTGAAATCATGTAACTCTTAAGGACGTGTTGTAGACTTGTTGAATAGATTCATTTTTCTTGTTTTGTTTGTTTTTGATGAAATTGTGCTTTTCTCGTCGAGAAAAGGCGTTTAACGCGATAAAAAGGTTTAGTGCGTTATGAATACGGGCTAGCTTACCAAAAGTACAAATGTGAACTAAATAAGGCCGGGAGTCGTTTTTGTTGCTTAAAACACGATTTCTCGACCAGAATATGCTTTTTAAAAAAAAGCCATGTTCCCATGGCGAGAGACTCGTTTTCTGTGAGAAAATGCATTAAAAGGAGGGATTTCATCAGAAACACTATAAATACATATTGTACTTGTCTGAAAACGCACAGAACCTTGAAATAGAAGGTTTCTCACCAAAAAACACATTGGTGAAACCCCTATCTTAAGGCTCTGAGTGTTTGCACACATGTACAACAGGCATGTTTAAACTATAACGTTTTTAGTGAAATCATGTTTCTCTCGAGGAGAAAACGCGTTTAAAGCCATAAAAAGATTTCACTGTGTTTTGACATTGGACCAAGCTACCAACAACCTAAAAAATGATCAGAACTGGAGAAATTACACATTGACATTGGGTGAAATCATGTAACTCTTAAGGACGTGTTGTAGACTTGTTGAATAGATTCATTTTTCTTGTTTTGTTTGTTTTTGATGAAATTGTGCTTTTCTCGTCGAGAAAAGTCGTTTAACGCGATAAAAAGGTTTAGTGCGTTATGAATACGGGCTAGCTTACCAAAAGTACAAATGTGAACTAAATAAGGCCGGGAGTCGTTTTTCTTGTTTAAAACACGATTTCTCGACCAGAATATGCTTTTTCAAAAAAGCCATGTTCCCATGGCGAGAGACTCGTTTTCTGTGAGAAAATGCATTAAAAGGAGGGATTTCATCAGAAACACTATAAATACATATTGTACTTGTCTGAAAACGCACAGAACCTTGAAATAGAAGGTTTCTCACCAAAAAACACATTGGTGAAACCCCTATCTTAAGGCTCTGAGTGTTTGCACACATGTACAACAGGCATGTTTAAACTATAACGTTTTTAGTGAAATCATGTTTCTCTCGAGGAGAAAACGCGTTTAACGCCATAAAAAGATTTCACTGTGTTTTGACATTGGACCAAGCTACCAACAACCTAAAAAATGATCAGAACTGGAGAAATTACACATTGACATTGGGTGAAATCGTGTAAATCTTAAGGACGTGTTGTAGACTTGTTGAATAGATTCATTTTTCGTCTTTTGTTTGTTTTTGATGAAATTGTGCTTTTCTCGTCGAGAAAAGGCGTGTAAGGCGATAAAAAGGTTTAGTGCATTATGAATACGGGCTAGCTTACCAAAAGTACAAATGTGAACTAAATAAGGCCGGGAGTCGTTTTTCTTGTTTAAAACACAATTTCTCGACCAGAATATGCTTTTTCAAAAAAGCCATGTTCCCATGGCGAGAGACTCGTTTTCTGTGAGAAAATGCATTAAAAGGAGGGATTTCATCAGAAACACTATAAATACATATTGTACTTGTCTGAAAACGCACAGAACCTTGAAATAGAAGGTTTCTCACCAAAAAACACATTGGTGAAACCCCTATCTTAAAAGGCTCTGAGTGTTTGCACACATGTACAACAGGCATGTTTAAACTATAACGTTTTTAGTGAAATCATGTTTCTCTCGAGGAGAAAACGCGTTTAAAGCCATAAAAAGATTTCACTGTGTTTTGACATTGGACCAAGCTACCAACAACCTAAAAAATGATCAGAACTGGAGAAATTACACATTGACATTGGGTGAAATCATGTAACTCTTAAGGACGTGTTGTAGACTTGTTGAATAGATTCATTTTTCTTGTTTTGTTTGTTTTTGATGAAATTGTGCTTTTCTCGTCGAGAAAAGTCGTTTAACGCGATAAAAAGGTTTAGTGCGTTATGAATACGGGCTAGCTTACCAAAAGTACAAATGTGAACTAAATAAGGCCGGGAGTCGTTTTTGTTGCTTAAAACACGATTTCTCGACCAGAATATGCTTTTTCAAAAAAGCCATGTTCCCATGGCGAGAGACTCGTTTTCTGTGAGAAAATGCATTAAAAGGAGGGATTTCATCAGAAACACTATAAATACATATTGTACTTGTCTGAAAACGCACAGAACCTTGAAATAGAAGGTTTCTCACCAAAAAACACATTGGTGAAACCCCTATCTTAAGGCTCTGAGTGTTTGCACACATGTACAACAGGCATGTTTAAACTATAACGTTTTTAGTGAAATCATGTTTCTCTCGAGGAGAAAACGCGTTTAAAGCCATAAAAAGATTTCACTGTGTTTTGACATTGGACCAAGCTACCAACAACCTAAAAAATGATCAGAACTGGAGAAATTACACATTGACATTGGGTGAAATCATGTAACTCTTAAGGACGTGTTGTAGACTTGTGGAATAGATTCATTTTTCTTGTTTTGTTTGTTTTTGATGAAATTGTGCTTTTCTCGTCGAGAAAAGGCGTTTAACGCGATAAAAAGGTTTAGTGCGCTATGAATACGGGCTAGCTTACCAAAAGTACAAATGTGAACTAAATAAGGCCGGGAGTCGTTTTTCTTGTTTAAAACACGATTTCTCGACCAGAATATTCTTTTTAAAAAAAAGCCATGTTCCCATGGCGAGAGACTCGTTTTCTGTGAGAAAATGCATTAAAAGGAGGGTTTTCATCAGAAACACTATAAATACATATTGTACTTGTCTGAAAACGCACAGAACCTTGAAATAGAAGGTTTCTCACCAAAAAACACATTGGTGAAACCCCTATCTTAAGGCTCTGAGTGTTTGCACACATGTACAACAGGCATGTTTAAACTATAACGTTTTTAGTGAAATCATGTTTCTCTCGAGGAGAAAACGCGTTTAAAGCCATAAAAAGATTTCACTGTGTTTTGGCATTGACCAAGCTACCAACAACCTAAAAAATGATCAGAACTGGAGAAATTACACATTGACATTGGGTGAAATCATGTAACTCTTAAGGACGTGTTGTAGACTTGTTGAATAGATTCATTTTTCTTGTTTTGTTTGTTTTTGATGAAATTGTGCTTTTCTCGTCGAGAAAAGTCGTTTAACGCGATAAAAAGGTTTAGTGCGTTATGAATACGGGCTAGCTTACCAAAAGTACAAATGTGAACTAAATAAGGCCGGGAGTCGTTTTTGTTGCTTAAAACACGATTTCTCGACCAGAATATGCTTTTTCAAAAAAGCCATGTTCCCATGGCGAGAGACTCGTTTTCTGTGAGAAAATGCATTAAAAGGAGGGATTTCATCAGAAACACTATAAATACATATTGTACTTGTCTGAAAACGCACAGAACCTTGAAATAGAAGGTTTCTCACCAAAAAACACATTGGTGAAACCCCTATCTTAAGGCTCTGAGTGTTTGCACACATGTACAACAGGCATGTTTAAACTATAACGTTTTTAGTGAAATCATGTTTCTCTCGAGGAGAAAACGCGTTTAACGCCATAAAAAGATTTCACTGTGTTTTGACATTGGACCAAGCTACCAACAACCTAAAAAATGATCAGAACTGGAGAAATTACACATTGACATTGGGTGAAATCGTCTAAATCTTAAGGACGTGTTGTAGACTTGTTGAATAGATTCATTTTTCGTCTTTTGTTTGTTTTTGATGAAATTGTGCTTTTCTCGTCGAGAAATTGGCGTGTAAGGCGATAAAAAGGTTTAGTGCATTATGAATACGGGCTAGCTTACCAAAAGTACAAATGTGAACTAAATAAGGCCGGGAGTCGTTTTTCTTGTTTAAAACACAATTTCTCGACCAGAATATGCTTTTTCAAAAAAGCCATGTTCCCATGGCGAGAGACTCGTTTTCTGTGAGAAAATGCATTAAAAGGAGGGATTTCATCAGAAACACTATAAATACATATTGTACTTGTCTGAAAACGCACAGAACCTTGAAATAGAAGGTTTCTCACCAAAAAACACATTGGTGAAACCCCTATCTTAAAAGGCTCTGAGTGTTTGCACACATGTACAACAGGCATGTTTAAACTATAACGTTTTTAGTGAAATCATGTTTCTCTCGAGGAGAAAACGCGTTTAAAGCCATAAAAAGATTTCACTGTGTTTTGGCATTGACCAAGCTACCAACAACCTAAAAAATGATCAGAACTGGAGAAATTACACATTGACATTGGGTGAAATCATGTAACTCTTAAGGACGTGTTGTAGACTTGTTGAATAGATTCATTTTTCTTGTTTTGTTTGTTTTTGATGAAATTGTGCTTTTCTCGTCGAGAAAAGTCGTTTAACGCGATAAAAAGGTTTAGTGCGTTATGAATACGGGCTAGCTTACCAAAAGTACAAATGTGAACTAAATAAGGCCGGGAGTCGTTTTTGTTGCTTAAAACACGATTTCTCGACCAGAATATGCTTTTTCAAAAAAGCCATGTTCCCATGGCGAGAGACTCGTTTTCTGTGAGAAAATGCATTAAAAGGAGGGATTTCATCAGAAACACTATAAATACATATTGTACTTGTCTGAAAACGCACAGAACCTTGAAATAGAAGGTTTCTCACCAAAAAACACATTGGTGAAACCCCTATCTTAAGGCTCTGAGTGTTTGCACACATGTACAACAGGCATGTTTAAACTATAACGTTTTTAGTGAAATCATGTTTCTCTCGAGGAGAAAACGCGTTTAAAGCCATAAAAAGATTTCACTGTGTTTTGACATTGGACCAAGCTACCAACAACCTAAAAAATGATCAGAACTGGAGAAAGTACACATTGACATTGGGTGAAATCATGTAACTCTTAAGGACGTGTTGTAGACTTGTGGAATAGATTCATTTTTCTTGTTTTGTTTGTTTTTGATGAAATTGTGCTTTTCTCGTCGAGAAAAGGCGTTTAACGCGATAAAAAGGTTTAGTGCGCTATGAATACGGGCTAGCTTACCAAAAGTACAAATGTGAACTAAATAAGGCCGGGAGTCGTTTTTCTTGTTTAAAACACGATTTCTCGACCAGACTATGCTTTTTTTTTTAAAAAGCCATGTTCCCATGGCGAGAGACTCGTTTTCTGTGAGAAAATGCATTAAAAGGAGGGATTTCATCAGAAACACTATAAATACATATTGTACTTGTCTGAAAACGCACAGAACCTTGAAATAGAAGGTTTCTCACCAAAAAACACATTGGTGAAACCCCTATCTTAAGGCTCTGAGTGTTTGCGCACATGTACAACAGGCATGTTTAAACTATAACGTTTTTAGTGAAATCATGTTTCTCTCGAGGAGAAAACGCGTTTAAAGCCATAAAAAAGATTTCACTGTGTTTTGACATTGGACCAAGCTACCAACAACCTAAAAAATGATCAGAACTGGAGAAATTACACATTGACATTGGGTGAAATCATGTACCTCTTAAGGACGTGTTGTAGACTTGTTGAATACATTCGTTTTTCTTGTTTTGTTTGTTTTTGATGAAATTGTGCTTTTCTCGTCGAGAAAAGGCGTTTAACGCGATAAAAAGGTTTAGTGCGTTATGAATACGGGCTAGCTTACCAAAAGTACAAATGTGAACTAAATAAGGCCGGGAGTCGTTTTTATTGCTTAAAACACGATTTCTCGACGAGAATATGCTTTTTCAAAAAAGCCATGTTCCCATGGCGAGAGACTCGTTTTCTGAGAGAAAATGCATTAAAAGGAGGGATTTCATCAGAAACAGTATAAATACATATTGTACTTGTCTGAAAACGCATAGAACCTTGAAATAGAAGGTTTCTCAAAAAAAACACATTGGTGAAACCCCTATCTTAAGGCTCTGAGTGTTTGCACACATGTACAACAGGCATGTTTAAACTATAACGTTTTTAGTGAAATCATGTTTCTCTCGAGGAGAAAACGCGTTTAAAGCCATAAAAAGATTTCACTGTGTTTTGACATTGGACCAAGCTACCAACAGCCTAAAAAATGATCAGAACTGGAGAAATTACACATTGACATTGGGTGAAATCGTGTAACTCTTAAGGACGTGTTGTAGACTTGTTGAATAGATTTATTTTTCTTGTTTTGTTTGTTTTTGATGAAATTGTGCTTTTCTCGTCGAGAAAAGGCGTTTAACGCGATAAAAAGGTTTAGTGCGTTATGAATACGGGCTAGCTTACCAAAAGTACAAATGTGAACTAAATAAGGCCGGGAGTCGTTTTTGTTGCTTAAAACACGATTTCTCGACCAGAATATGATTTTTCAAAAAAGCCATGTTCCCATGGCGAGAGACTCGTTTTCTGTGAGAAAATGCATTAAAAGGAGGGATTTCATCAGAAACACTATAAATACATATTGTACTTGTCTGAAAACGCACAGAACCTTGAAATAGAAGGTTTCTCAAAAAAAACACATTGGTGAAACCCCTATCTTAAGGCTCTGAGTGTTTGCACACATGTACAACAGGCATGTTTAAACTATAACGTTTTTAGTGAAATCATGTTTCTCTCGAGGAGAAAACGCGTTTAAAGCCATAAAAAGATTTCACTGTGTTTTGACATTGGACCAAGCTACCAACAGCCTAAAAAATGATCAGAACTGGAGAAATTACACATTGACATTGGGTGAAATCGTGTAACTCTTAAGGACGTGTTGTAGACTTGTTGAATAGATTCATTTTTCTTGTTTTGTTTGTTTTTGATGAAATTGTGCTTTTCTCGTCGAGAAAAGGCGTTTAACGCGATAAAAAGGTTTAGTGCGTTATGAATACGGGCTAGCTTACCAAAAGTACAAATGTGAACTAAATAAGGCCGGGAGTCGTTTTTGTTGCTTAAAACACGATTTCTCGACCAGAATATGATTTTTCAAAAAAGCCATGTTCCCATGGCGAGAGACTCGTTTTCTGTGAGAAAATGCATTAAAAGGAGGGATTTCATCAGAAACACTATAAATACATATTGTACTTGTCTGAAAACGCACAGAACCTTGAAATAGAAGGTTTCTCAAAAAAAACACATTGGTGAAACCCCTATCTTAAGGCTCTGAGTGTTTGCACACATGTACAACAGGCATGTTTAAACTATAACGTTTTTAGTGAAATCATGTTTCTCTCGAGGAGAAAACGCGTTTAAAGCCATAAAAAGATTTCACTGTGTTTTGACATTGGACCAAGCTACCAACAGCCTAAAAAATGATCAGAACTGGAGAAATTACACATTGACATTGGGTGAAATCGTGTAACTCTTAAGGACGTGTTGTAGACTTGTTGAATAGATTCATTTTTCTTGTTTTGTTTGTTTTTGATGAAATTGTGCTTTTCTCGTCGAGAAAAGCCGTTTAACGCGATAAAAAGGTTTAGTGCGTTATGAATACGGGCTAGCTTACCAAAAGTACAAATGTGAACTAAATAAGGCCGGGAGTCGTTTTTGTTGCTTAAAACACGATTTCTCGACGAGAATATGCTTTTTCAAAAAAGCCATGTTCCACATGGCGAGAGACTCGTTTTCTGTGAGAAAATGCATTAAAAGGAGGGATTTCATCAGAAACACTGTAAATACATATTGTACTTGTCTGAAAACGCACAGAACCTTGAAATAGAAGGTTTCTCACCAAAAAACACATTGGTGAAACCCCTATCTTAAAAGGCTCTGAGTGTTTGCACACATGTACAACAGGCATGTTTAAACTATAACGTTTTTAGTGAAATCATGTTTCTCTCGAGGAGAAAACGCGTTTAAAGCCATAAAAAGATTTCACTGTGTTTTGACATTGGACCAAGCTACCAACAACCTAAAAAATGATCAGAACTGGAGAAAGTACACATTGACATTGGGTGAAATCGTGTAACTCTTAAGGACGTGTTGTAGACTTGTTGAATAGATTCATTTTTCTTGTTTTGTTTGTTTTTGATGAAATTGTGCTTTTCTCGTTGAGAAAAGGCGTTTAACGCGATAAAAAGGTTTAGTGCGTTCTGAATACGGGCTAGGTTACCAAAAGTACAAATGTGAACTAAATAAGGCCGGGAGTCGTTTTTGTTGCTTAAAACACGATTTCTCGACCAGAATATTCTTTTTAAAAAAAAGCCATGTTCCCATGGCGAGAGACTCGTTTTCTGTGAGAAAATGCATTAAAAGGAGGGTTTTCATCAGAAACACTATAAATACATATTGTACTTGTCTGAAAACGCACAGAACCTTGAAATAGAAGGTTTCTCACCAAAAAACACATTGGTGAAACCCCTATCTTAAGGCTCTGAGTGTTTGCACACATGTACAACAGGCATGTTTAAACTATAACGTTTTTAGTGAAATCATGTTTCTCTCGAGGAGAAAACGCGTTTAAAGCCATAAAAAGATTTCACTGTGTTTTGGCATTGACCAAGCTACCAACAACCTAAAAAATGATCAGAACTGGAGAAATTACACATTGACATTGGGTGAAATCATGTAACTCTTAAGGACGTGTTGTAGACTTGTTGAATAGATTCATTTTTCTTGTTTTGTTTGTTTTTGATGAAATTGTGCTTTTCTCGTCGAGAAAAGGCGTTTAACGCGATAAAAAGGTTTAGTGCGTTATGAATACGGGCTAGCTTACCAAAAGTACAAATGTGAACTAAATAAGGCCGGGAGTCGTTTTTGTTGCTTAAAACACGATTTCTCGACCAGAATATGCTTTTTCAAAAAAGCCATGTTCCCATGGCGAGAGACTCGTTTTCTGTGAGAAAATGCATTAAAAGGAGGGATTTCATCAGAAACACTATAAATACATATTGTACTTGTCTGAAAACGCACAGAACCTTGAAATAGAAGGTTTCTCACCAAAAAACACATTGGTGAAACCCCTATCTTAAAAGGCTCTGAGTGTTTGCACACATGTACAACAGGCATGTTTAAACTATAACGTTTTTAGTGAAATCATGTTTCTCTCGAGGAGAAAACGCGTTTAAAGCCATAAAAAGATTTCACTGTGTTTTGGCATTGGACCAAGCTACCAACAACCTAAAAAATGATCAGAACTGGAGAAAGTACACATTGACATTGGGTGAAATCATGTAACTCTTAAGGACGTGTTGTAGACTGTTGAATAGATTCATTTTTCGTATTTTGTTTGTTTTTGATGAAATTGTGCTTTTCTCGTCGAGAAAAGGCGTGTAAGGCGATAAAAAGGTTTAGTGCGTTATGAATACGGGCTAGCTTACCAAAAGTACAAATGTGAACTAAATAAGGCCGGGAGTCGTTTTTCTTGTTTAAAACACAATTTCTCGACCAGAATATGCTTTTTCAAAAAAGCCATGTTCCCATGGCGAGAGACTCGTTTTCTGTGAGAAAAAGCATTAAAAGGAGGGATTTCATCAGAAACACTATAAATACATATTGTACTTGTCTGAAAACGCACAGAACCTTGAAATAGAAGGTTTCTCACCAAAAAACACATTGGTGAAACCCCTATCTTAAAAGGCTCTGAGTGATTGCACACATGTACAACAGGCATGTTTGAACTATAACGATTTTAGTGAAATCATGTTTCTCTCGAGGAGAAAACGCGTTTAAAGCCATAAAAAGATTTCACTGTGTTTTGGCATTGGACCAAGCTACCAACAACTTAAACAATGATCAGAACTGGAGAAATTACACATTGACATTGGGTGAAATCATGTAACTCTTAAGGACGTGTTGCAGGCTTGTTGAATAGATTAATGTTTCTTGTTTTGTTTGTTTTGGATGAAATTGTGCTTTTCTTGTCGAGAAATTGGCGTTTAACGCGATAAAAAGGTTTAGTGCGTTCTGAATACGGGCTAGGTTACCAAAAGTAAAAAAGTGAACTAAATAAGGCCGGGAGTCGTTTTTATTGTTTAAAACACGATTTCTCGAGCAGAATATGCTTTTTCAAAAAAGCCATGTTCCCATGGCGAGAGACTCATTTTCTGTGAGGAAATGCATTAAAAGGAGGGATTTCATCAGAAACACTATAAATTCATATTGTACGTGTCTGAAAACGCACAGAACCTTGAAATAGAAGGTTTCTCACCAAAAAACACATTGGTGAAAACCCTATTTTAAGGCTTTGAGTGTTTGCACACATGTACAACAGGCATGTTTAAACTATAACGATTTTAGTGAAATCATGTTTCTCTCGAGGAGAAAACGCGTTTAAAGCCATAAAAAGATTTCACTGTGTTTTGGCATTGGACCAAGCTACCAACAACTTAAACAATGATCAGAACTGGAGAAATTACACATTGACATTGGGTGAAAACACGTAACTCTTAAGGACGTGTTGCAGACTTGTTGAATAGATTAATGTTTCTTGTTTTGTTTGTTTTTGATGAAATTGTGCTTTTCTTATCGAGAAAAGGCGTTTAACGCGATAAAAAGGTTTAGTGCGTTCTGAATACGGGCTAGGTTACCAAAAGTAAAAATGTGAACTAAATAAGGCCGGGAGTCGTTTTTATTGTTTAAAACACGATTTCTCGAGCAGAATATGCTTTTTCAAAAAAGCCATGTTCCCATGGCGAGAGACTCATTTTCTGTGAGGAAATGCATTAAAAGGAGGGATTTCATCAGAAACACTATAAATTCATATTGTACGTGTCTGAAAACGCACAGAACCTTGAAATAGAAGGTTTCTCACCAAAAAACACATTGGTGAAAACCCTATTTTAAGGCTTTGAGTGTTTGCACACATGTACAACAGGCATGTTTAAACTATAACGATTTTAGTGAAATTATGTTTCTCTCGAGGAGAAAACGCGTTTAAAGCCATAAAAAGATTTCACTGTGTTTTGGCATTGGACCAAGCTACCAACAACCTAAAAAATGATCAGAACTGGAGAAAGTACACATTGACATTGGGTGAAATCATGTAACTCTTAAGGACGTGTTGTAGACTGTTGAATAGATTCATTTTTCGTATTTTGTTTGTTTTTGATGAAATTGTGCTTTTCTCGTCGAGAAAAGGCGTTTAACGCGATAAAAAGGTTTAGTGCGTTATGAATACGGGCTAGCTTACCAAAAGTACAAATGTGAACTAAATAAGGCCGGCAGTCGTTTTTCTTGTTTAAAACACAATTTCTCGACCAGAATATGCTTTTTCAAAAAAGCCATGTTCCCATGGCGAGAGACTCGTTTTCTGTGAGAAAAAGCATTAAAAGGAGGGATTTCATCAGAAACACTATAAATACATATTGTACTTGTCTGAAAACGCACAGAACCTTGAAATAGAAGGTTTCTCACCAAAAAACACATTGGTGAAACCCCTATCTTAAAAGGCTCTGAGTGATTGCACACATGTACAACAGGCATGTTTGAACTATAACGATTTTAGTGAAATCATGTTTCTCTCGAGGAGAAAACGCGTTTAAAGCCATAAAAAGATTTCACTGTGTTTTGGCATTGGACCAAGCTACCAACAACTTAAACAATGATCAGAACTGGAGAAATTACACATTGACATTGGGTGAAATCATGTAACTCTTAAGGACGTGTTGCAGGCTTGTTGAATAGATTAATGTTTCTTGTTTTGTTTGTTTTGGATGAAATTGTGCTTTTCTTGTCGAGAAATTGGCGTTTAACGCGATAAAAAGGTTTAGTGCGTTCTGAATACGGGCTAGGTTACCAAAAGTAAAAAAGTGAACTAAATAAGGCCGGGAGTCGTTTTTATTGTTTAAAACACGATTTCTCGAGCAGAATATGCTTTTTCAAAAAAGCCATGTTCCCATGGCGAGAGACTCATTTTCTGTGAGGAAATGCATTAAAAGGAGGGATTTCATCAGAAACACTATAAATTCATATTGTACGTGTCTGAAAACGCACAGAACCTTGAAATAGAAGGTTTCTCACCAAAAAACACATTGGTGAAAACCCTATTTTAAGGCTTTGAGTGTTTGCACACATGTACAACAGGCATGTTTAAACTATAACGATTTTAGTGAAATCATGTTTCTCTCGAGGAGAAAACGCGTTTAAAGCCATAAAAAGATTTCACTGTGTTTTGGCATTGGACCAAGCTACCAACAACTTAAACAATGATCAGAACTGGAGAAATTACACATTGACATTGGGTGAAAACACGTAACTCTTAAGGACGTGTTGCAGACTTGTTGAATAGATTAATGTTTCTTGTTTTGTTTGTTTTTGATGAAATTGTGCTTTTCTTATCGAGAAAAGGCGTTTAACGCGATAAAAAGGTTTAGTGCGTTCTGAATACGGGCTAGGTTACCAAAAGTAAAAATGTGAACTAAATAAGGCCGGGAGTCGTTTTTATTGTTTAAAACACGATTTCTCGAGCAGAATATGCTTTTTCAAAAAAGCCATGTTCCCATGGCGAGAGACTCATTTTCTGTGAGGAAATGCATTAAAAGGAGGGATTTCATCAGAAACACTATAAATTCATATTGTACGTGTCTGAAAACGCACAGAACCTTGAAATAGAAGGTTTCTCACCAAAAAACACATTGGTGAAAACCCTATTTTAAGGCTTTGAGTGTTTGCACACATGTACAACAGGCATGTTTAAACTATAACGATTTTAGTGAAATTATGTTTCTCTCGAGGAGAAAACGCGTTTAAAGCCATAAAAAGATTTCACTGTGTTTTGGCATTGGACCAAGCTACCAACAACTTAAACAATGATCAGAACTGGAGAAATTACACATTGACATTGGGTGAAATCATGTAACTCTTAAGGACGTGTTGCAGACTTGTTGAATAGATTAATGTTTCTTGTTTTGTTTGTTTTTGATGAAATTGTGCTTTTCTTGTCGAGAAAAGGCGTTTAACGCGATAAAAAGGTTTAGTGCGTTCTGAATACGGGCTAGGTTACCAAAAGTAAAAATGTGAACTAAATAAGGCCGGGAGTCGTTTTTATTGTTTAAAACACGATTTCTCGAGCAGAATATGCTTTTTCAAAAAAGCCATGTTCCCATGGCGAGAGACTCATTTTCTGTGAGGAAATGCATTAAAAGGAGGGATTTCATCAGAAACACTATAAATTCATATTGTACGTGTCTGAAAACGCACAGAACCTTGAAATAGAAGGTTTCTCACCAAAAAACACATTGGTGAAAACCCTATTTTAAGGCTTTGAGTGTTTGCACACATGTACAACAGGCATGTTTAAACTATAACGATTTTAGTGAAATCATGTTTCTCTCGAGGAGAAAACGCGTTTAAAGCCATAAAAAGATTTCACTGTGTTTTGGCATTGGAGCAAGCTACCAACAACTTAAACAATGATCAGAACTGGAGAAATTACACATTGACATTGGGTGAAAACACGTAACTCTTAAGGACGTGTTGCAGACTTGTTGAATAGATTAATGTTTCTTGTTTTGTTTGTTTTTGATGAAATTGTGCTTTTCTTGTCGAGAAATTGGCGTTTAACGCGATAAAAAGGTTTAGTGCGTTCTGAATACGGGCTAGGTTACCAAAAGTAAAAAAGTGAACTAAATAAGGCAAGGAGTCGTTTTTATTGTTTAAAACACGATTTCTCGAGCAGAATATGCTTTTTCAAAAAAGCCATGTTCCCATGGCGAGAGACTCATTTTCTGTGAGGAAATGCATTAAAAGGAGGGATTTCATCAGAAACACTATAAATTCATATTGTACGTGTCTGAAAACGCACAGAACCTTGAAATAGAAGGTTTCTCACCAAAAAACACATTTGGTGAAAACCCTATTTTAAGGCTTTGAGTGTTTGCACACATGTACAACAGGCATGTTTAAACTATAACGATTTTAGTGAAATCATGTTTCTCTCGAGGAGAAAACGCGTTTAAAGCCATAAAAAGATTTCACTGTGTTTTGGCATTGGACCAAGCTACCAACAACTTAAACAATGATCAGAACTGGAGAAATTACACATTGACATTGGGTGAAATCATGTAACTCTTAAGGACGTGTTGCAGGCTTGTTGAATAGATTTATTTTTCTTGTTTTGTTTGTTTTGGATGAAATTGTGCTTTTCTTGTCGAGAAATTGGCGTTTAACGCGATAAAAAGGTTTAGTGCGTTCTGAATACGGGCTAGGTTACCAAAAGTAAAAAAGTGAACTAAATAAGGCCGGGAGTCGTTTTTATTGTTTAAAACACGATTTCTCGAGCAGAATATGCTTTTTCAAAAAAGCCATGTTCCCATGGCGAGAGACTCATTTTCTGTGAGGAAATGCATTAAAAGGAGGGATTTCATCAGAAACACTATAAATTCATATTGTACGTGTCTGAAAACGCACAGAACCTTGAAATAGAAGGTTTCTCACCAAAAAACACATTGGTGAAAACCCTATTTTAAGGCTTTGAGTGTTTGCACACATGTACAACAGGCATGTTTAAACTATAACGATTTTAGTGAAATCATGTTTCTCTCGAGGAGAAAACGCGTTTAAAGCCATAAAAAGATTTCACTGTGTTTTGGCATTGGACCAAGCTACCAACAACTTAAACAATGATCAGAACTGGAGAAATTACACATTGACATTGGGTGAAATCATGTAACTCTTAAGGACGTGTTGCAGACTTGTTGAATAGATTAATGTTTCTTGTTTTGTTTGTTTTTGATGAAATTGTGCTTTTCTTGTCGAGAAAAGGCGTTTAACGCGATAAAAAGGTTTAGTGCGTTCTGAATACGGGCTAGGTTACCAAAAGTACAAATGTGAACTAAATAAGGCCGGGAGTCGTTTTTGTTGCTTAAAACACGATTTCTCGACCAGAATATTCTTTTTAAAAAAAAGCCATGTTCCCATGGCGAGAGACTCGTTTTCTGTGAGAAAATGCATTAAAAGGAGGGTTTTCATCAGAAACACTATAAATACATATTGTACTTGTCTGAAAACGCACAGAACCTTGAAATAGAAGGTTTCTCACCAAAAAACACATTGGTGAAACCCCTATCTTAAGGCTCTGAGTGTTTGCACACATGTACAACAGGCATGTTTAAACTATAACGTTTTTAGTGAAATCATGTTTCTCTCGAGGAGAAAACGCGTTTAAAGCCATAAAAAGATTTCACTGTGTTTTGGCATTGGACCAAGCTACCAACAACTTAAACAATGATCAGAACTGGAGAAATTACACATTGACATTGGGTGAAATCATGTAACTCTTAAGGACGTGTTGTAGACTTGTTGAATAGATTCATTTTTCTTGTTTTGTTTGTTTTTGATGAAATTGTGCTTTTCTTGTCGAGAAATTGGCGTTTAACGCGATAAAAAGGTTTAGTGCGTTCTGAATACGGGCTAGGTTACCAAAAGTAAAAAAGTGAACTAAATAAGGCAAGGAGTCGTTTTTATTGTTTAAAACACGATTTCTCGAGCAGAATATGCTTTTTCAAAAAAGCCATGTTCCCATGGCGAGAGACTCATTTTCTGTGAGGAAATGCATTAAAAGGAGGGATTTCATCAGAAACACTATAAATTCATATTGTACGTGTCTGAAAACGCACAGAACCTTGAAATAGAAGGTTTCTCACCAAAAAACACATTTGGTGAAAACCCTATTTTAAGGCTTTGAGTGTTTGCACACATGTACAACAGGCATGTTTAAACTATAACGATTTTAGTGAAATCATGTTTCTCTCGAGGAGAAAACGCGTTTAAAGCCATAAAAAGATTTCACTGTGTTTTGGCATTGGACCAAGCTACCAACAACTTAAACAATGATCAGAACTGGAGAAATTACACATTGACATTGGGTGAAATCATGTAACTCTTAAGGACGTGTTGCAGGCTTGTTGAATAGATTTATTTTTCTTGTTTTGTTTGTTTTGGATGAAATTGTGCTTTTCTTGTCGAGAAATTGGCGTTTAACGCGATAAAAAGGTTTAGTGCGTTCTGAATACGGGCTAGGTTACCAAAAGTAAAAAAGTGAACTAAATAAGGCCGGGAGTCGTTTTTATTGTTTAAAACACGATTTCTCGAGCAGAATATGCTTTTTCAAAAAAGCCATGTTCCCATGGCGAGAGACTCATTTTCTGTGAGGAAATGCATTAAAAGGAGGGATTTCATCAGAAACACTATAAATTCATATTGTACGTGTCTGAAAACGCACAGAACCTTGAAATAGAAGGTTTCTCACCAAAAAACACATTGGTGAAAACCCTATTTTAAGGCTTTGAGTGTTTGCACACATGTACAACAGGCATGTTTAAACTATAACGATTTTAGTGAAATCATGTTTCTCTCGAGGAGAAAACGCGTTTAAAGCCATAAAAAGATTTCACTGTGTTTTGGCATTGGACCAAGCTACCAACAACTTAAACAATGATCAGAACTGGAGAAATTACACATTGACATTGGGTGAAATCATGTAACTCTTAAGGACGTGTTGCAGACTTGTTGAATAGATTAATGTTTCTTGTTTTGTTTGTTTTTGATGAAATTGTGCTTTTCTTGTCGAGAAAAGGCGTTTAACGCGATAAAAAGGTTTAGTGCGTTCTGAATACGGGCTAGGTTACCAAAAGTACAAATGTGAACTAAATAAGGCCGGGAGTCGTTTTTGTTGCTTAAAACACGATTTCTCGACCAGAATATTCTTTTTAAAAAAAAGCCATGTTCCCATGGCGAGAGACTCGTTTTCTGTGAGAAAATGCATTAAAAGGAGGGTTTTCATCAGAAACACTATAAATACATATTGTACTTGTCTGAAAACGCACAGAACCTTGAAATAGAAGGTTTCTCACCAAAAAACACATTGGTGAAACCCCTATCTTAAGGCTCTGAGTGTTTGCACACATGTACAACAGGCATGTTTAAACTATAACGTTTTTAGTGAAATCATGTTTCTCTCGAGGAGAAAACGCGTTTAAAGCCATAAAAAGATTTCACTGTGTTTTGGCATTGACCAAGCTACCAACAACCTAAAAAATGATCAGAACTGGAGAAATTACACATTGACATTGGGTGAAATCATGTAACTCTTAAGGACGTGTTGTAGACTTGTTGAATAGATTCATTTTTCTTGTTTTGTTTGTTTTTGATGAAATTGTGCTTTTCTCGTCGAGAAAAGGCGTTTAACGCGATAAAAAGGTTTAGTGCGTTATGAATACGGGCTAGCTTACCAAAAGTACAAATGTGAACTAAATAAGGCCGGGAGTCGTTTTTGTTGCTTAAAACACGATTTCTCGACCAGAATATGCTTTTTCAAAAAAGCCATGTTCCCATGGCGAGAGACTCGTTTTCTGTGAGAAAATGCATTAAAAGGAGGGATTTCATCAGAAACACTATAAATACATATTGTACTTGTCTGAAAACGCACAGAACCTTGAAATAGAAGGTTTCTCACCAAAAAACACATTGGTGAAACCCCTATCTTAAGGCTCTGAGTGTTTGCACACATGTACAACAGGCATGTTTAAACTATAACGTTTTTAGTGAAATCATGTTTCTCTCGAGGAGAAAACGCGTTTAACGCCATAAAAAGATTTCACTGTGTTTTGACATTGGACCAAGCTACCAACAACCTAAAAAATGATCAGAACTGGAGAAATTACACATTGACATTGGGTGAAATCGTGTAAATCTTAAGGACGTGTTGTAGACTTGTTGAATAGATTCATTTTTCGTCTTTTGTTTGTTTTTGATGAAATTGTGCTTTTCTCGTCGAGAAAAGGCGTGTAAGGCGATAAAAAGGTTTAGTGCATTATGAATACGGGCTAGCTTACCAAAAGTACAAATGTGAACTAAATAAGGCCGGGAGTCGTTTTTCTTGTTTAAAACACAATTTCTCGACCAGAATATGCTTTTTCAAAAAAGCCATGTTCCCATGGCGAGAGACTCGTTTTCTGTGAGAAAATGCATTAAAAGGAGGGATTTCATCAGAAACACTATAAATACATATTGTACTTGTCTGAAAACGCACAGAACCTTGAAATAGAAGGTTTCTCACCAAAAAACACATTGGTGAAACCCCTATCTTAAAAGGCTCTGAGTGTTTGCACACATGTACAACAGGCATGTTTAAACTATAACGTTTTTAGTGAAATCATGTTTCTCTCGAGGAGAAAACGCGTTTAAAGCCATAAAAAGATTTCACTGTGTTTTGGCATTGGACCAAGCTACCAACAACCTAAAAAATGATCAGAACTGGAGAAAGTACACATTGACATTGGGTGAAATCATGTAACTCTTAAGGACGTGTTGTAGACTGTTGAATAGATTCATTTTTCGTATTTTGTTTGTTTTTGATGAAATTGTGCTTTTCTCGTCGAGAAAAGGCGTGTAAGGCGATAAAAAGGTTTAGTGCGTTATGAATACGGGCTAGCTTACCAAAAGTACAAATGTGAACTAAATAAGGCCGGGAGTCGTTTTTCTTGTTTAAAACACAATTTCTCGACCAGAATATGCTTTTTCAAAAAAGCCATGTTCCCATGGCGAGAGACTCATTTTCTGTGAGAAAAAGCATTAAAAGGAGGGATTTCATCAGAAACACTATAAATACATATTGTACTTGTCTGAAAACGCACAGAACCTTGAAATAGAAGGTTTCTCACCAAAAAACACATTGGTGAAACCCCTATCTTAAAAGGCTCTGAGTGATTGCACACATGTACAACAGGCATGTTTGAACTATAACGATTTTAGTGAAATCATGTTTCTCTCGAGGAGAAAACGCGTTTAAAGCCATAAAAAGATTTCACTGTGTTTTGGCATTGGACCAAGCTACCAACAACTTAAACAATGATCAGAACTGGAGAAATTACACATTGACATTGGGTGAAATCATGTAACTCTTAAGGACGTGTTGCAGGCTTGTTGAATAGATTAATGTTTCTTGTTTTGTTTGTTTTGGATGAAATTGTGCTTTTCTTGTCGAGAAATTGGCGTTTAACGCGATAAAAAGGTTTAGTGCGTTCTGAATACGGGCTAGGTTACCAAAAGTAAAAAAGTGAACTAAATAAGGCCGGGAGTCGTTTTTATTGTTTAAAACACGATTTCTCGAGCAGAATATGCTTTTTCAAAAAAGCCATGTTCCCATGGCGAGAGACTCATTTTCTGTGAGGAAATGCATTAAAAGGAGGGATTTCATCAGAAACACTATAAATTCATATTGTACGTGTCTGAAAACGCACAGAACCTTGAAATAGAAGGTTTCTCACCAAAAAACACATTGGTGAAAACCCTATTTTAAGGCTTTGAGTGTTTGCACACATGTACAACAGGCATGTTTAAACTATAACGATTTTAGTGAAATCATGTTTCTCTCGAGGAGAAAACGCGTTTAAAGCCATAAAAAGATTTCACTGTGTTTTGGCATTGGACCAAGCTACCAACAACTTAAACAATGATCAGAACTGGAGAAATTACACATTGACATTGGGTGAAAACACGTAACTCTTAAGGACGTGTTGCAGACTTGTTGAATAGATTAATGTTTCTTGTTTTGTTTGTTTTTGATGAAATTGTGCTTTTCTTATCGAGAAAAGGCGTTTAACGCGATAAAAAGGTTTAGTGCGTTCTGAATACGGGCTAGGTTACCAAAAGTAAAAATGTGAACTAAATAAGGCCGGGAGTCGTTTTTATTGTTTAAAACACGATTTCTCGAGCAGAATATGCTTTTTCAAAAAAGCCATGTTCCCATGGCGAGAGACTCATTTTCTGTGAGGAAATGCATTAAAAGGAGGGATTTCATCAGAAACACTATAAATTCATATTGTACGTGTCTGAAAACGCACAGAACCTTGAAATAGAAGGTTTCTCACCAAAAAACACATTGGTGAAAACCCTATTTTAAGGCTTTGAGTGTTTGCACACATGTACAACAGGCATGTTTAAACTATAACGATTTTAGTGAAATTATGTTTCTCTCGAGGAGAAAACGCGTTTAAAGCCATAAAAAGATTTCACTGTGTTTTGGCATTGGACCAAGCTACCAACAACCTAAAAAATGATCAGAACTGGAGAAAGTACACATTGACATTGGGTGAAATCATGTAACTCTTAAGGACGTGTTGTAGACTGTTGAATAGATTCATTTTTCGTATTTTGTTTGTTTTTGATGAAATTGTGCTTTTCTCGTCGAGAAAAGGCGTGTAAGGCGATAAAAAGGTTTAGTGCGTTATGAATACGGGCTAGCTTACCAAAAGTACAAATGTGAACTAAATAAGGCCGGGAGTCGTTTTTCTTGTTTAAAACACAATTTCTCGACCAGAATATGCTTTTTCAAAAAAGCCATGTTCCCATGGCGAGAGACTCGTTTTCTGTGAGAAAAAGCATTAAAAGGAGGGATTTCATCAGAAACACTATAAATACATATTGTACTTGTCTGAAAACGCACAGAACCTTGAAATAGAAGGTTTCTCACCAAAAAACACATTGGTGAAACCCCTATCTTAAAAGGCTCTGAGTGATTGCACACATGTACAACAGGCATGTTTGAACTATAACGATTTTAGTGAAATCATGTTTCTCTCGAGGAGAAAACGCGTTTAAAGCCATAAAAAGATTTCACTGTGTTTTGGCATTGGACCAAGCTACCAACAACTTAAACAATGATCAGAACTGGAGAAATTACACATTGACATTGGGTGAAATCATGTAACTCTTAAGGACGTGTTGCAGGCTTGTTGAATAGATTAATGTTTCTTGTTTTGTTTGTTTTGGATGAAATTGTGCTTTTCTTGTCGAGAAATTGGCGTTTAACGCGATAAAAAGGTTTAGTGCGTTCTGAATACGGGCTAGGTTACCAAAAGTAAAAAAGTGAACTAAATAAGGCCGGGAGTCGTTTTTATTGTTTAAAACACGATTTCTCGAGCAGAATATGCTTTTTCAAAAAAGCCATGTTCCCATGGCGAGAGACTCATTTTCTGTGAGGAAATGCATTAAAAGGAGGGATTTCATCAGAAACACTATAAATTCATATTGTACGTGTCTGAAAACGCACAGAACCTTGAAATAGAAGGTTTCTCACCAAAAAACACATTGGTGAAAACCCTATTTTAAGGCTTTGAGTGTTTGCACACATGTACAACAGGCATGTTTAAACTATAACGATTTTAGTGAAATCATGTTTCTCTCGAGGAGAAAACGCGTTTAAAGCCATAAAAAGATTTCACTGTGTTTTGGCATTGGACCAAGCTACCAACAACTTAAACAATGATCAGAACTGGAGAAATTACACATTGACATTGGGTGAAAACACGTAACTCTTAAGGACGTGTTGCAGACTTGTTGAATAGATTAATGTTTCTTGTTTTGTTTGTTTTTGATGAAATTGTGCTTTTCTTATCGAGAAAAGGCGTTTAACGCGATAAAAAGGTTTAGTGCGTTCTGAATACGGGCTAGGTTACCAAAAGTAAAAATGTGAACTAAATAAGGCCGGGAGTCGTTTTTATTGTTTAAAACACGATTTCTCGAGCAGAATATGTTTTTTCAAAAAAGCCATGTTCCCATGGCGAGAGACTCATTTTCTGTGAGGAAATGCATTAAAAGGAGGGATTCCATCAGAAACACTATAAATTCATATTGTACGTGTCTGAAAACGCACAGAATCTTGAAATAGAAGGTTTCTCACCAAAAAACACATTGGTGAAAACCCTATTTTAAGGCTTTGAGTGTTTGCACACATGTACAACAGGCATGTTTAAACTATAACGATTTTAGTGAAATCATGTTTCTCTCGAGGAGAAAACGCGTTTAAAGCCATAAAAAGATTTCACTGTGTTTTGGCATTGGAGCAAGCTACCAACAACTTAAACAATGATCAGAACTGGAGAAATTACACATTGACATTGGGTGAAAACACGTAACTCTTAAGGACGTGTTGCAGACTTGTTGAATAGATTAATGTTTCTTGTTTTGTTTGTTTTTGATGAAATTGTGCTTTTCTTGTCGAGAAATTGGCGTTTAACGCGATAAAAAGGTTTAGTGCGTTCTGAATACGGGCTAGGTTACCAAAAGTAAAAAAGTGAACTAAATAAGGCAAGGAGTCGTTTTTATTGTTTAAAACACGATTTCTCGAGCAGAATATGCTTTTTCAAAAAAGCCATGTTCCCATGGCGAGAGACTCATTTTCTGTGAGGAAATGCATTAAAAGGAGGGATTTCATCAGAAACACTATAAATTCATATTGTACGTGTCTGAAAACGCACAGAACCTTGAAATAGAAGGTTTCTCACCAAAAAACACATTTGGTGAAAACCCTATTTTAAGGCTTTGAGTGTTTGCACACATGTACAACAGGCATGTTTAAACTATAACGATTTTAGTGAAATCATGTTTCTCTCGAGGAGAAAACGCGTTTAAAGCCATAAAAAGATTTCACTGTGTTTTGGCATTGGACCAAGCTACCAACAACTTAAACAATGATCAGAACTGGAGAAATTACACATTGACATTGGGTGAAATCATGTAACTCTTAAGGACGTGTTGCAGGCTTGTTGAATAGATTTATTTTTCTTGTTTTGTTTGTTTTGGATGAAATTGTGCTTTTCTTGTCGAGAAATTGGCGTTTAACGCGATAAAAAGGTTTAGTGCGTTCTGAATACGGGCTAGGTTACCAAAAGTAAAAAAGTGAACTAAATAAGGCCGGGAGTCGTTTTTATTGTTTAAAACACGATTTCTCGAGCAGAATATGCTTTTTCAAAAAAGCCATGTTCCCATGGCGAGAGACTCATTTTCTGTGAGGAAATGCATTAAAAGGAGGGATTTCATCAGAAACACTATAAATTCATATTGTACGTGTCTGAAAACGCACAGAACCTTGAAATAGAAGGTTTCTCACCAAAAAACACATTGGTGAAAACCCTATTTTAAGGCTTTGAGTGTTTGCACACATGTACAACAGGCATGTTTAAACTATAACGATTTTAGTGAAATCATGTTTCTCTCGAGGAGAAAACGCGTTTAAAGCCATAAAAAGATTTCACTGTGTTTTGGCATTGGACCAAGCTACCAACAACTTAAACAATGATCAGAACTGGAGAAATTACACATTGACATTGGGTGAAATCATGTAACTCTTAAGGACGTGTTGCAGACTTGTTGAATAGATTAATGTTTCTTGTTTTGTTTGTTTTTGATGAAATTGTGCTTTTCTTGTCGAGAAAAGGCGTTTAACGCGATAAAAAGGTTTAGTGCGTTCTGAATACGGGCTAGGTTACCAAAAGTAAAAATGTGAACTAAATAAGGCCGGGAGTCGTTTTTATTGTTTAAAACACGATTTCTCGAGCAGAATATGCTTTTTCAAAAAAGCCATGTTCCCATGGCGAGAGACTCATTTTCTGTGAGGAAATGCATTAAAAGGAGGGATTTCATCAGAAACACTATAAATTCATATTGTACGTGTCTGAAAACGCAAAGAACCTTGAAATAGAAGGTTTTTCACCAAAAAACACATTGGTGAAAACCCTATTTTAAGGCTTTGAGTGTTTGCACACATGTACAACAGGCATGTTTAAACTATAACGATTTTAGTGAAATCATGTTTCTCTCGAGGAGAAAACGCGTTTAAAGCCATAAAAAGATTTCACTGTGTTTTGGCATTGGACCAAGCTACCAACAACTTAAACAATGATCAGAACTGGAGAAATTACACATTGACATTGGGTGAAATCATGTAACTCTTAAGGACGTGTTGCAGGCTTGTTGAATAGATTCATTTTTCTTGTTTTGTTTGTTTTGGATGAAATTGTGCTTTTCTTGTCGAGAAATTGGCGTTTAACGCGATAAAAAGGTTTAGTGCGTTCTGAATACGGGCTAGGTTACCAAAAGTAAAAAAGTGAACTAAATAAGGCCGGGAGTCGTTTTTATTGTTTAAAACACGATTTCTCGAGCAGAATATGTTTTTTCAAAAAAGCCATGTTCCCATGGCGAGAGACTCATTTTCTGTGAGGAAATGCATTAAAAGGAGGGATTCCATCAGAAACACTATAAATTCATATTGTACGTGTCTGAAAACGCACAGAATCTTGAAATAGAAGGTTTCTCACCAAAAAACACATTGGTGAAAACCCTATTTTAAGGCTTTGAGTGTTTGCACACATGTACAACAGGCATGTTTAAACTATAACGATTTTAGTGAAATCATGTTTCTCTCGAGGAGAAAACGCGTTTAAAGCCATAAAAAGATTTCACTGTGTTTTGGCATTGGACCAAGCTACCAACAACTTAAACAATGATCAGAACTGGAGAAATTACACATTGACATTGGGTGAAAACACGTAACTCTTAAGGACGTGTTGCAGACTTGTTGAATAGATTAATGTTTCTTGTTTTGTTTGTTTTTGATGAAATTGTGCTTTTCTTGTCGAGAAATTGGCGTTTAACGCGATAAAAAGGTTTAGTGCGTTCTGAATACGGGCTAGGTTACCAAAAGTAAAAAAGTGAACTAAATAAGGCAAGGAGTCGTTTTTATTGTTTAAAACACGATTTCTCGAGCAGAATATGCTTTTTCAAAAAAGCCATGTTCCCATGGCGAGAGACTCATTTTCTGTGAGGAAATGCATTAAAAGGAGGGATTTCATCAGAAACACTATAAATTCATATTGTACGTGTCTGAAAACGCACAGAACCTTGAAATAGAAGGTTTCTCACCAAAAAACACATTGGTGAAAACCCTATTTTAAGGCTTTGAGTGTTTGCACACATGTACAACAGGCATGTTTAAACTATAACGATTTTAGTGAAATCATGTTTCTCTCGAGGAGAAAACGCGTTTAAAGCCATAAAAAGATTTCACTGTGTTTTGGCATTGGACCAAGCTACCAACAACTTAAACAATGATCAGAACTGGAGAAATTACACATTGACATTGGGTGAAATCATGTAACTCTTAAGGACGTGTTGCAGGCTTGTTGAATAGATTTATTTTTCTTGTTTTGTTTGTTTTGGATGAAATTGTGCTTTTCTTGTCGAGAAATTGGCGTTTAACGCGATAAAAAGGTTTAGTGCGTTCTGAATACGGGCTAGGTTACCAAAAGTAAAAAAGTGAACTAAATAAGGCCGGGAGTCGTTTTTATTGTTTAAAACACGATTTCTCGAGCAGAATATGCTTTTTCAAAAAAGCCATGTTCCCATGGCGAGAGACTCATTTTCTGTGAGAAAATGCATTAAAAGGAGGGATTTCATCAGAAACACTATAAATTCATATTGTACGTGTCTGAAAACGCACAGAACCTTGAAATAGAAGGTTTCTCACCAAAAAACACATTGGTGAAAACCCTATTTTAAGGCTTTGAGTGTTTGCACACATGTACAACAGGCATGTTTAAACTATAACGATTTTAGTGAAATCATGTTTCTCTCGAGGAGAAAACGCGTTTAAAGCCATAAAAAGATTTCACTGTGTTTTGGCATTGGACCAAGCTACCAACAACTTAAACAATGATCAGAACTGGAGAAATTACACATTGACATTGGGTGAAATCATGTAACTCTTAAGGACGTGTTGCAGGCTTGTTGAATAGATTCATTTTTCTTGTTTTGTTTGTTTTGGATGAAATTGTGCTTTTCTTGTCGAGAAATTGGCGTTTAACGCGATAAAAAGGTTTAGTGCGTTCTGAATACGGGCTAGGTTACCAAAAGTAAAGAAGTGAACTAAATAAGGCCGGGAGTCGTTTTTGTTGTTTAAAACACGATTTCTCGAGCAGAATATGTTTTTTCAAAAAAGCCATGTTCCCATGGCGAGAGACTCATTTTCTGTGAGGAAATGCATTAAAAGGAGGGATTCCATCAGAAACACTATAAATTCATATTGTACGTGTCTGAAAACGCACAGAATCTTGAAATAGAAGGTTTCTCACCAAAAAACACATTGGTGAAAACCCTATTTTAAGGCTTTGAGTGTTTGCACACATGTACAACAGGCATGTTTAAACTATAACGATTTTAGTGAAATCATGTTTCTCTCGAGGAGAAAACGCGTTTAAAGCCATAAAAAGATTTCACTGTGTTTTGGCATTGGAGCAAGCTACCAACAACTTAAACAATGATCAGAACTGGAGAAATTACACATTGACATTGGGTGAAAACACGTAACTCTTAAGGACGTGTTGCAGACTTGTTGAATAGATTAATGTTTCTTGTTTTGTTTGTTTTTGATGAAATTGTGCTTTTCTTGTCGAGAAATTGGCGTTTAACGCGATAAAAAGGTTTAGTGCGTTCTGAATACGGGCTAGGTTACCAAAAGTAAAAAAGTGAACTAAATAAGGCAAGGAGTCGTTTTTATTGTTTAAAACACGATTTCTCGAGCAGAATATGCTTTTTCAAAAAAGCCATGTTCCCATGGCGAGAGACTCATTTTCTGTGAGGAAATGCATTAAAAGGAGGGATTTCATCAGAAACACTATAAATTCATATTGTACGTGTCTGAAAACGCACAGAACCTTGAAATAGAAGGTTTCTCACCAAAAAACACATTGGTGAAAACCCTATTTTAAGGCTTTGAGTGTTTGCACACATGTACAACAGGCATGTTTAAACTATAACGATTTTAGTGAAATCATGTTTCTCTCGAGGAGAAAACGCGTTTAAAGCCATAAAAAGATTTCACTGTGTTTTGGCATTGGACCAAGCTACCAACAACTTAAACAATGATCAGAACTGGAGAAATTACACATTGACATTGGGTGAAATCATGTAACTCTTAAGGACGTGTTGCAGGCTTGTTGAATAGATTTATTTTTCTTGTTTTGTTTGTTTTGGATGAAATTGTGCTTTTCTTGTCGAGAAATTGGCGTTTAACGCGATAAAAAGGTTTAGTGCGTTCTGAATACGGGCTAGGTTACCAAAAGTAAAAAAGTGAACTAAATAAGGCCGGGAGTCGTTTTTATTGTTTAAAACACGATTTCTCGAGCAGAATATGCTTTTTCAAAAAAGCCATGTTCCCATGGCGAGAGACTCATTTTCTGTGAGGAAATGCATTAAAAGGAGGGATTTCATCAGAAACACTATAAATTCATATTGTACGTGTCTGAAAACGCACAGAACCTTGAAATAGAAGGTTTCTCACCAAAAAACACATTGGTGAAAACCCTATTTTAAGGCTTTGAGTGTTTGCACACATGTACAACAGGCATGTTTAAACTATAACGATTTTAGTGAAATCATGTTTCTCTCGAGGAGAAAACGCGTTTAAAGCCATAAAAAGATTTCACTGTGTTTTGGCATTGGACCAAGCTACCAACAACTTAAACAATGATCAGAACTGGAGAAATTACACATTGACATTGGGTGAAATCATGTAACTCTTAAGGACGTGTTGCAGACTTGTTGAATAGATTAATGTTTCTTGTTTTGTTTGTTTTTGATGAAATTGTGCTTTTCTTGTCGAGAAAAGGCGTTTAACGCGATAAAAAGGTTTAGTGCGTTCTGAATACGGGCTAGGTTACCAAAAGTAAAAATGTGAACTAAATAAGGCCGGGAGTCGTTTTTATTGTTTAAAACACGATTTCTCGAGCAGAATATGCTTTTTCAAAAAAGCCATGTTCCCATGGCGAGAGACTCATTTTCTGTGAGGAAATGCATTAAAAGGAGGGATTTCATCAGAAACACTATAAATTCATATTGTACGTGTCTGAAAACGCAAAGAACCTTGAAATAGAAGGTTTTTCACCAAAAAACACATTGGTGAAAACCCTATTTTAAGGCTTTGAGTGTTTGCACACATGTACAACAGGCATGTTTAAACTATAACGATTTTAGTGAAATCATGTTTCTCTCGAGGAGAAAACGCGTTTAAAGCCATAAAAAGATTTCACTGTGTTTTGGCATTGGACCAAGCTACCAACAACTTAAACAATGATCAGAACTGGAGAAATTACACATTGACATTGGGTGAAATCATGTAACTCTTAAGGACGTGTTGCAGGCTTGTTGAATAGATTCATTTTTCTTGTTTTGTTTGTTTTGGATGAAATTGTGCTTTTCTTGTCGAGAAATTGGCGTTTAACGCGATAAAAAGGTTTAGTGCGTTCTGAATACGGGCTAGGTTACCAAAAGTAAAAAAGTGAACTAAATAAGGCCGGGAGTCGTTTTTATTGTTTAAAACACGATTTCTCGAGCAGAATATGTTTTTTCAAAAAAGCCATGTTCCCATGGCGAGAGACTCATTTTCTGTGAGGAAATGCATTAAAAGGAGGGATTCCATCAGAAACACTATAAATTCATATTGTACGTGTCTGAAAACGCACAGAATCTTGAAATAGAAGGTTTCTCACCAAAAAACACATTGGTGAAAACCCTATTTTAAGGCTTTGAGTGTTTGCACACATGTACAACAGGCATGTTTAAACTATAACGATTTTAGTGAAATCATGTTTCTCTCGAGGAGAAAACGCGTTTAAAGCCATAAAAAGATTTCACTGTGTTTTGGCATTGGACCAAGCTACCAACAACTTAAACAATGATCAGAACTGGAGAAATTACACATTGACATTGGGTGAAAACACGTAACTCTTAAGGACGTGTTGCAGACTTGTTGAATAGATTAATGTTTCTTGTTTTGTTTGTTTTTGATGAAATTGTGCTTTTCTTGTCGAGAAATTGGCGTTTAACGCGATAAAAAGGTTTAGTGCGTTCTGAATACGGGCTAGGTTACCAAAAGTAAAAAAGTGAACTAAATAAGGCAAGGAGTCGTTTTTATTGTTTAAAACACGATTTCTCGAGCAGAATATGCTTTTTCAAAAAAGCCATGTTCCCATGGCGAGAGACTCATTTTCTGTGAGGAAATGCATTAAAAGGAGGGATTTCATCAGAAACACTATAAATTCATATTGTACGTGTCTGAAAACGCACAGAACCTTGAAATAGAAGGTTTCTCACCAAAAAACACATTGGTGAAAACCCTATTTTAAGGCTTTGAGTGTTTGCACACATGTACAACAGGCATGTTTAAACTATAACGATTTTAGTGAAATCATGTTTCTCTCGAGGAGAAAACGCGTTTAAAGCCATAAAAAGATTTCACTGTGTTTTGGCATTGGACCAAGCTACCAACAACTTAAACAATGATCAGAACTGGAGAAATTACACATTGACATTGGGTGAAATCATGTAACTCTTAAGGACGTGTTGCAGGCTTGTTGAATAGATTTATTTTTCTTGTTTTGTTTGTTTTGGATGAAATTGTGCTTTTCTTGTCGAGAAATTGGCGTTTAACGCGATAAAAAGGTTTAGTGCGTTCTGAATACGGGCTAGGTTACCAAAAGTAAAAAAGTGAACTAAATAAGGCCGGGAGTCGTTTTTATTGTTTAAAACACGATTTCTCGAGCAGAATATGCTTTTTCAAAAAAGCCATGTTCCCATGGCGAGAGACTCATTTTCTGTTAGAAAATGCATTAAAAGGAGGGATTTCATCAGAAACACTATAAATTCATATTGTACGTGTCTGAAAACGCACAGAACCTTGAAATAGAAGGTTTCTCACCAAAAAACACATTGGTGAAAACCCTATTTTAAGGCTTTGAGTGTTTGCACACATGTACAACAGGCATGTTTAAACTATAACGATTTTAGTGAAATCATGTTTCTCTCGAGGAGAAAACGCGTTTAAAGCCATAAAAAGATTTCACTGTGTTTTGGCATTGGACCAAGCTACCAACAACTTAAACAATGATCAGAACTGGAGAAATTACACATTGACATTGGGTGAAATCATGTAACTCTTAAGGACGTGTTGCAGGCTTGTTGAATAGATTCATTTTTCTTGTTTTGTTTGTTTTGGATGAAATTGTGCTTTTCTTGTCGAGAAATTGGCGTTTAACGCGATAAAAAGGTTTAGTGCGTTCTGAATACGGGCTAGGTTACCAAAAGTAAAAAAGTGAACTAAATAAGGCCGGGAGTCGTTTTTATTGTTTAAAACACGATTTCTCGAGCAGAATATGTTTTTTCAAAAAAGCCATGTTCCCATGGCGAGAGACTCATTTTCTGTGAGGAAATGCATTAAAAGGAGGGATTCCATCAGAAACACTATAAATTCATATTGTACGTGTCTGAAAACGCACAGAATCTTGAAATAGAAGGTTTCTCACCAAAAAACACATTGGTGAAAACCCTATTTTAAGGCTTTGAGTGTTTGCACACATGTACAACAGGCATGTTTAAACTATAACGATTTTAGTGAAATCATGTTTCTCTCGAGGAGAAAACGCGTTTAAAGCCATAAAAAGATTTCACTGTGTTTTGGCATTGGAACAAGCTACCAACAACTTAAACAATGATCAGAACTGGAGAAATTACACATTGACATTGGGTGAAAACACGTAACTCTTAAGGACGTGTTGCAGACTTGTTGAATAGATTAATGTTTCTTGTTTTGTTTGTTTTTGATGAAATTGTGCTTTTCTTGTCGAGAAATTGGCGTTTAACGCGATAAAAAGGTTTAGTGCGTTCTGAATACGGGCTAGGTTACCAAAAGTAAAAAAGTGAACTAAATAAGGCAAGGAGTCGTTTTTATTGTTTAAAACACGATTTCTCGAGCAGAATATGCTTTTTCAAAAAAGCCATGTTCCCATGGCGAGAGACTCATTTTCTGTGAGGAAATGCATTAAAAGGAGGGATTTCATCAGAAACACTATAAATTCATATTGTACGTGTCTGAAAACGCACAGAACCTTGAAATAGAAGGTTTTTCACCAAAAAACACATTGGTGAAAACCCTATTTTAAGGCTTTGAGTGTTTGCACACATGTACAACAGGCATGTTTAAACTATAACGATTTTAGTGAAATCATGTTTCTCTCGAGGAGAAAACGCGTTTAAAGCCATAAAAAGATTTCACTGTGTTTTGGCATTGGACCAAGCTACCAACAACTTAAACAATGATCAGAACTGGAGAAATTACACATTGACATTGGGTGAAATCATGTAACTCTTAAGGACGTGTTGCAGGCTTGTTGAATAGATTTATTTTTCTTGTTTTGTTTGTTTTGGATGAAATTGTGCTTTTCTTGTCGAGAAATTGGCGTTTAACGCGATAAAAAGGTTTAGTGCGTTCTGAATACGGGCTAGGTTACCAAAAGTAAAAAAGTGAACTAAATAAGGCCGGGAGTCGTTTTTATTGTTTAAAACACGATTTCTCGAGCAGAATATGCTTTTTCAAAAAAGCCATGTTCCCATGGCGAGAGACTCATTTTCTGTTAGAAAATGCATTAAAAGGAGGGATTTCATCAGAAACACTATAAATTCATATTGTACGTGTCTGAAAACGCACAGAACCTTGAAATAGAAGGTTTCTCACCAAAAAACACATTGGTGAAAACCCTATTTTAAGGCTTTGAGTGTTTGCACACATGTACAACAGGCATGTTTAAACTATAACGATTTTAGTGAAATCATGTTTCTCTCGAGGAGAAAACGCGTTTAAAGCCATAAAAAGATTTCACTGTGTTTTGGCATTGGACCAAGCTACCAACAACTTAAACAATGATCAGAACTGGAGAAATTACACATTGACATTGGGTGAAATCATGTAACTCTTAAGGACGTGTTGCAGGCTTGTTGAATAGATTCATTTTTCTTGTTTTGTTTGTTTTGGATGAAATTGTGCTTTTCTTGTCGAGAAATTGGCGTTTAACGCGATAAAAAGGTTTAGTGCGTTCTGAATACGGGCTAGGTTACCAAAAGTAAAGAAGTGAACTAAATAAGGCCGGGAGTCGTTTTTGTTGTTTAAAACACGATTTCTCGAGCAGAATATGTTTTTTCAAAAAAGCCATGTTCCCATGGCGAGAGACTCATTTTCTGTGAGGAAATGCATTAAAAGGAGGGATTCCATCAGAAACACTATAAATTCATATTGTACGTGTCTGAAAACGCACAGAATCTTGAAATAGAAGGTTTCTCACCAAAAAACACATTGGTGAAAACCCTATTTTAAGGCTCTGAGTGTTTGCACACATGTACAACAGGCATGTTTAAACTATAACGATTTTAGTGAAATCATGTTTCTCTCGAGGAGAAAACGCGTTTAAAGCCATAAAAAGATTTCACTGTGTTTTGGCATTGGAGCAAGCTACCAACAACTTAAACAATGATCAGAACTGGAGAAATTACACATTGACATTGGGTGAAAACACGTAACTCTTAAGGACGTGTTGCAGACTTGTTGAATAGATTAATGTTTCTTGTTTTGTTTGTTTTTGATGAAATTGTGCTTTTCTTGTCGAGAAATTGGCGTTTAACGCGATAAAAAGGTTTAGTGCGTTCTGAATACGGGCTAGGTTACCAAAAGTAAAAAAGTGAACTAAATAAGGCAAGGAGTCGTTTTTATTGTTTAAAACACGATTTCTCGAGCAGAATATGCTTTTTCAAAAAAGCCATGTTCCCATGGCGAGAGACTCATTTTCTGTGAGGAAATGCATTAAAAGGAGGGATTTCATCAGAAACACTATAAATTCATATTGTACGTGTCTGAAAACGCACAGAACCTTGAAATAGAAGGTTTCTCACCAAAAAACACATTGGTGAAAACCCTATTTTAAGGCTTTGAGTGTTTGCACACATGTACAACAGGCATGTTTAAACTATAACGATTTTAGTGAAATCATGTTTCTCTCGAGGAGAAAACGCGTTTAAAGCCATAAAAAGATTTCACTGTGTTTTGGCATTGGACCAAGCTACCAACAACTTAAACAATGATCAGAACTGGAGAAATTACACATTGACATTGGGTGAAATCATGTAACTCTTAAGGACGTGTTGCAGGCTTGTTGAATAGATTTATTTTTCTTGTTTTGTTTGTTTTGGATGAAATTGTGCTTTTCTTGTCGAGAAATTGGCGTTTAACGCGATAAAAAGGTTTAGTGCGTTCTGAATACGGGCTAGGTTACCAAAAGTAAAAAAGTGAACTAAATAAGGCCGGGAGTCGTTTTTATTGTTTAAAACACGATTTCTCGAGCAGAATATGCTTTTTCAAAAAAGCCATGTTCCCATGGCGAGAGACTCATTTTCTGTGAGGAAATGCATTAAAAGGAGGGATTTCATCAGAAACACTATAAATTCATATTGTACGTGTCTGAAAACGCACAGAACCTTGAAATAGAAGGTTTCTCACCAAAAAACACATTGGTGAAAACCCTATTTTAAGGCTTTGAGTGTTTGCACACATGTACAACAGGCATGTTTAAACTATAACGATTTTAGTGAAATCATGTTTCTCTCGAGGAGAAAACGCGTTTAAAGCCATAAAAAGATTTCACTGTGTTTTGGCATTGGACCAAGCTACCAACAACTTAAACAATGATCAGAACTGGAGAAATTACACATTGACATTGGGTGAAATCATGTAACTCTTAAGGACGTGTTGCAGGCTTGTTGAATAGATTTATTTTTCTTGTTTTGTTTGTTTTGGATGAAATTGTGCTTTTCTTGTCGAGAAATTGGCGTTTAACGCGATAAAAAGGTTTAGTGCGTTCTGAATACGGGCTAGGTTACCAAAAGTAAAAAAGTGAACTAAATAAGGCCGGGAGTCGTTTTTATTGTTTAAAACACGATTTCTCGAGCAGAATATGCTTTTTCAAAAAAGCCATGTTCCCATGGCGAGAGACTCATTTTCTGTGAGGAAATGCATTAAAAGGAGGGATTTCATCAGAAACACTATAAATTCATATTGTACGTGTCTGAAAACGCACAGAACCTTGAAATAGAAGGTTTTTCACCAAAAAACACATTGGTGAAAACCCTATTTTAAGGCTTTGAGTGTTTGCACACATGTACAACAGGCATGTTTAAACTATAACGATTTTAGTGAAATCATGTTTCTCTCGAGGAGAAAACGCGTTTAAAGCCATAAAAAGATTTCACTGTGTTTTGGCATTGGACCAAGCTACCAACAACTTAAACAATGATCAGAACTGGAGAAATTACACATTGACATTGGGTGAAATCATGTAACTCTTAAGGACGTGTTGCAGGCTTGTTGAATAGATTCATTTTTCTTGTTTTGTTTGTTTTGGATGAAATTGTGCTTTTCTTGTCGAGAAATTGGCGTTTAACGCGATAAAAAGGTTTAGTGCGTTCTGAATACGGGCTAGGTTACCAAAAGTAAAAAAGTGAACTAAATAAGGCCGGGAGTCGTTTTTATTGTTTAAAACACGATTTCTCGAGCAGAATATGTTTTTTCAAAAAAGCCATGTTCCCATGGCGAGAGACTCATTTTCTGTGAGGAAATGCATTAAAAGGAGGGATTCCATCAGAAACACTATAAATTCATATTGTACGTGTCTGAAAACGCACAGAACCTTGAAATAGAAGGTTTCTCACCAAAAAACACATTGGTGAAAACCCTATTTTAAGGCTTTGAGTGTTTGCACACATGTACAACAGGCATGTTTAAACTATAACGATTTTAGTGAAATCATGTTTCTCTCGAGGAGAAAACGCGTTTAAAGCCATAAAAAGATTTCACTGTGTTTTGGCATTGGACCAAGCTACCAACAACTTAAACAATGATCAGAACTGGAGAAATTACACATTGACATTGGGTGAAAACACGTAACTCTTAAGGACGTGTTGCAGACTTGTTGAATAGATTAATGTTTCTTGTTTTGTTTGTTTTTGATGAAATTGTGCTTTTCTTGTCGAGAAATTGGCGTTTAACGCGATAAAAAGGTTTAGTGCGTTCTGAATACGGGCTAGGTTACCAAAAGTAAAAAAGTGAACTAAATAAGGCAAGGAGTCGTTTTTATTGTTTAAAACACGATTTCTCGAGCAGAATATGCTTTTTCAAAAAAGCCATGTTCCCATGGCGAGAGACTCATTTTCTGTGAGGAAATGCATTAAAAGGAGGGATTTCATCAGAAACACTATAAATTCATATTGTACGTGTCTGAAAACGCACAGAACCTTGAAATAGAAGGTTTCTCACCAAAAAACACATTGGTGAAAACCCTATTTTAAGGCTTTGAGTGTTTGCACACATGTACAACAGGCATGTTTAAACTATAACGATTTTAGTGAAATCATGTTTCTCTCGAGGAGAAAACGCGTTTAAAGCCATAAAAAGATTTCACTGTGTTTTGGCATTGGACCAAGCTACCAACAACTTAAACAATGATCAGAACTGGAGAAATTACACATTGACATTGGGTGAAATCATGTAACTCTTAAGGACGTGTTGCAGGCTTGTTGAATAGATTTATTTTTCTTGTTTTGTTTATTTTGGATGAAATTGTGCTTTTCTTGTCGAGAAATTGGCGTTTAACGCGATAAAAAGGTTTAGTGCGTTCTGAATACGGGCTAGGTTACCAAAAGTAAAAAAGTGAACTAAATAAGGCCGGGGGTCGTTTTTATTGTTTAAAACACGATTTCTCGAGCAGAATATGCTTTTTCAAAAAAGCCATGTTCCCATGGCGAGAGACTCATTTTCTGTGAGGAAATGCATTAAAAGGAGGGATTTCATCAGAAACACTATAAATTCATATTGTACGTGTCTGAAAACGCACAGAACCTTGAAATAGAAGGTTTTTCACCAAAAAACACATTGGTGAAAACCCTATTTTAAGGCTTTGAGTGTTTGCACACATGTACAACAGGCATGTTTAAACTATAACGATTTTAGTGAAATCATGTTTCTCTCGAGGAGAAAACGCGTTTAAAGCCATAAAAAGATTTCACTGTGTTTTGGCATTGGACCAAGCTACCAACAACTTAAACAATGATCAGAACTGGAGAAATTACACATTGACATTGGGTGAAATCATGTAACTCTTAAGGACGTGTTGCAGGCTTGTTGAATAGATTCATTTTTCTTGTTTTGTTTGTTTTGGATGAAATTGTGCTTTTCTTGTCGAGAAATTGGCGTTTAACGCGATAAAAAGGTTTAGTGCGTTCTGAATACGGGCTAGGTTACCAAAAGTAAAAAAGTGAACTAAATAAGGCCGGGAGTCGTTTTTATTGTTTAAAACACGATTTCTCGAGCAGAATATGTTTTTTCAAAAAAGCCATGTTCCCATGGCGAGAGACTCATTTTCTGTGAGGAAATGCATTAAAAGGAGGGATTCCATCAGAAACACTATAAATTCATATTGTACGTGTCTGAAAACGCACAGAACCTTGAAATAGAAGGTTTCTCACCAAAAAACACATTGGTGAAAACCCTATTTTAAGGCTTTGAGTGTTTGCACACATGTACAACAGGCATGTTTAAACTATAACGATTTTAGTGAAATCATGTTTCTCTCGAGGAGAAAACGCGTTTAAAGCCATAAAAAGATTTCACTGTGTTTTGGCATTGGAACAAGCTACCAACAACTTAAACAATGATCAGAACTGGAGAAATTACACATTGACATTGGGTGAAAACACGTAACTCTTAAGGACGTGTTGCAGACTTGTTGAATAGATTAATGTTTCTTGTTTTGTTTGTTTTGGATGAAATTGTGCTTTTCTTGTCGAGAAATTGGCGTTTAACGCGATAAAAAGGTTTAGTGCGTTCTGAATACGGGCTAGGTTACCAAAAGTAAAAAAGTGAACTAAATAAGGCCGGGAGTCGTTTTTATTGTTTAAAACACGATTTCTCGAGCAGAATATGCTTTTTCAAAAAAGCCATGTTCCCATGGCGAGAGACTCATTTTCTGTGAGAAAATGCATTAAAAGGAGGGATTTCATCAGAAACACTATAAATTCATATTGTACTTGTCTGAAAACGCACAGAACCTTGAAATAGAAGGTTTCTCACCAAAAAACACATTGGTGAAAACCCTATTTTAAGGCTTTGAGTGTTTGCACACATTTACAACAGGCATGTTTAAACTATAACGATTTTAGTGAAATCATGTTTCTCTCGAGGAGAAAACGCGTTTAAAGCCATAAAAAGATTTCACTGTGTTTTGGCATTGGACCAAGCTACCAACAACTTAAACAATGATCAGAACTGGAGAAATTACACATTGACATTGGGTGAAATCATGTAACTCTTAAGGACGTGTTGCAGACTTGTTGAATAGATTAATGTTTCTTGTTTTGTTTGTTTTTGATGAAATTGTGCTTTTCTTGTCGAGAAAAGGCGTTTAACGCGATAAAAAGGTTTAGTGCGTTCTGAATACGGGCTAGGTTACCAAAAGTAAAAATGTGAACTAAATAAGGCCGGGAGTCGTTTTTATTGTTTAAAACACGATTTCTCGAGCAGAATATGCTTTTTCAAAAAAGCCATGTTCCCATGGCGAGAGACTCATTTTCTGTGAGGAAATGCATTAAAAGGAGGGATTTCATCAGAAACACTATAAATTCATATTGTACGTGTCTGAAAACGCACAGAACCTTGAAATAGAAGGTTTCTCACCAAAAAACACATTGGTGAAAACCCTATTTTAAGGCTTTGAGTGTTTGCACACATGTACAACAGGCATGTTTAAACTATAACGATTTTAGTGAAATCATGTTTCTCTCGAGGAGAAAACGCGTTTAAAGCCATAAAAAGATTTCACTGTGTTTTGGCATTGGACCAAGCTACCAACAACTTAAACAATGATCAGAACTGGAGAAATTACACATTGACATTGGGTGAAAACACGTAACTCTTAAGGACGTGTTGCAGACTTGTTGAATAGATTAATGTTTCTTGTTTTGTTTGTTTTGGATGAAATTGTGCTTTTCTTGTCGAGAAATTGGCGTTTAACGCGATAAAAAGGTTTAGTGCGTTCTGAATACGGGCTAGGTTACCAAAAGTAAAAAAGTGAACTAAATAAGGCAAGGAGTCGTTTTTATTGTTTAAAACACGATTTCTCGAGCAGAATATGCTTTTTCAAAAAAGCCATGTTCCCATGGCGAGAGACTCATTTTCTGTGAGGAAATGCATTAAAAGGAGGGATTCCATCAGAAACACTATAAATTCATATTGTACGTGTCTGAAAACGCACAGAACCTTGAAATAGAAGGTTTCTCACCAAAAAACACATTGGTGAAAACCCTATTTTAAGGCTTTGAGTGTTTGCACACATGTACAACAGGCATGTTTAAACTATAACGATTTTAGTGAAATCATGTTTCTCTCGAGGAGAAAACGCGTTTAAAGCCATAAAAAGATTTCACTGTGTTTTGGCATTGGACCAAGCTACCAACAACTTAAACAATGATCAGAACTGGAGAAATTACACATTGACATTGGGTGAAATCATGTAACTCTTAAGGACGTGTTGCAGGCTTGTTGAATAGATTTATTTTTCTTGTTTTGTTTGTTTTGGATGAAATTGTGCTTTTCTTGTCGAGAAATTGGCGTTTAACGCGATAAAAAGGTTTAGTGCGTTCTGAATACGGGCTAGGTTACCAAAAGTAAAAAAGTGAACTAAATAAGGCCGGGAGTCGTTTTTATTGTTTAAAACACGATTTCTCGAGCAGAATATGCTTTTTCAAAAAAGCCATGTTCCCATGGCGAGAGACTCATTTTCTGTGAGAAAATGCATTAAAAGGAGGGATTTCATCAGAAACACTATAAATTCATATTGTACGTGTCTGAAAACGCACAGAACCTTGAAATAGAAGGTTTCTCACCAAAAAACACATTGGTGAAAACCCTATTTTAAGGCTTTGAGTGTTTGCACACATGTACAACAGGCATGTTTAAACTATAACGATTTTAGTGAAATCATGTTTCTCTCGAGGAGAAAACGCGTTTAAAGCCATAAAAAGATTTCACTGTGTTTTGGCATTGGACCAAGCTACCAACAACTTAAACAATGATCAGAACTGGAGAAATTACACATTGACATTGGGTGAAATCATGTAACTCTTAAGGACGTGTTGCAGGCTTGTTGAATAGATTTATTTTTCTTGTTTTGTTTGTTTTGGATGAAATTGTGCTTTTCTTGTCGAGAAATTGGCGTTTAACGCGATAAAAAGGTTTAGTGCGTTCTGAATACGGGCTAGGTTACCAAAAGTAAAAAAGTGAACTAAATAAGGCCGGGAGTCGTTTTTATTGTTTAAAACACGATTTCTCGAGCAGAATATGCTTTTTCAAAAAAGCCATGTTCCCATGGCGAGAGACTCATTTTCTGTTAGAAAATGCATTAAAAGGAGGGATTTCATCAGAAACACTATAAATTCATATTGTACGTGTCTGAAAACGCACAGAACCTTGAAATAGAAGGTTTCTCACCAAAAAACACATTGGTGAAAACCCTATTTTAAGGCTTTGAGTGTTTGCACACATGTACAACAGGCATGTTTAAACTATAACGATTTTAGTGAAATCATGTTTCTCTCGAGGAGAAAACGCGTTTAAAGCCATAAAAAGATTTCACTGTGTTTTGGCATTGGACCAAGCTACCAACAACTTAAACAATGATCAGAACTGGAGAAATTACACATTGACATTGGGTGAAATCATGTAACTCTTAAGGACGTGTTGCAGGCTTGTTGAATAGATTCATTTTTCTTGTTTTGTTTGTTTTGGATGAAATTGTGCTTTTCTTGTCGAGAAATTGGCGTTTAACGCGATAAAAAGGTTTAGTGCGTTCTGAATACGGGCTAGGTTACCAAAAGTAAAAAAGTGAACTAAATAAGGCCGGGAGTCGTTTTTATTGTTTAAAACACGATTTCTCGAGCAGAATATGTTTTTTCAAAAAAGCCATGTTCCCATGGCGAGAGACTCATTTTCTGTGAGGAAATGCATTAAAAGGAGGGATTCCATCAGAAACACTATAAATTCATATTGTACGTGTCTGAAAACGCACAGAACCTTGAAATAGAAGGTTTCTCACCAAAAAACACATTGGTGAAAACCCTATTTTAAGGCTTTGAGTGTTTGCACACATTTACAACAGGCATGTTTAAACTATAACGATTTTAGTGAAATCATGTTTCTCTCGAGGAGAAAACGCGTTTAAAGCCATAAAAAGATTTCACTGTGTTTTGGCATTGGACCAAGCTACCAACAACTTAAACAATGATCAGAACTGGAGAAATTACACATTGACATTGGGTGAAATCATGTAACTCTTAAGGACGTGTTGCAGACTTGTTGAATAGATTAATGTTTCTTGTTTTGTTTGTTTTTGATGAAATTGTGCTTTTCTTGTCGAGAAAAGGCGTTTAACGCGATAAAAAGGTTTAGTGCGTTCTGAATACGGGCTAGGTTACCAAAAGTAAAAATGTGAACTAAATAAGGCCGGGAGTCGTTTTTATTGTTTAAAACACGATTTCTCGAGCAGAATATGCTTTTTCAAAAAAGCCATGTTCCCATGGCGAGAGACTCATTTTCTGTGAGGAAATGCATTAAAAGGAGGGATTTCATCAGAAACACTATAAATTCATATTGTACGTGTCTGAAAACGCACAGAACCTTGAAATAGAAGGTTTCTCACCAAAAAACACATTGGTGAAAACCCTATTTTAAGGCTTTGAGTGTTTGCACACATGTACAACAGGCATGTTTAAACTATAACGATTTTAGTGAAATCATGTTTCTCTCGAGGAGAAAACGCGTTTAAAGCCATAAAAAGATTTCACTGTGTTTTGGCATTGGACCAAGCTACCAACAACTTAAACAATGATCAGAACTGGAGAAATTACACATTGACATTGGGTGAAAACACGTAACTCTTAAGGACGTGTTGCAGACTTGTTGAATAGATTAATGTTTCTTGTTTTGTTTGTTTTTGATGAAATTGTGCTTTTCTTGACGAGAAATTGGCGTTTAACGCGATAAAAAGGTTTAGTGCGTTCTGAATACGGGCTAGGTTACCAAAAGTAAAAAAGTGAACTAAATAAGGCAAGGAGTCGTTTTTATTGTTTAAAACACGATTTCTCGAGCAGAATATGCTTTTTCAAAAAAGCCATGTTCCCATGGCGAGAGACTCATTTTCTGTGAGGAAATGCATTAAAAGGAGGGATTTCATCAGAAACACTATAAATTCATATTGTACTTGTCTGAAAACGCACAGAACCTTGAAATAGAAGGTTTCTCACCAAAAAACACATTGGTGAAAACCCTATTTTAAGGCTTTGAGTGTTTGCACACATGTACAACAGGCATGTTTAAACTATAACGATTTTAGTGAAATCATGTTTCTCTCGAGGAGAAAACGCGTTTAAAGCCATAAAAAGATTTCACTGTGTTTTGGCATTGGACCAAGCTACCAACAACTTAAACAATGATCAGAACTGGAGAAATTACACATTGACATTGGGTGAAATCATGTAACTCTTAAGGACGTGTTGCAGGCTTGTTGAATAGATTTATTTTTCTTGTTTTGTTTGTTTTGGATGAAATTGTGCTTTTCTTGTCGAGAAATTGGCGTTTAACGCGATAAAAAGGTTTAGTGCGTTCTGAATACGGGCTAGGTTACCAAAAGTAAAAAAGTGAACTAAATAAGGCCGGGAGTCGTTTTTATTGTTTAAAACACGATTTCTCGAGCAGAATATGCTTTTTCAAAAAAGCCATGTTCCCATGGCGAGAGACTCATTTTCTGTGAGAAAATGCATTAAAAGGAGGGATTTCATCAGAAACACTATAAATTCATATTGTACGTGTCTGAAAACGCACAGAACCTTGAAATAGAAGGTTTCTCACCAAAAAACACATTGGTGAAAACCCTATTTTAAGGCTTTGAGTGTTTGCACACATGTACAACAGGCATGTTTAAACTATAACGATTTTAGTGAAATCATGTTTCTCTCGAGGAGAAAACGCGTTTAAAGCCATAAAAAGATTTCACTGTGTTTTGGCATTGGACCAAGCTACCAACAACTTAAACAATGATCAGAACTGGAGAAATTACACATTGACATTGGGTGAAATCATGTAACTCTTAAGGACGTGTTGCAGGCTTGTTGAATAGATTTATTTTTCTTGTTTTGTTTGTTTTGGATGAAATTGTGCTTTTCTTGTCGAGAAATTGGCGTTTAACGCGATAAAAAGGTTTAGTGCGTTCTGAATACGGGCTAGGTTACCAAAAGTAAAAAAGTGAACTAAATAAGGCCGGGAGTCGTTTTTATTGTTTAAAACACGATTTCTCGAGCAGAATATGCTTTTTCAAAAAAGCCATGTTCCCATGGCGAGAGACTCATTTTCTGTTAGAAAATGCATTAAAAGGAGGGATTTCATCAGAAACACTATAAATTCATATTGTACGTGTCTGAAAACGCACAGAACCTTGAAATAGAAGGTTTCTCACCAAAAAACACATTGGTGAAAACCCTATTTTAAGGCTTTGAGTGTTTGCACACATTTACAACAGGCATGTTTAAACTATAACGATTTTAGTGAAATCATGTTTCTCTCGAGGAGAAAACGCGTTTAAAGCCATAAAAAGATTTCACTGTGTTTTGGCATTGGACCAAGCTACCAACAACTTAAACAATGATCAGAACTGGAGAAATTACACATTGACATTGGGTGAAATCATGTAACTCTTAAGGACGTGTTGCAGACTTGTTGAATAGATTAATGTTTCTTGTTTTGTTTGTTTTTGATGAAATTGTGCTTTTCTTGTCGAGAAAAGGCGTTTAACGCGATAAAAAGGTTTAGTGCGTTCTGAATACGGGCTAGGTTACCAAAAGTAAAAATGTGAACTAAATAAGGCCGGGAGTCGTTTTTATTGTTTAAAACACGATTTCTCGAGCAGAATATGCTTTTTCAAAAAAGCCATGTTCCCATGGCGAGAGACTCATTTTCTGTGAGGAAATGCATTAAAAGGAGGGATTTCATCAGAAACACTATAAATTCATATTGTACGTGTCTGAAAACGCACAGAACCTTGAAATAGAAGGTTTCTCACCAAAAAACACATTGGTGAAAACCCTATTTTAAGGCTTTGAGTGTTTGCACACATGTACAACAGGCATGTTTAAACTATAACGATTTTAGTGAAATCATGTTTCTCTCGAGGAGAAAACGCGTTTAAAGCCATAAAAAGATTTCACTGTGTTTTGGCATTGGACCAAGCTACCAACAACTTAAACAATGATCAGAACTGGAGAAATTACACATTGACATTGGGTGAAATCATGTAACTCTTAAGGACGTGTTGCAGGCTTGTTGAATAGATTTATTTTTCTTGTTTTGTTTGTTTTGGATGAAATTGTGCTTTTCTTGTCGAGAAATTGGCGTTTAACGCGATAAAAAGGTTTAGTGCGTTCTGAATACGGGCTAGGTTACCAAAAGTAAAAAAGTGAACTAAATAAGGCCGGGAGTCGTTTTTATTGTTTAAAACACGATTTCTCGAGCAGAATATGCTTTTTCAAAAAAGCCATGTTCCCATGGCGAGAGACTCATTTTCTGTGAGAAAATGCATTAAAAGGAGGGATTTCATCAGAAACACTATAAATTCATATTGTACGTGTCTGAAAACGCACAGAACCTTGAAATAGAAGGTTTCTCACCAAAAAACACATTGGTGAAAACCCTATTTTAAGGCTTTGAGTGTTTGCACACATGTACAACAGGCATGTTTAAACTATAACGATTTTAGTGAAATCATGTTTCTCTCGAGGAGAAAACGCGTTTAAAGCCATAAAAAGATTTCACTGTGTTTTGGCATTGGACCAAGCTACCAACAACTTAAACAATGATCAGAACTGGAGAAATTACACATTGACATTGGGTGAAAACACGTAACTCTTAAGGACGTGTTGCAGACTTGTTGAATAGATTAATGTTTCTTGTTTTGTTTGTTTTTGATGAAATTGTGCTTTTCTTGACGAGAAATTGGCGTTTAACGCGATAAAAAGGTTTAGTGCGTTCTGAATACGGGCTAGGTTACCAAAAGTAAAAAAGTGAACTAAATAAGGCAAGGAGTCGTTTTTATTGTTTAAAACACGATTTCTCGAGCAGAATATGCTTTTTCAAAAAAGCCATGTTCCCATGGCGAGAGACTCATTTTCTGTGAGGAAATGCATTAAAAGGAGGGATTTCATCAGAAACACTATAAATTCATATTGTACTTGTCTGAAAACGCACAGAACCTTGAAATAGAAGGTTTCTCACCAAAAAACACATTGGTGAAAACCCTATTTTAAGGCTTTGAGTGTTTGCACACATGTACAACAGGCATGTTTAAACTATAACGATTTTAGTGAAATCATGTTTCTCTCGAGGAGAAAACGCGTTTAAAGCCATAAAAAGATTTCACTGTGTTTTGGCATTGGACCAAGCTACCAACAACTTAAACAATGATCAGAACTGGAGAAATTACACATTGACATTGGGTGAAATCATGTAACTCTTAAGGACGTGTTGCAGGCTTGTTGAATAGATTTATTTTTCTTGTTTTGTTTGTTTTGGATGAAATTGTGCTTTTCTTGTCGAGAAATTGGCGTTTAACGCGATAAAAAGGTTTAGTGCGTTCTGAATACGGGCTAGGTTACCAAAAGTAAAAAAGTGAACTAAATAAGGCCGGGAGTCGTTTTTATTGTTTAAAACACGATTTCTCGAGCAGAATATGCTTTTTCAAAAAAGCCATGTTCCCATGGCGAGAGACTCATTTTCTGTGAGAAAATGCATTAAAAGGAGGGATTTCATCAGAAACACTATAAATTCATATTGTACGTGTCTGAAAACGCACAGAACCTTGAAATAGAAGGTTTCTCACCAAAAAACACATTGGTGAAAACCCTATTTTAAGGCTTTGAGTGTTTGCACACATGTACAACAGGCATGTTTAAACTATAACGATTTTAGTGAAATCATGTTTCTCTCGAGGAGAAAACGCGTTTAAAGCCATAAAAAGATTTCACTGTGTTTTGGCATTGGACCAAGCTACCAACAACTTAAACAATGATCAGAACTGGAGAAATTACACATTGACATTGGGTGAAATCATGTAACTCTTAAGGACGTGTTGCAGGCTTGTTGAATAGATTTATTTTTCTTGTTTTGTTTGTTTTGGATGAAATTGTGCTTTTCTTGTCGAGAAATTGGCGTTTAACGCGATAAAAAGGTTTAGTGCGTTCTGAATACGGGCTAGGTTACCAAAAGTAAAAAAGTGAACTAAATAAGGCCGGGAGTCGTTTTTATTGTTTAAAACACGATTTCTCGAGCAGAATATGCTTTTTCAAAAAAGCCATGTTCCCATGGCGAGAGACTCATTTTCTGTTAGAAAATGCATTAAAAGGAGGGATTTCATCAGAAACACTATAAATTCATATTGTACGTGTCTGAAAACGCACAGAACCTTGAAATAGAAGGTTTCTCACCAAAAAACACATTGGTGAAAACCCTATTTTAAGGCTTTGAGTGTTTGCACACATGTACAACAGGCATGTTTAAACTATAACGATTTTAGTGAAATCATGTTTCTCTCGAGGAGAAAACGCGTTTAAAGCCATAAAAAGATTTCACTGTGTTTTGGCATTGGACCAAGCTACCAACAACTTAAACAATGATCAGAACTGGAGAAATTACACATTGACATTGGGTGAAATCATGTAACTCTTAAGGACGTGTTGCAGGCTTGTTGAATAGATTCATTTTTCTTGTTTTGTTTGTTTTGGATGAAATTGTGCTTTTCTTGTCGAGAAATTGGCGTTTAACGCGATAAAAAGGTTTAGTGCGTTCTGAATACGGGCTAGGTTACCAAAAGTAAAAAAGTGAACTAAATAAGGCCGGGAGTCGTTTTTATTGTTTAAAACACGATTTCTCGAGCAGAATATGTTTTTTCAAAAAAGCCATGTTCCCATGGCGAGAGACTCATTTTCTGTGAGGAAATGCATTAAAAGGAGGGATTCCATCAGAAACACTATAAATTCATATTGTACGTGTCTGAAAACGCACAGAACCTTGAAATAGAAGGTTTCTCACCAAAAAACACATTGGTGAAAACCCTATTTTAAGGCTTTGAGTGTTTGCACACATTTACAACAGGCATGTTTAAACTATAACGATTTTAGTGAAATCATGTTTCTCTCGAGGAGAAAACGCGTTTAAAGCCATAAAAAGATTTCACTGTGTTTTGGCATTGGACCAAGCTACCAACAACTTAAACAATGATCAGAACTGGAGAAATTACACATTGACATTGGGTGAAATCATGTAACTCTTAAGGACGTGTTGCAGACTTGTTGAATAGATTAATGTTTCTTGTTTTGTTTGTTTTTGATGAAATTGTGCTTTTCTTGTCGAGAAAAGGCGTTTAACGCGATAAAAAGGTTTAGTGCGTTCTGAATACGGGCTAGGTTACCAAAAGTAAAAATGTGAACTAAATAAGGCCGGGAGTCGTTTTTATTGTTTAAAACACGATTTCTCGAGCAGAATATGCTTTTTCAAAAAAGCCATGTTCCCATGGCGAGAGACTCATTTTCTGTGAGGAAATGCATTAAAAGGAGGGATTTCATCAGAAACACTATAAATTCATATTGTACGTGTCTGAAAACGCACAGAACCTTGAAATAGAAGGTTTCTCACCAAAAAACACATTGGTGAAAACCCTATTTTAAGGCTTTGAGTGTTTGCACACATGTACAACAGGCATGTTTAAACTATAACGATTTTAGTGAAATCATGTTTCTCTCGAGGAGAAAACGCGTTTAAAGCCATAAAAAGATTTCACTGTGTTTTGGCATTGGACCAAGCTACCAACAACTTAAACAATGATCAGAACTGGAGAAATTACACATTGACATTGGGTGAAAACACGTAACTCTTAAGGACGTGTTGCAGACTTGTTGAATAGATTAATGTTTCTTGTTTTGTTTGTTTTTGATGAAATTGTGCTTTTCTTGACGAGAAATTGGCGTTTAACGCGATAAAAAGGTTTAGTGCGTTCTGAATACGGGCTAGGTTACCAAAAGTAAAAAAGTGAACTAAATAAGGCAAGGAGTCGTTTTTATTGTTTAAAACACGATTTCTCGAGCAGAATATGCTTTTTCAAAAAAGCCATGTTCCCATGGCGAGAGACTCATTTTCTGTGAGGAAATGCATTAAAAGGAGGGATTTCATCAGAAACACTATAAATTCATATTGTACTTGTCTGAAAACGCACAGAACCTTGAAATAGAAGGTTTCTCACCAAAAAACACATTGGTGAAAACCCTATTTTAAGGCTTTGAGTGTTTGCACACATGTACAACAGGCATGTTTAAACTATAACGATTTTAGTGAAATCATGTTTCTCTCGAGGAGAAAACGCGTTTAAAGCCATAAAAAGATTTCACTGTGTTTTGGCATTGGACCAAGCTACCAACAACTTAAACAATGATCAGAACTGGAGAAATTACACATTGACATTGGGTGAAATCATGTAACTCTTAAGGACGTGTTGCAGGCTTGTTGAATAGATTTATTTTTCTTGTTTTGTTTGTTTTGGATGAAATTGTGCTTTTCTTGTCGAGAAATTGGCGTTTAACGCGATAAAAAGGTTTAGTGCGTTCTGAATACGGGCTAGGTTACCAAAAGTAAAAAAGTGAACTAAATAAGGCCGGGAGTCGTTTTTATTGTTTAAAACACGATTTCTCGAGCAGAATATGCTTTTTCAAAAAAGCCATGTTCCCATGGCGAGAGACTCATTTTCTGTGAGAAAATGCATTAAAAGGAGGGATTTCATCAGAAACACTATAAATTCATATTGTACGTGTCTGAAAACGCACAGAACCTTGAAATAGAAGGTTTCTCACCAAAAAACACATTGGTGAAAACCCTATTTTAAGGCTTTGAGTGTTTGCACACATGTACAACAGGCATGTTTAAACTATAACGATTTTAGTGAAATCATGTTTCTCTCGAGGAGAAAACGCGTTTAAAGCCATAAAAAGATTTCACTGTGTTTTGGCATTGGACCAAGCTACCAACAACTTAAACAATGATCAGAACTGGAGAAATTACACATTGACATTGGGTGAAATCATGTAACTCTTAAGGACGTGTTGCAGGCTTGTTGAATAGATTTATTTTTCTTGTTTTGTTTGTTTTGGATGAAATTGTGCTTTTCTTGTCGAGAAATTGGCGTTTAACGCGATAAAAAGGTTTAGTGCGTTCTGAATACGGGCTAGGTTACCAAAAGTAAAAAAGTGAACTAAATAAGGCCGGGAGTCGTTTTTATTGTTTAAAACACGATTTCTCGAGCAGAATATGCTTTTTCAAAAAAGCCATGTTCCCATGGCGAGAGACTCATTTTCTGTTAGAAAATGCATTAAAAGGAGGGATTTCATCAGAAACACTATAAATTCATATTGTACGTGTCTGAAAACGCACAGAACCTTGAAATAGAAGGTTTCTCACCAAAAAACACATTGGTGAAAACCCTATTTTAAGGCTTTGAGTGTTTGCACACATTTACAACAGGCATGTTTAAACTATAACGATTTTAGTGAAATCATGTTTCTCTCGAGGAGAAAACGCGTTTAAAGCCATAAAAAGATTTCACTGTGTTTTGGCATTGGACCAAGCTACCAACAACTTAAACAATGATCAGAACTGGAGAAATTACACATTGACATTGGGTGAAATCATGTAACTCTTAAGGACGTGTTGCAGGCTTGTTGAATAGATTTATTTTTCTTGTTTTGTTTGTTTTGGATGAAATTGTGCTTTTCTTGTCGAGAAATTGGCGTTTAACGCGATAAAAAGGTTTAGTGCGTTCTGAATACGGGCTAGGTTACCAAAAGTAAAAAAGTGAACTAAATAAGGCCGGGAGTCGTTTTTATTGTTTAAAACACGATTTCTCGAGCAGAATATGCTTTTTCAAAAAAGCCATGTTCCCATGGCGAGAGACTCATTTTCTGTTAGAAAATGCATTAAAAGGAGGGATTTCATCAGAAACACTATAAATTCATATTGTACGTGTCTGAAAACGCACAGAACCTTGAAATAGAAGGTTTCTCACCAAAAAACACATTGGTGAAAACCCTATTTTAAGGCTTTGAGTGTTTGCACACATTTACAACAGGCATGTTTAAACTATAACGATTTTAGTGAAATCATGTTTCTCTCGAGGAGAAAACGCGTTTAAAGCCATAAAAAGATTTCACTGTGTTTTGGCATTGGACCAAGCTACCAACAACTTAAACAATGATCAGAACTGGAGAAATTACACATTGACATTGGGTGAAATCATGTAACTCTTAAGGACGTGTTGCAGACTTGTTGAATAGATTAATGTTTCTTGTTTTGTTTGTTTTTGATGAAATTGTGCTTTTCTTGTCGAGAAAAGGCGTTTAACGCGATAAAAAGGTTTAGTGCGTTCTGAATACGGGCTAGGTTACCAAAAGTAAAAATGTGAACTAAATAAGGCCGGGAGTCGTTTTTATTGTTTAAAACACGATTTCTCGAGCAGAATATGCTTTTTCAAAAAAGCCATGTTCCCATGGCGAGAGACTCATTTTCTGTGAGGAAATGCATTAAAAGGAGGGATTTCATCAGAAACACTATAAATTCATATTGTACGTGTCTGAAAACGCACAGAACCTTGAAATAGAAGGTTTCTCACCAAAAAACACATTGGTGAAAACCCTATTTTAAGGCTTTGAGTGTTTGCACACATGTACAACAGGCATGTTTAAACTATAACGATTTTAGTGAAATCATGTTTCTCTCGAGGAGAAAACGCGTTTAAAGCCATAAAAAGATTTCACTGTGTTTTGGCATTGGACCAAGCTACCAACAACTTAAACAATGATCAGAACTGGAGAAATTACACATTGACATTGGGTGAAAACACGTAACTCTTAAGGACGTGTTGCAGACTTGTTGAATAGATTAATGTTTCTTGTTTTGTTTGTTTTTGATGAAATTGTGCTTTTCTTGACGAGAAATTGGCGTTTAACGCGATAAAAAGGTTTAGTGCGTTCTGAATACGGGCTAGGTTACCAAAAGTAAAAAAGTGAACTAAATAAGGCAAGGAGTCGTTTTTATTGTTTAAAACACGATTTCTCGAGCAGAATATGCTTTTTCAAAAAAGCCATGTTCCCATGGCGAGAGACTCATTTTCTGTGAGGAAATGCATTAAAAGGAGGGATTTCATCAGAAACACTATAAATTCATATTGTACTTGTCTGAAAACGCACAGAACCTTGAAATAGAAGGTTTCTCACCAAAAAACACATTGGTGAAAACCCTATTTTAAGGCTTTGAGTGTTTGCACACATGTACAACAGGCATGTTTAAACTATAACGATTTTAGTGAAATCATGTTTCTCTCGAGGAGAAAACGCGTTTAAAGCCATAAAAAGATTTCACTGTGTTTTGGCATTGGACCAAGCTACCAACAACTTAAACAATGATCAGAACTGGAGAAATTACACATTGACATTGGGTGAAATCATGTAACTCTTAAGGACGTGTTGCAGGCTTGTTGAATAGATTTATTTTTCTTGTTTTGTTTGTTTTGGATGAAATTGTGCTTTTCTTGTCGAGAAATTGGCGTTTAACGCGATAAAAAGGTTTAGTGCGTTCTGAATACGGGCTAGGTTACCAAAAGTAAAAAAGTGAACTAAATAAGGCCGGGAGTCGTTTTTATTGTTTAAAACACGATTTCTCGAGCAGAATATGCTTTTTCAAAAAAGCCATGTTCCCATGGCGAGAGACTCATTTTCTGTGAGAAAATGCATTAAAAGGAGGGATTTCATCAGAAACACTATAAATTCATATTGTACGTGTCTGAAAACGCACAGAACCTTGAAATAGAAGGTTTCTCACCAAAAAACACATTGGTGAAAACCCTATTTTAAGGCTTTGAGTGTTTGCACACATGTACAACAGGCATGTTTAAACTATAACGATTTTAGTGAAATCATGTTTCTCTCGAGGAGAAAACGCGTTTAAAGCCATAAAAAGATTTCACTGTGTTTTGGCATTGGACCAAGCTACCAACAACTTAAACAATGATCAGAACTGGAGAAATTACACATTGACATTGGGTGAAATCATGTAACTCTTAAGGACGTGTTGCAGGCTTGTTGAATAGATTTATTTTTCTTGTTTTGTTTGTTTTGGATGAAATTGTGCTTTTCTTGTCGAGAAATTGGCGTTTAACGCGATAAAAAGGTTTAGTGCGTTCTGAATACGGGCTAGGTTACCAAAAGTAAAAAAGTGAACTAAATAAGGCCGGGAGTCGTTTTTATTGTTTAAAACACGATTTCTCGAGCAGAATATGCTTTTTCAAAAAAGCCATGTTCCCATGGCGAGAGACTCATTTTCTGTTAGAAAATGCATTAAAAGGAGGGATTTCATCAGAAACACTATAAATTCATATTGTACGTGTCTGAAAACGCACAGAACCTTGAAATAGAAGGTTTCTCACCAAAAAACACATTGGTGAAAACCCTATTTTAAGGCTTTGAGTGTTTGCACACATTTACAACAGGCATGTTTAAACTATAACGATTTTAGTGAAATCATGTTTCTCTCGAGGAGAAAACGCGTTTAAAGCCATAAAAAGATTTCACTGTGTTTTGGCATTGGACCAAGCTACCAACAACTTAAACAATGATCAGAACTGGAGAAATTACACATTGACATTGGGTGAAATCATGTAACTCTTAAGGACGTGTTGCAGACTTGTTGAATAGATTAATGTTTCTTGTTTTGTTTGTTTTTGATGAAATTGTGCTTTTCTTGTCGAGAAAAGGCGTTTAACGCGATAAAAAGGTTTAGTGCGTTCTGAATACGGGCTAGGTTACCAAAAGTAAAAATGTGAACTAAATAAGGCCGGGAGTCGTTTTTATTGTTTAAAACACGATTTCTCGAGCAGAATATGCTTTTTCAAAAAAGCCATGTTCCCATGGCGAGAGACTCATTTTCTGTGAGGAAATGCATTAAAAGGAGGGATTTCATCAGAAACACTATAAATTCATATTGTACGTGTCTGAAAACGCACAGAACCTTGAAATAGAAGGTTTCTCACCAAAAAACACATTGGTGAAAACCCTATTTTAAGGCTTTGAGTGTTTGCACACATGTACAACAGGCATGTTTAAACTATAACGATTTTAGTGAAATCATGTTTCTCTCGAGGAGAAAACGCGTTTAAAGCCATAAAAAGATTTCACTGTGTTTTGGCATTGGACCAAGCTACCAACAACTTAAACAATGATCAGAACTGGAGAAATTACACATTGACATTGGGTGAAATCATGTAACTCTTAAGGACGTGTTGCAGGCTTGTTGAATAGATTTATTTTTCTTGTTTTGTTTGTTTTGGATGAAATTGTGCTTTTCTTGTCGAGAAATTGGCGTTTAACGCGATAAAAAGGTTTAGTGCGTTCTGAATACGGGCTAGGTTACCAAAAGTAAAAAAGTGAACTAAATAAGGCCGGGAGTCGTTTTTATTGTTTAAAACACGATTTCTCGAGCAGAATATGCTTTTTCAAAAAAGCCATGTTCCCATGGCGAGAGACTCATTTTCTGTGAGAAAATGCATTAAAAGGAGGGATTTCATCAGAAACACTATAAATTCATATTGTACGTGTCTGAAAACGCACAGAACCTTGAAATAGAAGGTTTCTCACCAAAAAACACATTGGTGAAAACCCTATTTTAAGGCTTTGAGTGTTTGCACACATGTACAACAGGCATGTTTAAACTATAACGATTTTAGTGAAATCATGTTTCTCTCGAGGAGAAAACGCGTTTAAAGCCATAAAAAGATTTCACTGTGTTTTGGCATTGGACCAAGCTACCAACAACTTAAACAATGATCAGAACTGGAGAAATTACACATTGACATTGGGTGAAATCATGTAACTCTTAAGGACGTGTTGCAGGCTTGTTGAATAGATTCATTTTTCTTGTTTTGTTTGTTTTGGATGAAATTGTGCTTTTCTTGTCGAGAAATTGGCGTTTAACGCGATAAAAAGGTTTAGTGCGTTCTGAATACGGGCTAGGTTACCAAAAGTAAAAAAGTGAACTAAATAAGGCCGGGAGTCGTTTTTATTGTTTAAAACACGATTTCTCGAGCAGAATATGCTTTTTCAAAAAAGCCATGTTCCCATGGCGAGAGACTCATTTTCTGTTAGAAAATGCATTAAAAGGAGGGATTTCATCAGAAACACTATAAATTCATATTGTACGTGTCTGAAAACGCACAGAACCTTGAAATAGAAGGTTTTTCACCAAAAAACACATTGGTGAAAACCCTATTTTAAGGCTTTGAGTGTTTGCACACATGTACAACAGGCATGTTTAAACTATAACGATTTTAGTGAAATCATGTTTCTCTCGAGGAGAAAACGCGTTTAAAGCCATAAAAAGATTTCACTGTGTTTTGGCATTGGACCAAGCTACCAACAACTTAAACAATGATCAGAACTGGAGAAATTACACATTGACATTGGGTGAAATCATGTAACTCTTAAGGACGTGTTGCAGGCTTGTTGAATAGATTCATTTTTCTTGTTTTGTTTGTTTTGGATGAAATTGTGCTTTTCTTGTCGAGAAATTGGCGTTTAACGCGATAAAAAGGTTTAGTGCGTTCTGAATACGGGCTAGGTTACCAAAAGTAAAGAAGTGAACTAAATAAGGCCGGGAGTCGTTTTTGTTGTTTAAAACACGATTTCTCGAGCAGAATATGTTTTTTCAAAAAAGCCATGTTCCCATGGCGAGAGACTCATTTTCTGTGAGGAAATGCATTAAAAGGAGGGATTCCATCAGAAACACTATAAATTCATATTGTACGTGTCTGAAAACGCACAGAACCTTGAAATAGAAGGTTTCTCACCAAAAAACACATTGGTGAAAACCCTATTTTAAGGCTTTGAGTGTTTGCACACATGTACAACAGGCATGTTTAAACTATAACGATTTTAGTGAAATCATGTTTCTCTCGAGGAGAAAACGCGTTTAAAGCCATAAAAAGATTTCACTGTGTTTTGGCATTGGAGCAAGCTACCAACAACTTAAACAATGATCAGAACTGGAGAAATTACACATTGACATTGGGTGAAAACACGTAACTCTTAAGGACGTGTTGCAGACTTGTTGAATAGATTAATGTTTCTTGTTTTGTTTGTTTTTGATGAAATTGTGCTTTTCTTGTCGAGAAATTGGCGTTTAACGCGATAAAAAGGTTTAGTGCGTTCTGAATACGGGCTAGGTTACCAAAAGTAAAAAAGTGAACTAAATAAGGCAAGGAGTCGTTTTTATTGTTTAAAACACGATTTCTCGAGCAGAATATGCTTTTTCAAAAAAGCCATGTTCCCATGGCGAGAGACTCATTTTCTGTGAGGAAATGCATTAAAAGGAGGGATTCCATCAGAAACACTATAAATTCATATTGTACGTGTCTGAAAACGCACAGAATCTTGAAATAGAAGGTTTCTCACCAAAAAACACATTGGTGAAAACCCTATTTTAAGGCTTTGAGTGTTTGCACACATGTACAACAGGCATGTTTAAACTATAACGATTTTAGTGAAATCATGTTTCTCTCGAGGAGAAAACGCGTTTAAAGCCATAAAAAGATTTCACTGTGTTTTGGCATTGGACCAAGCTACCAACAACTTAAACAATGATCAGAACTGGAGAAAATTACACATTGACATTGGGTGAAATCATGTAACTCTTAAGGACGTGTTGCAGGCTTGTTGAATAGATTTATTTTTCTTGTTTTGTTTGTTTTGGATGAAATTGTGCTTTTCTTGTCGAGAAATTGGCGTTTAACGCGATAAAAAGGTTTAGTGCGTTCTGAATACGGGCTAGGTTACCAAAAGTAAAAAAGTGAACTAAATAAGGCCGGGAGTCGTTTTTATTGTTTAAAACACGATTTCTCGAGCAGAATATGCTTTTTCAAAAAAGCCATGTTCCCATGGCGAGAGACTCATTTTCTGTGAGAAAATGCATTAAAAGGAGGGATTTCATCAGAAACACTATAAATTCATATTGTACGTGTCTGAAAACGCACAGAACCTTGAAATAGAAGGTTTCTCACCAAAAAACACATTGGTGAAAACCATATTTTAAGGCTTTGAGTGTTTGCACACATGTACAACAGGCATGTTTAAACTATAACGATTTTAGTGAAATCATGTTTCTCTCGAGGAGAAAACGCGTTTAAAGCCATAAAAAGATTTCACTGTGTTTTGGCATTGGACCAAGCTACCAACAACTTAAACAATGATCAGAACTGGAGAAATTACACATTGACATTGGGTGAAATCATGTAACTCTTAAGGACGTGTTGCAGGCTTGTTGAATAGATTCATTTTTCTTGTTTTGTTTGTTTTGGATGAAATTGTGCTTTTCTTGTCGAGAAATTGGCGTTTAACGCGATAAAAAGGTTTAGTGCGTTCTGAATACGGGCTAGGTTACCAAAAGTAAAAAAGTGAACTAAATAAGGCCGGGAGTCGTTTTTATTGTTTAAAACACGATTTCTCGAGCAGAATATGCTTTTTCAAAAAAGCCATGTTCCCATGGCGAGAGACTCATTTTCTGTTAGAAAATGCATTAAAAGGAGGGATTTCATCAGAAACACTATAAATTCATATTGTACGTGTCTGAAAACGCACAGAACCTTGAAATAGAAGGTTTTTCACCAAAAAACACATTGGTGAAAACCCTATTTTAAGGCTTTGAGTGTTTGCACACATGTACAACAGGCATGTTTAAACTATAACGATTTTAGTGAAATCATGTTTCTCTCGAGGAGAAAACGCGTTTAAAGCCATAAAAAGATTTCACTGTGTTTTGGCATTGGACCAAGCTACCAACAACTTAAACAATGATCAGAACTGGAGAAATTACACATTGACATTGGGTGAAATCATGTAACTCTTAAGGACGTGTTGCAGGCTTGTTGAATAGATTCATTTTTCTTGTTTTGTTTGTTTTGGATGAAATTGTGCTTTTCTTGTCGAGAAATTGGCGTTTAACGCGATAAAAAGGTTTAGTGCGTTCTGAATACGGGCTAGGTTACCAAAAGTAAAGAAGTGAACTAAATAAGGCCGGGAGTCGTTTTTGTTGTTTAAAACACGATTTCTCGAGCAGAATATGTTTTTTCAAAAAAGCCATGTTCCCATGGCGAGAGACTCATTTTCTGTGAGGAAATGCATTAAAAGGAGGGATTCCATCAGAAACACTATAAATTCATATTGTACGTGTCTGAAAACGCACAGAACCTTGAAATAGAAGGTTTCTCACCAAAAAACACATTGGTGAAAACCCTATTTTAAGGCTTTGAGTGTTTGCACACATGTACAACAGGCATGTTTAAACTATAACGATTTTAGTGAAATCATGTTTCTCTCGAGGAGAAAACGCGTTTAAAGCCATAAAAAGATTTCACTGTGTTTTGGCATTGGAGCAAGCTACCAACAACTTAAACAATGATCAGAACTGGAGAAATTACACATTGACATTGGGTGAAAACACGTAACTCTTAAGGACGTGTTGCAGACTTGTTGAATAGATTAATGTTTCTTGTTTTGTTTGTTTTTGATGAAATTGTGCTTTTCTTGTCGAGAAATTGGCGTTTAACGCGATAAAAAGGTTTAGTGCGTTCTGAATACGGGCTAGGTTACCAAAAGTAAAAAAGTGAACTAAATAAGGCAAGGAGTCGTTTTTATTGTTTAAAACACGATTTCTCGAGCAGAATATGCTTTTTCAAAAAAGCCATGTTCCCATGGCGAGAGACTCATTTTCTGTGAGGAAATGCATTAAAAGGAGGGATTCCATCAGAAACACTATAAATTCATATTGTACGTGTCTGAAAACGCACAGAATCTTGAAATAGAAGGTTTCTCACCAAAAAACACATTGGTGAAAACCCTATTTTAAGGCTTTGAGTGTTTGCACACATGTACAACAGGCATGTTTAAACTATAACGATTTTAGTGAAATCATGTTTCTCTCGAGGAGAAAACGCGTTTAAAGCCATAAAAAGATTTCACTGTGTTTTGGCATTGGAGCAAGCTACCAACAACTTAAACAATGATCAGAACTGGAGAAAATTACACATTGACATTGGGTGAAAACACGTAACTCTTAAGGACGTGTTGCAGACTTGTTGAATAGATTAATGTTTCTTGTTTTGTTTGTTTTTGATGAAATTGTGCTTTTCTTGTCGAGAAATTGGCGTTTAACGCGATAAAAAGGTTTAGTGCGTTCTGAATACGGGCTAGGTTACCAAAAGTAAAAAAGTGAACTAAATAAGGCCGGGAGTCGTTTTTATTGTTTAAAACACGATTTCTCGAGCAGAATATGCTTTTTCAAAAAAGCCATGTTCCCATGGCGAGAGACTCATTTTCTGTTAGAAAATGCATTAAAAGGAGGGATTTCATCAGAAACACTATAAATTCATATTGTACGTGTCTGAAAACGCACAGAACCTTGAAATAGAAGGTTTTTCACCAAAAAACACATTGGTGAAAACCCTATTTTAAGGCTTTGAGTGTTTGCACACATGTACAACAGGCATGTTTAAACTATAACGATTTTAGTGAAATCATGTTTCTCTCGAGGAGAAAACGCGTTTAAAGCCATAAAAAGATTTCACTGTGTTTTGGCATTGGACCAAGCTACCAACAACTTAAACAATGATCAGAACTGGAGAAATTACACATTGACATTGGGTGAAATCATGTAACTCTTAAGGACGTGTTGCAGGCTTGTTGAATAGATTCATTTTTCTTGTTTTGTTTGTTTTGGATGAAATTGTGCTTTTCTTGTCGAGAAATTGGCGTTTAACGCGATAAAAAGGTTTAGTGCGTTCTGAATACGGGCTAGGTTACCAAAAGTAAAGAAGTGAACTAAATAAGGCCGGGAGTCGTTTTTGTTGTTTAAAACACGATTTCTCGAGCAGAATATGTTTTTTCAAAAAAGCCATGTTCCCATGGCGAGAGACTCATTTTCTGTGAGGAAATGCATTAAAAGGAGGGATTCCATCAGAAACACTATAAATTCATATTGTACGTGTCTGAAAACGCACAGAACCTTGAAATAGAAGGTTTCTCACCAAAAAACACATTGGTGAAAACCCTATTTTAAGGCTTTGAGTGTTTGCACACATGTACAACAGGCATGTTTAAACTATAACGATTTTAGTGAAATCATGTTTCTCTCGAGGAGAAAACGCGTTTAAAGCCATAAAAAGATTTCACTGTGTTTTGGCATTGGAGCAAGCTACCAACAACTTAAACAATGATCAGAACTGGAGAAATTACACATTGACATTGGGTGAAAACACGTAACTCTTAAGGACGTGTTGCAGACTTGTTGAATAGATTAATGTTTCTTGTTTTGTTTGTTTTTGATGAAATTGTGCTTTTCTTGTCGAGAAATTGGCGTTTAACGCGATAAAAAGGTTTAGTGCGTTCTGAATACGGGCTAGGTTACCAAAAGTAAAAAAGTGAACTAAATAAGGCAAGGAGTCGTTTTTATTGTTTAAAACACGATTTCTCGAGCAGAATATGCTTTTTCAAAAAAGCCATGTTCCCATGGCGAGAGACTCATTTTCTGTGAGGAAATGCATTAAAAGGAGGGATTCCATCAGAAACACTATAAATTCATATTGTACGTGTCTGAAAACGCACAGAATCTTGAAATAGAAGGTTTCTCACCAAAAAACACATTGGTGAAAACCCTATTTTAAGGCTTTGAGTGTTTGCACACATGTACAACAGGCATGTTTAAACTATAACGATTTTAGTGAAATCATGTTTCTCTCGAGGAGAAAACGCGTTTAAAGCCATAAAAAGATTTCACTGTGTTTTGGCATTGGAGCAAGCTACCAACAACTTAAACAATGATCAGAACTGGAGAAAATTACACATTGACATTGGGTGAAAACACGTAACTCTTAAGGACGTGTTGCAGACTTGTTGAATAGATTAATGTTTCTTGTTTTGTTTGTTTTTGATGAAATTGTGCTTTTCTTGTCGAGAAATTGGCGTTTAACGCGATAAAAAGGTTTAGTGCGTTCTGAATACGGGCTAGGTTACCAAAAGTAAAAAAGTGAACTAAATAAGGCCGGGAGTCGTTTTTATTGTTTAAAACACGATTTCTCGAGCAGAATATGCTTTTTCAAAAAAGCCATGTTCCCATGGCGAGAGACTCATTTTCTGTGAGGAAATGCATTAAAAGGAGGGATTCCATCAGAAACACTATAAATTCATATTGTACGTGTCTGAAAACGCACAGAACCTTGAAATAGAAGGTTTCTCACCAAAAAACACATTGGTGAAAACCCTATTTTAAGGCTTTGAGTGTTTGCACACATTTACAACAGGCATGTTTAAACTATAACGATTTTAGTGAAATCATGTTTCTCTCGAGGAGAAAACGCGTTTAAAGCCATAAAAAGATTTCACTGTGTTTTGGCATTGGACCAAGCTACCAACAACTTAAACAATGATCAGAACTGGAGAAATTGCACATTGACATTGGGTGAAATCATGTAACTCTTAAGGACGTGTTGCAGACTTGTTGAATAGATTAATGTTTCTTGTTTTGTTTGTTTTTGATGAAATTGTGCTTTTCTTGTCGAGAAAAGGCGTTTAACGCGATAAAAAGGTTTAGTGCGTTCTGAATACGGGCTAGGTTACCAAAAGTAAAAATGTGAACTAAATAAGGCCGGGAGTCGTTTTTATTGTTTAAAACACGATTTCTCGAGCAGAATATGCTTTTTCAAAAAAGCCATGTTCCCATGGCGAGAGACTCATTTTCTGTGAGGAAATGCATTAAAAGGAGGGATTCCATCAGAAACACTATAAATTCATATTGTACGTGTCTGAAAACGCACAGAACCTTGAAATAGAAGGTTTCTCACCAAAAAACACATTGGTGAAAACCCTATTTTAAGGCTTTGAGTGTTTGCACACATTTACAACAGGCATGTTTAAACTATAACGATTTTAGTGAAATCATGTTTCTCTCGAGGAGAAAACGCGTTTAAAGCCATAAAAAGATTTCACTGTGTTTTGGCATTGGACCAAGCTACCAACAACTTAAACAATGATCAGAACTGGAGAAATTACACATTGACATTGGGTGAAATCATGTAACTCTTAAGGACGTGTTGCAGACTTGTTGAATAGATTAATGTTTCTTGTTTTGTTTGTTTTGGATGAAATTGTGCTTTTCTTGTCGAGAAAAGGCGTTTAACGCGATAAAAAGGTTTAGTGCGTTCTGAATACGGGCTAGGTTACCAAAAGTAAAAATGTGAACTAAATAAGGCCGGGAGTCGTTTTTATTGTTTAAAACACGATTTCTCGAGCAGAATATGCTTTTTCAAAAAAGCCATGTTCCCATGGCGAGAGACTCATTTTCTGTGAGGAAATGCATTAAAAGGAGGGATTTCATCAGAAACACTATAAATTCATATTGTACGTGTCTGAAAACGCACAGAACCTTGAAATAGAAGGTTTCTCACCAAAAAACACATTGGTGAAAACCCTATTTTAAGGCTTTGAGTGTTTGCACACATGTACAACAGGCATGTTTAAACTATAACGATTTTAGTGAAATCATGTTTCTCTCGAGGAGAAAACGCGTTTAAAGCCATAAAAAGATTTCACTGTGTTTTGGCATTGGACCAAGCTACCAACAACTTAAACAATGATCAGAACTGGAGAAATTACACATTGACATTGGGTGAAAACACGTAACTCTTAAGGACGTGTTGCAGACTTGTTGAATAGATTAATGTTTCTTGTTTTGTTTGTTTTTGATGAAATTGTGCTTTTCTTGACGAGAAATTGGCGTTTAACGCGATAAAAAGGTTTAGTGCGTTCTGAATACGGGCTAGGTTACCAAAAGTAAAAAAGTGAACTAAATAAGGCAAGGAGTCGTTTTTATTGTTTAAAACACGATTTCTCGAGCAGAATATGCTTTTTCAAAAAAGCCATGTTCCCATGGCGAGAGACTCATTTTCTGTGAGGAAATGCATTAAAAGGAGGGATTTCATCAGAAACACTATAAATTCATATTGTACTTGTCTGAAAACGCACAGAACCTTGAAATAGAAGGTTTCTCACCAAAAAACACATTGGTGAAAACCCTATTTTAAGGCTTTGAGTGTTTGCACACATGTACAACAGGCATGTTTAAACTATAACGATTTTAGTGAAATCATGTTTCTCTCGAGGAGAAAACGCGTTTAAAGCCATAAAAAGATTTCACTGTGTTTTGGCATTGGACCAAGCTACCAACAACTTAAACAATGATCAGAACTGGAGAAATTACACATTGACATTGGGTGAAATCATGTAACTCTTAAGGACGTGTTGCAGGCTTGTTGAATAGATTTATTTTTCTTGTTTTGTTTGTTTTGGATGAAATTGTGCTTTTCTTGTCGAGAAATTGGCGTTTAACGCGATAAAAAGGTTTAGTGCGTTCTGAATACGGGCTAGGTTACCAAAAGTAAAAAAGTGAACTAAATAAGGCCGGGAGTCGTTTTTATTGTTTAAAACACGATTTCTCGAGCAGAATATGCTTTTTCAAAAAAGCCATGTTCCCATGGCGAGAGACTCATTTTCTGTGAGAAAATGCATTAAAAGGAGGGATTTCATCAGAAACACTATAAATTCATATTGTACGTGTCTGAAAACGCACAGAACCTTGAAATAGAAGGTTTCTCACCAAAAAACACATTGGTGAAAACCCTATTTTAAGGCTTTGAGTGTTTGCACACATGTACAACAGGCATGTTTAAACTATAACGATTTTAGTGAAATCATGTTTCTCTCGAGGAGAAAACGCGTTTAAAGCCATAAAAAGATTTCACTGTGTTTTGGCATTGGACCAAGCTACCAACAACTTAAACAATGATCAGAACTGGAGAAATTACACATTGACATTGGGTGAAATCATGTAACTCTTAAGGACGTGTTGCAGGCTTGTTGAATAGATTCATTTTTCTTGTTTTGTTTGTTTTGGATGAAATTGTGCTTTTCTTGTCGAGAAATTGGCGTTTAACGCGATAAAAAGGTTTAGTGCGTTCTGAATACGGGCTAGGTTACCAAAAGTAAAAAAGTGAACTAAATAAGGCCGGGAGTCGTTTTTATTGTTTAAAACACGATTTCTCGAGCAGAATATGCTTTTTCAAAAAAGCCATGTTCCCATGGCGAGAGACTCATTTTCTGTTAGAAAATGCATTAAAAGGAGGGATTTCATCAGAAACACTATAAATTCATATTGTACGTGTCTGAAAACGCACAGAACCTTGAAATAGAAGGTTTCTCACCAAAAAACACATTGGTGAAAACCCTATTTTAAGGCTTTGAGTGTTTGCACACATGTACAACAGGCATGTTTAAACTATAACGATTTTAGTGAAATCATGTTTCTCTCGAGGAGAAAACGCGTTTAAAGCCATAAAAAGATTTCACTGTGTTTTGGCATTGGACCAAGCTACCAACAACTTAAACAATGATCAGAACTGGAGAAATTACACATTGACATTGGGTGAAATCATGTAACTCTTAAGGACGTGTTGCAGGCTTGTTGAATAGATTCATTTTTCTTGTTTTGTTTGTTTTGGATGAAATTGTGCTTTTCTTGTAGAGAAATTGGCGTTTAACGCGATAAAAAGGTTTAGTGCGTTCTGAATACGGGCTAGGTTACCAAAAGTAAAGAAGTGAACTAAATAAGGCCGGGAGTCGTTTTTGTTGTTTAAAACACGATTTCTCGAGCAGAATATGTTTTTTCAAAAAAGCCATGTTCCCATGGCGAGAGACTCATTTTCTGTGAGGAAATGCATTAAAAGGAGGGATTCCATCAGAAACACTATAAATTCATATTGTACGTGTCTGAAAACGCACAGAACCTTGAAATAGAAGGTTTCTCACCAAAAAACACATTGGTGAAAACCCTATTTTAAGGCTTTGAGTGTTTGCACACATGTACAACAGGCATGTTTAAACTATAACGATTTTAGTGAAATCATGTTTCTCTCGAGGAGAAAACGCGTTTAAAGCCATAAAAAGATTTCACTGTGTTTTGGCATTGGAGCAAGCTACCAACAACTTAAACAATGATCAGAACTGGAGAAATTACACATTGACATTGGGTGAAAACACGTAACTCTTAAGGACGTGTTGCAGACTTGTTGAATAGATTAATGTTTCTTGTTTTGTTTGTTTTTGATGAAATTGTGCTTTTCTTGTCGAGAAATTGGCGTTTAACGCGATAAAAAGGTTTAGTGCGTTCTGAATACGGGCTAGGTTACCAAAAGTAAAAAAGTGAACTAAATAAGGCAAGGAGTCGTTTTTATTGTTTAAAACACGATTTCTCGAGCAGAATATGCTTTTTCAAAAAAGCCATGTTCCCATGGCGAGAGACTCATTTTCTGTGAGGAAATGCATTAAAAGGAGGGATTTCATCAGAAACACTATAAATTCATATTGTACGTGTCTGAAAACGCACAGAACCTTGAAATAGAAGGTTTCTCACCAAAAAACACATTGGTGAAAACCCTATTTTAAGGCTTTGAGTGTTTGCACACATGTACAACAGGCATGTTTAAACTATAACGATTTTAGTGAAATCATGTTTCTCTCGAGGAGAAAACGCGTTTAAAGCCATAAAAAGATTTCACTGTGTTTTGGCATTGGACCAAGCTACCAACAACTTAAACAATGATCAGAACTGGAGAAATTACACATTGACATTGGGTGAAATCATGTAACTCTTAAGGACGTGTTGCAGGCTTGTTGAATAGATTTATTTTTCTTGTTTTGTTTGTTTTGGATGAAATTGTGCTTTTCTTGTCGAGAAATTGGCGTTTAACGCGATAAAAAGGTTTAGTGCGTTCTGAATACGGGCTAGGTTACCAAAAGTAAAAAAGTGAACTAAATAAGGCCGGGAGTCGTTTTTATTGTTTAAAACACGATTTCTCGAGCAGAATATGCTTTTTCAAAAAAGCCATGTTCCCATGGCGAGAGACTCATTTTCTGTGAGGAAATGCATTAAAAGGAGGGATTTCATCAGAAACACTATAAATTCATATTGTACGTGTCTGAAAACGCACAGAACCTTGAAATAGAAGGTTTCTCACCAAAAAACACATTGGTGAAAACCCTATTTTAAGGCTTTGAGTGTTTGCACACATGTACAACAGGCATGTTTAAACTATAACGATTTTAGTGAAATCATGTTTCTCTCGAGGAGAAAACGCGTTTAAAGCCATAAAAAGATTTCACTGTGTTTTGGCATTGGACCAAGCTACCAACAACTTAAACAATGATCAGAACTGGAGAAATTACACATTGACATTGGGTGAAATCATGTAACTCTTAAGGACGTGTTGCAGACTTGTTGAATAGATTAATGTTTCTTGTTTTGTTTGTTTTTGATGAAATTGTGCTTTTCTTGTCGAGAAAAGGCGTTTAACGCGATAAAAAGGTTTAGTGCGTTCTGAATACGGGCTAGGTTACCAAAAGTAAAAATGTGAACTAAATAAGGCCGGGAGTCGTTTTTATTGTTTAAAACACGATTTCTCGAGCAGAATATGCTTTTTCAAAAAAGCCATGTTCCCATGGCGAGAGACTCATTTTCTGTTAGAAAATGCATTAAAAGGAGGGATTTCATCAGAAACACTATAAATTCATATTGTACGTGTCTGAAAACGCACAGAACCTTGAAATAGAAGGTTTTTCACCAAAAAACACATTGGTGAAAACCCTATTTTAAGGCTTTGAGTGTTTGCACACATGTACAACAGGCATGTTTAAACTATAACGATTTTAGTGAAATCATGTTTCTCTCGAGGAGAAAACGCGTTTAAAGCCATAAAAAGATTTCACTGTGTTTTGGCATTGGACCAAGCTACCAACAACTTAAACAATGATCAGAACTGGAGAAATTACACATTGACATTGGGTGAAATCATGTAACTCTTAAGGACGTGTTGCAGGCTTGTTGAATAGATTCATTTTTCTTGTTTTGTTTGTTTTGGATGAAATTGTGCTTTTCTTGTCGAGAAATTGGCGTTTAACGCGATAAAAAGGTTTAGTGCGTTCTGAATACGGGCTAGGTTACCAAAAGTAAAAAAGTGAACTAAATAAGGCCGGGAGTCGTTTTTATTGTTTAAAACACGATTTCTCGAGCAGAATATGTTTTTTCAAAAAAGCCATGTTCCCATGGCGAGAGACTCATTTTCTGTGAGGAAATGCATTAAAAGGAGGGATTCCATCAGAAACACTATAAATTCATATTGTACGTGTCTGAAAACGCACAGAATCTTGAAATAGAAGGTTTCTCACCAAAAAACACATTGGTGAAAACCCTATTTTAAGGCTTTGAGTGTTTGCACACATGTACAACAGGCATGTTTAAACTATAACGATTTTAGTGAAATCATGTTTCTCTCGAGGAGAAAACGCGTTTAAAGCCATAAAAAGATTTCACTGTGTTTTGGCATTGGACCAAGCTACCAACAACTTAAACAATGATCAGAACTGGAGAAATTACACATTGACATTGGGTGAAAACACGTAACTCTTAAGGACGTGTTGCAGACTTGTTGAATAGATTAATGTTTCTTGTTTTGTTTGTTTTTGATGAAATTGTGCTTTTCTTGTCGAGAAATTGGCGTTTAACGCGATAAAAAGGTTTAGTGCGTTCTGAATACGGGCTAGGTTACCAAAAGTAAAAAAGTGAACTAAATAAGGCAAGGAGTCGTTTTTATTGTTTAAAACACGATTTCTCGAGCAGAATATGCTTTTTCAAAAAAGCCATGTTCCCATGGCGAGAGACTCATTTTCTGTGAGGAAATGCATTAAAAGGAGGGATTTCATCAGAAACACTATAAATTCATATTGTACGTGTCTGAAAACGCACAGAACCTTGAAATAGAAGGTTTCTCACCAAAAAACACATTGGTGAAAACCCTATTTTAAGGCTTTGAGTGTTTGCACACATGTACAACAGGCATGTTTAAACTATAACGATTTTAGTGAAATCATGTTTCTCTCGAGGAGAAAACGCGTTTAAAGCCATAAAAAGATTTCACTGTGTTTTGGCATTGGACCAAGCTACCAACAACTTAAACAATGATCAGAACTGGAGAAATTACACATTGACATTGGGTGAAATCATGTAACTCTTAAGGACGTGTTGCAGGCTTGTTGAATAGATTTATTTTTCTTGTTTTGTTTGTTTTGGATGAAATTGTGCTTTTCTTGTCGAGAAATTGGCGTTTAACGCGATAAAAAGGTTTAGTGCGTTCTGAATACGGGCTAGGTTACCAAAAGTAAAAAAGTGAACTAAATAAGGCCGGGAGTCGTTTTTATTGTTTAAAACACGATTTCTCGAGCAGAATATGCTTTTTCAAAAAAGCCATGTTCCCATGGCGAGAGACTCATTTTCTGTGAGAAAATGCATTCAAAGGAGGGATTTCATCAGAAACACTATAAATTCATATTGTACGTGTCTGAAAACGCACAGAACCTTGAAATAGAAGGTTTTTCACCAAAAAACACATTGGTGAAAACCCTATTTTAAGGCTTTGAGTGTTTGCACACATGTACAACAGGCATGTTTAAACTATAACGATTTTAGTGAAATCATGTTTCTCTCGAGGAGAAAACGCGTTTAAAGCCATAAAAAGATTTCACTGTGTTTTGGCATTGGACCAAGCTACCAACAACTTAAACAATGATCAGAACTGGAGAAATTACACATTGACATTGGGTGAAATCATGTAACTCTTAAGGACGTGTTGCAGGCTTGTTGAATAGATTCATTTTTCTTGTTTTGTTTGTTTTGGATGAAATTGTGCTTTTCTTGTCGAGAAATTGGCGTTTAACGCGATAAAAAGGTTTAGTGCGTTCTGAATACGGGCTAGGTTACCAAAAGTAAAAAAGTGAACTAAATAAGGCCGGGAGTCGTTTTTATTGTTTAAAACACGATTTCTCGAGCAGAATATGCTTTTTCAAAAAAGCCATGTTCCCATGGCGAGAGACTCATTTTCTGTGAGGAAATGCATTAAAAGGAGGGATTCCATCAGAAACACTATAAATTCATATTGTACGTGTCTGAAAACGCACAGAATCTTGAAATAGAAGGTTTCTCACCAAAAAACACATTGGTGAAAACCCTATTTTAAGGCTTTGAGTGTTTGCACACATGTACAACAGGCATGTTTAAACTATAACGATTTTAGTGAAATCATGTTTCTCTCGAGGAGAAAACGCGTTTAAAGCCATAAAAAGATTTCACTGTGTTTTGGCATTGGACCAAGCTACCAACAACTTAAACAATGATCAGAACTGGAGAAATTACACATTGACATTGGGTGAAATCATGTAACTCTTAAGGACGTGTTGCAGGCTTGTTGAATAGATTTATTTTTCTTGTTTTGTTTGTTTTGGATGAAATTGTGCTTTTCTTGTCGAGAAATTGGCGTTTAACGCGATAAAAAGGTTTAGTGCGTTCTGAATACGGGCTAGGTTACCAAAAGTAAAAAAGTGAACTAAATAAGGCCGGGAGTCGTTTTTATTGTTTAAAACACGATTTCTCGAGCAGAATATGCTTTTTCAAAAAAGCCATGTTCCCATGGCGAGAGACTCATTTTCTGTGAGGAAATGCATTAAAAGGAGGGATTTCATCAGAAACACTATAAATTCATATTGTACGTGTCTGAAAACGCACAGAACCTTGAAATAGAAGGTTTCTCACCAAAAAACACATTGGTGAAAACCCTATTTTAAGGCTTTGAGTGTTTGCACACATGTACAACAGGCATGTTTAAACTATAACGATTTTAGTGAAATCATGTTTCTCTCGAGGAGAAAACGCGTTTAAAGCCATAAAAAGATTTCACTGTGTTTTGGCATTGGACCAAGCTACCAACAACTTAAACAATGATCAGAACTGGAGAAATTACACATTGACATTGGGTGAAATCATGTAACTCTTAAGGACGTGTTGCAGACTTGTTGAATAGATTAATGTTTCTTGTTTTGTTTGTTTTTGATGAAATTGTGCTTTTCTTGTCGAGAAAAGGCGTTTAACGCGATAAAAAGGTTTAGTGCGTTCTGAATACGGGCTAGGTTACCAAAAGTAAAAATGTGAACTAAATAAGGCCGGGAGTCGTTTTTATTGTTTAAAACACGATTTCTCGAGCAGAATATGCTTTTTCAAAAAAGCCATGTTCCCATGGCGAGAGACTCATTTTCTGTTAGAAAATGCATTAAAAGGAGGGATTTCATCAGAAACACTATAAATTCATATTGTACGTGTCTGAAAACGCACAGAACCTTGAAATAGAAGGTTTTTCACCAAAAAACACATTGGTGAAAACCCTATTTTAAGGCTTTGAGTGTTTGCACACATGTACAACAGGCATGTTTAAACTATAACGATTTTAGTGAAATCATGTTTCTCTCGAGGAGAAAACGCGTTTAAAGCCATAAAAAGATTTCACTGTGTTTTGGCATTGGACCAAGCTACCAACAACTTAAACAATGATCAGAACTGGAGAAATTACACATTGACATTGGGTAAAATCATGTAACTCTTAAGGACGTGTTGCAGGCTTGTTGAATAGATTCATTTTTCTTGTTTTGTTTGTTTTGGATGAAATTGTGCTTTTCTTGTCGAGAAATTGGCGTTTAACGCGATAAAAAGGTTTAGTGCGTTCTGAATACGGGCTAGGTTACCAAAAGTAAAAAAGTGAACTAAATAAGGCCGGGAGTCGTTTTTATTGTTTAAAACACGATTTCTCGAGCAGAATATGTTTTTTCAAAAAAGCCATGTTCCCATGGCGAGAGACTCATTTTCTGTGAGGAAATGCATTAAAAGGAGGGATTCCATCAGAAACACTATAAATTCATATTGTACGTGTCTGAAAACGCACAGAATCTTGAAATAGAAGGTTTCTCACCAAAAAACACATTGGTGAAAACCCTATTTTAAGGCTTTGAGTGTTTGCACACATGTACAACAGGCATGTTTAAACTATAACGATTTTAGTGAAATCATGTTTCTCTCGAGGAGAAAACGCGTTTAAAGCCATAAAAAGATTTCACTGTGTTTTGGCATTGGACCAAGCTACCAACAACTTAAACAATGATCAGAACTGGAGAAATTACACATTGACATTGGGTGAAAACACGTAACTCTTAAGGACGTGTTGCAGACTTGTTGAATAGATTAATGTTTCTTGTTTTGTTTGTTTTTGATGAAATTGTGCTTTTCTTGTCGAGAAATTGGCGTTTAACGCGATAAAAAGGTTTAGTGCGTTCTGAATACGGGCTAGGTTACCAAAAGTAAAAAAGTGAACTAAATAAGGCAAGGAGTCGTTTTTATTGTTTAAAACACGATTTCTCGAGCAGAATATGCTTTTTCAAAAAAGCCATGTTCCCATGGCGAGAGACTCATTTTCTGTGAGGAAATGCATTAAAAGGAGGGATTTCATCAGAAACACTATAAATTCATATTGTACGTGTCTGAAAACGCACAGAACCTTGAAATAGAAGGTTTCTCACCAAAAAACACATTGGTGAAAACCCTATTTTAAGGCTTTGAGTGTTTGCACACATGTACAACAGGCATGTTTAAACTATAACGATTTTAGTGAAATCATGTTTCTCTCGAGGAGAAAACGCGTTTAAAGCCATAAAAAGATTTCACTGTGTTTTGGCATTGGACCAAGCTACCAACAACTTAAACAATGATCAGAACTGGAGAAATTACACATTGACATTGGGTGAAATCATGTAACTCTTAAGGACGTGTTGCAGGCTTGTTGAATAGATTTATTTTTCTTGTTTTGTTTGTTTTGGATGAAATTGTGCTTTTCTTGTCGAGAAATTGGCGTTTAACGCGATAAAAAGGTTTAGTGCGTTCTGAATACGGGCTAGGTTACCAAAAGTAAAAAAGTGAACTAAATAAGGCCGGGAGTCGTTTTTATTGTTTAAAACACGATTTCTCGAGCAGAATATGCTTTTTCAAAAAAGCCATGTTCCCATGGCGAGAGACTCATTTTCTGTGAGAAAATGCATTCAAAGGAGGGATTTCATCAGAAACACTATAAATTCATATTGTACGTGTCTGAAAACGCACAGAACCTTGAAATAGAAGGTTTTTCACCAAAAAACACATTGGTGAAAACCCTATTTTAAGGCTTTGAGTGTTTGCACACATGTACAACAGGCATGTTTAAACTATAACGATTTTAGTGAAATCATGTTTCTCTCGAGGAGAAAACGCGTTTAAAGCCATAAAAAGATTTCACTGTGTTTTGGCATTGGACCAAGCTACCAACAACTTAAACAATGATCAGAACTGGAGAAATTACACATTGACATTGGGTGAAATCATGTAACTCTTAAGGACGTGTTGCAGGCTTGTTGAATAGATTCATTTTTCTTGTTTTGTTTGTTTTGGATGAAATTGTGCTTTTCTTGTCGAGAAATTGGCGTTTAACGCGATAAAAAGGTTTAGTGCGTTCTGAATACGGGCTAGGTTACCAAAAGTAAAAAAGTGAACTAAATAAGGCCGGGAGTCGTTTTTATTGTTTAAAACACGATTTCTCGAGCAGAATATGTTTTTTCAAAAAAGCCATGTTCCCATGGCGAGAGACTCATTTTCTGTGAGGAAATGCATTAAAAGGAGGGATTCCATCAGAAACACTATAAATTCATATTGTACGTGTCTGAAAACGCACAGAACCTTGAAATAGAAGGTTTCTCACCAAAAAACACATTGGTGAAAACCCTATTTTAAGGCTTTGAGTGTTTGCACACATGTACAACAGGCATGTTTAAACTATAACGATTTTAGTGAAATCATGTTTCTCTCGAGGAGAAAACGCGTTTAAAGCCATAAAAAGATTTCACTGTGTTTTGGCATTGGAACAAGCTACCAACAACTTAAACAATGATCAGAACTGGAGAAATTACACATTGACATTGGGTGAAAACACGTAACTCTTAAGGACGTGTTGCAGACTTGTTGAATAGATTAATGTTTCTTGTTTTGTTTGTTTTTGATGAAATTGTGCTTTTCTTGTCGAGAAATTGGCGTTTAACGCGATAAAAAGGTTTAGTGCGTTCTGAATACGGGCTAGGTTACCAAAAGTAAAAAAGTGAACTAAATAAGGCAAGGAGTCGTTTTTATTGTTTAAAACACGATTTCTCGAGCAGAATATGCTTTTTCAAAAAAGCCATGTTCCCATGGCGAGAGACTCATTTTCTGTGAGGAAATGCATTAAAAGGAGGGATTTCATCAGAAACACTATAAATTCATATTGTACGTGTCTGAAAACGCACAGAACCTTGAAATAGAAGGTTTCTCACCAAAAAACACATTGGTGAAAACCCTATTTTAAGGCTTTGAGTGTTTGCACACATGTACAACAGGCATGTTTAAACTATAACGATTTTAGTGAAATCATGTTTCTCTCGAGGAGAAAACGCGTTTAAAGCCATAAAAAGATTTCACTGTGTTTTGGCATTGGACCAAGCTACCAACAACTTAAACAATGATCAGAACTGGAGAAATTACACATTGACATTGGGTGAAATCATGTAACTCTTAAGGACGTGTTGCAGGCTTGTTGAATAGATTCATTTTTCTTGTTTTGTTTGTTTTGGATGAAATTGTGCTTTTCTTGTCGAGAAATTGGCGTTTAACGCGATAAAAAGGTTTAGTGCGTTCTGAATACGGGCTAGGTTACCAAAACTAAAAAAGTGAACTAAATAAGGCCGGGAGTCGTTTTTATTGTTTAAAACACGATTTCTCGAGCAGAATATGCTTTTTCAAAAAAGCCATGTTCCCATGGCGAGAGACTCATTTTCTGTGAGAAAATGCATTAAAAGGAGGGATTTCATCAGAAACACTATAAATTCATATTGTACGTGTCTGAAAACGCACAGAACCTTGAAATAGAAGGTTTTTCACCAAAAAACACATTGGTGAAAACCCTATTTTAAGGCTTTGAGTGTTTGCACACATGTACAACAGGCATGTTTAAACTATAACGATTTTAGTGAAATCATGTTTCTCTCGAGGAGAAAACGCGTTTAAAGCCATAAAAAGATTTCACTGTGTTTTGGCATTGGACCAAGCTACCAACAACTTAAACAATGATCAGAACTGGAGAAATTACACATTGACATTGGGTGAAATCATGTAACTCTTAAGGACGTGTTGCAGGCTTGTTGAATAGATTCATTTTTCTTGTTTTGTTTGTTTTGGATGAAATTGTGCTTTTCTTGTCGAGAAATTGGCGTTTAACGCGATAAAAAGGTTTAGTGCGTTCTGAATACGGGCTAGGTTACCAAAAGTAAAAAAGTGAACTAAATAAGGCCGGGAGTCGTTTTTATTGTTTAAAACACGATTTCTCGAGCAGAATATGCTTTTTCAAAAAAGCCATGTTCCCATGGCGAGAGACTCATTTTCTGTGAGAAAATGCATTAAAAGGAGGGATTTCATCAGAAACACTATAAATTCATATTGTACGTGTCTGAAAACGCACAGAACCTTGAAATAGAAGGTTTTTCACCAAAAAACACATTGGTGAAAACCCTATTTTAAGGCTTTGAGTGTTTGCACACATGTACAACAGGCATGTTTAAACTATAACGATTTTAGTGAAATCATGTTTCTCTCGAGGAGAAAACGCGTTTAAAGCCATAAAAAGATTTCACTGTGTTTTGGCATTGGACCAAGCTACCAACAACTTAAACAATGATCAGAACTGGAGAAATTACACATTGACATTGGGTGAAATCATGTAACTCTTAAGGACGTGTTGCAGGCTTGTTGAATAGATTCATTTTTCTTGTTTTGTTTGTTTTGGATGAAATTGTGCTTTTCTTGTCGAGAAATTGGCGTTTAACGCGATAAAAAGGTTTAGTGCGTTCTGAATACGGGCTAGGTTACCAAAAGTAAAAAAGTGAACTAAATAAGGCCGGGAGTCGTTTTTATTGTTTAAAACACGATTTCTCGAGCAGAATATGTTTTTTCAAAAAAGCCATGTTCCCATGGCGAGAGACTCATTTTCTGTGAGGAAATGCATTAAAAGGAGGGATTCCATCAGAAACACTATAAATTCATATTGTACGTGTCTGAAAACGCACAGAACCTTGAAATAGAAGGTTTCTCACCAAAAAACACATTGGTGAAAACCCTATTTTAAGGCTTTGAGTGTTTGCACACATGTACAACAGGCATGTTTAAACTATAACGATTTTAGTGAAATCATGTTTCTCTCGAGGAGAAAACGCGTTTAAAGCCATAAAAAGATTTCACTGTGTTTTGGCATTGGAACAAGCTACCAACAACTTAAACAATGATCAGAACTGGAGAAATTACACATTGACATTGGGTGAAAACACGTAACTCTTAAGGACGTGTTGCAGACTTGTTGAATAGATTAATGTTTCTTGTTTTGTTTGTTTTGGATGAAATTGTGCTTTTCTTGTCGAGAAATTGGCGTTTAACGCGATAAAAAGGTTTAGTGCGTTCTGAATACGGGCTAGGTTACCAAAAGTAAAAAAGTGAACTAAATAAGGCCGGGAGTCGTTTTTATTGTTTAAAACACGATTTCTCGAGCAGAATATGCTTTTTCAAAAAAGCCATGTTCCCATGGCGAGAGACTCATTTTCTGTGAGAAAATGCATTAAAAGGAGGGATTTCATCAGAAACACTATAAATTCATATTGTACGTGTCTGAAAACGCACAGAACCTTGAAATAGAAGGTTTCTCATCAAAAAACACATTGGTGAAAACCCTATTTTAAGGCTTTGAGTGTTTGCACACATTTACAACAGGCATGTTTAAACTATAACGATTTTAGTGAAATCATGTTTCTCTCGAGGAGAAAACGCGTTTAAAGCCATAAAAAGATTTCACTGTGTTTTGGCATTGGACCAAGCTACCAACAACTTAAACAATGATCTGAACTGGAGAAATTACACATTGACATTGGGTGAAATCATGTAACTCTTAAGGACGTGTTGCAGGCTTGTTGAATAGATTAATTTTTCTTGTTTTGTTTGTTTTGGATGAAATTGTGCTTTTCTTGTCGAGAAATTGGCGTTTAACGCGATAAAAAGGTTTAGTGCGTTCTGAATACGGGCTAGGTTACCAAAAGTAAAAAAGTGAACTAAATAAGGCCGGGAGTCGTTTTTATTGTTTAAAACACGATTTCTCGAGCAGAATATGTTTTTTCAAAAAAGCCATGTTCCCATGGCGAGAGACTCATTTTCTGTGAGGAAATGCATTAAAAGGAGGGATTCCATCAGAAACACTATAAATTCATATTGTACGTGTCTGAAAACGCACAGAACCTTGAAATAGAAGGTTTCTCACCAAAAAACACATTGGTGAAAACCCTATTTTAAGGCTTTGAGTGTTTGCACACATTTACAACAGGCATGTTTAAACTATAACGATTTTAGTGAAATCATGTTTCTCTCGAGGAGAAAACGCGTTTAAAGCCATAAAAAGATTTCACTGTGTTTTGGCATTGGACCAAGCTACCAACAACTTAAACAATGATCAGAACTGGAGAAATTACACATTGACATTGGGTGAAATCATGTAACTCTTAAGGACGTGTTGCAGACTTGTTGAATAGATTAATGTTTCTTGTTTTGTTTGTTTTTGATGAAATTGTGCTTTTCTTGTCGAGAAAAGGCGTTTAACGCGATAAAAAGGTTTAGTGCGTTCTGAATACGGGCTAGGTTACCAAAAGTAAAAATGTGAACTAAATAAGGCCGGGAGTCGTTTTTATTGTTTAAAACACGATTTCTCGAGCAGAATATGCTTTTTCAAAAAAGCCATGTTCCCATGGCGAGAGACTCATTTTCTGTGAGGAAATGCATTAAAAGGAGGGATTCCATCAGAAACACTATAAATTCATATTGTACGTGTCTGAAAACGCACAGAACCTTGAAATAGAAGGTTTCTCACCAAAAAACACATTGGTGAAAACCCTATTTTAAGGCTTTGAGTGTTTGCACACATGTACAACAGGCATGTTTAAACTATAACGATTTTAGTGAAATCATGTTTCTCTCGAGGAGAAAACGCGTTTAAAGCCATAAAAAGATTTCACTGTGTTTTGGCATTGGAACAAGCTACCAACAACTTAAACAATGATCAGAACTGGAGAAATTACACATTGACATTGGGTGAAAACACGTAACTCTTAAGGACGTGTTGCAGACTTGTTGAATAGATTAATGTTTCTTGTTTTGTTTGTTTTGGATGAAATTGTGCTTTTCTTGTCGAGAAATTGGCGTTTAACGCGATAAAAAGGTTTAGTGCGTTCTGAATACGGGCTAGGTTACCAAAAGTAAAAAAGTGAACTAAATAAGGCCGGGAGTCGTTTTTATTGTTTAAAACACGATTTCTCGAGCAGAATATGCTTTTTCAAAAAAGCCATGTTCCCATGGCGAGAGACTCATTTTCTGTGAGAAAATGCATTAAAAGGAGGGATTTCATCAGAAACACTATAAATTCATATTGTACGTGTCTGAAAACGCACAGAACCTTGAAATAGAAGGTTTCTCATCAAAAAACACATTGGTGAAAACCCTATTTTAAGGCTTTGAGTGTTTGCACACATTTACAACAGGCATGTTTAAACTATAACGATTTTAGTGAAATCATGTTTCTCTCGAGGAGAAAACGCGTTTAAAGCCATAAAAAGATTTCACTGTGTTTTGGCATTGGACCAAGCTACCAACAACTTAAACAATGATCTGAACTGGAGAAATTACACATTGACATTGGGTGAAATCATGTAACTCTTAAGGACGTGTTGCAGGCTTGTTGAATAGATTAATTTTTCTTGTTTTGTTTGTTTTGGATGAAATTGTGCTTTTCTTGTCGAGAAATTGGCGTTTAACGCGATAAAAAGGTTTAGTGCGTTCTGAATACGGGCTAGGTTACCAAAAGTAAAAAAGTGAACTAAATAAGGCCGGGAGTCGTTTTTATTGTTTAAAACACGATTTCTCGAGCAGAATATGTTTTTTCAAAAAAGCCATGTTCCCATGGCGAGAGACTCATTTTCTGTGAGGAAATGCATTAAAAGGAGGGATTCCATCAGAAACACTATAAATTCATATTGTACGTGTCTGAAAACGCACAGAACCTTGAAATAGAAGGTTTCTCACCAAAAAACACATTGGTGAAAACCCTATTTTAAGGCTTTGAGTGTTTGCACACATTTACAACAGGCATGTTTAAACTATAACGATTTTAGTGAAATCATGTTTCTCTCGAGGAGAAAACGCGTTTAAAGCCATAAAAAGATTTCACTGTGTTTTGGCATTGGACCAAGCTACCAACAACTTAAACAATGATCAGAACTGGAGAAATTACACATTGACATTGGGTGAAATCATGTAACTCTTAAGGACGTGTTGCAGACTTGTTGAATAGATTAATGTTTCTTGTTTTGTTTGTTTTTGATGAAATTGTGCTTTTCTTGTCGAGAAAAGGCGTTTAACGCGATAAAAAGGTTTAGTGCGTTCTGAATACGGGCTAGGTTACCAAAAGTAAAAATGTGAACTAAATAAGGCCGGGAGTCGTTTTTATTGTTTAAAACACGATTTCTCGAGCAGAATATGCTTTTTCAAAAAAGCCATGTTCCCATGGCGAGAGACTCATTTTCTGTGAGAAAATGCATTTAAAGGAGGGATTTCATCAGAAACACTATAAATTCATATTGTACTTGTCTGAAAACGCACAGAACCTTGAAATAGAAGGTTTCTCACCAAAAAACACATTGGTGAAAACCCTATTTTAAGGCTTTGAGTGTTTGCACACATTTACAACAGGCATGTTTAAACTATAACGATTTTAGTGAAATCATGTTTCTCTCGAGGAGAAAACGCGTTTAAAGCCATAAAAAGATTTCACTGTGTTTTGGCATTGGAACAAGCTACCAACAACTTAAACAATGATCAGAACTGGAGAAATTACACATTGACATTGGGTGAAAACACGTAACTCTTAAGGACGTGTTGCAGACTTGTTGAATAGATTAATGTTTCTTGTTTTGTTTGTTTTTGATGAAATTGTGCTTTTCTTGTCGAGAAATTGGCGTTTAACGCGATAAAAAGGTTTAGTGCGTTCTGAATACGGGCTAGGTTACCAAAAGTAAAAAAGTGAACTAAATAAGGCAAGGAGTCGTTTTTATTGTTTAAAACACGATTTCTCGAGCAGAATATGCTTTTTCAAAAAAGCCATGTTCCCATGGCGAGAGACTCATTTTCTGTGAGGAAATGCATTAAAAGGAGGGATTTCATCAGAAACACTATAAATTCATATTGTACGTGTCTGAAAACGCACAGAACCTTGAAATAGAAGGTTTCTCACCAAAAAACACATTGGTGAAAACCCTATTTTAAGGCTTTGAGTGTTTGCACACATGTACAACAGGCATGTTTAAACTATAACGATTTTAGTGAAATCATGTTTCTCTCGAGGAGAAAACGCGTTTAAAGCCATAAAAAGATTTCACTGTGTTTTGGCATTGGACCAAGCTACCAACAACTTAAACAATGATCAGAACTGGAGAAATTACACATTGACATTGGGTGAAATCATGTAACTCTTAAGGACGTGTTGCAGGCTTGTTGAATAGATTCATTTTTCTTGTTTTGTTTGTTTTGGATGAAATTGTGCTTTTCTTGTCGAGAAATTGGCGTTTAACGCGATAAAAAGGTTTAGTGCGTTCTGAATACGGGCTAGGTTACCAAAACTAAAAAAGTGAACTAAATAAGGCCGGGAGTCGTTTTTATTGTTTAAAACACGATTTCTCGAGCAGAATATGCTTTTTCAAAAAAGCCATGTTCCCATGGCGAGAGACTCATTTTCTGTGAGAAAATGCATTAAAAGGAGGGATTTCATCAGAAACACTATAAATTCATATTGTACGTGTCTGAAAACGCACAGAACCTTGAAATAGAAGGTTTTTCACCAAAAAACACATTGGTGAAAACCCTATTTTAAGGCTTTGAGTGTTTGCACACATGTACAACAGGCATGTTTAAACTATAACGATTTTAGTGAAATCATGTTTCTCTCGAGGAGAAAACGCGTTTAAAGCCATAAAAAGATTTCACTGTGTTTTGGCATTGGACCAAGCTACCAACAACTTAAACAATGATCAGAACTGGAGAAATTACACATTGACATTGGGTGAAATCATGTAACTCTTAAGGACGTGTTGCAGGCTTGTTGAATAGATTCATTTTTCTTGTTTTGTTTGTTTTGGATGAAATTGTGCTTTTCTTGTCGAGAAATTGGCGTTTAACGCGATAAAAAGGTTTAGTGCGTTCTGAATACGGGCTAGGTTACCAAAAGTAAAAAAGTGAACTAAATAAGGCCGGGAGTCGTTTTTATTGTTTAAAACACGATTTCTCGAGCAGAATATGCTTTTTCAAAAAAGCCATGTTCCCATGGCGAGAGACTCATTTTCTGTGAGAAAATGCATTAAAAGGAGGGATTTCATCAGAAACACTATAAATTCATATTGTACGTGTCTGAAAACGCACAGAACCTTGAAATAGAAGGTTTTTCACCAAAAAACACATTGGTGAAAACCCTATTTTAAGGCTTTGAGTGTTTGCACACATGTACAACAGGCATGTTTAAACTATAACGATTTTAGTGAAATCATGTTTCTCTCGAGGAGAAAACGCGTTTAAAGCCATAAAAAGATTTCACTGTGTTTTGGCATTGGACCAAGCTACCAACAACTTAAACAATGATCAGAACTGGAGAAATTACACATTGACATTGGGTGAAATCATGTAACTCTTAAGGACGTGTTGCAGGCTTGTTGAATAGATTCATTTTTCTTGTTTTGTTTGTTTTGGATGAAATTGTGCTTTTCTTGTCGAGAAATTGGCGTTTAACGCGATAAAAAGGTTTAGTGCGTTCTGAATACGGGCTAGGTTACCAAAAGTAAAAAAGTGAACTAAATAAGGCCGGGAGTCGTTTTTATTGTTTAAAACACGATTTCTCGAGCAGAATATGTTTTTTCAAAAAAGCCATGTTCCCATGGCGAGAGACTCATTTTCTGTGAGGAAATGCATTAAAAGGAGGGATTCCATCAGAAACACTATAAATTCATATTGTACGTGTCTGAAAACGCACAGAACCTTGAAATAGAAGGTTTCTCACCAAAAAACACATTGGTGAAAACCCTATTTTAAGGCTTTGAGTGTTTGCACACATGTACAACAGGCATGTTTAAACTATAACGATTTTAGTGAAATCATGTTTCTCTCGAGGAGAAAACGCGTTTAAAGCCATAAAAAGATTTCACTGTGTTTTGGCATTGGAACAAGCTACCAACAACTTAAACAATGATCAGAACTGGAGAAATTACACATTGACATTGGGTGAAAACACGTAACTCTTAAGGACGTGTTGCAGACTTGTTGAATAGATTAATGTTTCTTGTTTTGTTTGTTTTGGATGAAATTGTGCTTTTCTTGTCGAGAAATTGGCGTTTAACGCGATAAAAAGGTTTAGTGCGTTCTGAATACGGGCTAGGTTACCAAAAGTAAAAAAGTGAACTAAATAAGGCCGGGAGTCGTTTTTATTGTTTAAAACACGATTTCTCGAGCAGAATATGCTTTTTCAAAAAAGCCATGTTCCCATGGCGAGAGACTCATTTTCTGTGAGAAAATGCATTAAAAGGAGGGATTTCATCAGAAACACTATAAATTCATATTGTACGTGTCTGAAAACGCACAGAACCTTGAAATAGAAGGTTTCTCATCAAAAAACACATTGGTGAAAACCCTATTTTAAGGCTTTGAGTGTTTGCACACATTTACAACAGGCATGTTTAAACTATAACGATTTTAGTGAAATCATGTTTCTCTCGAGGAGAAAACGCGTTTAAAGCCATAAAAAGATTTCACTGTGTTTTGGCATTGGACCAAGCTACCAACAACTTAAACAATGATCTGAACTGGAGAAATTACACATTGACATTGGGTGAAATCATGTAACTCTTAAGGACGTGTTGCAGGCTTGTTGAATAGATTAATTTTTCTTGTTTTGTTTGTTTTGGATGAAATTGTGCTTTTCTTGTCGAGAAATTGGCGTTTAACGCGATAAAAAGGTTTAGTGCGTTCTGAATACGGGCTAGGTTACCAAAAGTAAAAAAGTGAACTAAATAAGGCCGGGAGTCGTTTTTATTGTTTAAAACACGATTTCTCGAGCAGAATATGTTTTTTCAAAAAAGCCATGTTCCCATGGCGAGAGACTCATTTTCTGTGAGGAAATGCATTAAAAGGAGGGATTCCATCAGAAACACTATAAATTCATATTGTACGTGTCTGAAAACGCACAGAACCTTGAAATAGAAGGTTTCTCACCAAAAAACACATTGGTGAAAACCCTATTTTAAGGCTTTGAGTGTTTGCACACATTTACAACAGGCATGTTTAAACTATAACGATTTTAGTGAAATCATGTTTCTCTCGAGGAGAAAACGCGTTTAAAGCCATAAAAAGATTTCACTGTGTTTTGGCATTGGACCAAGCTACCAACAACTTAAACAATGATCAGAACTGGAGAAATTACACATTGACATTGGGTGAAATCATGTAACTCTTAAGGACGTGTTGCAGACTTGTTGAATAGATTAATGTTTCTTGTTTTGTTTGTTTTTGATGAAATTGTGCTTTTCTTGTCGAGAAAAGGCGTTTAACGCGATAAAAAGGTTTAGTGCGTTCTGAATACGGGCTAGGTTACCAAAAGTAAAAATGTGAACTAAATAAGGCCGGGAGTCGTTTTTATTGTTTAAAACACGATTTCTCGAGCAGAATATGCTTTTTCAAAAAAGCCATGTTCCCATGGCGAGAGACTCATTTTCTGTGAGAAAATGCATTTAAAGGAGGGATTTCATCAGAAACACTATAAATTCATATTGTACTTGTCTGAAAACGCACAGAACCTTGAAATAGAAGGTTTCTCACCAAAAAACACATTGGTGAAAACCCTATTTTAAGGCTTTGAGTGTTTGCACACATTTACAACAGGCATGTTTAAACTATAACGATTTTAGTGAAATCATGTTTCTCTCGAGGAGAAAACGCGTTTAAAGCCATAAAAAGATTTCACTGTGTTTTGGCATTGGACCAAGCTACCAACAACTTAAACAATGATCAGAACTGGAGAAATTACACATTGACATTGGGTGAAATCATGTAACTCTTAAGGACGTGTTGCAGACTTGTTGAATAGATTAATGTTTCTTGTTTTGTTTGTTTTTGATGAAATTGTGCTTTTCTTGTCGAGAAAAGGCGTTTAACGCGATAAAAAGGTTTAGTGCGTTCTGAATACGGGCTAGGTTACCAAAAGTAAAAATGTGAACTAAATAAGGCCGGGAGTCGTTTTTATTGTTTAAAACACGATTTCTCGAGCAGAATATGCTTTTTCAAAAAAGCCATGTTCCCATGGCGAGAGACTCATTTTCTGTGAGAAAATGCATTTAAAGGAGGGATTTCATCAGAAACACTATAAATTCATATTGTACTTGTCTGAAAACGCACAGAACCTTGAAATAGAAGGTTTTTCACCAAAAAACACATTGGTGAAAACCCTATTTTAAGGCTTTGAGTGTTTGCACACATTTACAACAGGCATGTTTAAACTATAACGATTTTAGTGAAATCATGTTTCTCTCGAGGAGAAAACGCGTTTAAAGCCATAAAAAGATTTCACTGTGTTTTGGCATTGGACCAAGCTACCAACAACTTAAACAATGATCAGAACTGGAGAAATTACACATTGACATTGGGTGAAATCATGTAACTCTTAAGGACGTGTTGCAGACTTGTTGAATAGATTAATGTTTCTTGTTTTGTTTGTTTTTGATGAAATTGTGCTTTTCTTGTCGAGAAAAGGCGTTAAACGCGATAAAAAGGTTTAGTGCGTTCTGAATACGGGCTAGGTTACCAAAAGTAAAAATGTGAACTAAATAAGGCCGGGAGTCGTTTTTATTGTTTAAAACACGATTTCTCGAGCAGAATATGCTTTTTCAAAAAAGCCATGTTCCCATGGCGAGAGACTCATTTTCTGTGAGAAAATGCATTTAAAGGAGGGATTTCATCAGAAACACTATAAATTCATATTGTACTTGTCTGAAAACGCACAGAACCTTGAAATAGAAGGTTTCTCACCAAAAAACACATTGGTGAAAACCCTATTTTAAGGCTTTGAGTGTTTGCACACATTTACAACAGGCATGTTTAAACTATAACGATTTTAGTGAAATCATGTTTCTCTCGAGGAGAAAACGCGTTTAAAGCCATAAAAAGATTTCACTGTGTTTTGGCATTGGACCAAGCTACCAACAACTTAAACAATGATCAGAACTGGAGAAATTACACATTGACATTGGGTGAAATCATGTAACTCTTAAGGACGTGTTGCAGACTTGTTGAATAGATTAATGTTTCTTGTTTTGTTTGTTTTTGATGAAATTGTGCTTTTCTTGTCGAGAAAAGGCGTTTAACGCGATAAAAAGGTTTAGTGCGTTCTGAATACGGGCTAGGTTACCAAAAGTAAAAATGTGAACTAAATAAGGCCGGGAGTCGTTTTTATTGTTTAAAACACGATTTCTCGAGCAGAATATGCTTTTTCAAAAAAGCCATGTTCCCATGGCGAGAGACTCATTTTCTGTGAGAAAATGCATTTAAAGGAGGGATTTCATCAGAAACACTATAAATTCATATTGTACTTGTCTGAAAACGCACAGAACCTTGAAATAGAAGGTTTCTCACCAAAAAACACATTGGTGAAACCCTATTTTAAGGCTTTGAGTGTTTGCACACATTTACAACAGGCATGTTTAAACTATAACGATTTTAGTGAAATCATGTTTCTCTCGAGGAGAAAACGCGTTTAAAGCCATAAAAAGATTTCACTGTGTTTTGGCATTGGACCAAGCTACCAACAACTTAAACAATGATCAGAACTGGAGAAATTACACATTGACATTGGGTGAAATCATGTAACTCTTAAGGACGTGTTGCAGGCTTGTTGAATAGATTAATGTTTCTTGTTTTGTTTGTTTTGGATGAAATTGTGCTTTTCTTGTCGAGAAATTGGCGTTTAACGCGATAAAAAGGTTTAGTGCGTTCTGAATACGGGCTAGGTTACCAAAAGTAAAAAAGTGAACTAAATAAGGCCGGGAGTCGTTTTTATTGTTTAAAACACGATTTCTCGAGCAGAATATGTTTTTTCAAAAAAGCCATGTTCCCATGGCGAGAGACTCATTTTCTGTGAGGAAATGCATTAAAAGGAGGGATTCCATCAGAAACACTATAAATTCATATTGTACTTGTCTGAAAACGCACAGAACCTTGAAATAGAAGGTTTCTCACCAAAAAACACATTGGTGAAAACCCTATTTTAAGGCTTTGAGTGTTTGCACACATTTACAACAGGCATGTTTAAACTATAACGATTTTAGTGAAATCATGTTTCTCTCGAGGAGAAAACGCGTTTAAAGCCATAAAAAGATTTCACTGTGTTTTGGCATTGGACCAAGCTACCAACAACTTAAACAATGATCAGAACTGGAGAAATTACACATTGACATTGGGTGAAATCATGTAACTCTTAAGGACGTGTTGCAGACTTGTTGAATAGATTAATGTTTCTTGTTTTGTTTGTTTTTGATGAAATTGTGCTTTTCTTGTCGAGAAAAGGCGTTTAACGCGATAAAAAGGTTTAGTGCGTTCTGAATACGGGCTAGGTTACCAAAAGTAAAAATGTGAACTAAATAAGGCCGGGAGTCGTTTTTATTGTTTAAAACACGATTTCTCGAGCAGAATATGCTTTTTCAAAAAAGCCATGTTCCCATGGCGAGAGACTCATTTTCTGTGAGAAAATGCATTTAAAGGAGGGATTTCATCAGAAACACTATAAATTCATATTGTACGTGTCTGAAAACGCACAGAACCTTGAAATAGAAGGTTTCTCACCAAAAAACACATTGGTGAAAACCCTATTTTAAGGCTTTGAGTGTTTGCACACATGTACAACAGGCATGTTTAAACTATATAAACTATAACGATTTTAGTGAAATCATGTTTCTCTCGAGGAGAAAACGCGTTTAAAGCCATAAAAAGATTTCACTGTGTTTTGGCATTGGACCAAGCTACCAACAACTTAAACAATGATCAGAACTGGAGAAATTACACATTGACATTGGGTGAAATCATGTAACTCTTAAGGACGTGTTGCAGGCTTGTTGAATAGATTAATGTTTCTTGTTTTGTTTGTTTTGGATGAAATTGTGCTTTTCTTGTCGAGAAATTGGCGTTTAACGCGATAAAAAGGTTTAGTGCGTTCTGAATACGGGCTAGGTTACCAAAAGTAAAAAAGTGAACTAAATAAGGCCGGGAGTCGTTTTTATTGTTTAAAAAACGATTTCTCGAGCAGAATATGCTTTTTCAAAAAAGCCATGTTCCCATGGCGAGAGACTCATTTTCTGTGAGGAAATGCATTAAAAGGAGGGATTTCATCAGAAACACTATAAATTCATATTGTACGTGTCTGAAAACGCACAGAACCTTGAAATAGAAGGTTTCTCACCAAAAAACACATTGGTGAAAACCCTATTTTAAGGCTTTGAGTGTTTGCACACATGTACAACAGGCATGTTTAAACTATAACGATTTTAGTGAAATCATGTTTCTCTCGAGGAGAAAACGCGTTTAAAGCCATAAAAAGATTTCACTGTGTTTTGGCATTGGACCAAGCTACCAACAACTTAAACAATGATCAGAACTGGAGAAATTACACATTGACATTGGGTGAAATCATGTAACTCTTAAGGACGTGTTGCAGGCTTGTTGAATAGATTCATTTTTCTTGTTTTGTTTGTTTTGGATGAAATTGTGCTTTTCTTGTCGAGAAATTGGCGTTTAACGCGATAAAAAGGTTTAGTGCGTTCTGAATACGGGCTAGGTTACCAAAAGTAAAAAAGTGAACTAAATAAGGCCGGGAGTCGTTTTTATTGTTTAAAACACGATTTCTCGAGCAGAATATGCTTTTTCAAAAAAGCCATGTTCCCATGGCGAGAGACTCATTTTCTGTGAGAAAATGCATTAAAAGGAGGGATTTCATCAGAAACACTATAAATTCATATTGTACGTGTCTGAAAACGCACAGAACCTTGAAATAGAAGGTTTCTCATCAAAAAACACATTGGTGAAAACCCTATTTTAAGGCTTTGAGTGTTTGCACACATTTACAACAGGCATGTTTAAACTATAACGATTTTAGTGAAATCATGTTTCTCTCGAGGAGAAAATGCGTTTAAAGCCATAAAAAGATTTCACTGTGTTTTGGCATTGGACCAAGCTACCAACAACTTAAACAATGATCTGAACTGGAGAAATTACACATTGACATTGGGTGAAATCATGTAACTCTTAAGGACGTGTTGCAGGCTTGTTGAATAGATTAATTTTTCTTGTTTTGTTTGTTTTGGATGAAATTGTGCTTTTCTTGTCGAGAAATTGGCGTTTAACGCGATAAAAAGGTTTAGTGCGTTCTGAATACGGGCTAGGTTACCAAAAGTAAAAAAGTGAACTAAATAAGGCCGGGAGTCGTTTTTATTGTTTAAAACACGATTTCTCGAGCAGAATATGTTTTTTCAAAAAAGCCATGTTCCCATGGCGAGAGACTCATTTTCTGTGAGGAAATGCATTAAAAGGAGGGATTCCATCAGAAACACTATAAATTCATATTGTACGTGTCTGAAAACGCACAGAACCTTGAAATAGAAGGTTTCTCACCAAAAAACACATTGGTGAAAACCCTATTTTAAGGCTTTGAGTGTTTGCACACATTTACAACAGGCATGTTTAAACTATAACGATTTTAGTGAAATCATGTTTCTCTCGAGGAGAAAACGCGTTTAAAGCCATAAAAAGATTTCACTGTGTTTTGGCATTGGACCAAGCTACCAACAACTTAAACAATGATCAGAACTGGAGAAATTACACATTGACATTGGGTGAAATCATGTAACTCTTAAGGACGTGTTGCAGACTTGTTGAATAGATTAATGTTTCTTGTTTTGTTTGTTTTTGATGAAATTGTGCTTTTCTTGTCGAGAAAAGGCGTTTAACGCGATAAAAAGGTTTAGTGCGTTCTGAATACGGGCTAGGTTACCAAAAGTAAAAATGTGAACTAAATAAGGCCGGGAGTCGTTTTTATTGTTTAAAACACGATTTCTCGAGCAGAATATGCTTTTTCAAAAAAGCCATGTTCCCATGGCGAGAGACTCATTTTCTGTGAGAAAATGCATTTAAAGGAGGGATTTCATCAGAAACACTATAAATTCATATTGTACTTGTCTGAAAACGCACAGAACCTTGAAATAGAAGGTTTCTCACCAAAAAACACATTGGTGAAAACCCTATTTTAAGGCTTTGAGTGTTTGCACACATTTACAACAGGCATGTTTAAACTATAACGATTTTAGTGAAATCATGTTTCTCTCGAGGAGAAAACGCGTTTAAAGCCATAAAAAGATTTCACTGTGTTTTGGCATTGGACCAAGCTACCAACAACTTAAACAATGATCAGAACTGGAGAAATTACACATTGACATTGGGTGAAATCATGTAACTCTTAAGGACGTGTTGCAGACTTGTTGAATAGATTAATGTTTCTTGTTTTGTTTGTTTTTGATGAAATTGTGCTTTTCTTGTCGAGAAAAGGCGTTTAACGCGATAAAAAGGTTTAGTGCGTTCTGAATACGGGCTAGGTTACCAAAAGTAAAAAAGTGAACTAAATAAGGCCGGGAGTCGTTTTTATTGTTTAAAACACGATTTCTCGAGCAGAATATGCTTTTTCAAAAAAGCCATGTTCCCATGGCGAGAGACTCATTTTCTGTGAGAAAATGCATTTAAAGGAGGGATTTCATCAGAAACACTATAAATTCATATTGTACTTGTCTGAAAACGCACAGAACCTTGAAATAGAAGGTTTCTCACCAAAAAACACATTGGTGAAAACCCTATTTTAAGGCTTTGAGTGTTTGCACACATTTACAACAGGCATGTTTAAACTATAACGATTTTAGTGAAATCATGTTTCTCTCGAGGAGAAAATGCGTTTAAAGCCATAAAAAGATTTCACTGTGTTTTGGCATTGGACCAAGCTACCAACAACTTAAACAATGATCTGAACTGGAGAAATTACACATTGACATTGGGTGAAATCATGTAACTCTTAAGGACGTGTTGCAGGCTTGTTGAATAGATTAATTTTTCTTGTTTTGTTTGTTTTGGATGAAATTGTGCTTTTCTTGTCGAGAAATTGGCGTTTAACGCGATAAAAAGGTTTAGTGCGTTCTGAATACGGGCTAGGTTACCAAAAGTAAAAAAGTGAACTAAATAAGGCCGGGAGTCGTTTTTATTGTTTAAAACACGATTTCTCGAGCAGAATATGTTTTTTCAAAAAAGCCATGTTCCCATGGCGAGAGACTCATTTTCTGTGAGGAAATGCATTAAAAGGAGGGATTCCATCAGAAACACTATAAATTCATATTGTACGTGTCTGAAAACGCACAGAACCTTGAAATAGAAGGTTTCTCACCAAAAAACACATTGGTGAAAACCCTATTTTAAGGCTTTGAGTGTTTGCACACATTTACAACAGGCATGTTTAAACTATAACGATTTTAGTGAAATCATGTTTCTCTCGAGGAGAAAACGCGTTTAAAGCCATAAAAAGATTTCACTGTGTTTTGGCATTGGACCAAGCTACCAACAACTTAAACAATGATCAGAACTGGAGAAATTACACATTGACATTGGGTGAAATCATGTAACTCTTAAGGACGTGTTGCAGGCTTGTTGAATAGATTAATGTTTCTTGTTTTGTTTGTTTTGGATGAAATTGTGCTTTTCTTGTCGAGAAATTGGCGTTTAACGCGATAAAAAGGTTTAGTGCGTTCTGAATACGGGCTAGGTTACCAAAAGTAAAAAAGTGAACTAAATAAGGCCGGGAGTCGTTTTTATTGTTTAAAACACGATTTCTCGAGCAGAATATGTTTTTTCAAAAAAGCCATGTTCCCATGGCGAGAGACTCATTTTCTGTGAGGAAATGCATTAAAAGGAGGGATTCCATCAGAAACACTATAAATTCATATTGTACGTGTCTGAAAACGCACAGAACCTTGAAATAGAAGGTTTCTCACCAAAAAACACATTGGTGAAAACCCTATTTTAAGGCTTTGAGTGTTTGCACACATTTACAACAGGCATGTTTAAACTATAACGATTTTAGTGAAATCATGTTTCTCTCGAGGAGAAAACGCGTTTAAAGCCATAAAAAGATTTCACTGTGTTTTGGCATTGGACCAAGCTACCAACAACTTAAACAATGATCAGAACTGGAGAAATTACACATTGACATTGGGTGAAATCATGTAACTCTTAAGGACGTGTTGCAGGCTTGTTGAATAGATTAATGTTTCTTGTTTTGTTTGTTTTGGATGAAATTGTGCTTTTCTTGTCGAGAAATTGGCGTTTAACGCGATAAAAAGGTTTAGTGCGTTCTGAATACGGGCTAGGTTACCAAAAGTAAAAAAGTGAACTAAATAAGGCCGGGAGTCGTTTTTATTGTTTAAAACACGATTTCTCGAGCAGAATATGTTTTTTCAAAAAAGCCATGTTCCCATGGCGAGAGACTCATTTTCTGTGAGGAAATGCATTAAAAGGAGGGATTCCATCAGAAACACTATAAATTCATATTGTACGTGTCTGAAAACGCACAGAACCTTGAAATAGAAGGTTTCTCACCAAAAAACACATTGGTGAAAACCCTATTTTAAGGCTTTGAGTGTTTGCACACATTTACAACAGGCATGTTTAAACTATAACGATTTTAGTGAAATCATGTTTCTCTCGAGGAGAAAACGCGTTTAAAGCCATAAAAAGATTTCACTGTGTTTTGGCATTGGACCAAGCTACCAACAACTTAAACAATGATCAGAACTGGAGAAATTACACATTGACATTGGGTGAAATCATGTAACTCTTAAGGACGTGTTGCAGACTTGTTGAATAGATTAATGTTTCTTGTTTTGTTTGTTTTTGATGAAATTGTGCTTTTCTTGTCGAGAAAAGGCGTTTAACGCGATAAAAAGGTTTAGTGCGTTCTGAATACGGGCTAGGTTACCAAAAGTAAAAATGTGAACTAAATAAGGCCGGGAGTCGTTTTTATTGTTTAAAACACGATTTCTCGAGCAGAATATGCTTTTTCAAAAAAGCCATGTTCCCATGGCGAGAGACTCATTTTCTGTGAGAAAATGCATTTAAAGGAGGGATTTCATCAGAAACACTATAAATTCATATTGTACTTGTCTGAAAACGCACAGAACCTTGAAATAGAAGGTTTCTCACCAAAAAACACATTGGTGAAAACCCTATTTTAAGGCTTTGAGTGTTTGCACACATTTACAACAGGCATGTTTAAACTATAACGATTTTAGTGAAATCATGTTTCTCTCGAGGAGAAAACGCGTTTAAAGCCATAAAAAGATTTCACTGTGTTTTGGCATTGGACCAAGCTACCAACAACTTAAACAATGATCAGAACTGGAGAAATTACACATTGACATTGGGTGAAATCATGTAACTCTTAAGGACGTGTTGCAGACTTGTTGAATAGATTAATGTTTCTTGTTTTGTTTGTTTTTGATGAAATTGTGCTTTTCTTGTCGAGAAAAGGCGTTTAACGCGATAAAAAGGTTTAGTGCGTTCTGAATACGGGCTAGGTTACCAAAAGTAAAAATGTGAACTAAATAAGGCCGGGAGTCGTTTTTATTGTTTAAAACACGATTTCTCGAGCAGAATATGCTTTTTCAAAAAAGCCATGTTCCCATGGCGAGAGACTCATTTTCTGTGAGAAAATGCATTTAAAGGAGGGATTTCATCAGAAACACTATAAATTCATATTGTACTTGTCTGAAAACGCACAGAACCTTGAAATAGAAGGTTTCTCACCAAAAAACACATTGGTGAAAACCCTATTTTAAGGCTTTGAGTGTTTGCACACATTTACAACAGGCATGTTTAAACTATAACGATTTTAGTGAAATCATGTTTCTCTCGAGGAGAAAACGCGTTTAAAGCCATAAAAAGATTTCACTGTGTTTTGGCATTGGACCAAGCTACCAACAACTTAAACAATGATCAGAACTGGAGAAATTACACATTGACATTGGGTGAAATCATGTAACTCTTAAGGACGTGTTGCAGACTTGTTGAATAGATTAATGTTTCTTGTTTTGTTTGTTTTTGATGAAATTGTGCTTTTCTTGTCGAGAAAAGGCGTTAAACGCGATAAAAAGGTTTAGTGCGTTCTGAATACGGGCTAGGTTACCAAAAGTAAAAATGTGAACTAAATAAGGCCGGGAGTCGTTTTTATTGTTTAAAACACGATTTCTCGAGCAGAATATGCTTTTTCAAAAAAGCCATGTTCCCATGGCGAGAGACTCATTTTCTGTGAGAAAATGCATTTAAAGGAGGGATTTCATCAGAAACACTATAAATTCATATTGTACTTGTCTGAAAACGCACAGAACCTTGAAATAGAAGGTTTCTCACCAAAAAACACATTGGTGAAAACCCTATTTTAAGGCTTTGAGTGTTTGCACACATTTACAACAGGCATGTTTAAACTATAACGATTTTAGTGAAATCATGTTTCTCTCGAGGAGAAAACGCGTTTAAAGCCATAAAAAGATTTCACTGTGTTTTGGCATTGGACCAAGCTACCAACAACTTAAACAATGATCAGAACTGGAGAAATTACACATTGACATTGGGTGAAATCATGTAACTCTTAAGGACGTGTTGCAGACTTGTTGAATAGATTAATGTTTCTTGTTTTGTTTGTTTTTGATGAAATTGTGCTTTTCTTGTCGAGAAAAGGCGTTTAACGCGATAAAAAGGTTTAGTGCGTTCTGAATACGGGCTAGGTTACCAAAAGTAAAAATGTGAACTAAATAAGGCCGGGAGTCGTTTTTATTGTTTAAAACACGATTTCTCGAGCAGAATATGCTTTTTCAAAAAAGCCATGTTCCCATGGCGAGAGACTCATTTTCTGTGAGAAAATGCATTTAAAGGAGGGATTTCATCAGAAACACTATAAATTCATATTGTACTTGTCTGAAAACGCACAGAACCTTGAAATAGAAGGTTTCTCACCAAAAAACACATTGGTGAAACCCTATTTTAAGGCTTTGAGTGTTTGCACACATTTACAACAGGCATGTTTAAACTATAACGATTTTAGTGAAATCATGTTTCTCTCGAGGAGAAAACGCGTTTAAAGCCATAAAAAGATTTCACTGTGTTTTGGCATTGGACCAAGCTACCAACAACTTAAACAATGATCAGAACTGGAGAAATTACACATTGACATTGGGTGAAATCATGTAACTCTTAAGGACGTGTTGCAGGCTTGTTGAATAGATTCATTTTTCTTGTTTTGTTTGTTTTGGATGAAATTGTGCTTTTCTTGTCGAGAAATTGGCGTTTAACGCGATAAAAAGGTTTAGTGCGTTCTGAATACGGGCTAGGTTACCAAAAGTAAAAAAGTGAACTAAATAAGGCCGGGAGTCGTTTTTATTGTTTAAAAAACGATTTCTCGAGCAGAATATGCTTTTTCAAAAAAGCCATGTTCCCATGGCGAGAGACTCATTTTCTGTGAGGAAATGCATTAAAAGGAGGGATTTCATCAGAAACACTATAAATTCATATTGTACGTGTCTGAAAACGCACAGAACCTTGAAATAGAAGGTTTCTCACCAAAAAACACATTGGTGAAAACCCTATTTTAAGGCTTTGAGTGTTTGCACACATGTACAACAGGCATGTTTAAACTATAACGATTTTAGTGAAATCATGTTTCTCTCGAGGAGAAAACGCGTTTAAAGCCATAAAAAGATTTCACTGTGTTTTGGCATTGGACCAAGCTACCAACAACTTAAACAATGATCAGAACTGGAGAAATTACACATTGACATTGGGTGAAATCATGTAACTCTTAAGGACGTGTTGCAGGCTTGTTGAATAGATTCATTTTTCTTGTTTTGTTTGTTTTGGATGAAATTGTGCTTTTCTTGTCGAGAAATTGGCGTTTAACGCGATAAAAAGGTTTAGTGCGTTCTGAATACGGGCTAGGTTACCAAAAGTAAAAAAGTGAACTAAATAAGGCCGGGAGTCGTTTTTATTGTTTAAAACACGATTTCTCGAGCAGAATATGCTTTTTCAAAAAAGCCATGTTCCCATGGCGAGAGACTCATTTTCTGTGAGAAAATGCATTAAAAGGAGGGATTTCATCAGAAACACTATAAATTCATATTGTACGTGTCTGAAAACGCACAGAACCTTGAAATAGAAGGTTTCTCATCAAAAAACACATTGGTGAAAACCCTATTTTAAGGCTTTGAGTGTTTGCACACATTTACAACAGGCATGTTTAAACTATAACGATTTTAGTGAAATCATGTTTCTCTCGAGGAGAAAATGCGTTTAAAGCCATAAAAAGATTTCACTGTGTTTTGGCATTGGACCAAGCTACCAACAACTTAAACAATGATCTGAACTGGAGAAATTACACATTGACATTGGGTGAAATCATGTAACTCTTAAGGACGTGTTGCAGGCTTGTTGAATAGATTAATTTTTCTTGTTTTGTTTGTTTTGGATGAAATTGTGCTTTTCTTGTCGAGAAATTGGCGTTTAACGCGATAAAAAGGTTTAGTGCGTTCTGAATACGGGCTAGGTTACCAAAAGTAAAAAAGTGAACTAAATAAGGCCGGGAGTCGTTTTTATTGTTTAAAACACGATTTCTCGAGCAGAATATGTTTTTTCAAAAAAGCCATGTTCCCATGGCGAGAGACTCATTTTCTGTGAGGAAATGCATTAAAAGGAGGGATTCCATCAGAAACACTATAAATTCATATTGTACGTGTCTGAAAACGCACAGAACCTTGAAATAGAAGGTTTCTCACCAAAAAACACATTGGTGAAAACCCTATTTTAAGGCTTTGAGTGTTTGCACACATTTACAACAGGCATGTTTAAACTATAACGATTTTAGTGAAATCATGTTTCTCTCGAGGAGAAAACGCGTTTAAAGCCATAAAAAGATTTCACTGTGTTTTGGCATTGGACCAAGCTACCAACAACTTAAACAATGATCAGAACTGGAGAAATTACACATTGACATTGGGTGAAATCATGTAACTCTTAAGGACGTGTTGCAGACTTGTTGAATAGATTAATGTTTCTTGTTTTGTTTGTTTTTGATGAAATTGTGCTTTTCTTGTCGAGAAAAGGCGTTTAACGCGATAAAAAGGTTTAGTGCGTTCTGAATACGGGCTAGGTTACCAAAAGTAAAAATGTGAACTAAATAAGGCCGGGAGTCGTTTTTATTGTTTAAAACACGATTTCTCGAGCAGAATATGCTTTTTCAAAAAAGCCATGTTCCCATGGCGAGAGACTCATTTTCTGTGAGAAAATGCATTTAAAGGAGGGATTTCATCAGAAACACTATAAATTCATATTGTACTTGTCTGAAAACGCACAGAACCTTGAAATAGAAGGTTTCTCACCAAAAAACACATTGGTGAAAACCCTATTTTAAGGCTTTGAGTGTTTGCACACATTTACAACAGGCATGTTTAAACTATAACGATTTTAGTGAAATCATGTTTCTCTCGAGGAGAAAACGCGTTTAAAGCCATAAAAAGATTTCACTGTGTTTTGGCATTGGACCAAGCTACCAACAACTTAAACAATGATCAGAACTGGAGAAATTACACATTGACATTGGGTGAAATCATGTAACTCTTAAGGACGTGTTGCAGACTTGTTGAATAGATTAATGTTTCTTGTTTTGTTTGTTTTTGATGAAATTGTGCTTTTCTTGTCGAGAAAAGGCGTTTAACGCGATAAAAAGGTTTAGTGCGTTCTGAATACGGGCTAGGTTACCAAAAGTAAAAATGTGAACTAAATAAGGCCGGGAGTCGTTTTTATTGTTTAAAACACGATTTCTCGAGCAGAATATGCTTTTTCAAAAAAGCCATGTTCCCATGGCGAGAGACTCATTTTCTGTGAGAAAATGCATTTAAAGGAGGGATTTCATCAGAAACACTATAAATTCATATTGTACTTGTCTGAAAACGCACAGAACCTTGAAATAGAAGGTTTCTCACCAAAAAACACATTGGTGAAAACCCTATTTTAAGGCTTTGAGTGTTTGCACACATTTACAACAGGCATGTTTAAACTATAACGATTTTAGTGAAATCATGTTTCTCTCGAGGAGAAAATGCGTTTAAAGCCATAAAAAGATTTCACTGTGTTTTGGCATTGGACCAAGCTACCAACAACTTAAACAATGATCTGAACTGGAGAAATTACACATTGACATTGGGTGAAATCATGTAACTCTTAAGGACGTGTTGCAGGCTTGTTGAATAGATTAATTTTTCTTGTTTTGTTTGTTTTGGATGAAATTGTGCTTTTCTTGTCGAGAAATTGGCGTTTAACGCGATAAAAAGGTTTAGTGCGTTCTGAATACGGGCTAGGTTACCAAAAGTAAAAAAGTGAACTAAATAAGGCCGGGAGTCGTTTTTATTGTTTAAAACACGATTTCTCGAGCAGAATATGTTTTTTCAAAAAAGCCATGTTCCCATGGCGAGAGACTCATTTTCTGTGAGGAAATGCATTAAAAGGAGGGATTCCATCAGAAACACTATAAATTCATATTGTACGTGTCTGAAAACGCACAGAACCTTGAAATAGAAGGTTTCTCACCAAAAAACACATTGGTGAAAACCCTATTTTAAGGCTTTGAGTGTTTGCACACATTTACAACAGGCATGTTTAAACTATAACGATTTTAGTGAAATCATGTTTCTCTCGAGGAGAAAACGCGTTTAAAGCCATAAAAAGATTTCACTGTGTTTTGGCATTGGACCAAGCTACCAACAACTTAAACAATGATCAGAACTGGAGAAATTACACATTGACATTGGGTGAAATCATGTAACTCTTAAGGACGTGTTGCAGGCTTGTTGAATAGATTAATGTTTCTTGTTTTGTTTGTTTTGGATGAAATTGTGCTTTTCTTGTCGAGAAATTGGCGTTTAACGCGATAAAAAGGTTTAGTGCGTTCTGAATACGGGCTAGGTTACCAAAAGTAAAAAAGTGAACTAAATAAGGCCGGGAGTCGTTTTTATTGTTTAAAACACGATTTCTCGAGCAGAATATGTTTTTTCAAAAAAGCCATGTTCCCATGGCGAGAGACTCATTTTCTGTGAGGAAATGCATTAAAAGGAGGGATTCCATCAGAAACACTATAAATTCATATTGTACGTGTCTGAAAACGCACAGAACCTTGAAATAGAAGGTTTCTCACCAAAAAACACATTGGTGAAAACCCTATTTTAAGGCTTTGAGTGTTTGCACACATTTACAACAGGCATGTTTAAACTATAACGATTTTAGTGAAATCATGTTTCTCTCGAGGAGAAAACGCGTTTAAAGCCATAAAAAGATTTCACTGTGTTTTGGCATTGGACCAAGCTACCAACAACTTAAACAATGATCAGAACTGGAGAAATTACACATTGACATTGGGTGAAATCATGTAACTCTTAAGGACGTGTTGCAGGCTTGTTGAATAGATTAATGTTTCTTGTTTTGTTTGTTTTGGATGAAATTGTGCTTTTCTTGTCGAGAAATTGGCGTTTAACGCGATAAAAAGGTTTAGTGCGTTCTGAATACGGGCTAGGTTACCAAAAGTAAAAAAGTGAACTAAATAAGGCCGGGAGTCGTTTTTATTGTTTAAAACACGATTTCTCGAGCAGAATATGTTTTTTCAAAAAAGCCATGTTCCCATGGCGAGAGACTCATTTTCTGTGAGGAAATGCATTAAAAGGAGGGATTCCATCAGAAACACTATAAATTCATATTGTACGTGTCTGAAAACGCACAGAACCTTGAAATAGAAGGTTTCTCACCAAAAAACACATTGGTGAAAACCCTATTTTAAGGCTTTGAGTGTTTGCACACATTTACAACAGGCATGTTTAAACTATAACGATTTTAGTGAAATCATGTTTCTCTCGAGGAGAAAACGCGTTTAAAGCCATAAAAAGATTTCACTGTGTTTTGGCATTGGACCAAGCTACCAACAACTTAAACAATGATCAGAACTGGAGAAATTACACATTGACATTGGGTGAAATCATGTAACTCTTAAGGACGTGTTGCAGACTTGTTGAATAGATTAATGTTTCTTGTTTTGTTTGTTTTTGATGAAATTGTGCTTTTCTTGTCGAGAAAAGGCGTTTAACGCGATAAAAAGGTTTAGTGCGTTCTGAATACGGGCTAGGTTACCAAAAGTAAAAATGTGAACTAAATAAGGCCGGGAGTCGTTTTTATTGTTTAAAACACGATTTCTCGAGCAGAATATGCTTTTTCAAAAAAGCCATGTTCCCATGGCGAGAGACTCATTTTCTGTGAGAAAATGCATTTAAAGGAGGGATTTCATCAGAAACACTATAAATTCATATTGTACTTGTCTGAAAACGCACAGAACCTTGAAATAGAAGGTTTCTCACCAAAAAACACATTGGTGAAAACCCTATTTTAAGGCTTTGAGTGTTTGCACACATTTACAACAGGCATGTTTAAACTATAACGATTTTAGTGAAATCATGTTTCTCTCGAGGAGAAAACGCGTTTAAAGCCATAAAAAGATTTCACTGTGTTTTGGCATTGGACCAAGCTACCAACAACTTAAACAATGATCAGAACTGGAGAAATTACACATTGACATTGGGTGAAATCATGTAACTCTTAAGGACGTGTTGCAGACTTGTTGAATAGATTAATGTTTCTTGTTTTGTTTGTTTTTGATGAAATTGTGCTTTTCTTGTCGAGAAAAGGCGTTTAACGCGATAAAAAGGTTTAGTGCGTTCTGAATACGGGCTAGGTTACCAAAAGTAAAAATGTGAACTAAATAAGGCCGGGAGTCGTTTTTATTGTTTAAAACACGATTTCTCGAGCAGAATATGCTTTTTCAAAAAAGCCATGTTCCCATGGCGAGAGACTCATTTTCTGTGAGAAAATGCATTTAAAGGAGGGATTTCATCAGAAACACTATAAATTCATATTGTACTTGTCTGAAAACGCACAGAACCTTGAAATAGAAGGTTTCTCACCAAAAAACACATTGGTGAAAACCCTATTTTAAGGCTTTGAGTGTTTGCACACATTTACAACAGGCATGTTTAAACTATAACGATTTTAGTGAAATCATGTTTCTCTCGAGGAGAAAACGCGTTTAAAGCCATAAAAAGATTTCACTGTGTTTTGGCATTGGACCAAGCTACCAACAACTTAAACAATGATCAGAACTGGAGAAATTACACATTGACATTGGGTGAAATCATGTAACTCTTAAGGACGTGTTGCAGACTTGTTGAATAGATTAATGTTTCTTGTTTTGTTTGTTTTTGATGAAATTGTGCTTTTCTTGTCGAGAAAAGGCGTTAAACGCGATAAAAAGGTTTAGTGCGTTCTGAATACGGGCTAGGTTACCAAAAGTAAAAATGTGAACTAAATAAGGCCGGGAGTCGTTTTTATTGTTTAAAACACGATTTCTCGAGCAGAATATGCTTTTTCAAAAAAGCCATGTTCCCATGGCGAGAGACTCATTTTCTGTGAGAAAATGCATTTAAAGGAGGGATTTCATCAGAAACACTATAAATTCATATTGTACTTGTCTGAAAACGCACAGAACCTTGAAATAGAAGGTTTCTCACCAAAAAACACATTGGTGAAAACCCTATTTTAAGGCTTTGAGTGTTTGCACACATTTACAACAGGCATGTTTAAACTATAACGATTTTAGTGAAATCATGTTTCTCTCGAGGAGAAAACGCGTTTAAAGCCATAAAAAGATTTCACTGTGTTTTGGCATTGGACCAAGCTACCAACAACTTAAACAATGATCAGAACTGGAGAAATTACACATTGACATTGGGTGAAATCATGTAACTCTTAAGGACGTGTTGCAGACTTGTTGAATAGATTAATGTTTCTTGTTTTGTTTGTTTTTGATGAAATTGTGCTTTTCTTGTCGAGAAAAGGCGTTTAACGCGATAAAAAGGTTTAGTGCGTTCTGAATACGGGCTAGGTTACCAAAAGTAAAAAAGTGAACTAAATAAGGCCGGGAGTCGTTTTTATTGTTTAAAACACGATTTCTCGAGCAGAATATGCTTTTTCAAAAAAGCCATGTTCCCATGGCGAGAGACTCATTTTCTGTGAGAAAATGCATTTAAAGGAGGGATTTCATCAGAAACACTATAAATTCATATTGTACTTGTCTGAAAACGCACAGAACCTTGAAATAGAAGGTTTCTCACCAAAAAACACATTGGTGAAACCCTATTTTAAGGCTTTGAGTGTTTGCACACATTTACAACAGGCATGTTTAAACTATAACGATTTTAGTGAAATCATGTTTCTCTCGAGGAGAAAACGCGTTTAAAGCCATAAAAAGATTTCACTGTGTTTTGGCATTGGACCAAGCTACCAACAACTTAAACAATGATCAGAACTGGAGAAATTACACATTGACATTGGGTGAAATCATGTAACTCTTAAGGACGTGTTGCAGGCTTGTTGAATAGATTAATTTTTCTTGTTTTGTTTGTTTTGGATGAAATTGTGCTTTTCTTGTCGAGAAATTGGCGTTTAACGCGATAAAAAGGTTTAGTGCGTTCTGAATACGGGCTAGGTTACCAAAAGTAAAAAAGTGAACTAAATAAGGCCGGGAGTCGTTTTTATTGTTTAAAACACGATTTCTCGAGCAGAATATGCTTTTTCAAAAAAGCCATGTTCCCATGGCGAGAGACTCATTTTCTGTGAGAAAATGCATTAAAAGGAGGGATTTCATCAGAAACACTATAAATTCATATTGTACTTGTCTGAAAACGCACAGAACCTTGAAATAGAAGGTTTCTCACCAAAAAACACATTGGTGAAAACCCTATTTTAAGGCTTTGAGTGTTTGCACACATTTACAACAGGCATGTTTAAACTATAACGATTTTAGTGAAATCATGTTTCTCTCGAGGAGAAAACGCGTTTAAAGCCATAAAAAGATTTCACTGTGTTTTGGCATTGGACCAAGCTACCAACAACTTAAACAATGATCAGAACTGGAGAAATTACACATTGACATTGGGTGAAATCATGTAACTCTTAAGGACGTGTTGCAGACTTGTTGAATAGATTAATGTTTCTTGTTTTGTTTGTTTTTGATGAAATTGTGCTTTTCTTGTCGAGAAAAGGCGTTTAACGCGATAAAAAGGTTTAGTGCGTTCTGAATACGGGCTAGGTTACCAAAAGTAAAAATGTGAACTAAATAAGGCCGGGAGTCGTTTTTATTGTTTAAAACACGATTTCTCGAGCAGAATATGCTTTTTCAAAAAAGCCATGTTCCCATGGCGAGAGACTCATTTTCTGTGAGAAAATGCATTTAAAGGAGGGATTTCATCAGAAACACTATAAATTCATATTGTACGTGTCTGAAAACGCACAGAACCTTGAAATAGAAGGTTTCTCACCAAAAAACACATTGGTGAAAACCCTATTTTAAGGCTTTGAGTGTTTGCACACATGTACAACAGGCATGTTTAAACTATATAAACTATAACGATTTTTAGTGAAATCATGTTTCTCTCGAGGAGAAAACGCGTTTAAAGCCATAAAAAGATTTCACTGTGTTTTGGCATTGGACCAAGCTACCAACAACTTAAACAATGATCAGAACTGGAGAAATTACACATTGACATTGGGTGAAATCATGTAACTCTTAAGGACGTGTTGCAGGCTTGTTGAATAGATTAATGTTTCTTGTTTTGTTTGTTTTGGATGAAATTGTGCTTTTCTTGTCGAGAAATTGGCGTTTAACGCGATAAAAAGGTTTAGTGCGTTCTGAATACGGGCTAGGTTACCAAAAGTAAAAAAGTGAACTAAATAAGGCCGGGAGTCGTTTTTATTGTTTAAAAAACGATTTCTCGAGCAGAATATGCTTTTTCAAAAAAGCCATGTTCCCATGGCGAGAGACTCATTTTCTGTGAGGAAATGCATTAAAAGGAGGGATTTCATCAGAAACACTATAAATTCATATTGTACGTGTCTGAAAACGCACAGAACCTTGAAATAGAAGGTTTCTCACCAAAAAACACATTGGTGAAAACCCTATTTTAAGGCTTTGAGTGTTTGCACACATGTACAACAGGCATGTTTAAACTATAACGATTTTAGTGAAATCATGTTTCTCTCGAGGAGAAAACGCGTTTAAAGCCATAAAAAGATTTCACTGTGTTTTGGCATTGGACCAAGCTACCAACAACTTAAACAATGATCAGAACTGGAGAAATTACACATTGACATTGGGTGAAATCATGTAACTCTTAAGGACGTGTTGCAGGCTTGTTGAATAGATTCATTTTTCTTGTTTTGTTTGTTTTGGATGAAATTGTGCTTTTCTTGTCGAGAAATTGGCGTTTAACGCGATAAAAAGGTTTAGTGCGTTATGAATACGGGCTAGCTTACCAAAAGTAAAAAAGTGAACTAAATAAGGCCGGGAGTCGTTTTTATTGTTTAAAACACGATTTCTCGAGCAGAATATGCTTTTTCAAAAAAGCCATGTTCCCATGGCGAGAGACTCATTTTCTGTGAGAAAATGCATTAAAAGGAGGGATTTCATCAGAAACACTATAAATTCATATTGTACGTGTCTGAAAACGCACAGAACCTTGAAATAGAAGGTTTCTCATCAAAAAACACATTGGTGAAAACCCTATTTTAAGGCTTTGAGTGTTTGCACACATTTACAACAGGCATGTTTAAACTATAACGATTTTAGTGAAATCATGTTTCTCTCGAGGAGAAAATGCGTTTAAAGCCATAAAAAGATTTCACTGTGTTTTGGCATTGGACCAAGCTACCAACAACTTAAACAATGATCAGAACTGGAGAAATTACACATTGACATTGGGTGAAATCATGTAACTCTTAAGGACGTGTTGCAGGCTTGTTGAATAGATTCATTTTTCTTGTTTTGTTTGTTTTGGATGAAATTGTGCTTTTCTTGTCGAGAAATTGGCGTTTAACGCGATAAAAAGGTTTAGTGCGTTCTGAATACGGGCTAGGTTACCAAAAGTAAAAAAGTGAACTAAATAAGGCCGGGAGTCGTTTTTATTGTTTAAAACACGATTTCTCGAGCAGAATATGCTTTTTCAAAAAAGCCATGTTCCCATGGCGAGAGACTCATTTTCTGTGAGGAAATGCATTAAAAGGAGGGATTTCATCAGAAACACTATAAATTCATATTGTACGTGTCTGAAAACGCACAGAACCTTGAAATAGAAGGTTTTTCACCAAAAAACACATTGGTGAAAACCCTATTTTAAGGCTTTGAGTGTTTGCACACATGTACAACAGGCATGTTTAAACTATAACGTTTTTAGTGAAATCATGTTTCTCTCGAGGAGAAAACGCGTTTAAAGCCATAAAAAGATTTCACTGTGTTTTGGCATTGGAACAAGCTACCAACAACTTAAACAATGATCAGAACTGGAGAAATTACACATTGACATTGGGTGAAAACACGTAACTCTTAAGGACGTGTTGCAGACTTGTTGAATAGATTAATGTTTCTTGTTTTGTTTGTTTTTGATGAAATTGTGCTTTTCTTGTCGAGAAATTGGCGTTTAACGCGATAAAAAGGTTTAGTGCGTTCTGAATACGGGCTAGGTTACCAAAAGTAAAAATGTGAACTAAATAAGGCCGGGAGTCGTTTTTATTGTTTAAAACACGATTTCTCGAGCAGAATATGCTTTTTCAAAAAAGCCATGTTCCCATGGCGAGAGACTCATTTTCTGTGAGGAAATGCATTAAAAGGAGGGATTTCATCAGAAACACTATAAATTCATATTGTACGTGTCTGAAAACGCACAGAACCTTGAAATAGAAGGTTTTTCACCAAAAAACACATTGGTGAAAACCCTATTTTAAGGCTTTGAGTGTTTGCACACATGTACAACAGGCATGTTTAAACTATAACGTTTTTAGTGAAATCATGTTTCTCTCGAGGAGAAAACGCGTTTAAAGCCATAAAAAGATTTCACTGTGTTTTGGCATTGGAACAAGCTACCAACAACTTAAACAATGATCAGAACTGGAGAAATTACACATTGACATTGGGTGAAAACACGTAACTCTTAAGGACGTGTTGCAGACTTGTTGAATAGATTAATGTTTCTTGTTTTGTTTGTTTTTGATGAAATTGTGCTTTTCTTGTCGAGAAATTGGCGTTTAACGCGATAAAAAGGTTTAGTGCGTTCTGAATACGGGCTAGGTTACCAAAAGTAAAAAAGTGAACTAAATAAGGCAAGGAGTCGTTTTTATTGTTTAAAACACGATTTCTCGAGCAGAATATGCTTTTTCAAAAAAGCCATGTTCCCATGGCGAGAGACTCATTTTCTGTGAGGAAATGCATTAAAAGGAGGGATTTCATCAGAAACACTATAAATTCATATTGTACGTGTCTGAAAACGCACAGAACCTTGAAATAGAAGGTTTCTCACCAAAAAACACATTGGTGAAAACCCTATTTTAAGGCTTTGAGTGTTTGCACACATGTACAACAGGCATGTTTAAACTATAACGATTTTAGTGAAATCATGTTTCTCTCGAGGAGAAAACGCGTTTAAAGCCATAAAAAGATTTCACTGTGTTTTGGCATTGGACCAAGCTACCAACAACTTAAACAATGATCAGAACTGGAGAAATTACACATTGACATTGGGTGAAATCATGTAACTCTTAAGGACGTGTTGCAGGCTTGTTGAATAGATTCATTTTTCTTGTTTTGTTTGTTTTGGATGAAATTGTGCTTTTCTTGTCGAGAAATTGGCGTTTAACGCGATAAAAAGGTTTAGTGCGTTCTGAATACGGGCTAGGTTACCAAAAGTAAAAAAGTGAACTAAATAAGGCCGGGAGTCGTTTTTATTGTTTAAAACACGATTTCTCGAGCAGAATATGCTTTTTCAAAAAAGCCATGTTCCCATGGCGAGAGACTCATTTTCTGTGAGGAAATGAATTAAAAGGAGGGATTTCATCAGAAACACTATAAATTCATATTGTACGTGTCTGAAAACGCACAGAACCTTGAAATAGAAGGTTTTTCACCAAAAAACACATTGGTGAAAACCCTATTTTAAGGCTTTGAGTGTTTGCACACATGTACAACAGGCATGTTTAAACTATAACGATTTTAGTGAAATCATGTTTCTCTCGAGGAGAAAACGCGTTTAAAGCCATAAAAAGATTTCACTGTGTTTTGGCATTGGAACAAGCTACCAACAACTTAAACAATGATCAGAACTGGAGAAATTACACATTGACATTGGGTGAAAACACGTAACTCTTAAGGACGTGTTGCAGACTTGTTGAATAGATTAATGTTTCTTGTTTTGTTTGTTTTTGATGAAATTGTGCTTTTCTTGTCGAGAAAAGGCGTTTAACGCGATAAAAAGGTTTAGTGCGTTCTGAATACGGGTTAGGTTACCAAAAGTAAAAATGTGAACTAAATAAGGCCGGGAGTCGTTTTTATTGTTTAAAACACGATTTCTCGAGCAGAATATGCTTTTTCAAAAAAGCCATGTTCCCATGGCGAGAGACTCATTTTCCGTGAGAAAATGCATTTAAAGGAGGGATTTCATCAGAAACACTATAAATTCATATTGTACTTGTCTGAAAACGCACAGAACCTTGAAATAGAAGGTTTCTCACCAAAAAACACATTGGTGAAAACCCTATTTTAAGGCTTTGAGTGTTTGCACACATTTACAACAGGCATGTTTAAACTATAACGATTTTAGTGAAATCATGTTTCTCTCGAGGAGAAAACGCGTTTAAAGCCATAAAAAGATTTCACTGTGTTTTGGCATTGGAGCAAGCTACCAACAACTTAAACAATGATCAGAACTGGAGAAATTACACATTGACATTGGGTGAAAACACGTAACTCTTAAGGACGTGTTGCAGACTTGTTGAATAGATTAATGTTTCTTGTTTTGTTTGTTTTTGATGAAATTGTGCTTTTCTTGTCGAGAAATTGGCGTTTAACGCGATAAAAAGGTTTAGTGCGTTCTGAATACGGGCTAGGTTACCAAAAGTAAAAATGTGAACTAAATAAGGCCGGGAGTCGTTTTTATTGTTTAAAACACGATTTCTCGAGCAGAATATGCTTTTTCAAAAAAGCCATGTTCCCATGGCGAGAGACTCATTTTCTGTGAGGAAATGCATTAAAAGGAGGGATTTCATCAGAAACACTATAAATTCATATTGTACGTGTCTGAAAACGCACAGAACCTTGAAATAGAAGGTTTTTCACCAAAAAACACATTGGTGAAAACCCTATTTTAAGGCTTTGAGTGTTTGCACACATGTACAACAGGCATGTTTAAACTATAACGTTTTTAGTGAAATCATGTTTCTCTCGAGGAGAAAACGCGTTTAAAGCCATAAAAAGATTTCACTGTGTTTTGGCATTGGAACAAGCTACCAACAACTTAAACAATGATCAGAACTGGAGAAATTACACATTGACATTGGGTGAAAACACGTAACTCTTAAGGACGTGTTGCAGACTTGTTGAATAGATTAATGTTTCTTGTTTTGTTTGTTTTTGATGAAATTGTGCTTTTCTTGTCGAGAAATTGGCGTTTAACGCGATAAAAAGGTTTAGTGCGTTCTGAATACGGGCTAGGTTACCAAAAGTAAAAAAGTGAACTAAATAAGGCCGGGAGTCGTTTTTATTGTTTAAAACACGATTTCTCGAGCAGAATATGCTTTTTCAAAAAAGCCATGTTCCCATGGCGAGAGACTCATTTTCTGTGAGGAAATGCATTAAAAGGAGGGATTTCATCAGAAACACTATAAATTCATATTGTACGTGTCTGAAAACGCACAGAACCTTGAAATAGAAGGTTTTTCACCAAAAAACACATTGGTGAAAACCCTATTTTAAGGCTTTGAGTGTTTGCACACATGTACAACAGGCATGTTTAAACTATAACGTTTTTAGTGAAATCATGTTTCTCTCGAGGAGAAAACGCGTTTAAAGCCATAAAAAGATTTCACTGTGTTTTGGCATTGGAACAAGCTACCAACAACTTAAACAATGATCAGAACTGGAGAAATTACACATTGACATTGGGTGAAAACACGTAACTCTTAAGGACGTGTTGCAGACTTGTTGAATAGATTAATGTTTCTTGTTTTGTTTGTTTTTGATGAAATTGTGCTTTTCTTGTCGAGAAATTGGCGTTTAACGCGATAAAAAGGTTTAGTGCGTTCTGAATACGGGTTAGGTTACCAAAAGTAAAAATGTGAACTAAATAAGGCCGGGAGTCGTTTTTATTGTTTAAAACACGATTTCTCGAGCAGAATATGCTTTTTCAAAAAAGCCATGTTCCCATGGCGAGAGACTCATTTTCCGTGAGAAAATGCATTTAAAGGAGGGATTTCATCAGAAACACTATAAATTCATATTGTACTTGTCTGAAAACGCACAGAACCTTGAAATAGAAGGTTTCTCACCAAAAAACACATTGGTGAAAACCCTATTTTAAGGCTTTGAGTGTTTGCACACATTTACAACAGGCATGTTTAAACTATAACGATTTTAGTGAAATCATGTTTCTCTCGAGGAGAAAACGCGTTTAAAGCCATAAAAAGATTTCACTGTGTTTTGGCATTGGACCAAGCTACCAACAACTTAAACAATGATCAGAACTGGAGAAATTACACATTGACATTGGGTGAAAACACGTAACTCTTAAGGACGTGTTGCAGACTTGTTGAATAGATTAATGTTTCTTGTTTTGTTTGTTTTTGATGAAATTGTGCTTTTCTTGTCGAGAAATTGGCGTTTAACGCGATAAAAAGGTTTAGTGCGTTCTGAATACGGGCTAGGTTACCAAAAGTAAAAAAGTGAACTAAATAAGGCCGGGAGTCGTTTTTATTGTTTAAAACACGATTTCTCGAGCAGAATATGCTTTTTCAAAAAAGCCATGTTCCCATGGCGAGAGACTCATTTTCTGTGAGGAAATGCATTAAAAGGAGGGATTTCATCAGAAACACTATAAATTCATATTGTACGTGTCTGAAAACGCACAGAACCTTGAAATAGAAGGTTTTTCACCAAAAAACACATTGGTGAAAACCCTATTTTAAGGCTTTGAGTGTTTGCACACATGTACAACAGGCATGTTTAAACTATAACGTTTTTAGTGAAATCATGTTTCTCTCGAGGAGAAAACGCGTTTAAAGCCATAAAAAGATTTCACTGTGTTTTGGCATTGGAACAAGCTACCAACAACTTAAACAATGATCAGAACTGGAGAAATTACACATTGACATTGGGTGAAAACACGTAACTCTTAAGGACGTGTTGCAGACTTGTTGAATAGATTAATGTTTCTTGTTTTGTTTGTTTTTGATGAAATTGTGCTTTTCTTGTCGAGAAATTGGCGTTTAACGCGATAAAAAGGTTTAGTGCGTTCTGAATACGGGCTAGGTTACCAAAAGTAAAAAAGTGAACTAAATAAGGCCGGGAGTCGTTTTTATTGTTTAAAACACGATTTCTCGAGCAGAATATGCTTTTTCAAAAAAGCCATGTTCCCATGGCGAGAGACTCATTTTCTGTGAGGAAATGCATTAAAAGGAGGGATTTCATCAGAAACACTATAAATTCATATTGTACGTGTCTGAAAACGCACAGAACCTTGAAATAGAAGGTTTTTCACCAAAAAACACATTGGTGAAAACCCTATTTTAAGGCTTTGAGTGTTTGCACACATGTACAACAGGCATGTTTAAACTATAACGTTTTTAGTGAAATCATGTTTCTCTCGAGGAGAAAACGCGTTTAAAGCCATAAAAAGATTTCACTGTGTTTTGGCATTGGAACAAGCTACCAACAACTTAAACAATGATCAGAACTGGAGAAATTACACATTGACATTGGGTGAAAACACGTAACTCTTAAGGACGTGTTGCAGACTTGTTGAATAGATTAATGTTTCTTGTTTTGTTTGTTTTTGATGAAATTGTGCTTTTCTTGTCGAGAAATTGGCGTTTAACGCGATAAAAAGGTTTAGTGCGTTCTGAATACGGGCTAGGTTACCAAAAGTAAAAAAAGTGAACTAAATAAGGCCGGGAGTCGTTTTTATTGTTTAAAACACGATTTCTCGAGCAGAATATGCTTTTTCAAAAAAGCCATGTTCCCATGGCGAGAGACTCATTTTCTGTGAGGAAATGCATTAAAAGGAGGGATTTCATCAGAAACACTATAAATTCATATTGTACGTGTCTGAAAACGCACAGAACCTTGAAATAGAAGGTTTTTCACCAAAAAACACATTGGTGAAAACCCTATTTTAAGGCTTTGAGTGTTTGCACACATGTACAACAGGCATGTTTAAACTATAACGATTTTAGTGAAATCATGTTTCTCTCGAGGAGAAAACGCGTTTAAAGCCATAAAAAGATTTCACTGTGTTTTGGCATTGGACCAAGCTACCAACAACTTAAACAATGATCAGAACTGGAGAAATTACACATTGACATTGGGTGAAAACACGTAACTCTTAAGGACGTGTTGCAGACTTGTTGAATAGATTAATGTTTCTTGTTTTGTTTGTTTTTGATGAAATTGTGCTTTTCTTGTCGAGAAATTGGCGTTTAACGCGATAAAAAGGTTTAGTGCGTTCTGAATACGGGCTAGGTTACCAAAAGTAAAAAAGTGAACTAAATAAGGCAAGGAGTCGTTTTTATTGTTTAAAACACGATTTCTCGAGCAGAATATGCTTTTTCAAAAAAGCCATGTTCCCATGGCGAGAGACTCATTTTCTGTGAGGAAATGCATTAAAAGGAGGGATTTCATCAGAAACACTATAAATTCATATTGTACGTGTCTGAAAACGCACAGAACCTTGAAATAGAAGGTTTTTCACCAAAAAACACATTGGTGAAAACCCTATTTTAAGGCTTTGAGTGTTTGCACACATGTACAACAGGCATGTTTAAACTATAACGATTTTAGTGAAATCATGTTTCTCTCGAGGAGAAAACGCGTTTAAAGCCATAAAAAGATTTCACTGTGTTTTGGCATTGGAACAAGCTACCAACAACTTAAACAATGATCAGAACTGGAGAAATTACACATTGACATTGGGTGAAAACACGTAACTCTTAAGGACGTGTTGCAGACTTGTTGAATAGATTAATGTTTCTTGTTTTGTTTGTTTTTGATGAAATTGTGCTTTTCTTGTCGAGAAAAGGCGTTTAACGCGATAAAAAGGTTTAGTGCGTTCTGAATACGGGTTAGGTTACCAAAAGTAAAAATGTGAACTAAATAAGGCCGGGAGTCGTTTTTATTGTTTAAAACACGATTTCTCGAGCAGAATATGCTTTTTCAAAAAAGCCATGTTCCCATGGCGAGAGACTCATTTTCCGTGAGAAAATGCATTTAAAGGAGGGATTTCATCAGAAACACTATAAATTCATATTGTACTTGTCTGAAAACGCACAGAACCTTGAAATAGAAGGTTTCTCACCAAAAAACACATTGGTGAAAACCCTATTTTAAGGCTTTGAGTGTTTGCACACATGTACAACAGGCATGTTTAAACTATAACGATTTTAGTGAAATCATGTTTCTCTCGAGGAGAAAACGCGTTTAAAGCCATAAAAAGATTTCACTGTGTTTTGGCATTGGACCAAGCTACCAACAACTTAAACAATGATCAGAACTGGAGAAATTACACATTGACATTGGGTGAAAACACGTAACTCTTAAGGACGTGTTGCAGACTTGTTGAATAGATTAATGTTTCTTGTTTTGTTTGTTTTTGATGAAATTGTGCTTTTCTTGTCGAGAAATTGGCGTTTAACGCGATAAAAAGGTTTAGTGCGTTCTGAATACGGGCTAGGTTACCAAAAGTAAAAAAGTGAACTAAATAAGGCCGGGAGTCGTTTTTATTGTTTAAAACACGATTTCTCGAGCAGAATATGCTTTTTCAAAAAAGCCATGTTCCCATGGCGAGAGACTCATTTTCTGTGAGGAAATGCATTAAAAGGAGGGATTTCATCAGAAACACTATAAATTCATATTGTACGTGTCTGAAAACGCACAGAACCTTGAAATAGAAGGTTTTTCACCAAAAAACACATTGGTGAAAACCCTATTTTAAGGCTTTGAGTGTTTGCACACATGTACAACAGGCATGTTTAAACTATAACGTTTTTAGTGAAATCATGTTTCTCTCGAGGAGAAAACGCGTTTAAAGCCATAAAAAGATTTCACTGTGTTTTGGCATTGGAACAAGCTACCAACAACTTAAACAATGATCAGAACTGGAGAAATTACACATTGACATTGGGTGAAAACACGTAACTCTTAAGGACGTGTTGCAGACTTGTTGAATAGATTAATGTTTCTTGTTTTGTTTGTTTTTGATGAAATTGTGCTTTTCTTGTCGAGAAATTGGCGTTTAACGCGATAAAAAGGTTTAGTGCGTTCTGAATACGGGCTAGGTTACCAAAAGTAAAAAAGTGAACTAAATAAGGCCGGGAGTCGTTTTTATTGTTTAAAACACGATTTCTCGAGCAGAATATGCTTTTTCAAAAAAGCCATGTTCCCATGGCGAGAGACTCATTTTCTGTGAGGAAATGCATTAAAAGGAGGGATTTCATCAGAAACACTATAAATTCATATTGTACGTGTCTGAAAACGCACAGAACCTTGAAATAGAAGGTTTTTCACCAAAAAACACATTGGTGAAAACCCTATTTTAAGGCTTTGAGTGTTTGCACACATGTACAACAGGCATGTTTAAACTATAACGTTTTTAGTGAAATCATGTTTCTCTCGAGGAGAAAACGCGTTTAAAGCCATAAAAAGATTTCACTGTGTTTTGGCATTGGAACAAGCTACCAACAACTTAAACAATGATCAGAACTGGAGAAATTACACATTGACATTGGGTGAAAACACGTAACTCTTAAGGACGTGTTGCAGACTTGTTGAATAGATTAATGTTTCTTGTTTTGTTTGTTTTTGATGAAATTGTGCTTTTCTTGTCGAGAAATTGGCGTTTAACGCGATAAAAAGGTTTAGTGCGTTCTGAATACGGGCTAGGTTACCAAAAGTAAAAAAGTGAACTAAATAAGGCCGGGAGTCGTTTTTATTGTTTAAAACACGATTTCTCGAGCAGAATATGCTTTTTCAAAAAAGCCATGTTCCCATGGCGAGAGACTCATTTTCTGTGAGGAAATGCATTAAAAGGAGGGATTTCATCAGAAACACTATAAATTCATATTGTACGTGTCTGAAAACGCACAGAACCTTGAAATAGAAGGTTTTTCACCAAAAAACACATTGGTGAAAACCCTATTTTAAGGCTTTGAGTGTTTGCACACATGTACAACAGGCATGTTTAAACTATAACGTTTTTAGTGAAATCATGTTTCTCTCGAGGAGAAAACGCGTTTAAAGCCATAAAAAGATTTCACTGTGTTTTGGCATTGGAACAAGCTACCAACAACTTAAACAATGATCAGAACTGGAGAAATTACACATTGACATTGGGTGAAAACACGTAACTCTTAAGGACGTGTTGCAGACTTGTTGAATAGATTAATGTTTCTTGTTTTGTTTGTTTTTGATGAAATTGTGCTTTTCTTGTCGAGAAATTGGCGTTTAACGCGATAAAAAGGTTTAGTGCGTTCTGAATACGGGCTAGGTTACCAAAAGTAAAAAAAGTGAACTAAATAAGGCCGGGAGTCGTTTTTATTGTTTAAAACACGATTTCTCGAGCAGAATATGCTTTTTCAAAAAAGCCATGTTCCCATGGCGAGAGACTCATTTTCTGTGAGGAAATGCATTAAAAGGAGGGATTTCATCAGAAACACTATAAATTCATATTGTACGTGTCTGAAAACGCACAGAACCTTGAAATAGAAGGTTTTTCACCAAAAAACACATTGGTGAAAACCCTATTTTAAGGCTTTGAGTGTTTGCACACATGTACAACAGGCATGTTTAAACTATAACGATTTTAGTGAAATCATGTTTCTCTCGAGGAGAAAACGCGTTTAAAGCCATAAAAAGATTTCACTGTGTTTTGGCATTGGACCAAGCTACCAACAACTTAAACAATGATCAGAACTGGAGAAATTACACATTGACATTGGGTGAAAACACGTAACTCTTAAGGACGTGTTGCAGACTTGTTGAATAGATTAATGTTTCTTGTTTTGTTTGTTTTTGATGAAATTGTGCTTTTCTTGTCGAGAAATTGGCGTTTAACGCGATAAAAAGGTTTAGTGCGTTCTGAATACGGGCTAGGTTACCAAAAGTAAAAAAGTGAACTAAATAAGGCAAGGAGTCGTTTTTATTGTTTAAAACACGATTTCTCGAGCAGAATATGCTTTTTCAAAAAAGCCATGTTCCCATGGCGAGAGACTCATTTTCTGTGAGGAAATGCATTAAAAGGAGGGATTTCATCAGAAACACTATAAATTCATATTGTACGTGTCTGAAAACGCACAGAACCTTGAAATAGAAGGTTTTTCACCAAAAAACACATTGGTGAAAACCCTATTTTAAGGCTTTGAGTGTTTGCACACATGTACAACAGGCATGTTTAAACTATAACGATTTTAGTGAAATCATGTTTCTCTCGAGGAGAAAACGCGTTTAAAGCCATAAAAAGATTTCACTGTGTTTTGGCATTGGAACAAGCTACCAACAACTTAAACAATGATCAGAACTGGAGAAATTACACATTGACATTGGGTGAAAACACGTAACTCTTAAGGACGTGTTGCAGACTTGTTGAATAGATTAATGTTTCTTGTTTTGTTTGTTTTTGATGAAATTGTGCTTTTCTTGTCGAGAAATTGGCGTTTAACGCGATAAAAAGGTTTAGTGCGTTCTGAATACGGGTTAGGTTACCAAAAGTAAAAATGTGAACTAAATAAGGCCGGGAGTCGTTTTTATTGTTTAAAACACGATTTCTCGAGCAGAATATGCTTTTTCAAAAAAGCCATGTTCCCATGGCGAGAGACTCATTTTCCGTGAGAAAATGCATTTAAAGGAGGGATTTCATCAGAAACACTATAAATTCATATTGTACTTGTCTGAAAACGCACAGAACCTTGAAATAGAAGGTTTCTCACCAAAAAACACATTGGTGAAAACCCTATTTTAAGGCTTTGAGTGTTTGCACACATTTACAACAGGCATGTTTAAACTATAACGATTTTAGTGAAATCATGTTTCTCTCGAGGAGAAAACGCGTTTAAAGCCATAAAAAGATTTCACTGTGTTTTGGCATTGGACCAAGCTACCAACAACTTAAACAATGATCAGAACTGGAGAAATTACACATTGACATTGGGTGAAAACACGTAACTCTTAAGGACGTGTTGCAGACTTGTTGAATAGATTAATGTTTCTTGTTTTGTTTGTTTTTGATGAAATTGTGCTTTTCTTGTCGAGAAATTGGCGTTTAACGCGATAAAAAGGTTTAGTGCGTTCTGAATACGGGCTAGGTTACCAAAAGTAAAAAAGTGAACTAAATAAGGCCGGGAGTCGTTTTTATTGTTTAAAACACGATTTCTCGAGCAGAATATGCTTTTTCAAAAAAGCCATGTTCCCATGGCGAGAGACTCATTTTCTGTGAGGAAATGCATTAAAAGGAGGGATTTCATCAGAAACACTATAAATTCATATTGTACGTGTCTGAAAACGCACAGAACCTTGAAATAGAAGGTTTTTCACCAAAAAACACATTGGTGAAAACCCTATTTTAAGGCTTTGAGTGTTTGCACACATGTACAACAGGCATGTTTAAACTATAACGTTTTTAGTGAAATCATGTTTCTCTCGAGGAGAAAACGCGTTTAAAGCCATAAAAAGATTTCACTGTGTTTTGGCATTGGACCAAGCTACCAACAACTTAAACAATGATCAGAACTGGAGAAATTACACATTGACATTGGGTGAAAACACGTAACTCTTAAGGACGTGTTGCAGACTTGTTGAATAGATTAATGTTTCTTGTTTTGTTTGTTTTTGATGAAATTGTGCTTTTCTTGTCGAGAAATTGGCGTTTAACGCGATAAAAAGGTTTAGTGCGTTCTGAATACGGGCTAGGTTACCAAAAGTAAAAAAGTGAACTAAATAAGGCAAGGAGTCGTTTTTATTGTTTAAAACACGATTTCTCGAGCAGAATATGCTTTTTCAAAAAAGCCATGTTCCCATGGCGAGAGACTCATTTTCTGTGAGGAAATGCATTAAAAGGAGGGATTTCATCAGAAACACTATAAATTCATATTGTACGTGTCTGAAAACGCACAGAACCTTGAAATAGAAGGTTTCTCACCAAAAAACACATTGGTGAAAACCCTATTTTAAGGCTTTGAGTGTTTGCACACATGTACAACAGGCATGTTTAAACTATAACGATTTTAGTGAAATCATGTTTCTCTCGAGGAGAAAACGCGTTTAAAGCCATAAAAAGATTTCACTGTGTTTTGGCATTGGACCAAGCTACCAACAACTTAAACAATGATCAGAACTGGAGAAATTACACATTGACATTGGGTGAAATCATGTAACTCTTAAGGACGTGTTGCAGGCTTGTTGAATGGATTCATTTTTCTTGTTTTGTTTGTTTTGGATGAAATTGTGCTTTTCTTGTCGAGAAATTGGCGTTTAACGCGATAAAAAGGTTTAGTGCGTTCTGAATACGGGCTAGGTTACCAAAAGTAAAAAAGTGAACTAAATAAGGCCGGGAGTCGTTTTTATTGTTTAAAAAACGATTTCTCGAGCAGAATATGCTTTTTCAAAAAAGCCATGTTCCCATGGCGAGAGATTCATTTTCTGTGAGGAAATGCATTAAAAGGAGGGATTTCATCAGAAACACTATAAATTCATATTGTACGTGTCTGAAAACGCACAGAACCTTGAAATAGAAGGTTTCTCACCAAAAAACACATTGGTGAAAACCCTATTTTAAGGCTTTGAGTGTTTGCACACATGTACAACAGGCATGTTTAAACTATAACGATTTTAGTGAAATCATGTTTCTCTCGAGGAGAAAACGCGTTTAAAGCCATAAAAAGATTTCACTGTGTTTTGGCATTGGACCAAGCTACCAACAACTTAAACAATGATCAGAACTGGAGAAATTACACATTGACATTGGGTGAAATCATGTAACTCTTAAGGACGTGTTGCAGACTTGTTGAATAGATTAATGTTTCTTGTTTTGTTTGTTTTTGATGAAATTGTGCTTTTCTTGTCGAGAAAAGGCGTTTAACGCGATAAAAAGGTTTAGTGCGTTCTGAATACGGGTTAGGTTACCAAAAGTAAAAATGTGAACTAAATAAGGCCGGGAGTCGTTTTTATTGTTTAAAACACGATTTCTCGAGCAGAATATGCTTTTTCAAAAAAGCCATGTTCCCATGGCGAGAGACTCATTTTCTGTGAGAAAATGCATTTAAAGGAGGGATTTCATCAGAAACACTATAAATTCATATTGTACTTGTCTGAAAACGCACAGAACCTTGAAATAGAAGGTTTCTCACCAAAAAACACATTGGTGAAAACCCTATTTTAAGGCTTTGAGTGTTTGCACACATTTACAACAGGCATGTTTAAACTATAACGATTTTAGTGAAATCATGTTTCTCTCGAGGAGAAAACGCGTTTAAAGCCATAAAAAGATTTCACTGTGTTTTGGCATTGGACCAAGCTACCAACAACTTAAACAATGATCAGAACTGGAGAAATTACACATTGACATTGGGTGAAATCATGTAACTCTTAAGGACGTGTTGCAGACTTGTTGAATAGATTAATGTTTCTTGTTTTGTTTGTTTTGGATGAAATTGTGCTTTTCTTGTCGAGAAATTGGCGTTTAACGCGATAAAAAGGTTTAGTGCGTTCTGAATACGGGCTAGGTTACCAAAAGTAAAAAAGTGAACTAAATAAGGCCGGGAGTCGTTTTTATTGTTTAAAACACGATTTCTCGAGCAGAATATGCTTTTTCAAAAAAGCCATGTTCCCATGGCGAGAGACTCATTTTCTGTGAGGAAATGCATTAAAAGGAGGGATTTCATCAGAAACACTATAAATTCATATTGTACGTGTCTGAAAACGCACAGAACCTTGAAATAGAAGGTTTCTCACCAAAAAACACATTGGTGAAAACCCTATTTTAAGGCTTTGAGTGTTTGCACACATGTACAACAGGCATGTTTAAACTATAACGATTTTAGTGAAATCATGTTTCTCTCGAGGAGAAAACGCGTTTAAAGCCATAAAAAGATTTCACTGTGTTTTGGCATTGGACCAAGCTACCAACAACTTAAACAATGATCAGAACTGGAGAAATTACACATTGACATTGGGTGAAATCATGTAACTCTTAAGGACGTGTTGCAGGCTTGTTGAATGGATTCATTTTTCTTGTTTTGTTTGTTTTGGATGAAATTGTGCTTTTCTTGTCGAGAAAATGGCGTTTAACGCGATAAAAAGGTTTAGTGCGTTCTGAATACGGGCTAGGTTACCAAAAGTAAAAAAGTGAACTAAATAAGGCCGGGAGTCGTTTTTATTGTTTAAAAAACGATTTCTCGAGCAGAATATGCTTTTTCAAAAAAGCCATGTTCCCATGGCGAGAGATTCATTTTCTGTGAGGAAATGCATTAAAAGGAGGGATTTCATCAGAAACACTATAAATTCATATTGTACGTGTCTGAAAACGCACAGAACCTTGAAATAGAAGGTTTCTCACCAAAAAACACATTGGTGAAAACCCTATTTTAAGGCTTTGAGTGTTTGCACACATGTACAACAGGCATGTTTAAACTATAACGATTTTAGTGAAATCATGTTTCTCTCGAGGAGAAAACGCGTTTAAAGCCATAAAAAGATTTCACTGTGTTTTGGCATTGGACCAAGCTACCAACAACTTAAACAATGATCAGAACTGGAGAAATTACACATTGACATTGGGTGAAATCATGTAACTCTTAAGGACGTGTTGCAGACTTGTTGAATAGATTAATGTTTCTTGTTTTGTTTGTTTTTGATGAAATTGTGCTTTTCTTGTCGAGAAAAGGCGTTTAACGCGATAAAAAGGTTTAGTGCGTTCTGAATACGGGTTAGGTTACCAAAAGTAAAAATGTGAACTAAATAAGGCCGGGAGTCGTTTTTATTGTTTAAAACACGATTTCTCGAGCAGAATATGCTTTTTCAAAAAAGCCATGTTCCCATGGCGAGAGACTCATTTTCTGTGAGAAAATGCATTTAAAGGAGGGATTTCATCAGAAACACTATAAATTCATATTGTACTTGTCTGAAAACGCACAGAACCTTGAAATAGAAGGTTTCTCACCAAAAAACACATTGGTGAAAACCCTATTTTAAGGCTTTGAGTGTTTGCACACATTTACAACAGGCATGTTTAAACTATAACGATTTTAGTGAAATCATGTTTCTCTCGAGGAGAAAACGCGTTTAAAGCCATAAAAAGATTTCACTGTGTTTTGGCATTGGACCAAGCTACCAACAACTTAAACAATGATCAGAACTGGAGAAATTACACATTGACATTGGGTGAAAACACGTAACTCTTAAGGACGTGTTGCAGACTTGTTGAATAGATTAATGTTTCTTGTTTTGTTTGTTTTTGATGAAATTGTGCTTTTCTTGTCGAGAAATTGGCGTTTAACGCGATAAAAAGGTTTAGTGCGTTCTGAATACGGGCTAGGTTACCAAAAGTAAAAAAGTGAACTAAATAAGGCAAGGAGTCGTTTTTATTGTTTAAAACACGATTTCTCGAGCAGAATATGCTTTTTCAAAAAAGCCATGTTCCCATGGCGAGAGACTCATTTTCTGTGAGGAAATGCATTAAAAGGAGGGATTTCATCAGAAACACTATAAATTCATATTGTACGTGTCTGAAAACGCACAGAACCTTGAAATAGAAGGTTTCTCACCAAAAAACACATTGGTGAAAACCCTATTTTAAGGCTTTGAGTGTTTGCACACATGTACAACAGGCATGTTTAAACTATAACGATTTTAGTGAAATCATGTTTCTCTCGAGGAGAAAACGCGTTTAAAGCCATAAAAAGATTTCACTGTGTTTTGGCATTGGACCAAGCTACCAACAACTTAAACAATGATCAGAACTGGAGAAATTACACATTGACATTGGGTGAAATCATGTAACTCTTAAGGACGTGTTGCAGGCTTGTTGAATGGATTCATTTTTCTTGTTTTGTTTGTTTTGGATGAAATTGTGCTTTTCTTGTCGAGAAATTGGCGTTTAACGCGATAAAAAGGTTTAGTGCGTTCTGAATACGGGCTAGGTTACCAAAAGTAAAAAAGTGAACTAAATAAGGCCGGGAGTCGTTTTTATTGTTTAAAAAACGATTTCTCGAGCAGAATATGCTTTTTCAAAAAAGCCATGTTCCCATGGCGAGAGACTCATTTTCTGTGAGGAAATGCATTAAAAGGAGGGATTTCATCAGAAACACTATAAATTCATATTGTACGTGTCTGAAAACGCACAGAACCTTGAAATAGAAGGTTTCTCACCAAAAAACACATTGGTGAAAACCCTATTTTAAGGCTTTGAGTGTTTGCACACATGTACAACAGGCATGTTTAAACTATAACGATTTTAGTGAAATCATGTTTCTCTCGAGGAGAAAACGCGTTTAAAGCCATAAAAAGATTTCACTGTGTTTTGGCATTGGACCAAGCTACCAACAACTTAAACAATGATCAGAACTGGAGAAATTACACATTGACATTGGGTGAAAACACGTAACTCTTAAGGACGTGTTGCAGACTTGTTGAATAGATTAATGTTTCTTGTTTTGTTTGTTTTTGATGAAATTGTGCTTTTCTTGTCGAGAAATTGGCGTTTAACGCGATAAAAAGGTTTAGTGCGTTCTGAATACGGGCTAGGTTACCAAAAGTAAAAAAGTGAACTAAATAAGGCAAGGAGTCGTTTTTATTGTTTAAAACACGATTTCTCGAGCAGAATATGCTTTTTCAAAAAAGCCATGTTCCCATGGCGAGAGACTCATTTTCTGTGAGGAAATGCATTAAAAGGAGGGATTTCATCAGAAACACTATAAATTCATATTGTACGTGTCTGAAAACGCACAGAACCTTGAAATAGAAGGTTTCTCACCAAAAAACACATTGGTGAAAACCCTATTTTAAGGCTTTGAGTGTTTGCACACATGTACAACAGGCATGTTTAAACTATAACGATTTTAGTGAAATCATGTTTCTCTCGAGGAGAAAACGCGTTTAAAGCCATAAAAAGATTTCACTGTGTTTTGGCATTGGACCAAGCTACCAACAACTTAAACAATGATCAGAACTGGAGAAATTACACATTGACATTGGGTGAAATCATGTAACTCTTAAGGACGTGTTGCAGGCTTGTTGAATGGATTCATTTTTCTTGTTTTGTTTGTTTTGGATGAAATTGTGCTTTTCTTGTCGAGAAATTGGCGTTTAACGCGATAAAAAGGTTTAGTGCGTTCTGAATACGGGCTAGGTTACCAAAAGTAAAAAAGTGAACTAAATAAGGCCGGGAGTCGTTTTTATTGTTTAAAAAACGATTTCTCGAGCAGAATATGCTTTTTCAAAAAAGCCATGTTCCCATGGCGAGAGACTCATTTTCTGTGAGGAAATGCATTAAAAGGAGGGATTTCATCAGAAACACTATAAATTCATATTGTACGTGTCTGAAAACGCACAGAACCTTGAAATAGAAGGTTTCTCACCAAAAAACACATTGGTGAAAACCCTATTTTAAGGCTTTGAGTGTTTGCACACATGTACAACAGGCATGTTTAAACTATAACGATTTTAGTGAAATCATGTTTCTCTCGAGGAGAAAACGCGTTTAAAGCCATAAAAAGATTTCACTGTGTTTTGGCATTGGACCAAGCTACCAACAACTTAAACAATGATCAGAACTGGAGAAATTACACATTGACATTGGGTGAAAACACGTAACTCTTAAGGACGTGTTGCAGACTTGTTGAATAGATTAATGTTTCTTGTTTTGTTTGTTTTTGATGAAATTGTGCTTTTCTTGTCGAGAAATTGGCGTTTAACGCGATAAAAAGGTTTAGTGCGTTCTGAATACGGGCTAGGTTACCAAAAGTAAAAAAGTGAACTAAATAAGGCAAGGAGTCGTTTTTATTGTTTAAAACACGATTTCTCGAGCAGAATATGCTTTTTCAAAAAAGCCATGTTCCCATGGCGAGAGACTCATTTTCTGTGAGGAAATGCATTAAAAGGAGGGATTTCATCAGAAACACTATAAATTCATATTGTACGTGTCTGAAAACGCACAGAACCTTGAAATAGAAGGTTTCTCACCAAAAAACACATTGGTGAAAACCCTATTTTAAGGCTTTGAGTGTTTGCACACATGTACAACAGGCATGTTTAAACTATAACGATTTTAGTGAAATCATGTTTCTCTCGAGGAGAAAACGCGTTTAAAGCCATAAAAAGATTTCACTGTGTTTTGGCATTGGACCAAGCTACCAACAACTTAAACAATGATCAGAACTGGAGAAATTACACATTGACATTGGGTGAAATCATGTAACTCTTAAGGACGTGTTGCAGGCTTGTTGAATGGATTCATTTTTCTTGTTTTGTTTGTTTTGGATGAAATTGTGCTTTTCTTGTCGAGAAATTGGCGTTTAACGCGATAAAAAGGTTTAGTGCGTTCTGAATACGGGCTAGGTTACCAAAAGTAAAAAAGTGAACTAAATAAGGCCGGGAGTCGTTTTTATTGTTTAAAAAACGATTTCTCGAGCAGAATATGCTTTTTCAAAAAAGCCATGTTCCCATGGCGAGATTCATTTTCTGTGAGGAAATGCATTAAAAGGAGGGATTTCATCAGAAACACTATAAATTCATATTGTACGTGTCTGAAAACGCACAGAACCTTGAAATAGAAGGTTTCTCACCAAAAAACACATTGGTGAAAACCCTATTTTAAGGCTTTGAGTGTTTGCACACATGTACAACAGGCATGTTTAAACTATAACGATTTTAGTGAAATCATGTTTCTCTCGAGGAGAAAACGCGTTTAAAGCCATAAAAAGATTTCACTGTGTTTTGGCATTGGACCAAGCTACCAACAACTTAAACAATGATCAGAACTGGAGAAATTACACATTGACATTGGGTGAAATCATGTAACTCTTAAGGACGTGTTGCAGACTTGTTGAATAGATTAATGTTTCTTGTTTTGTTTGTTTTTGATGAAATTGTGCTTTTCTTGTCGAGAAAAGGCGTTTAACGCGATGAAAAGGTTTAGTGCGTTCTGAATACGGGTTAGGTTACCAAAAGTAAAAATGTGAACTAAATAAGGCCGGGAGTCGTTTTTATTGTTTAAAACACGATTTCTCGAGCAGAATATGCTTTTTCAAAAAAGCCATGTTCCCATGGCGAGAGACTCATTTTCTGTGAGAAAATGCATTTAAAGGAGGGATTTCATCAGAAACACTATAAATTCATATTGTACTTGTCTGAAAACGCACAGAACCTTGAAATAGAAGGTTTCTCACCAAAAAACACATTGGTGAAAACCCTATTTTAAGGCTTTGAGTGTTTGCACACATTTACAACAGGCATGTTTAAACTATAACGATTTTAGTGAAATCATGTTTCTCTCGAGGAGAAAACGCGTTTAAAGCCATAAAAAGATTTCACTGTGTTTTGGCATTGGACCAAGCTACCAACAACTTAAGCAATGATCAGAACTGGAGAAATTACACATTGACATTGGGTGAAAACACGTAACTCTTAAGGACGTGTTGCAGACTTGTTGAATAGATTAATGTTTCTTGTTTTGTTTGTTTTTGATGAAATTGTGCTTTTCTTGTCGAGAAATTGGCGTTTAACGCGATAAAAAGGTTTAGTGCGTTCTGAATACGGGCTAGGTTACCAAAAGTAAAAAAGTGAACTAAATAAGGCAAGGAGTCGTTTTTATTGTTTAAAACACGATTTCTCGAGCAGAATATGCTTTTTCAAAAAAGCCATGTTCCCATGGCGAGAGACTCATTTTCTGTGAGGAAATGCATTAAAAGGAGGGATTTCATCAGAAACACTATAAATTCATATTGTACGTGTCTGAAAACGCACAGAACCTTGAAATAGAAGGTTTCTCACCAAAAAACACATTGGTGAAAACCCTATTAAGGCTTTGAGTGTTTGCACACATGTACAACAGGCATGTTTAAACTATAACGATTTTAGTGAAATCATGTTTCTCTCGAGGAGAAAACGCGTTTAAAGCCATAAAAAGATTTCACTGTGTTTTGGCATTGGACCAAGCTACCAACAACTTAAACAATGATCAGAACTGGAGAAATTACACATTGACATTGGGTGAAATCATGTAACTCTTAAGGACGTGTTGCAGACTTGTTGAATAGATTAATGTTTCTTGTTTTGTTTGTTTTTGATGAAATTGTGCTTTTCTTGTCGAGAAAAGGCGTTTAACGCGATAAAAAGGTTTAGTGCGTTCTGAATACGGGTTAGGTTACCAAAAGTAAAAATGTGAACTAAATAAGGCCGGGAGTCGTTTTTATTGTTTAAAACACGATTTCTCGAGCAGAATATGCTTTTTCAAAAAAGCCATGATCCCATGGCGAGAGACTCATTTTCTGTGAGAAAATGCATTTAAAGGAGGGATTTCATCAGAAACACTATAAATTCATATTGTACTTGTCTGAAAACGCACAGAACCTTGAAATAGAAGGTTTCTCACCAAAAAACACATTGGTGAAAACCCTATTTTAAGGCTTTGAGTGTTTGCACACATTTACAACAGGCATGTTTAAACTATAACGATTTTAGTGAAATCATGTTTCTCTCGAGGAGAAAACGCGTTTAAAGCCATAAAAAGATTTCACTGTGTTTTGGCATTGGACCAAGCTACCAACAACTTAAACAATGATCAGAACTGGAGAAATTACACATTGACATTGGGTGAAAACACGTAACTCTTAAGGACGTGTTGCAGACTTGTTGAATAGATTAATGTTTCTTGTTTTGTTTGTTTTTGATGAAATTGTGCTTTTCTTGTCGAGAAATTGGCGTTTAACGCGATAAAAAGGTTTAGTGCGTTCTGAATACGGGCTAGGTTACCAAAAGTAAAAAAGTGAACTAAATAAGGCAAGGAGTCGTTTTTATTGTTTAAAACACGATTTCTCGAGCAGAATATGCTTTTTCAAAAAAGCCATGTTCCCATGGCGAGAGACTCATTTTCTGTGAGGAAATGCATTAAAAGGAGGGATTTCATCAGAAACACTATAAATTCATATTGTACGTGTCTGAAAACGCACAGAACCTTGAAATAGAAGGTTTCTCACCAAAAAACACATTGGTGAAAACCCTATTTTAAGGCTTTGAGTGTTTGCACACATGTACAACAGGCATGTTTAAACTATAACGATTTTAGTGAAATCATGTTTCTCTCGAGGAGAAAACGCGTTTAAAGCCATAAAAAGATTTCACTGTGTTTTGGCATTGGACCAAGCTACCAACAACTTAAACAATGATCAGAACTGGAGAAATTACACATTGACATTGGGTGAAATCATGTAACTCTTAAGGACGTGTTGCAGGCTTGTTGAATGGATTCATTTTTCTTGTTTTGTTTGTTTTGGATGAAATTGTGCTTTTCTTGTCGAGAAATTGGCGTTTAACGCGATAAAAAGATTTAGTGCGTTCTGAATACGGGCTAGGTTACCAAAAGTAAAAAAGTGAACTAAATAAGGCCGGGAGTCGTTTTTATTGTTTAAAAAACGATTTCTCGAGCAGAATATGCTTTTTCAAAAAAGCCATGTTCCCATGGCGAGAGACTCATTTTCTGTGAGGAAATGCATTAAAAGGAGGGATTTCATCAGAAACACTATAAATTCATATTGTACGTGTCTGAAAACGCACAGAACCTTGAAATAGAAGGTTTCTCACCAAAAAACACATTGGTGAAAACCCTATTTTAAGGCTTTGAGTGTTTGCACACATGTACAACAGGCATGTTTAAACTATAACGATTTTAGTGAAATCATGTTTCTCTCGAGGAGAAAACGCGTTTAAAGCCATAAAAAGATTTCACTGTGTTTTGGCATTGGACCAAGCTACCAACAACTTAAACAATGATCAGAACTGGAGAAATTACACATTGACATTGGGTGAAAACACGTAACTCTTAAGGACGTGTTGCAGACTTGTTGAATAGATTAATGTTTCTTGTTTTGTTTGTTTTTGTTGAAATTGTGCTTTTCTTGTCGAGAAATTGGCGTTTAACGCGATAAAAAGGTTTAGTGCGTTCTGAATACGGGCTAGGTTACCAAAAGTAAAAAAGTGAACTAAATAAGGCAAGGAGTCGTTTTTATTGTTTAAAACACGATTTCTCGAGCAGAATATGCTTTTTCAAAAAAGCCATGTTCCCATGGCGAGAGACTCATTTTCTGTGAGGAAATGCATTAAAAGGAGGGATTTCATCAGAAACACTATAAATTCATATTGTACGTGTCTGAAAACGCACAGAACCTTGAAATAGAAGGTTTCTCACCAAAAAACACATTGGTGAAAACCCTATTTTAAGGCTTTGAGTGTTTGCACACATGTACAACAGGCATGTTTAAACTATAACGATTTTAGTGAAATCATGTTTCTCTCGAGGAGAAAACGCGTTTAAAGCCATAAAAAGATTTCACTGTGTTTTGGCATTGGACCAAGCTACCAACAACTTAAACAATGATCAGAACTGGAGAAATTACACATTGACATTGGGTGAAATCATGTAACTCTTAAGGACGTGTTGCAGGCTTGTTGAATGGATTCATTTTTCTTGTTTTGTTTGTTTTGGATGAAATTGTGCTTTTCTTGTCGAGAAATTGGCGTTTAACGCGATAAAAAGGTTTAGTGCGTTCTGAATACGGGCTAGGTTACCAAAAGTAAAAAAGTGAACTAAATAAGGCCGGGAGTCGTTTTTATTGTTTAAAAAACGATTTCTCGAGCAGAATATGCTTTTTCAAAAAAGCCATGTTCCCATGGCGAGAGACTCATTTTCTGTGAGGAAATGCATTAAAAGGAGGGATTTCATCAGAAACACTATAAATTCATATTGTACGTGTCTGAAAACGCACAGAACCTTGAAATAGAAGGTTTCTCACCAAAAAACACATTGGTGAAAACCCTATTTTAAGGCTTTGAGTGTTTGCACACATGTACAACAGGCATGTTTAAACTATAACGATTTTAGTGAAATCATGTTTCTCTCGAGGAGAAAACGCGTTTAAAGCCATAAAAAGATTTCACTGTGTTTTGGCATTGGACCAAGCTACCAACAACTTAAACAATGATCAGAACTGGAGAAATTACACATTGACATTGGGTGAAAACACGTAACTCTTAAGGACGTGTTGCAGACTTGTTGAATAGATTAATGTTTCTTGTTTTGTTTGTTTTTGATGAAATTGTGCTTTTCTTGTCGAGAAATTGGCGTTTAACGCGATAAAAAGGTTTAGTGCGTTCTGAATACGGGCTAGGTTACCAAAAGTAAAAAAGTGAACTAAATAAGGCAAGGAGTCGTTTTTATTGTTTAAAACACGATTTCTCGAGCAGAATATGCTTTTTCAAAAAAGCCATGTTCCCATGGCGAGAGACTCATTTTCTGTGAGGAAATGCATTAAAAGGAGGGATTTCATCAGAAACACTATAAATTCATATTGTACGTGTCTGAAAACGCACAGAACCTTGAAATAGAAGGTTTCTCACCAAAAAACACATTGGTGAAAACCCTATTTTAAGGCTTTGAGTGTTTGCACACATGTACAACAGGCATGTTTAAACTATAACGATTTTAGTGAAATCATGTTTCTCTCGAGGAGAAAACGCGTTTAAAGCCATAAAAAGATTTCACTGTGTTTTGGCATTGGACCAAGCTACCAACAACTTAAACAATGATCAGAACTGGAGAAATTACACATTGACATTGGGTGAAATCATGTAACTCTTAAGGACGTGTTGCAGGCTTGTTGAATGGATTCATTTTTCTTGTTTTGTTTGTTTTGGATGAAATTGTGCTTTTCTTGTCGAGAAATTGGCGTTTAACGCGATAAAAAGGTTTAGTGCGTTCTGAATACGGGCTAGGTTACCAAAAGTAAAAAAGTGAACTAAATAAGGCCGGGAGTCGTTTTTATTGTTTAAAAAACGATTTCTCGAGCAGAATATGCTTTTTCAAAAAAGCCATGTTCCCATGGCGAGATTCATTTTCTGTGAGGAAATGCATTAAAAGGAGGGATTTCATCAGAAACACTATAAATTCATATTGTACGTGTCTGAAAACGCACAGAACCTTGAAATAGAAGGTTTCTCACCAAAAAACACATTGGTGAAAACCCTATTTTAAGGCTTTGAGTGTTTGCACACATGTACAACAGGCATGTTTAAACTATAACGATTTTAGTGAAATCATGTTTCTCTCGAGGAGAAAACGCGTTTAAAGCCATAAAAAGATTTCACTGTGTTTTGGCATTGGACCAAGCTACCAACAACTTAAACAATGATCAGAACTGGAGAAATTACACATTGACATTGGGTGAAATCATGTAACTCTTAAGGACGTGTTGCAGACTTGTTGAATAGATTAATGTTTCTTGTTTTGTTTGTTTTTGATGAAATTGTGCTTTTCTTGTCGAGAAAAGGCGTTTAACGCGATGAAAAGGTTTAGTGCGTTCTGAATACGGGTTAGGTTACCAAAAGTAAAAATGTGAACTAAATAAGGCCGGGAGTCGTTTTTATTGTTTAAAACACGATTTCTCGAGCAGAATATGCTTTTTCAAAAAAGCCATGTTCCCATGGCGAGAGACTCATTTTCTGTGAGAAAATGCATTTAAAGGAGGGATTTCATCAGAAACACTATAAATTCATATTGTACTTGTCTGAAAACGCACAGAACCTTGAAATAGAAGGTTTCTCACCAAAAAACACATTGGTGAAAACCCTATTTTAAGGCTTTGAGTGTTTGCACACATTTACAACAGGCATGTTTAAACTATAACGATTTTAGTGAAATCATGTTTCTCTCGAGGAGAAAACGCGTTTAAAGCCATAAAAAGATTTCACTGTGTTTTGGCATTGGACCAAGCTACCAACAACTTAAACAATGATCAGAACTGGAGAAATTACACATTGACATTGGGTGAAAACACGTAACTCTTAAGGACGTGTTGCAGACTTGTTGAATAGATTAATGTTTCTTGTTTTGTTTGTTTTTGATGAAATTGTGCTTTTCTTGTCGAGAAATTGGCGTTTAACGCGATAAAAAGGTTTAGTGCGTTCTGAATACGGGCTAGGTTACCAAAAGTAAAAAAGTGAACTAAATAAGGCAAGGAGTCGTTTTTATTGTTTAAAACACGATTTCTCGAGCAGAATATGCTTTTTCAAAAAAGCCATGTTCCCATGGCGAGAGACTCATTTTCTGTGAGGAAATGCATTAAAAGGAGGGATTTCATCAGAAACACTATAAATTCATATTGTACGTGTCTGAAAACGCACAGAACCTTGAAATAGAAGGTTTCTCACCAAAAAACACATTGGTGAAAACCCTATTAAGGCTTTGAGTGTTTGCACACATGTACAACAGGCATGTTTAAACTATAACGATTTTAGTGAAATCATGTTTCTCTCGAGGAGAAAACGCGTTTAAAGCCATAAAAAGATTTCACTGTGTTTTGGCATTGGACCAAGCTACCAACAACTTAAACAATGATCAGAACTGGAGAAATTACACATTGACATTGGGTGAAATCATGTAACTCTTAAGGACGTGTTGCAGACTTGTTGAATAGATTAATGTTTCTTGTTTTGTTTGTTTTTGATGAAATTGTGCTTTTCTTGTCGAGAAAAGGCGTTTAACGCGATAAAAAGGTTTAGTGCGTTCTGAATACGGGTTAGGTTACCAAAAGTAAAAATGTGAACTAAATAAGGCCGGGAGTCGTTTTTATTGTTTAAAACACGATTTCTCGAGCAGAATATGCTTTTTCAAAAAAGCCATGATCCCATGGCGAGAGACTCATTTTCTGTGAGAAAATGCATTTAAAGGAGGGATTTCATCAGAAACACTATAAATTCATATTGTACTTGTCTGAAAACGCACAGAACCTTGAAATAGAAGGTTTCTCACCAAAAAACACATTGGTGAAAACCCTATTTTAAGGCTTTGAGTGTTTGCACACATTTACAACAGGCATGTTTAAACTATAACGATTTTAGTGAAATCATGTTTCTCTCGAGGAGAAAACGCGTTTAAAGCCATAAAAAGATTTCACTGTGTTTTGGCATTGGACCAAGCTACCAACAACTTAAACAATGATCAGAACTGGAGAAATTACACATTGACATTGGGTGAAAACACGTAACTCTTAAGGACGTGTTGCAGACTTGTTGAATAGATTAATGTTTCTTGTTTTGTTTGTTTTTGATGAAATTGTGCTTTTCTTGTCGAGAAATTGGCGTTTAACGCGATAAAAAGGTTTAGTGCGTTCTGAATACGGGCTAGGTTACCAAAAGTAAAAAAGTGAACTAAATAAGGCAAGGAGTCGTTTTTATTGTTTAAAACACGATTTCTCGAGCAGAATATGCTTTTTCAAAAAAGCCATGTTCCCATGGCGAGAGACTCATTTTCTGTGAGGAAATGCATTAAAAGGAGGGATTTCATCAGAAACACTATAAATTCATATTGTACGTGTCTGAAAACGCACAGAACCTTGAAATAGAAGGTTTCTCACCAAAAAACACATTGGTGAAAACCCTATTTTAAGGCTTTGAGTGTTTGCACACATGTACAACAGGCATGTTTAAACTATAACGATTTTAGTGAAATCATGTTTCTCTCGAGGAGAAAACGCGTTTAAAGCCATAAAAAGATTTCACTGTGTTTTGGCATTGGACCAAGCTACCAACAACTTAAACAATGATCAGAACTGGAGAAATTACACATTGACATTGGGTGAAATCATGTAACTCTTAAGGACGTGTTGCAGGCTTGTTGAATGGATTCATTTTTCTTGTTTTGTTTGTTTTGGATGAAATTGTGCTTTTCTTGTCGAGAAATTGGCGTTTAACGCGATAAAAAGATTTAGTGCGTTCTGAATACGGGCTAGGTTACCAAAAGTAAAAAAGTGAACTAAATAAGGCCGGGAGTCGTTTTTATTGTTTAAAAAACGATTTCTCGAGCAGAATATGCTTTTTCAAAAAAGCCATGTTCCCATGGCGAGAGACTCATTTTCTGTGAGGAAATGCATTAAAAGGAGGGATTTCATCAGAAACACTATAAATTCATATTGTACGTGTCTGAAAACGCACAGAACCTTGAAATAGAAGGTTTCTCACCAAAAAACACATTGGTGAAAACCCTATTTTAAGGCTTTGAGTGTTTGCACACATGTACAACAGGCATGTTTAAACTATAACGATTTTAGTGAAATCATGTTTCTCTCGAGGAGAAAACGCGTTTAAAGCCATAAAAAGATTTCACTGTGTTTTGGCATTGGACCAAGCTACCAACAACTTAAACAATGATCAGAACTGGAGAAATTACACATTGACATTGGGTGAAAACACGTAACTCTTAAGGACGTGTTGCAGACTTGTTGAATAGATTAATGTTTCTTGTTTTGTTTGTTTTTGATGAAATTGTGCTTTTCTTGTCGAGAAATTGGCGTTTAACGCGATAAAAAGGTTTAGTGCGTTCTGAATACGGGCTAGGTTACCAAAAGTAAAAAAGTGAACTAAATAAGGCAAGGAGTCGTTTTTATTGTTTAAAACACGATTTCTCGAGCAGAATATGCTTTTTCAAAAAAGCCATGTTCCCATGGCGAGAGACTCATTTTCTGTGAGGAAATGCATTAAAAGGAGGGATTTCATCAGAAACACTATAAATTCATATTGTACGTGTCTGAAAACGCACAGAACCTTGAAATAGAAGGTTTCTCACCAAAAAACACATTGGTGAAAACCCTATTTTAAGGCTTTGAGTGTTTGCACACATGTACAACAGGCATGTTTAAACTATAACGATTTTAGTGAAATCATGTTTCTCTCGAGGAGAAAACGCGTTTAAAGCCATAAAAAGATTTCACTGTGTTTTGGCATTGGACCAAGCTACCAACAACTTAAACAATGATCAGAACTGGAGAAATTACACATTGACATTGGGTGAAATCATGTAACTCTTAAGGACGTGTTGCAGGCTTGTTGAATGGATTCATTTTTCTTGTTTTGTTTGTTTTGGATGAAATTGTGCTTTTCTTGTCGAGAAATTGGCGTTTAACGCGATAAAAAGGTTTAGTGCGTTCTGAATACGGGCTAGGTTACCAAAAGTAAAAAAGTGAACTAAATAAGGCCGGGAGTCGTTTTTATTGTTTAAAAAACGATTTCTCGAGCAGAATATGCTTTTTCAAAAAAGCCATGTTCCCATGGCGAGAGACTCATTTTCTGTGAGGAAATGCATTAAAAGGAGGGATTTCATCAGAAACACTATAAATTCATATTGTACGTGTCTGAAAACGCACAGAACCTTGAAATAGAAGGTTTCTCACCAAAAAACACATTGGTGAAAACCCTATTTTAAGGCTTTGAGTGTTTGCACACATGTACAACAGGCATGTTTAAACTATAACGATTTTAGTGAAATCATGTTTCTCTCGAGGAGAAAACGCGTTTAAAGCCATAAAAAGATTTCACTGTGTTTTGGCATTGGACCAAGCTACCAACAACTTAAACAATGATCAGAACTGGAGAAATTACACATTGACATTGGGTGAAAACACGTAACTCTTAAGGACGTGTTGCAGACTTGTTGAATAGATTAATGTTTCTTGTTTTGTTTGTTTTTGATGAAATTGTGCTTTTCTTGTCGAGAAATTGGCGTTTAACGCGATAAAAAGGTTTAGTGCGTTCTGAATACGGGCTAGGTTACCAAAAGTAAAAAAGTGAACTAAATAAGGCAAGGAGTCGTTTTTATTGTTTAAAACACGATTTCTCGAGCAGAATATGCTTTTTCAAAAAAGCCATGTTCCCATGGCGAGAGACTCATTTTCTGTGAGGAAATGCATTAAAAGGAGGGATTTCATCAGAAACACTATAAATTCATATTGTACGTGTCTGAAAACGCACAGAACCTTGAAATAGAAGGTTTCTCACCAAAAAACACATTGGTGAAAACCCTATTTTAAGGCTTTGAGTGTTTGCACACATGTACAACAGGCATGTTTAAACTATAACGATTTTAGTGAAATCATGTTTCTCTCGAGGAGAAAACGCGTTTAAAGCCATAAAAAGATTTCACTGTGTTTTGGCATTGGACCAAGCTACCAACAACTTAAACAATGATCAGAACTGGAGAAATTACACATTGACATTGGGTGAAATCATGTAACTCTTAAGGACGTGTTGCAGGCTTGTTGAATGGATTCATTTTTCTTGTTTTGTTTGTTTTGGATGAAATTGTGCTTTTCTTGTCGAGAAATTGGCGTTTAACGCGATAAAAAGGTTTAGTGCGTTCTGAATACGGGCTAGGTTACCAAAAGTAAAAAAGTGAACTAAATAAGGCCGGGAGTCGTTTTTATTGTTTAAAAAACGATTTCTCGAGCAGAATATGCTTTTTCAAAAAAGCCATGTTCCCATGGCGAGATTCATTTTCTGTGAGGAAATGCATTAAAAGGAGGGATTTCATCAGAAACACTATAAATTCATATTGTACGTGTCTGAAAACGCACAGAACCTTGAAATAGAAGGTTTCTCACCAAAAAACACATTGGTGAAAACCCTATTTTAAGGCTTTGAGTGTTTGCACACATGTACAACAGGCATGTTTAAACTATAACGATTTTAGTGAAATCATGTTTCTCTCGAGGAGAAAACGCGTTTAAAGCCATAAAAAGATTTCACTGTGTTTTGGCATTGGACCAAGCTACCAACAACTTAAACAATGATCAGAACTGGAGAAATTACACATTGACATTGGGTGAAATCATGTAACTCTTAAGGACGTGTTGCAGACTTGTTGAATAGATTAATGTTTCTTGTTTTGTTTGTTTTTGATGAAATTGTGCTTTTCTTGTCGAGAAAAGGCGTTTAACGCGATGAAAAGGTTTAGTGCGTTCTGAATACGGGTTAGGTTACCAAAAGTAAAAATGTGAACTAAATAAGGCCGGGAGTCGTTTTTATTGTTTAAAACACGATTTCTCGAGCAGAATATGCTTTTTCAAAAAAGCCATGTTCCCATGGCGAGAGACTCATTTTCTGTGAGAAAATGCATTTAAAGGAGGGATTTCATCAGAAACACTATAAATTCATATTGTACTTGTCTGAAAACGCACAGAACCTTGAAATAGAAGGTTTCTCACCAAAAAACACATTGGTGAAAACCCTATTTTAAGGCTTTGAGTGTTTGCACACATTTACAACAGGCATGTTTAAACTATAACGATTTTAGTGAAATCATGTTTCTCTCGAGGAGAAAACGCGTTTAAAGCCATAAAAAGATTTCACTGTGTTTTGGCATTGGACCAAGCTACCAACAACTTAAACAATGATCAGAACTGGAGAAATTACACATTGACATTGGGTGAAAACACGTAACTCTTAAGGACGTGTTGCAGACTTGTTGAATAGATTAATGTTTCTTGTTTTGTTTGTTTTTGATGAAATTGTGCTTTTCTTGTCGAGAAATTGGCGTTTAACGCGATAAAAAGGTTTAGTGCGTTCTGAATACGGGCTAGGTTACCAAAAGTAAAAAAGTGAACTAAATAAGGCAAGGAGTCGTTTTTATTGTTTAAAACACGATTTCTCGAGCAGAATATGCTTTTTCAAAAAAGCCATGTTCCCATGGCGAGAGACTCATTTTCTGTGAGGAAATGCATTAAAAGGAGGGATTTCATCAGAAACACTATAAATTCATATTGTACGTGTCTGAAAACGCACAGAACCTTGAAATAGAAGGTTTCTCACCAAAAAACACATTGGTGAAAACCCTATTAAGGCTTTGAGTGTTTGCACACATGTACAACAGGCATGTTTAAACTATAACGATTTTAGTGAAATCATGTTTCTCTCGAGGAGAAAACGCGTTTAAAGCCATAAAAAGATTTCACTGTGTTTTGGCATTGGACCAAGCTACCAACAACTTAAACAATGATCAGAACTGGAGAAATTACACATTGACATTGGGTGAAAACACGTAACTCTTAAGGACGTGTTGCAGACTTGTTGAATAGATTAATGTTTCTTGTTTTGTTTGTTTTTGATGAAATTGTGCTTTTCTTGTCGAGAAATTGGCGTTTAACGCGATAAAAAGGTTTAGTGCGTTCTGAATACGGGCTAGGTTACCAAAAGTAAAAAAGTGAACTAAATAAGGCAAGGAGTCGTTTTTATTGTTTAAAACACGATTTCTCGAGCAGAATATGCTTTTTCAAAAAAGCCATGTTCCCATGGCGAGAGACTCATTTTCTGTGAGGAAATGCATTAAAAGGAGGGATTTCATCAGAAACACTATAAATTCATATTGTACGTGTCTGAAAACGCACAGAACCTTGAAATAGAAGGTTTCTCACCAAAAAACACATTGGTGAAAACCCTATTTTAAGGCTTTGAGTGTTTGCACACATGTACAACAGGCATGTTTAAACTATAACGATTTTAGTGAAATCATGTTTCTCTCGAGGAGAAAACGCGTTTAAAGCCATAAAAAGATTTCACTGTGTTTTGGCATTGGACCAAGCTACCAACAACTTAAACAATGATCAGAACTGGAGAAATTACACATTGACATTGGGTGAAATCATGTAACTCTTAAGGACGTGTTGCAGGCTTGTTGAATGGATTCATTTTTCTTGTTTTGTTTGTTTTGGATGAAATTGTGCTTTTCTTGTCGAGAAATTGGCGTTTAACGCGATAAAAAGGTTTAGTGCGTTCTGAATACGGGCTAGGTTACCAAAAGTAAAAAAGTGAACTAAATAAGGCCGGGAGTCGTTTTTATTGTTTAAAAAACGATTTCTCGAGCAGAATATGCTTTTTCAAAAAAGCCATGTTCCCATGGCGAGAGACTCATTTTCTGTGAGGAAATGCATTAAAAGGAGGGATTTCATCAGAAACACTATAAATTCATATTGTACGTGTCTGAAAACGCACAGAACCTTGAAATAGAAGGTTTCTCACCAAAAAACACATTGGTGAAAACCCTATTTTAAGGCTTTGAGTGTTTGCACACATTTACAACAGGCATGTTTAAACTATAACGATTTTAGTGAAATCATGTTTCTCTCGAGGAGAAAACGCGTTTAAAGCCATAAAAAGATTTCACTGTGTTTTGGCATTGGACCAAGCTACCAACAACTTAAACAATGATCAGAACTGGAGAAATTACACATTGACATTGGGTGAAATCATGTAACTCTTAAGGACGTGTTGCAGGCTTGTTGAATAGATTCATTTTTCTTGTTTTGTTTGTTTTGGATGAAATTGTGCTTTTCTTGTCGAGAAATTGGCGTTTAACGCGATAAAAAGGTTTAGTGCGTTCTGAATACGGGCTAGGTTACCAAAAGTAAAAAAGTGAACTAAATAAGGCCGGGAGTCGTTTTTATTGTTTAAAACACGATTTCTCGAGCAGAATATGCTTTTTCAAAAAAGCCATGTTCCCATGGCGAGAGACTCATTTTCTGTGAGGAAATGCATTAAAAGGAGGGATTTCATCAGAAACACTATAAATTCATATTGTACTTGGCTGAAAACGCACAGAACCTTGAAATAGAAGGTTTCTCACCAAAAAACACATTGGTGAAAACCCTATTTTAAGGCTTTGAGTGTTTGCACACATTTACAACAGGCATGTTTAAACTATAACGATTTTAGTGAAATCATGTTTCTCTCGAGGAGAAAACGCGTTTAAAGCCATAAAAAGATTTCACTGTGTTTTGGCATTGGACCAAGCTACCAACAACTTAAACAATGATCAGAACTGGAGAAATTACACATTGACATTGGGTGAAAACACGTAACTCTTAAGGACGTGTTGCAGACTTGTTGAATAGATTAATGTTTCTTGTTTTGTTTGTTTTTGATGAAATTGTGCTTTTCTTGTCGAGAAATTGGCGTTTAACGCGATAAAAAGGTTTAGTGCGTTCTGAATACGGGCTAGCTTACCAAAAGTAAAAAAGTGAACTAAATAAGGCAAGGAGTCGTTTTTATTGTTTAAAACACGATTTCTCGAGCAGAATATGCTTTTTCAAAAAAGCCATGTTCCCATGGCGAGAGACTCATTTTCTGTGAGGAAATGCATTAAAAGGAGGGATTTCATCAGAAGCACTATAAATTCATATTGTACGTGTCTGAAAACGCACAGAACCTTGAAATAGAAGGTTTCTCACCAAAAAACACATTGGTGAAAACCCTATTTTAAGGCTTTGAGTGTTTGCACACATGTACAACAGGCATGTTTAAACTATAACGATTTTAGTGAAATCATGTTTCTCTCGAGGAGAAAACGCGTTTAAAGCCATAAAAAGATTTCACTGTGTTTTGGCATTGGACCAAGCTACCAACAACTTAAACAATGATCAGAACTGGAGAAATTACACATTGACATTGGGTGAAATCATGTAACTCTTAAGGACGTGTTGCAGGCTTGTTGAATAGATTCATTTTTCTTGTTTTGTTTGTTTTGGATGAAATTGTGCTTTTCTTGTCGAGAAATTGGCGTTTAACGCGATAAAAAGGTTTAGTGCGTTCTGAATACGGGCTAGGTTACCAAAAGTAAAAAAGTGAACTAAATAAGGCCGGGAGTCGTTTTTATTGTTTAAAAAACGATTTCTCGAGCAGAATATGCTTTTTCAAAAAAGCCATGTTCCCATGGCGAGAGACTCATTTTCTGTGAGGAAATGCATTAAAAGGAGGGATTTCATCAGAAACACTATAAATTCATATTGTACGTGTCTGAAAACGCACAGAACCTTGAAATAGAAGGTTTCTCACCAAAAAACACATTGGTGAAAACCCTATTTTAAGGCTTTGAGTGTTTGCACACATGTACAACAGGCATGTTTAAACTATAACGATTTTAGTGAAATCATGTTTCTCTCGAGGAGAAAACGCGTTTAAAGCCATAAAAAGATTTCACTGTGTTTTGGCATTGGACCAAGCTACCAACAACTTAAACAATGATCAGAACTGGAGAAATCACACATTGACATTGGGTGAAATCATGTAACTCTTAAGGACGTGTTGCAGGCTTGTTGAATAGATTCATTTTTCTTGTTTTGTTTGTTTTGGATGAAATTGTGCTTTTCTTGTCGAGAAATTGGCGTTTAACGCGATAAAAAGGTTTAGTGCGTTCTGAATACGGGCTAGGTTACCAAAAGTAAAAAAGTGAACTAAATAAGGCCGGGAGTCGTTTTTATTGTTTAAAAAACGATTTCTCGAGCAGAATATGCTTTTTCAAAAAAGCCATGTTCCCATGGCGAGAGACTCATTTTCTGTAAGGAAATGCATTAAAAGGAGGGATTTCATCAGAAACACTATAAATTCATATTGTACGTGTCTGAAAACGCACAGAACCTTGAAATAGAAGGTTTCTCACCAAAAAACACATTGGTGAAAACCCTATCTTAAGGCTCTTGAGTGTTTGCACACATGTACAACAGGCATGTTTAAACTATAACGATTTTAGTGAAATCATGTTTCTCTCGAGGAGAAAACGCGTTTAAAGCCATAAAAAGATTTCACTGTGTTTTGGCATTGGACCAAGCTACCAACAACTTAAACAATGATCAGAACTGGAGAAATTACACATTGACATTGGGTGAAATCATGTAACTCTTAAGGACGTGTTGCAGGCTTGTTGAATAGATTCATTTTTCTTGTTTTGTTTGTTTTGGATGAAATTGTGCTTTTCTTGTCGAGAAATTGGCGTTTAACGCGATAAAAAGGTTTAGTGCGTTCTGAATACGGGCTAGGTTACCAAAAGTAAAAAAGTGAACTAAATAAGGCCGGGAGTCGTTTTTATTGTTTAAAACACGATTTCTCGAGCAGAATATGCTTTTTCAAAAAAGCCATGTTCCCATGGCGAGAGACTCATTTTCTGTGAGAAAATGCATTAAAAGGAGGGATTTCATCAGAAACACTATAAATTCATATTGTACGTGTCTGAAAACGCACAGAACCTTGAAATAGAAGGTTTCTCATCAAAAAACACATTGGTGAAAACCCTATTTTAAGGCTTTGAGTGTTTGCACACATGTACAACAGGCATGTTTAAACTATAACGATTTTAGTGAAATCATGTTTCTCTCGAGGAGAAAACGCGTTTAAAGCCATAAAAAGATTTCACTGTGTTTTGGCATTGGACCAAGCTACCAACAACTTAAACAATGATCAGAACTGGAGAAATTACACATTGACATTGGGTGAAAACACGTAACTCTTAAGGACGTGTTGCAGGCTTGTTGAATAGATTAATGTTTCTTGTTTTGTTTGTTTTTGATGAAATTGTGCTTTTCTTGTCGAGAAATTGGCGTTTAACGCGATAAAAAGGTTTAGTGCGTTCTGAATACGGGCTAGGTTACCAAAAGTAAAAAAGTGAACTAAATAAGGCCGGGAGTCGTTTTTATTGTTTAAAACACGATTTCTCGAGCAGAATATGCTTTTTCAAAAAAGCCATGTTCCCATGGCGAGAGACTCATTTTCTGTGAGGAAATGCATTAAAAGGAGGGATTTCATCAGAAACACTATAAATTCATATTGTACGTGTCTGAAAACGCACAGAACCTTGAAATAGAAGGTTTTTCACCAAAAAACACATTGGTGAAAACCCTATTTTAAGGCTTTGAGTGTTTGCACACATGTACAACAGGCATGTTTAAACTATAACGATTTTAGTGAAATCATGTTTCTCTCGAGGAGAAAACGCGTTTAAAGCCATAAAAAGATTTCACTGTGTTTTGGCATTGGACCAAGCTACCAACAACTTAAACAATGATCAGAACTGGAGAAATTACACATTGACATTGGGTGAAATCATGTAACTCTTAAGGACGTGTTGCAGGCTTGTTGAATAGATTCATTTTTCTTGTTTTGTTTGTTTTGGATGAAATTGTGCTTTTCTTGTCGAGAAATTGGCGTTTAACGCGATAAAAAGGTTTAGTGCGTTCTGAATACGGGCTAGGTTACCAAAAGTAAAAAAGTGAACTAAATAAGGCCGGGAGTCGTTTTTATTGTTTAAAACACGATTTCTCGAGCAGAATATGCTTTTTCAAAAAAGCCATGTTCCCATGGCGAGAGACTCATTTTCTGTGAGGAAATGCATTAAAAGGAGGGATTTCATCAGAAACACTATAAATTCATATTGTACGTGTCTGAAAACGCACAGAACCTTGAAATAGAAGGTTTCTCACCAAAAAACACATTGGTGAAAACCCTATTTTAAGGCTTTGAGTGTTTGCACACATGTACAACAGGCATGTTTAAACTATAACGATTTTAGTGAAATCATGTTTCTCTCGAGGAGAAAACGCGTTTAAAGCCATAAAAAGATTTCACTGTGTTTTGGCATTGGACCAAGCTACCAACAACTTAAACAATGATCAGAACTGGAGAAATTACACATTGACATTGGGTGAAATCATGTAACTCTTAAGGACGTGTTGCAGGCTTGTTGAATAGATTCATTTTTCTTGTTTTGTTTGTTTTGGATGAAATTGTGCTTTTCTTGTCGAGAAATTGGCGTTTAACGCGATAAAAAGGTTTAGTGCGTTCTGAATACGGGCTAGGTTACCAAAAGTACAAATGTGAACTAAATAAGGCCGGGAGTCGTTTTTATTGTTTAAAACACGATTTCTCGAGCAGAATATGCTTTTTCAAAAAAGCCATGTTCCCATGGCGAGAGACTCATTTTCTGTGAGGAAATGCATTAAAAGGAGGGATTTCATCAGAAACACTATAAATTCATATTGTACGTGTCTGAAAACGCACAGAACCTTGAAATAGAAGGTTTCTCACCAAAAAACACATTGGTGAAAACCCTATTTTAAGGCTTTGAGTGTTTGCACACATGTACAACAGGCATGTTTAAACTATAACGATTTTAGTGAAATCATGTTTCTCTTGAGGAGAAAACGCGTTTAAAGCCATAAAAAGATTTCACTGTGTTTTGGCATTGGACCAAGCTACCAACAACTTAAACAATGATCAGAACTGGAGAAATTACACATTGACATTGGGTGAAATCATGTAACTCTTAAGGACGTGTTGCAGGCTTGTTGAATGGATTCATTTTTCTTGTTTTGTTTGTTTTGGATGAAATTGTGCTTTTTTGTCGAGAAATTGGCGTTTAACGCGATAAAAAGGTTTAGTGCGTTCTGAATACGGGCTAGGTTACCAAAAGTAAAAAAGTGAACTAAATAAGGCCGGGAGTCGTTTTTATTGTTTAAAACACGATTTCTCGAGCAGAATATGCTTTTTCAAAAAAGCCATGTTCCCATGGCGAGAGACTCATTTTCTGTGAGGAAATGCATTAAAAGGAGGGATTTCATCAGAAACACTATAAATTCATATTGTACGTGTCTGAAAACGCACAGAACCTTGAAATAGAAGGTTTCTCACCAAAAAACACATTGGTGAAAACCCTATTTTAAGGCTTTGAGTGTTTGCACACATGTACAACAGGCATATTTAAACTATAACGATTTTAGTGAAATCATGTTTCTCTCGAGGAGAAAACGCGTTTAAAGCCATAAAAAGATTTCACTGTGTTTTGGCATTGGAACAAGCTACCAACAACTTAAACAATGATCAGAACTGGAGAAATTACACATTGACATTGGGTGAAAACACGTAACTCTTAAGGACGTGTTGCAGACTTGTTGAATAGATTAATGTTTCTTGTTTTGTTTGTTTTGGATGAAATTGTGCTTTTCTTGTCGAGAAATTGGCGTTTAACGCGATAAAAAGGTTTAGTGCGTTCTGAATACGGGCTAGGTTACCAAAAGTAAAAAAGTGAACTAAATAAGGCCGGGAGTCGTTTTTATTGTTTAAAAAACGATTTCTCGAGCAGAATATGCTTTTTCAAAAAAGCCATGTTCCCATGGCGAGAGACTCATTTTCTGTGAGGAAATGCATTAAAAGGAGGGATTTCATCAGAAACACTATAAATTCATATTGTACGTGTCTGAAAACGCACAGAACCTTGAAATAGAAGGTTTCTCACCAAAAAACACATTGGTGAAAACCCTATTTTAAGGCTTTGAGTGTTTGCACACATGTACAACAGGCATGTTTAAACTATAACGATTTTAGTGAAATCATGTTTCTCTCGAGGAGAAAACGCGTTTAAAGCCATAAAAAGATTTCACTGTGTTTTGGCATTGGACCAAGCTACCAACAACTTAAACAATGATCAGAACTGGAGAAATTACACATTGACATTGGGTGAAATCATGTAACTCTTAAGGACGTGTTGCAGGCTTGTTGAATAGATTCATTTTTCTTGTTTTGTTTGTTTTGGATGAAATTGTGCTTTTCTTGTCGAGAAATTGGCGTTTAACGCGATAAAAAGGTTTAGTGCGTTCTGAATACGGGCTAGGTTACCAAAAGTAAAAAAGTGAACTAAATAAGGCCGGGAGTCGTTTTTATTGTTTAAAAAACGATTTCTCGAGCAGAATATGTTTTTTCAAAAAAGCCATGTTCCCATGGCGAGAGACTCATTTTCTGTGAGGAAATGCATTAAAAGGAGGGATTTCATCAGAAACACTATAAATTCATATTGTACGTGTCTGAAAACGCACAGAACCTTGAAATAGAAGGTTTCTCACCAAAAAACACATTGGTGAAAACCCTATCTTAAGGCTCTGAGTGTTTGCACACATGTACAACAGGCATGTTTAAACTATAACGATTTTAGTGAAATCATGTTTCTCTCGAGGAGAAAACGCGTTTAAAGCCATAAAAAGATTTCACTGTGTTTTGGCATTGGACCAAGCTACCAACAACTTAAACAATGATCAGAACTGGAGAAATTACACATTGACATTGGGTGAAATCATGTAACTCTTAAGGACGTGTTGCAGGCTTGTTGAATAGATTCATTTTTCTTGTTTTGTTTGTTTTGGATGAAATTGTGCTTTTCTTGTCGAGAAATTGGCGTTTAACGCGATAAAAAGGTTTAGTGCGTTCTGAATACGGGCTAGGTTACCAAAAGTAAAAAAGTGAACTAAATAAGGCCGGGAGTCGTTTTTATTGTTTAAAACACGATTTCTCGAGCAGAATATGCTTTTTCAAAAAAGCCATGTTCCCATGGCGAGAGACTCATTTTCTGTGAGAAAATGCATTAAAAGGAGGGATTTCATCAGAAACACTATAAATTCATATTGTACGTGTCTGAAAACGCACAGAACCTTGAAATAGAAGGTTTCTCATCAAAAAACACATTGGTGAAAACCCTATTTTAAGGCTTTGAGTGTTTGCACACATGTACAACAGGCATGTTTAAACTATAACGATTTTAGTGAAATCATGTTTCTCTCGAGGAGAAAACGCGTTTAAAGCCATAAAAAGATTTCACTGTGTTTTGGCATTGGACCAAGCTACCAACAACTTAAACAATGATCAGAACTGGAGAAATTACACATTGACATTGGGTGAAAACACGTAACTCTTAAGGACGTGTTGCAGACTTGTTGAATAGATTAATGTTTCTTGTTTTGTTTGTTTTTGATGAAATTGTGCTTTTCTTGTCGAGAAATTGGCGTTTAACACGATAAAAAGGTTTAGTGCGTTCTGAATACGGGCTAGGTTACCAAAAGTAAAAAAGTGAACTAAATAAGGCAAGGAGTCGTTTTTATTGTTTAAAACACGATTTCTCGAGCAGAATATGCTTTTTCAAAAAAGCCATGTTCCCATGGCGAGAGACTCATTTTCTGTGAGGAAATGCATTAAAAGGAGGGATTTCATCAGAAACACTATAAATTCATATTGTACGTGTCTGAAAACGCACAGAACCTTGAAATAGAAGGTTTCTCACCAAAAAACACATTGGTGAAAACCCTATTTTAAGGCTTTGAGTGTTTGCACACATGTACAACAGGCATGTTTAAACTATAACGATTTTAGTGAAATCATGTTTCTCTCGAGGAGAAAACGCGTTTAAAGCCATAAAAAGATTTCACTGTGTTTTGGCATTGGACCAAGCTACCAACAACTTAAACAATGATCAGAACTGGAGAAATTACACATTGACATTGGGTGAAATCATGTAACTCTTAAGGACGTGTTGCAGGCTTGTTGAATAGATTCATTTTTCTTGTTTTGTTTGTTTTGGATGAAATTGTGCTTTTCTTGTCGAGAAATTGGCGTTTAACGCGATAAAAAGGTTTAGTGCGTTCTGAATACGGGCTAGGTTACCAAAAGTAAAAATGTGAACTAAATAAGGCCGGGAGTCGTTTTTATTGTTTAAAACACGATTTCTCGAGCAGAATATGCTTTTTCAAAAAAGCCATGTTCCCATGGCGAGAGACTCATTTTCTGTGAGGAAATGCATTAAAAGGAGGGATTTCATCAGAAACACTATAAATTCATATTGTACGTGTCTGAAAACGCACAGAACCTTGAAATAGAAGGTTTTTCACCAAAAAACACATTGGTGAAAACCCTATTTTAAGGCTTTGAGTGTTTGCACACATGTACAACAGGCATGTTTAAACTATAACGTTTTTAGTGAAATCATGTTTCTCTCGAGGAGAAAACGCGTTTAAAGCCATAAAAAGATTTCACTGTGTTTTGGCATTGGAACAAGCTACCAACAACTTAAACAATGATCAGAACTGGAGAAATTACACATTGACATTGGGTGAAAACACGTAACTCTTAAGGACGTGTTGCAGACTTGTTGAATAGATTAATGTTTCTTGTTTTGTTTGTTTTTGATGAAATTGTGCTTTTCTTGTCGAGAAATTGGCGTTTAACGCGATAAAAAGGTTTAGTGCGTTCTGAATACGGGCTAGGTTACCAAAAGTAAAAAAGTGAACTAAATAAGGCCGGGAGTCGTTTTTATTGTTTAAAACACGATTTCTCGAGCAGAATATGCTTTTTCAAAAAAGCCATGTTCCCATGGCGAGAGACTCATTTTCTGTGAGGAAATGCATTAAAAGGAGGGATTTCATCAGAAACACTATAAATTCATATTGTACGTGTCTGAAAACGCACAGAACCTTGAAATAGAAGGTTTCTCACCAAAAAACACATTGGTGAAAACCCTATTTTAAGGCTTTGAGTGTTTGCACACATGTACAACAGGCATATTTAAACTATAACGATTTTAGTGAAATCATGTTTCTCTCGAGGAGAAAACGCGTTTAAAGCCATAAAAAGATTTCACTGTGTTTTGGCATTGGAACAAGCTACCAACAACTTAAACAATGATCAGAACTGGAGAAATTACACATTGACATTGGGTGAAAACACGTAACTCTTAAGGACGTGTTGCAGACTTGTTGAATAGATTAATGTTTCTTGTTTTGTTTGTTTTGGATGAAATTGTGCTTTTCTTGTCGAGAAATTGGCGTTTAACGCGATAAAAAGGTTTAGTGCGTTCTGAATACGGGCTAGGTTACCAAAAGTAAAAAAGTGAACTAAATAAGGCCGGGAGTCGTTTTTATTGTTTAAAAAACGATTTCTCGAGCAGAATATGCTTTTTCAAAAAAGCCATGTTCCCATGGCGAGAGACTCATTTTCTGTGAGGAAATGCATTAAAAGGAGGGATTTCATCAGAAACACTATAAATTCATATTGTACGTGTCTGAAAACGCACAGAACCTTGAAATAGAAGGTTTCTCACCAAAAAACACATTGGTGAAAACCCTATTTTAAGGCTTTGAGTGTTTGCACACATGTACAACAGGCATGTTTAAACTATAACGATTTTAGTGAAATCATGTTTCTCTCGAGGAGAAAACGCGTTTAAAGCCATAAAAAGATTTCACTGTGTTTTGGCATTGGACCAAGCTACCAACAACTTAAACAATGATCAGAACTGGAGAAATTACACATTGACATTGGGTGAAATCATGTAACTCTTAAGGACGTGTTGCAGGCTTGTTGAATAGATTCATTTTTCTTGTTTTGTTTGTTTTGGATGAAATTGTGCTTTTCTTGTCGAGAAATTGGCGTTTAACGCGATAAAAAGGTTTAGTGCGTTCTGAATACGGGCTAGGTTACCAAAAGTAAAAAAGTGAACTAAATAAGGCCGGGAGTCGTTTTTATTGTTTAAAAAACGATTTCTCGAGCAGAATATGCTTTTTCAAAAAAGCCATGTTCCCATGGCGAGAGACTCATTTTCTGTGAGGAAATGCATTAAAAGGAGGGATTTCATCAGAAACACTATAAATTCATATTGTACGTGTCTGAAAACGCACAGAACCTTGAAATAGAAGGTTTCTCACCAAAAAACACATTGGTGAAAACCCTATCTTAAGGCTCTGAGTGTTTGCACACATGTACAACAGGCATGTTTAAACTATAACGATTTTAGTGAAATCATGTTTCTCTCGAGGAGAAAACGCGTTTAAAGCCATAAAAAGATTTCACTGTGTTTTGGCATTGGACCAAGCTACCAACAACTTAAACAATGATCAGAACTGGAGAAATTACACATTGACATTGGGTGAAAACACGTAACTCTTAAGGACGTGTTGCAGACTTGTTGAATAGATTAATGTTTCTTGTTTTGTTTGTTTTTGATGAAATTGTGCTTTTCTTGTCGAGAAATTGGCGTTTAACACGATAAAAAGGTTTAGTGCGTTCTGAATACGGGCTAGGTTACCAAAAGTAAAAAAGTGAACTAAATAAGGCAAGGAGTCGTTTTTATTGTTTAAAACACGATTTCTCGAGCAGAATATGCTTTTTCAAAAAAGCCATGTTCCCATGGCGAGAGACTCATTTTCTGTGAGGAAATGCATTAAAAGGAGGGATTTCATCAGAAACACTATAAATTCATATTGTACGTGTCTGAAAACGCACAGAACCTTGAAATAGAAGGTTTCTCACCAAAAAACACATTGGTGAAAACCCTATTTTAAGGCTTTGAGTGTTTGCACACATGTACAACAGGCATGTTTAAACTATAACGATTTTAGTGAAATCATGTTTCTCTCGAGGAGAAAACGCGTTTAAAGCCATAAAAAGATTTCACTGTGTTTTGGCATTGGACCAAGCTACCAACAACTTAAACAATGATCAGAACTGGAGAAATTACACATTGACATTGGGTGAAATCATGTAACTCTTAAGGACGTGTTGCAGGCTTGTTGAATAGATTCATTTTTCTTGTTTTGTTTGTTTTGGATGAAATTGTGCTTTTCTTGTCGAGAAATTGGCGTTTAACGCGATAAAAAGGTTTAGTGCGTTCTGAATACGGGCTAGGTTACCAAAAGTAAAAAAGTGAACTAAATAAGGCCGGGAGTCGTTTTTATTGTTTAAAACACGATTTCTCGAGCAGAATATGCTTTTTCAAAAAAGCCATGTTCCCATGGCGAGAGACTCATTTTCTGTGAGGAAATGCATTAAAAGGAGGGATTTCATCAGAAACACTATAAATTCATATTGTACGTGTCTGAAAACGCACAGAACCTTGAAATAGAAGGTTTTTCACCAAAAAACACATTGGTGAAAACCCTATTTTAAGGCTTTGAGTGTTTGCACACATGTACAACAGGCATGTTTAAACTATAACGTTTTTAGTGAAATCATGTTTCTCTCGAGGAGAAAACGCGTTTAAAGCCATAAAAAGATTTCACTGTGTTTTGGCATTGGAACAAGCTACCAACAACTTAAACAATGATCAGAACTGGAGAAATTACACATTGACATTGGGTGAAAACACGTAACTCTTAAGGACGTGTTGCAGACTTGTTGAATAGATTAATGTTTCTTGTTTTGTTTGTTTTTGATGAAATTGTGCTTTTCTTGTCGAGAAATTGGCGTTTAACGCGATAAAAAGGTTTAGTGCGTTCTGAATACGGGCTAGGTTACCAAAAGTAAAAAAGTGAACTAAATAAGGCCGGGAGTCGTTTTTATTGTTTAAAACACGATTTCTCGAGCAGAATATGCTTTTTCAAAAAAGCCATGTTCCCATGGCGAGAGACTCATTTTCTGTGAGGAAATGCATTAAAAGGAGGGATTTCATCAGAAACACTATAAATTCATATTGTACGTGTCTGAAAACGCACAGAACCTTGAAATAGAAGGTTTTTCACCAAAAAACACATTGGTGAAAACCCTATTTTAAGGCTTTGAGTGTTTGCACACATGTACAACAGGCATGTTTAAACTATAACGATTTTAGTGAAATCATGTTTCTCTCGAGGAGAAAACGCGTTTAAAGCCATAAAAAGATTTCACTGTGTTTTGGCATTGGACCAAGCTACCAACAACTTAAACAATGATCAGAACTGGAGAAATTACACATTGACATTGGGTGAAATCATGTAACTCTTAAGGACGTGTTGCAGGCTTGTTGAATAGATTCATTTTTCTTGTTTTGTTTGTTTTGGATGAAATTGTGCTTTTCTTGTCGAGAAATTGGCGTTTAACGCGATAAAAAGGTTTAGTGCGTTCTGAATACGGGCTAGGTTACCAAAAGTAAAAAAGTGAACTAAATAAGGCCTGGAGTCGTTTTTATTGTTTAAAACACGATTTCTCGAGCAGAATATGCTTTTTCAAAAAAGCCATGTTCCCATGGCGAGAGACTCATTTTCTGTGAGGAAATGCATTAAAAGGAGGGATTTCATCAGAAACACTATAAATTCATATTGTACGTGTCTGAAAACGCACAGAACCTTGAAATAGAAGGTTTCTCACCAAAAAACACATTGGTGAAAACCCTATTTTAAGGCTTTGAGTGTTTGCACACATGTACAACAGGCATGTTTAAACTATAACGATTTTAGTGAAATCATGTTTCTCTCGAGGAGAAAACGCGTTTAAAGCCATAAAAAGATTTCACTGTGTTTTGGCATTGGACCAAGCTACCAACAACTTAAACAATGATCAGAACTGGAGAAATTACACATTGACATTGGGTGAAATCATGTAACTCTTAAGGACGTGTTGCAGGCTTGTTGAATGGATTCATTTTTCTTGTTTTGTTTGTTTTGGATGAAATTGTGCTTTTCTTGTCGAGAAAAGGCGTTTAACGCGATAAAAAGGTTTAGTGCGTTCTGAATACGGGCTAGGTTACCAAAAGTAAAAAAGTGAACTAAATAAGGCCGGGAGTCGTTTTTATTGTTTAAAAAACGATTTCTCGAGCAGAATATGCTTTTTCAAAAAAGCCATGTTCCCATGGCGAGAGACTCATTTTCTGTGAGGAAATGCATTAAAAGGAGGGATTTCATCAGAAACACTATAAATTCATATTGTACGTGTCTGAAAACGCACAGAACCTTGAAATAGAAGGTTTCTCACCAAAAAACACATTGGTGAAAACCCTATTTTAAGGCTTTGAGTGTTTGCACACATGTACAACAGGCATGTTTAAACTATAACGATTTTAGTGAAATCATGTTTCTCTCGAGGAGAAAACGCGTTTAAAGCCATAAAAAGATTTCACTGTGTTTTGGCATTGGACCAAGCTACCAACAACTTAAACAATGATCAGAACTGGAGAAATTACACATTGACATTGGGTGAAATCATGTAACTCTTAAGGACGTGTTGCAGGCTTGTTGAATAGATTCATTTTTCTTGTTTTGTTTGTTTTGGATGAAATTGTGCTTTTCTTGTCGAGAAATTGGCGTTTAACGCGATAAAAAGGTTTAGTGCGTTCTGAATACGGGCTAGGTTACCAAAAGTAAAAAAGTGAACTAAATAAGGCCGGGAGTCGTTTTTATTGTTTAAAACACGATTTCTCGAGCAGAATATGCTTTTTCAAAAAAGCCATGTTCCCATGGCGAGAGACTCATTTTCTGTGAGGAAATGCATTAAAAGGAGGGATTTCATCAGAAACACTATAAATTCATATTGTACTTGGCTGAAAACGCACAGAACCTTGAAATAGAAGGTTTCTCACCAAAAAACACATTGGTGAAAACCCTATTTTAAGGCTTTGAGTGTTTGCACACATTTACAACAGGCATGTTTAAACTATAACGATTTTAGTGAAATCATGTTTCTCTCGAGGAGAAAACGCGTTTAAAGCCATAAAAAGATTTCACTGTGTTTTGGCATTGGACCAAGCTACCAACAACTTAAACAATGATCAGAACTGGAGAAATTACACATTGACATTGGGTGAAAACACGTAACTCTTAAGGACGTGTTGCAGACTTGTTGAATAGATTAATGTTTCTTGTTTTGTTTGTTTTTGATGAAATTGTGCTTTTCTTGTCGAGAAATTGGCGTTTAACGCGATAAAAAGGTTTAGTGCGTTCTGAATACGGGCTAGCTTACCAAAAGTAAAAAAGTGAACTAAATAAGGCAAGGAGTCGTTTTTATTGTTTAAAACACGATTTCTCGAGCAGAATATGCTTTTTCAAAAAAGCCATGTTCCCATGGCGAGAGACTCATTTTCTGTGAGGAAATGCATTAAAAGGAGGGATTTCATCAGAAGCACTATAAATTCATATTGTACGTGTCTGAAAACGCACAGAACCTTGAAATAGAAGGTTTCTCACCAAAAAACACATTGGTGAAAACCCTATTTTAAGGCTTTGAGTGTTTGCACACATGTACAACAGGCATGTTTAAACTATAACGATTTTAGTGAAATCATGTTTCTCTCGAGGAGAAAACGCGTTTAAAGCCATAAAAAGATTTCACTGTGTTTTGGCATTGGACCAAGCTACCAACAACTTAAACAATGATCAGAACTGGAGAAATTACACATTGACATTGGGTGAAATCATGTAACTCTTAAGGACGTGTTGCAGGCTTGTTGAATGGATTCATTTTTCTTGTTTTGTTTGTTTTGGATGAAATTGTGCTTTTCTTGTCGAGAAATTGGCGTTTAACGCGATAAAAAGGTTTAGTGCGTTCTGAATACGGGCTAGGTTACCAAAAGTAAAAAAGTGAACTAAATAAGGCCGGGAGTCGTTTTTATTGTTTAAAACACGATTTCTCGAGCAGAATATGCTTTTTCAAAAAAGCCATGTTCCCATGGCGAGAGACTCATTTTCTGTGAGGAAATGCATTAAAAGGAGGGATTTCATCAGAAACACTATAAATTCATATTGTACGTGTCTGAAAACGCACAGAACCTTGAAATAGAAGGTTTCTCACCAAAAAACACATTGGTGAAAACCCTATTTTAAGGCTTTGAGTGTTTGCACACATGTACAACAGGCATGTTTAAACTATAACGATTTTAGTGAAATCATGTTTCTCTCGAGGAGAAAACGCGTTTAAAGCCATAAAAAGATTTCACTGTGTTTTGGCATTGGACCAAGCTACCAACAACTTAAACAATGATCAGAACTGGAGAAATTACACATTGACATTGGGTGAAATCATGTAACTCTTAAGGACGTGTTGCAGGCTTGTTGAATAGATTCATTTTTCTTGTTTTGTTTGTTTTGGATGAAATTGTGCTTTTCTTGTCGAGAAATTGGCGTTTAACGCGATAAAAAGGTTTAGTGCGTTCTGAATACGGGCTAGGTTACCAAAAGTAAAAAAGTGAACTAAATAAGGCCGGGAGTCGTTTTTATTGTTTAAAAAACGATTTCTCGAGCAGAATATGCTTTTTCAAAAAAGCCATGTTCCCATGGCGAGAGACTCATTTTCTGTGAGGAAATGCATTAAAAGGAGGGATTTCATCAGAAACACTATAAATTCATATTGTACGTGTCTGAAAACGCACAGAACCTTGAAATAGAAGGTTTCTCACCAAAAAACACATTGGTGAAAACCCTATTTTAAGGCTTTGAGTGTTTGCACACATGTACAACAGGCATGTTTAAACTATAACGATTTTAGTGAAATCATGTTTCTCTCGAGGAGAAAACGCGTTTAAAGCCATAAAAAGATTTCACTGTGTTTTGGCATTGGACCAAGCTACCAACAACTTAAACAATGATCAGAACTGGAGAAATTACACATTGACATTGGGTGAAAACACGTAACTCTTAAGGACGTGTTGCAGACTTGTTGAATAGATTAATGTTTCTTGTTTTGTTTGTTTTTGATGAAATTGTGCTTTTCTTGTCGAGAAATTGGCGTTTAACGCGATAAAAAGGTTTAGTGCGTTCTGAATACGGGCTAGCTTACCAAAAGTAAAAAAGTGAACTAAATAAGGCAAGGAGTCGTTTTTATTGTTTAAAACACGATTTCTCGAGCAGAATATGCTTTTTCAAAAAAGCCATGTTCCCATGGCGAGAGACTCATTTTCTGTGAGGAAATGCATTAAAAGGAGGGATTTCATCAGAAGCACTATAAATTCATATTGTACGTGTCTGAAAACGCACAGAACCTTGAAATAGAAGGTTTCTCACCAAAAAACACATTGGTGAAAACCCTATTTTAAGGCTTTGAGTGTTTGCACACATGTACAACAGGCATGTTTAAACTATAACGATTTTAGTGAAATCATGTTTCTCTCGAGGAGAAAACGCGTTTAAAGCCATAAAAAGATTTCACTGTGTTTTGGCATTGGACCAAGCTACCAACAACTTAAACAATGATCAGAACTGGAGAAATTACACATTGACATTGGGTGAAATCATGTAACTCTTAAGGACGTGTTGCAGGCTTGTTGAATGGATTCATTTTTCTTGTTTTGTTTGTTTTGGATGAAATTGTGCTTTTCTTGTCGAGAAATTGGCGTTTAACGCGATAAAAAGGTTTAGTGCGTTCTGAATACGGGCTAGGTTACCAAAAGTAAAAAAGTGAACTAAATAAGGCCGGGAGTCGTTTTTATTGTTTAAAAAACGATTTCTCGAGCAGAATATGCTTTTTCAAAAAAGCCATGTTCCCATGGCGAGAGACTCATTTTCTGTGAGGAAATGCATTAAAAGGAGGGATTTCATCAGAAACACTATAAATTCATATTGTACGTGTCTGAAAACGCACAGAACCTTGAAATAGAAGGTTTCTCACCAAAAAACACATTGGTGAAAACCCTATTTTAAGGCTTTGAGTGTTTGCACACATGTACAACAGGCATGTTTAAACTATAACGATTTTAGTGAAATCATGTTTCTCTCGAGGAGAAAACGCGTTTAAAGCCATAAAAAGATTTCACTGTGTTTTGGCATTGGACCAAGCTACCAACAACTTAAACAATGATCAGAACTGGAGAAATTACACATTGACATTGGGTGAAATCATGTAACTCTTAAGGACGTGTTGCAGGCTTGTTGAATAGATTCATTTTTCTTGTTTTGTTTGTTTTGGATGAAATTGTGCTTTTCTTGTCGAGAAATTGGCGTTTAACGCGATAAAAAGGTTTAGTGCGTTCTGAATACGGGCTAGGTTACCAAAAGTAAAAAAGTGAACTAAATAAGGCCGGGAGTCGTTTTTATTGTTTAAAAAACGATTTCTCGAGCAGAATATGCTTTTTCAAAAAAGCCATGTTCCCATGGCGAGAGACTCATTTTCTGTGAGGAAATGCATTAAAAGGAGGGATTTCATCAGAAACACTATAAATTCATATTGTACGTGTCTGAAAACGCACAGAACCTTGAAATAGAAGGTTTCTCACCAAAAAACACATTGGTGAAAACCCTATTTTAAGGCTTTGAGTGTTTGCACACATGTACAACAGGCATGTTTAAACTATAACGATTTTAGTGAAATCATGTTTCTCTCGAGGAGAAAACGCGTTTAAAGCCATAAAAAGATTTCACTGTGTTTTGGCATTGGACCAAGCTACCAACAACTTAAACAATGATCAGAACTGGAGAAATTACACATTGACATTGGGTGAAATCATGTAACTCTTAAGGACGTGTTGCAGGCTTGTTGAATAGATTCATTTTTCTTGTTTTGTTTGTTTTGGATGAAATTGTGCTTTTCTTGTCGAGAAATTGGCGTTTAACGCGATAAAAAGGTTTAGTGCGTTCTGAATACGGGCTAGGTTACCAAAAGTAAAAAAGTGAACTAAATAAGGCCGGGAGTCGTTTTTATTGTTTAAAAAACGATTTCTCGAGCAGAATATGCTTTTTCAAAAAAGCCATGTTCCCATGGCGAGAGACTCATTTTCTGTGAGGAAATGCATTAAAAGGAGGGATTTCATCAGAAACACTATAAATTCATATTGTACGTGTCTGAAAACGCACAGAACCTTGAAATAGAAGGTTTCTCACCAAAAAACACATTGGTGAAAACCCTATCTTAAGGCTCTGAGTGTTTGCACACATGTACAACAGGCATGTTTAAACTATAACGATTTTAGTGAAATCATGTTTCTCTCGAGGAGAAAACGCGTTTAAAGCCATAAAAAGATTTCACTGTGTTTTGGCATTGGACCAAGCTACCAACAACTTAAACAATGATCAGAACTGGAGAAATTACACATTGACATTGGGTGAAATCATGTAACTCTTAAGGACGTGTTGCAGGCTTGTTGAATAGATTCATTTTTCTTGTTTTGTTTGTTTTGGATGAAATTGTGCTTTTCTTGTCGAGAAATTGGCGTTTAACGCGATAAAAAGGTTTAGTGCGTTCTGAATACGGGCTAGGTTACCAAAAGTAAAAAAGTGAACTAAATAAGGCCGGGAGTCGTTTTTATTGTTTAAAACACGATTTCTCGAGCAGAATATGCTTTTTCAAAAAAGCCATGTTCCCATGGCGAGAGACTCATTTTCTGTGAGAAAATGCATTAAAAGGAGGGATTTCATCAGAAACACTATAAATTCATATTGTACGTGTCTGAAAACGCACAGAACCTTGAAATAGAAGGTTTCTCATCAAAAAACACATTGGTGAAAACCCTATTTTAAGGCTTTGAGTGTTTGCACACATGTACAACAGGCATGTTTAAACTATAACGATTTTAGTGAAATCATGTTTCTCTCGAGGAGAAAACGCGTTTAAAGCCATAAAAAGATTTCACTGTGTTTTGGCATTGGACCAAGCTACCAACAACTTAAACAATGATCAGAACTGGAGAAATTACACATTGACATTGGGTGAAAACACGTAACTCTTAAGGACGTGTTGCAGGCTTGTTGAATAGATTCATTTTTCTTGTTTTGTTTGTTTTGGATGAAATTGTGCTTTTCTTGTCGAGAAATTGGCGTTTAACGCGATAAAAAGGTTTAGTGCGTTCTGAATACGGGCTAGGTTACCAAAAGTAAAAAAGTGAACTAAATAAGGCCGGGAGTCGTTTTTATTGTTTAAAACACGATTTCTCGAGCAGAATATGCTTTTTCAAAAAAGCCATGTTCCCATGGCGAGAGACTCATTTTCTGTGAGGAAATGCATTAAAAGGAGGGATTTCATCAGAAACACTATAAATTCATATTGTACGTGTCTGAAAACGCACAGAACCTTGAAATAGAAGGTTTCTCACCAAAAAACACATTGGTGAAAACCCTATTTTAAGGCTTTGAGTGTTTGCACACATGTACAACAGGCATGTTTAAACTATAACGTTTTTAGTGAAATCATGTTTCTCTCGAGGAGAAAACGCGTTTAAAGCCATAAAAAGATTTCACTGTGTTTTGGCATTGGAACAAGCTACCAACAACTTAAACAATGATCAGAACTGGAGAAATTACACATTGACATTGGGTGAAAACACGTAACTCTTAAGGACGTGTTGCAGACTTGTTGAATAGATTAATGTTTCTTGTTTTGTTTGTTTTTGATGAAATTGTGCTTTTCTTGTCGAGAAATTGGCGTTTAACGCGATAAAAAGGTTTAGTGCGTTCTGAATACGGGCTAGGTTACCAAAAGTAAAAAAGTGAACTAAATAAGGCCGGGAGTCGTTTTTATTGTTTAAAAAACGATTTCTCGAGCAGAATATGCTTTTTCAAAAAAGCCATGTTCCCATGGCGAGAGACTCATTTTCTGTGAGGAAATGCATTAAAAGGAGGGATTTCATCAGAAACACTATAAATTCATATTGTACGTGTCTGAAAACGCACAGAACCTTGAAATAGAAGGTTTCTCACCAAAAAACACATTGGTGAAAACCCTATTTTAAGGCTTTGAGTGTTTGCACACATGTACAACAGGCATGTTTAAACTATAACGATTTTAGTGAAATCATGTTTCTCTCGAGGAGAAAACGCGTTTAAAGCCATAAAAAGATTTCACTGTGTTTTGGCATTGGACCAAGCTACCAACAACTTAAACAATGATCAGAACTGGAGAAATTACACATTGACATTGGGTGAAATCATGTAACTCTTAAGGACGTGTTGCAGGCTTGTTGAATAGATTCATTTTTCTTGTTTTGTTTGTTTTGGATGAAATTGTGCTTTTCTTGTCGAGAAATTGGCGTTTAACGCGATAAAAAGGTTTAGTGCGTTCTGAATACGGGCTAGGTTACCAAAAGTAAAAAAGTGAACTAAATAAGGCCTGGAGTCGTTTTTATTGTTTAAAACACGATTTCTCGAGCAGAATATGCTTTTTCAAAAAAGCCATGTTCCCATGGCGAGAGACTCATTTTCTGTGAGGAAATGCATTAAAAGGAGGGATTTCATCAGAAACACTATAAATTCATATTGTACGTGTCTGAAAACGCACAGAACCTTGAAATAGAAGGTTTCTCACCAAAAAACACATTGGTGAAAACCCTATTTTAAGGCTTTGAGTGTTTGCACACATGTACAACAGGCATGTTTAAACTATAACGATTTTAGTGAAATCATGTTTCTCTCGAGGAGAAAACGCGTTTAAAGCCATAAAAAGATTTCACTGTGTTTTGGCATTGGACCAAGCTACCAACAACTTAAACAATGATCAGAACTGGAGAAATTACACATTGACATTGGGTGAAATCATGTAACTCTTAAGGACGTGTTGCAGGCTTGTTGAATAGATTCATTTTTCTTGTTTTGTTTGTTTTGGATGAAATTGTGCTTTTCTTGTCGAGAAATTGGCGTTTAACGCGATAAAAAGGTTTAGTGCGTTCTGAATACGGGCTAGGTTACCAAAAGTAAAAATGTGAACTAAATAAGGCCGGGAGTCGTTTTTATTGTTTAAAACACGATTTCTCGAGCAGAATATGCTTTTTCAAAAAAGCCATGTTCCCATGGCGAGAGACTCATTTTCTGTGAGGAAATGCATTAAAAGGAGGGATTTCATCAGAAACACTATAAATTCATATTGTACGTGTCTGAAAACGCACAGAACCTTGAAATAGAAGGTTTCTCACCAAAAAACACATTGGTGAAAACCCTATTTTAAGGCTTTGAGTGTTTGCACACATGTACAACAGGCATGTTTAAACTATAACGATTTTAGTGAAATCATGTTTCTCTCGAGGAGAAAACGCGTTTAAAGCCATAAAAAGATTTCACTGTGTTTTGGCATTGGACCAAGCTACCAACAACTTAAACAATGATCAGAACTGGAGAAATTACACATTGACATTGGGTGAAATCATGTAACTCTTAAGGACGTGTTGCAGGCTTGTTGAATAGATTCATTTTTCTTGTTTTGTTTGTTTTGGATGAAATTGTGCTTTTCTTGTCGAGAAATTGGCGTTTAACGCGATAAAAAGGTTTAGTGCGTTCTGAATACGGGCTAGGTTACCAAAAGTAAAAATGTGAACTAAATAAGGCCGGGAGTCGTTTTTATTGTTTAAAACACGATTTCTCGAGCAGAATATGCTTTTTCAAAAAAGCCATGTTCCCATGGCGAGAGACTCATTTTCTGTGAGGAAATGCATTAAAAGGAGGGATTTCATCAGAAACACTATAAATTCATATTGTACGTGTCTGAAAACGCACAGAACCTTGAAATAGAAGGTTTCTCACCAAAAAACACATTGGTGAAAACCCTATTTTAAGGCTTTGAGTGTTTGCACACATGTACAACAGGCATGTTTAAACTATAACGATTTTAGTGAAATCATGTTTCTCTTGAGGAGAAAACGCGTTTAAAGCCATAAAAAGATTTCACTGTGTTTTGGCATTGGACCAAGCTACCAACAACTTAAACAATGATCAGAACTGGAGAAATTACACATTGACATTGGTTGAAATCATGTAACTCTTAAGGACGTGTTGCAGGCTTGTTGAATGGATTCATTTTTCTTGTTTTGTTTGTTTTGGATGAAATTGTGCTTTTTTGTCGAGAAATTGGCGTTTAACGCGATAAAAAGGTTTAGTGCGTTCTGAATACGGGCTAGGTTACCAAAAGTAAAAAAGTGAACTAAATAAGGCCGGGAGTCGTTTTTATTGTTTAAAACACGATTTCTCGAGCAGAATATGCTTTTTCAAAAAAGCCATGTTCCCATGGCGAGAGACTCATTTTCTGTGAGGAAATGCATTAAAAGGAGGGATTTCATCAGAAACACTATAAATTCATATTGTACGTGTCTGAAAACGCACAGAACCTTGAAATAGAAGGTTTCTCACCAAAAAACACATTGGTGAAAACCCTATTTTAAGGCTTTGAGTGTTTGCACACATGTACAACAGGCATGTTTAAACTATAACGATTTTAGTGAAATCATGTTTCTCTCGAGGAGAAAACGCGTTTAAAGCCATAAAAAGATTTCACTGTGTTTTGGCATTGGACCAAGCTACCAACAACTTAAACAATGATCAGAACTGGAGAAATTACACATTGACATTGGGTGAAAACACGTAACTCTTAAGGACGTGTTGCAGACTTGTTGAATAGATTAATGTTTCTTGTTTTGTTTGTTTTGGATGAAATTGTGCTTTTCTTGTCGAGAAATTGGCGTTTAACGCGATAAAAAGGTTTAGTGCGTTCTGAATACGGGCTAGGTTACCAAAAGTAAAAAAGTGAACTAAATAAGGCCGGGAGTCGTTTTTATTGTTTAAAAAACGATTTCTCGAGCAGAATATGCTTTTTCAAAAAAGCCATGTTCCCATGGCGAGAGACTCATTTTCTGTGAGGAAATGCATTAAAAGGAGGGATTTCATCAGAAACACTATAAATTCATATTGTACGTGTCTGAAAACGCACAGAACCTTGAAATAGAAGGTTTCTCACCAAAAAACACATTGGTGAAAACCCTATTTTAAGGCTTTGAGTGTTTGCACACATGTACAACAGGCATGTTTAAACTATAACGATTTTAGTGAAATCATGTTTCTCTCGAGGAGAAAACGCGTTTAAAGCCATAAAAAGATTTCACTGTGTTTTGGCATTGGACCAAGCTACCAACAACTTAAACAATGATCAGAACTGGAGAAATTACACATTGACATTGGGTGAAATCATGTAACTCTTAAGGACGTGTTGCAGGCTTGTTGAATAGATTCATTTTTCTTGTTTTGTTTGTTTTGGATGAAATTGTGCTTTTCTTGTCGAGAAATTGGCGTTTAACGCGATAAAAAGGTTTAGTGCGTTCTGAATACGGGCTAGGTTACCAAAAGTAAAAAAGTGAACTAAATAAGGCCGGGAGTCGTTTTTATTGTTTAAAAAACGATTTCTCGAGCAGAATATGTTTTTTCAAAAAAGCCATGTTCCCATGGCGAGAGACTCATTTTCTGTGAGGAAATGCATTAAAAGGAGGGATTTCATCAGAAACACTATAAATTCATATTGTACGTGTCTGAAAACGCACAGAACCTTGAAATAGAAGGTTTCTCACCAAAAAACACATTGGTGAAAACCCTATTTTAAGGCTTTGAGTGTTTGCACACATGTACAACAGGCATATTTAAACTATAACGATTTTAGTGAAATCATGTTTCTCTCGAGGAGAAAACGCGTTTAAAGCCATAAAAAGATTTCACTGTGTTTTGGCATTGGAACAAGCTACCAACAACTTAAACAATGATCAGAACTGGAGAAATTACACATTGACATTGGGTGAAAACACGTAACTCTTAAGGACGTGTTGCAGACTTGTTGAATAGATTAATGTTTCTTGTTTTGTTTGTTTTGGATGAAATTGTGCTTTTCTTGTCGAGAAATTGGCGTTTAACGCGATAAAAATGTTTAGTGCGTTCTGAATACGGGCTAGGTTACCAAAAGTAAAAAAGTGAACTAAATAAGGCCGGGAGTCGTTTTTATTGTTTAAAAAACGATTTCTCGAGCAGAATATGCTTTTTCAAAAAAGCCATGTTCCCATGGCGAGAGACTCATTTTCTGTGAGGAAATGCATTAAAAGGAGGGATTTCATCAGAAACACTATAAATTCATATTGTACGTGTCTGAAAACGCACAGAACCTTGAAATAGAAGGTTTCTCACCAAAAAACACATTGGTGAAAACCCTATTTTAAGGCTTTGAGTGTTTGCACACATGTACAACAGGCATGTTTAAACTATAACGATTTTAGTGAAATCATGTTTCTCTCGAGGAGAAAACGCGTTTAAAGCCATAAAAAGATTTCACTGTGTTTTGGCATTGGACCAAGCTACCAACAACTTAAACAATGATCAGAACTGGAGAAATTACACATTGACATTGGGTGAAATCATGTAACTCTTAAGGACGTGTTGCAGGCTTGTTGAATAGATTAATGTTTCTTGTTTTGTTTGTTTTGGATGAAATTGTGCTTTTCTTGTCGAGAAATTGGCGTTTAACGCGATAAAAAGGTTTAGTGCGTTCTGAATACGGGCTAGGTTACCAAAAGTAAAAAAGTGAACTAAATAAGGCCGGGAGTCGTTTTTATTGTTTAAAAAACGATTTCTCGAGCAGAATATGCTTTTTCAAAAAAGCCATGTTCCCATGGCGAGAGACTCATTTTCTGTGAGGAAATGCATTAAAAGGAGGGATTTCATCAGAAACACTATAAATTCATATTGTACGTGTCTGAAAACGCACAGAACCTTGAAATAGAAGGTTTCTCACCAAAAAACACATTGGTGAAAACCCTATTTTAAGGCTTTGAGTGTTTGCACACATGTACAACAGGCATGTTTAAACTATAACGATTTTAGTGAAATCATGTTTCTCTCGAGGAGAAAACGCGTTTAAAGCCATAAAAAGATTTCACTGTGTTTTGGCATTGGACCAAGCTACCAACAACTTAAACAATGATCAGAACTGGAGAAATTACACATTGACATTGGGTGAAATCATGTAACTCTTAAGGACGTGTTGCAGGCTTGTTGAATAGATTCATTTTTCTTGTTTTGTTTGTTTTGGATGAAATTGTGCTTTTCTTGTCGAGAAATTGGCGTTTAACGCGATAAAAAGGTTTAGTGCGTTCTGAATACGGGCTAGGTTACCAAAAGTAAAAAAGTGAACTAAATAAGGCCGGGAGTCGTTTTTATTGTTTAAAAAACGATTTCTCGAGCAGAATATGTTTTTTCAAAAAAGCCATGTTCCCATGGCGAGAGACTCATTTTCTGTGAGGAAATGCATTAAAAGGAGGGATTTCATCAGAAACACTATAAATTCATATTGTACGTGTCTGAAAACGCACAGAACCTTGAAATAGAAGGTTTCTCACCAAAAAACACATTGGTGAAAACCCTATCTTAAGGCTCTGAGTGTTTGCACACATGTACAACAGGCATGTTTAAACTATAACGATTTTAGTGAAATCATGTTTCTCTCGAGGAGAAAACGCGTTTAAAGCCATAAAAAGATTTCACTGTGTTTTGGCATTGGACCAAGCTACCAACAACTTAAACAATGATCAGAACTGGAGAAATTACACATTGACATTGGGTGAAATCATGTAACTCTTAAGGACGTGTTGCAGGCTTGTTGAATAGATTCATTTTTCTTGTTTTGTTTGTTTTGGATGAAATTGTGCTTTTCTTGTCGAGAAATTGGCGTTTAACGCGATAAAAAGGTTTAGTGCGTTCTGAATACGGGCTAGGTTACCAAAAGTAAAAAAGTGAACTAAATAAGGCCGGGAGTCGTTTTTATTGTTTAAAACACGATTTCTCGAGCAGAATATGCTTTTTCAAAAAAGCCATGTTCCCATGGCGAGAGACTCATTTTCTGTGAGAAAATGCATTAAAAGGAGGGATTTCATCAGAAACACTATAAATTCATATTGTACGTGTCTGAAAACGCACAGAACCTTGAAATAGAAGGTTTCTCATCAAAAAACACATTGGTGAAAACCCTATTTTAAGGCTTTGAGTGTTTGCACACATGTACAACAGGCATGTTTAAACTATAACGATTTTAGTGAAATCATGTTTCTCTCGAGGAGAAAACGCGTTTAAAGCCATAAAAAGATTTCACTGTGTTTTGGCATTGGACCAAGCTACCAACAACTTAAACAATGATCAGAACTGGAGAAATTACACATTGACATTGGGTGAAAACACGTAACTCTTAAGGACGTGTTGCAGACTTGTTGAATAGATTAATGTTTCTTGTTTTGTTTGTTTTTGATGAAATTGTGCTTTTCTTGTCGAGAAATTGGCGTTTAACACGATAAAAAGGTTTAGTGCGTTCTGAATACGGGCTAGGTTACCAAAAGTAAAAAAGTGAACTAAATAAGGCAAGGAGTCGTTTTTATTGTTTAAAACACGATTTCTCGAGCAGAATATGCTTTTTCAAAAAAGCCATGTTCCCATGGCGAGAGACTCATTTTCTGTGAGGAAATGCATTAAAAGGAGGGATTTCATCAGAAACACTATAAATTCATATTGTACGTGTCTGAAAACGCACAGAACCTTGAAATAGAAGGTTTCTCACCAAAAAACACATTGGTGAAAACCCTATTTTAAGGCTTTGAGTGTTTGCACACATGTACAACAGGCATGTTTAAACTATAACGATTTTAGTGAAATCATGTTTCTCTCGAGGAGAAAACGCGTTTAAAGCCATAAAAAGATTTCACTGTGTTTTGGCATTGGACCAAGCTACCAACAACTTAAACAATGATCAGAACTGGAGAAATTACACATTGACATTGGGTGAAATCATGTAACTCTTAAGGACGTGTTGCAGGCTTGTTGAATAGATTCATTTTTCTTGTTTTGTTTGTTTTGGATGAAATTGTGCTTTTCTTGTCGAGAAATTGGCGTTTAACGCGATAAAAAGGTTTAGTGCGTTCTGAATACGGGCTAGGTTACCAAAAGTAAAAAAGTGAACTAAATAAGGCCGGGAGTCGTTTTTATTGTTTAAAACACGATTTCTCGAGCAGAATATGCTTTTTCAAAAAAGCCATGTTCCCATGGCGAGAGACTCATTTTCTGTGAGGAAATGCATTAAAAGGAGGGATTTCATCAGAAACACTATAAATTCATATTGTACGTGTCTGAAAACGCACAGAACCTTGAAATAGAAGGTTTCTCACCAAAAAACACATTGGTGAAAACCCTATTTTAAGGCTTTGAGTGTTTGCACACATGTACAACAGGCATGTTTAAACTATAACGTTTTTAGTGAAATCATGTTTCTCTCGAGGAGAAAACGCGTTTAAAGCCATAAAAAGATTTCACTGTGTTTTGGCATTGGAACAAGCTACCAACAACTTAAACAATGATCAGAACTGGAGAAATTACACATTGACATTGGGTGAAAACACGTAACTCTTAAGGACGTGTTGCAGACTTGTTGAATAGATTAATGTTTCTTGTTTTGTTTGTTTTTGATGAAATTGTGCTTTTCTTGTCGAGAAATTGGCGTTTAACGCGATAAAAAGGTTTAGTGCGTTCTGAATACGGGCTAGGTTACCAAAAGTAAAAAAGTGAACTAAATAAGGCCGGGAGTCGTTTTTATTGTTTAAAACACGATTTCTCGAGCAGAATATGCTTTTTCAAAAAAGCCATGTTCCCATGGCGAGAGACTCATTTTCTGTGAGAAAATGCATTTAAAGGAGGGATTTCATCAGAAACACTATAAATTCATATTGTACTTGTCTGAAAACGCACAGAACCTTGAAATAGAAGGTTTCTCACCAAAAAACACATTGGTGAAACCCTATTTTAAGGCTTTGAGTGTTTGCACACATTTACAACAGGCATGTTTAAACTATAACGATTTTAGTGAAATCATGTTTCTCTCGAGGAGAAAACGCGTTTAAAGCCATAAAAAGATTTCACTGTGTTTTGGCATTGGACCAAGCTACCAACAACTTAAACAATGATCAGAACTGGAGAAATTACACATTGACATTGGGTGAAATCATGTAACTCTTAAGGACGTGTTGCAGGCTTGTTGAATAGATTCATTTTTCTTGTTTTGTTTGTTTTGGATGAAATTGTGCTTTTCTTGTCGAGAAATTGGCGTTTAACGCGATAAAAAGGTTTAGTGCGTTCTGAATACGGGCTAGGTTACCAAAAGTAAAAAAGTGAACTAAATAAGGCCTGGAGTCGTTTTTATTGTTTAAAACACGATTTCTCGAGCAGAATATGCTTTTTCAAAAAAGCCATGTTCCCATGGCGAGAGACTCATTTTCTGTGAGGAAATGCATTAAAAGGAGGGATTTCATCAGAAACACTATAAATTCATATTGTACGTGTCTGAAAACGCACAGAACCTTGAAATAGAAGGTTTCTCACCAAAAAACACATTGGTGAAAACCCTATTTTAAGGCTTTGAGTGTTTGCACACATGTACAACAGGCATGTTTAAACTATAACGATTTTAGTGAAATCATGTTTCTCTCGAGGAGAAAACGCGTTTAAAGCCATAAAAAGATTTCACTGTGTTTTGGCATTGGACCAAGCTACCAACAACTTAAACAATGATCAGAACTGGAGAAATTACACATTGACATTGGGTGAAATCATGTAACTCTTAAGGACGTGTTGCAGGCTTGTTGAATAGATTCATTTTTCTTGTTTTGTTTGTTTTGGATGAAATTGTGCTTTTCTTGTCGAGAAATTGGCGTTTAACGCGATAAAAAGGTTTAGTGCGTTCTGAATACGGGCTAGGTTACCAAAAGTACAAATGTGAACTAAATAAGGCCGGGAGTCGTTTTTATTGTTTAAAACACGATTTCTCGAGCAGAATATGCTTTTTCAAAAAAGCCATGTTCCCATGGCGAGAGACTCATTTTCTGTGAGGAAATGCATTAAAAGGAGGGATTTCATCAGAAACACTATAAATTCATATTGTACGTGTCTGAAAACGCACAGAACCTTGAAATAGAAGGTTTCTCACCAAAAAACACATTGGTGAAAACCCTATTTTAAGGCTTTGAGTGTTTGCACACATGTACAACAGGCATGTTTAAACTATAACGATTTTAGTGAAATCATGTTTCTCTTGAGGAGAAAACGCGTTTAAAGCCATAAAAAGATTTCACTGTGTTTTGGCATTGGAACAAGCTACCAACAACTTAAACAATGATCAGAACTGGAGAAATTACACATTGACATTGGGTGAAATCATGTAACTCTTAAGGACGTGTTGCAGGCTTGTTGAATGGATTCATTTTTCTTGTTTTGTTTGTTTTGGATGAAATTGTGCTTTTTTGTCGAGAAATTGGCGTTTAACGCGATAAAAAGGTTTAGTGCGTTCTGAATACGGGCTAGGTTACCAAAAGTAAAAAAGTGAACTAAATAAGGCCGGGAGTCGTTTTTATTGTTTAAAACACGATTTCTCGAGCAGAATATGCTTTTTCAAAAAAGCCATGTTCCCATGGCGAGAGACTCATTTTCTGTGAGGAAATGCATTAAAAGGAGGGATTTCATCAGAAACACTATAAATTCATATTGTACGTGTCTGAAAACGCACAGAACCTTGAAATAGAAGGTTTCTCACCAAAAAACACATTGGTGAAAACCCTATTTTAAGGCTTTGAGTGTTTGCACACATGTACAACAGGCATATTTAAACTATAACGATTTTAGTGAAATCATGTTTCTCTCGAGGAGAAAACGCGTTTAAAGCCATAAAAAGATTTCACTGTGTTTTGGCATTGGAACAAGCTACCAACAACTTAAACAATGATCAGAACTGGAGAAATTACACATTGACATTGGGTGAAAACACGTAACTCTTAAGGACGTGTTGCAGACTTGTTGAATAGATTAATGTTTCTTGTTTTGTTTGTTTTTGATGAAATTGTGCTTTTCTTGTCGAGAAATTGGCGTTTAACACGATAAAAAGGTTTAGTGCGTTCTGAATACGGGCTAGGTTACCAAAAGTAAAAAAGTGAACTAAATAAGGCAAGGAGTCGTTTTTATTGTTTAAAACACGATTTCTCGAGCAGAATATGCTTTTTCAAAAAAGCCATGTTCCCATGGCGAGAGACTCATTTTCTGTGAGGAAATGCATTAAAAGGAGGGATTTCATCAGAAACACTATAAATTCATATTGTACGTGTCTGAAAACGCACAGAACCTTGAAATAGAAGGTTTCTCACCAAAAAACACATTGGTGAAAACCCTATTTTAAGGCTTTGAGTGTTTGCACACATGTACAACAGGCATGTTTAAACTATAACGATTTTAGTGAAATCATGTTTCTCTCGAGGAGAAAACGCGTTTAAAGCCATAAAAAGATTTCACTGTGTTTTGGCATTGGACCAACCTACCAACAACTTAAACAATGATCAGAACTGGAGAAATTACACATTGACATTGGGTGAAATCATGTAACTCTTAAGGACGTGTTGCAGGCTTGTTGAATAGATTCATTTTTCTTGTTTTGTTTGTTTTGGATGAAATTGTGCTTTTCTTGTCGAGAAATTGGCGTTTAACGCGATAAAAAGGTTTAGTGCGTTCTGAATACGGGCTAGGTTACCAAAAGTAAAAAAGTGAACTAAATAAGGCCGGGAGTCGTTTTTGTTGTTTAAAACACGATTTCTCGAGCAGAATATGCTTTTTCAAAAAAGCCATGTTCCCATGGCGAGAGACTCATTTTCTGTGAGAAAATGCATTAAAAGGAGGGATTTCATCAGAAACACTATAAATTCATATTGTACGTGTCTGAAAACGCACAGAACCTTGAAATAGAAGGTTTCTCACCAAAAAACACATTGGTGAAAACCCTATTTTAAGGCTTTGAGTGTTTGCACACATGTACAACAGGCATGTTTAAACTATAACGTTTTTAGTGAAATCATGTTTCTCTCGAGGAGAAAACGCGTTTAAAGCCATAAAAAGATTTCACTGTGTTTTGGCATTGGAACAAGCTACCAACAACTTAAACAATGATCAGAACTGGAGAAATTACACATTGACATTGGGTGAAAACACGTAACTCTTAAGGACGTGTTGCAGACTTGTTGAATAGATTAATGTTTCTTGTTTTGTTTGTTTTTGATGAAATTGTGCTTTTCTTGTCGAGAAATTGGCGTTTAACGCGATAAAAAGGTTTAGTGCGTTCTGAATACGGGCTAGGTTACCAAAAGTAAAAAAGTGAACTAAATAAGGCCGGGAGTCGTTTTTATTGTTTAAAACACGATTTCTCGAGCAGAATATGCTTTTTCAAAAAAGCCATGTTCCCATGGCGAGAGACTCATTTTCTGTGAGGAAATGCATTAAAAGGAGGGATTTCATCAGAAACACTATAAATTCATATTGTACGTGTCTGAAAACGCACAGAACCTTGAAATAGAAGGTTTCTCACCAAAAAACACATTGGTGAAAACCCTATTTTAAGGCTTTGAGTGTTTGCACACATGTACAACAGGCATGTTTAAACTATAACGATTTTAGTGAAATCATGTTTCTCTCGAGGAGAAAACGCGTTTAAAGCCATAAAAAGATTTCACTGTGTTTTGGCATTGGACCAAGCTACCAACAACTTAAACAATGATCAGAACTGGAGAAATTACACATTGACATTGGGTGAAATCATGTAACTCTTAAGGACGTGTTGCAGGCTTGTTGAATAGATTCATTTTTCTTGTTTTGTTTGTTTTGGATGAAATTGTGCTTTTCTTGTCGAGAAATTGGCGTTTAACGCGATAAAAAGGTTTAGTGCGTTCTGAATACGGGCTAGGTTACCAAAAGTAAAAATGTGAACTAAATAAGGCCGGGAGTCGTTTTTATTGTTTAAAACACGATTTCTCGAGCAGAATATGCTTTTTCAAAAAAGCCATGTTCCCATGGCGAGAGACTCATTTTCTGTGAGGAAATGCATTAAAAGGAGGGATTTCATCAGAAACACTATAAATTCATATTGTACGTGTCTGAAAACGCACAGAACCTTGAAATAGAAGGTTTCTCACCAAAAAACACATTGGTGAAAACCCTATTTTAAGGCTTTGAGTGTTTGCACACATGTACAACAGGCATGTTTAAACTATAACGATTTTAGTGAAATCATGTTTCTCTCGAGGAGAAAACGCGTTTAAAGCCATAAAAAGATTTCACTGTGTTTTGGCATTGGACCAAGCTACCAACAACTTAAACAATGATCAGAACTGGAGAAATTACACATTGACATTGGGTGAAATCATGTAACTCTTAAGGACGTGTTGCAGGCTTGTTGAATAGATTCATTTTTCTTGTTTTGTTTGTTTTGGATGAAATTGTGCTTTTCTTGTCGAGAAATTGGCGTTTAACGCGATAAAAAGGTTTAGTGCGTTCTGAATACGGGCTAGGTTACCAAAAGTAAAAATGTGAACTAAATAAGGCCGGGAGTCGTTTTTATTGTTTAAAACACGATTTCTCGAGCAGAATATGCTTTTTCAAAAAAGCCATGTTCCCATGGCGAGAGACTCATTTTCTGTGAGGAAATGCATTAAAAGGAGGGATTTCATCAGAAACACTATAAATTCATATTGTACGTGTCTGAAAACGCACAGAACCTTGAAATAGAAGGTTTCTCACCAAAAAACACATTGGTGAAAACCCTATTTTAAGGCTTTGAGTGTTTGCACACATGTACAACAGGCATGTTTAAACTATAACGATTTTAGTGAAATCATGTTTCTCTCGAGGAGAAAACGCGTTTAAAGCCATAAAAAGATTTCACTGTGTTTTGGCATTGGACCAAGCTACCAACAACTTAAACAATGATCAGAACTGGAGAAATTACACATTGACATTGGGTGAAATCATGTAACTCTTAAGGACGTGTTGCAGGCTTGTTGAATAGATTCATTTTTCTTGTTTTGTTTGTTTTGGATGAAATTGTGCTTTTCTTGTCGAGAAATTGGCGTTTAACGCGATAAAAAGGTTTAGTGCGTTCTGAATACGGGCTAGGTTACCAAAAGTAAAAATGTGAACTAAATAAGGCCGGGAGTCGTTTTTATTGTTTAAAACACGATTTCTCGAGCAGAATATGCTTTTTCAAAAAAGCCATGTTCCCATGGCGAGAGACTCATTTTCTGTGAGGAAATGCATTAAAAGGAGGGATTTCATCAGAAACACTATAAATTCATATTGTACGTGTCTGAAAACGCACAGAACCTTGAAATAGAAGGTTTTTCACCAAAAAACACATTGGTGAAAACCCTATTTTAAGGCTTTGAGTGTTTGCACACATGTACAACAGGCATGTTTAAACTATAACGATTTTAGTGAAATCATGTTTCTCTCGAGGAGAAAACGCGTTTAAAGCCATAAAAAGATTTCACTGTGTTTTGGCATTGGACCAAGCTACCAACAACTTAAACAATGATCAGAACTGGAGAAATTACACATTGACATTGGGTGAAATCATGTAACTCTTAAGGACGTGTTGCAGGCTTGTTGAATAGATTCATTTTTCTTGTTTTGTTTGTTTTGGATGAAATTGTGCTTTTCTTGTCGAGAAATTGGCGTTTAACGCGATAAAAAGGTTTAGTGCGTTCTGAATACGGGCTAGGTTACCAAAAGTAAAAATGTGAACTAAATAAGGCCGGGAGTCGTTTTTGTTGTTTAAAACACGATTTCTCGAGCAGAATATGCTTTTTCAAAAAAGCCATGTTCCCATGGCGAGAGACTCATTTTCTGTGAGGAAATGCATTAAAAGGAGGGATTTCATCAGAAACACTATACATTCATATTGTACGTGTCTGAAAACGCACAGAACCTTGAAATAGAAGGTTTCTCACCAAAAAACACATTGGTGAAAACCCTATTTTAAGGCTTTGAGTGTTTGCACACATGTACAACAGGCATGTTTAAACTATAACGATTTTAGTGAAATCATGTTTCTCTCGAGGAGAAAATGCGTTTAAAGCCATAAAAAGATTTCACTGTGTTTTGGCATTGGACCAAGCTACCAACACCTTAAACAATGATCAGAACTGGAGAAATTACACATTGACATTGGGTGAAATCATGTAACTCTTAAGGACGTGTTGCAGGCTTGTTGAATGGATTCATTTTTCTTGTTTTGTTTGTTTTTGATGAAATTGTGCTTTTCTCGTCGAGAAAAGGCGTTTAACGCGATAAAAAGGTTTACTGCGTTATGAATACGGGCTAGGTTACCAAAAGTAAAAAAGTGAACTAAATAAGGCCGGGAGTAGTTTTTATTGTTTAAAACACGATTTCTCGAGCAGAATATGCTTTTTCAAAAAAGCCATGTTCCCATGGCGAGAGACTCATTTTCTGTGAGAAAATGCATTAAAAGGAGGGATTTCATCAGAAACACTATAAATTCATATTGTACGTGTCTGAAAACGCACAGAACCTTGAAATAGAAGGTTTCTCACCAAAAAACACATTGGTGAAAACCCTATTTTAAGGCTTTGAGTGTTTGCACACATTTACAACAGGCATGTTTAAACTATAACGATTTTAGTGAAATCATGTTTCTCTCGAGGAGAAAATGCGTTTAAAGCCATAAAAAGATTTCACTGTGTTTTGGCATTGGACCAAGCTACCAACACCTTAAACAATGATCAGAACTGGAGAAATTACACATTGACATTGGGTGAAATCATGTAACTCTTAAGGACGTGTTGCAGGCTTGTTGAATGGATTCATTTTTCTTGTTTTGTTTGTTTTTGATGAAATTGTGCTTTTCTCGTCGAGAAAAGGCGTTTAACGCGATAAAAAGGTTTAGTGCGTTCTGAATACGGGCTAGGTTACCAAAAGTAAAAAAGTGAACTAAATAAGGCCGGGAGTCGTTTTTATTGTTTAAAACACGATTTCTCGAGCAGAATATGCTTTTTCAAAAAAGCCATGTTCCCATGGCGAGAGACTCATTTTCTGTGAGGAAATGCATTAAAAGGAGGGATTTCATCAGAAACACTATAAATTCATATTGTACGTGTCTGAAAACGCACAGAACCTTGAAATAGAATGTTTCTCACCAAAAAACACATTGGTGAAAACCCTATTTTAAGGCTTTGAGTGTTTGCACACATGTACAACAGGCATGTTTAAACTATAACGATTTTAGTGAAATCATGTTTCTCTCGAGGAGAAAACGCGTTTAAAGCCATAAAAAGATTTCACTGTGTTTTGGCATTGGACCAAGCTACCAACAACTTAAACAATGATCAGAACTGGAGAAATTACACATTGACATTGGGTGAAATCATGTAACTCTTAAGGACGTGTTGCAGGCTTGTTGAATAGATTCATTTTTCTTGTTTTGTTTGTTTTGGATGAAATTGTGCTTTTCTTGTCGAGAAATTGGCGTTTAACGCGATAAAAAGGTTTAGTGCGTTCTGAATACGGGCTAGGTTACCAAAAGTAAAAAAGTGAACTAAATAAGGCCGGGAGTCGTTTTTATTGTTTAAAACACGATTTCTCGAGCAGAATATGATTTTTCAAAAAAGCCATGTTCCCATGGCGAGAGACTCATTTTCTGTGAGGAAATGCATTAAAAGGAGGGATTTCATCAGAAACACTATAAATTCATATTGTACTTGTCTGAAAACGCACAGAACCTTGAAATAGAAGGTTTCTCACCAAAAAACACATTGGTGAAAACCCTATTTTAAGGCTTTGAGTGTTTGCACACATGTACAACAGGCATGTTTAAACTATAACGATTTTAGTGAAATCATGTTTCTCTCGAGGAGAAAACGCGTTTAAAGCCATAAAAAGATTTCACTGTGTTTTGGCATTGGACCAAGCTACCAACAACTTAAACAATGATCAGAACTGGAGAAATTACACATTGACATTGGGTGAAATCATGTAACTCTTAAGGACGTGTTGCAGACTTGTTGAATAGATTAATGTTTCTTGTTTTGTTTGTTTTTGATGAAATTGTGCTTTTCTTGTCGAGAAAAGGCGTTTAACGCGATAAAAAGGTTTAGTGCGTTCTGAATACGGGCTAGGTTACCAAAAGTAAAAATGTGAACTAAATAAGGCCGGGAGTCGTTTTTATTGTTTAAAACACGATTTCTCGAGCAGAATATGCTTTTTCAAAAAAGCCATGTTCCCATGGCGAGAGACTCATTTTCTGTGAGGAAATGCATTAAAAGGAGGGATTTCATCAGAAACACTATAAATTCATATTGTACGTGTCTGAAAACGCACAGAACCTTGAAATAGAAGGTTTCTCACCAAAAAACACATTGGTGAAAACCCTATCTTAAGGCTCTGAGTGTTTGCACACATGTACAACAGGCATGTTTAAACTATAACGATTTTAGTGAAATCATGTTTCTCTCGAGGAGAAAACGCGTTTAAAGCCATAAAAAGATTTCACTGTGTTTTGGCATTGGACCAAGCTACCAACAACTTAAACAATGATCAGAACTGGAGAAATTACACATTGACATTGGGTGAAATCATGTAACTCTTAAGGACGTGTTGCAGGCTTGTTGAATGGATTCATTTTTCTTGTTTTGTTTGTTTTGGATGAAATTGTGCTTTTTTGTCGAGAAAAGGCGTTTAACGCGATAAAAAGGTTTAGTGCGTTCTGAATACGGGTTAGGTTACCAAAAGTAAAAATGTGAACTAAATAAGGCCGGGAGTCGTTTTTACTGTTTAAAACACGATTTCTCGAGCAGAATATGCTTTTTCAAAAAAGCCATGTTCCCATGGCGAGAGACTCATTTTCTGTGAGGAAATGCATTAAAAGGAGGGATTTCATCAGAAACACTATAAATTCATATTGTACGTGTCTGAAAACGCACAGAACCTTGAAATAGAAGGTTTCTCACCAAAAAACACATTGGTGAAAACCCTATTTTAAGGCTTTGAGTGTTTGCACACATGTACAACAGGCATGTTTAAACTATAACGATTTTAGTGAAATCATGTTTCTCTCGAGGAGAAAACGCGTTTAAAGCCATAAAAAGATTTCACTGTGTTTTGGCATTGGACCAAGCTACCAACAACTTAAACAATGATCAGAACTGGAGAAATTACACATTGACATTGGGTGAAATCATGTAACTCTTAAGGACGTGTTGCAGGCTTGTTGAATAGATTCATTTTTCTTGTTTTGTTTGTTTTGGATGAAATTGTGCTTTTCTTGTCGAGAAATTGGCGTTTAACGCGATAAAAAGGTTTAGTGCGTTCTGAATACGGGCTAGGTTACCAAAAGTAAAAAAGTGAACTAAATAAGGCCGGGAGTCGTTTTTATTGTTTAAAACACGATTTCTCGAGCAGAATATGCTTTTTCAAAAAAGCCATGTTCCCATGGCGAGAGACTCATTTTCTGTGAGGAAATGCATTAAAAGGAGGGATTTCATCAGAAACACTATAAATTCATATTGTACGTGTCTGAAAACGCACAGAACCTTGAAATAGAAGGTTTCTCACCAAAAAACACATTGGTGAAAACCCTATTTTAAGGCTTTGAGTGTTTGCACACATGTACAACAGGCATGTTTAAACTATAACGATTTTAGTGAAATCATGTTTCTCTCGAGGAGAAAACGCGTTTAAAGCCATAAAAAGATTTCACTGTGTTTTGGCATTGGACCAAGCTACCAACAACTTAAACAATGATCAGAACTGGAGAAATTACACATTGACATTGGGTGAAATCATGTAACTCTTAAGGACGTGTTGCAGGCTTGTTGAATAGATTCATTTTTCTTGTTTTGTTTGTTTTGGATGAAATTGTGCTTTTCTTGTCGAGAAATTGGCGTTTAACACGATAAAAAGGTTTAGTGCGTTCTGAATACGGGCTAGGTTACCAAAAGTAAAAAAGTGAACTAAATAAGGCCGGGAGTCGTTTTTATTGTTTAAAACACGATTTCTCGAGCAGAATATGATTTTTCAAAAAAGCCATGTTCCCATGGCGAGAGACTCATTTTCTGTGAGGAAATGCATTAAAAGGAGGGATTTCATCAGAAACACTATAAATTCATATTGTACTTGTCTGAAAACGCACAGAACCTTGAAATAGAAGGTTTCTCACCAAAAAACACATTGGTGAAAACCCTATTTTAAGGCTTTGAGTGTTTGCACACATTTACAACAGGCATGTTTAAACTATAACGATTTTAGTGAAATCATGTTTCTCTCGAGGAGAAAACGCGTTTAAAGCCATAAAAAGATTTCACTGTGTTTTGGCATTGGACCAAGCTACCAACAACTTAAACAATGATCAGAACTGGAGAAATTACACATTGACATTGGGTGAAATCATGTAACTCTTAAGGACGTGTTGCAGACTTGTTGAATAGATTAATGTTTCTTGTTTTGTTTGTTTTTGATGAAATTGTGCTTTTCTTGTCGAGAAAAGGCGTTTAACGCGATAAAAAGGTTTAGTGCGTTCTGAATACGGGCTAGGTTACCAAAAGTAAAAATGTGAACTAAATAAGGCCGGGAGTCGTTTTTATTGTTTAAAACACGATTTCTCGAGCAGAATATGCTTTTTCAAAAAAGCCATGTTCCCATGGCGAGAGACTCATTTTCTGTGAGAAAATGCATTTAAAGGAGGGATTTCATCAGAAACACTATAAATTCATATTGTACTTGTCTGAAAACGCACAGAACCTTGAAATAGAAGGTTTCTCACCAAAAAACACATTGGTGAAAACCCTATTTTAAGGCTTTGAGTGTTTGCACACATTTACAACAGGCATGTTTAAACTATAACGATTTTAGTGAAATCATGTTTCTCTTGAGGAGAAAACGCGTTTAAAGCCATAAAAAGATTTCACTGTGTTTTGGCATTGGACCAAGCTACCAACAACTTAAACAATGATCAGAACTGGAGAAATTACACATTGACATTGGGTGAAATCATGTAACTCTTAAGGACGTGTTGCAGGCTTGTTGAATAGATTCATTTTTCTTGTTTTGTTTGTTTTGGATGAAATTGTGCTTTTCTTGTCGAGAAATTGGCGTTTAACGCGATAAAAAGGTTTAGTGCGTTCTGAATACGGGCTAGGTTACCAAAAGTAAAAAAGTGAACTAAATAAGGCCGGGAGTCGTTTTTGTTGTTTAAAACACGATTTCTCGAGCAGAATATGCTTTTTCAAAAAAGCCATGTTCCCATGGCGAGAGACTCATTTTCTGTGAGAAAATGCATTAAAAGGAGGGATTTCATCAGAAACACTATAAATTCATATTGTACGTGTCTGAAAACGCACAGAACCTTGAAATAGAAGGTTTCTCACCAAAAAACACATTGGTGAAAACCCTATTTTAAGGCTTTGAGTGTTTGCACACATTTACAACAGGCATGTTTAAACTATAACGATTTTAGTGAAATCATGTTTCTCTCGAGGAGAAAACGCGTTTAAAGCCATAAAAAGATTTCACTGTGTTTTGGCATTGGACCAAGCTACCAACAACTTAAACAATGATCAGAACTGGAGAAATTACACATTGACATTGGGTGAAATCATGTAACTCTTAAGGACGTGTTGCAGACTTGTTGAATAGATTAATGTTTCTTGTTTTGTTTGTTTTTGATGAAATTGTGCTTTTCTTGTCGAGAAAAGGCGTTTAACGCGATAAAAAGGTTTAGTGCGTTCTGAATACGGGCTAGGTTACCAAAAGTAAAAAAGTGAACTAAATAAGGCCGGGAGTCGTTTTTATTGTTTAAAACACGATTTCTCGAGCAGAATATGCTTTTTCAAAAAAGCCATGTTCCCATGGCGAGAGACTCATTTTCTGTGAGGAAATGCATTAAAAGGAGGGATTTCATCAGAAACACTATAAATTCATATTGTACTTGTCTGAAAACGCACAGAACCTTGAAATAGAAGGTTTCTCACCAAAAAACACATTGGTGAAAACCCTATTTTAAGGCTTTGAGTGTTTGCACACATTTACAACAGGCATGTTTAAACTATAACGATTTTAGTGAAATCATGTTTCTCTCGAGGAGAAAACGCGTTTAAAGCCATAAAAAGATTTCACTGTGTTTTGGCATTGGACCAAGCTACCAACAACTTAAACAATGATCAGAACTGGAGAAATTACACATTGACATTGGGTGAAATCATGTAACTCTTAAGGACGTGTTGCAGGCTTGTTGAATAGATTAATGTTTCTTGTTTTGTTTGTTTTGGATGAAATTGTGCTTTTCTTGTCGAGAAATTGGCGTTTAACGCGATAAAAAGGTTTAGTGCGTTCTGAATACGGGCTAGGTTACCAAAAGTAAAAAAGTGAACTAAATAAGGCCGGGAGTCGTTTTTGTTGTTTAAAACACGATTTCTCGAGCAGAATATGCTTTTTCAAAAAAGCCATGTTCCCATGGCGAGAGACTCATTTTCTGTGAGAAAATGCATTAAAAGGAGGGATTTCATCAGAAACACTATAAATTCATATTGTACGTGTCTGAAAACGCACAGAACCTTGAAATAGAAGGTTTCTCACCAAAAAACACATTGGTGAAAACCCTATTTTAAGGCTTTGAGTGTTTGCACACATTTACAACAGGCATGTTTAAACTATAACGATTTTAGTGAAATCATGTTTCTCTCGAGGAGAAAACGCGTTTAAAGCCATAAAAAGATTTCACTGTGTTTTGGCATTGGACCAAGCTACCAACAACTTAAACAATGATCAGAACTGGAGAAATTACACATTGACATTGGGTGAAATCATGTAACTCTTAAGGACGTGTTGCAGACTTGTTGAATAGATTAATGTTTCTTGTTTTGTTTGTTTTTGATGAAATTGTGCTTTTCTTGTCGAGAAAAGGCGTTTAACGCGATAAAAAGGTTTAGTGCGTTCTGAATACGGGCTAGGTTACCAAAAGTAAAAATGTGAACTAAATAAGGCCGGGAGTCGTTTTTATTGTTTAAAACACGATTTCTCGAGCAGAATATGCTTTTTCAAAAAAGCCATGTTCCCATGGCGAGAGACTCATTTTCTGTGAGGAAATGCATTAAAAGGAGGGATTTCATCAGAAACACTATAAATTCATATTGTACGTGTCTGAAAACGCACAGAACCTTGAAATAGAAGGTTTCTCACCAAAAAACACATTGGTGAAAACCCTATTTTAAGGCTTTGAGTGTTTGCACACATGTACAACAGGCATATTTAAACTATAACGATTTTAGTGAAATCATGTTTCTCTCGAGGAGAAAACGCGATTAAAGCCATAAAAAGATTTCACTGTGTTTTGGCATTGGACCAAGCTACCAACAACTTAAACAATGATCAGAACTGGTGAAATTACACATTGACATTGGGTGAAATCATGTAACTCTTAAGGACGTGTTGCAGGCTTGTTGAATAGATTCATTTTTCTTGTTTTGTTTGTTTTGGATGAAATTGTGCTTTTCTTGTCGAGAAATTGGCGTTTAACGCGATAAAAAGGTTTAGTGCGTTCTGAATACGGGCTAGGTTACCAAAAGTAAAAAAGTGAACTAAATAAGGCCGGGAGTCGTTTTTCTTGTTTAAAACACGATTTCTCGAGCAGAATATGCTTTTTCAAAAAAGCCATGTTCCCATGGCGAGAGACTCATTTTCTGTGAGGAAATGCATTAAAAGGAGGGATTTCATCAGAAACACTATAAATTCATATTGTACGTGTCTGAAAACGCACAGAACCTTGAAATAGAAGGTTTCTCACCAAAAAACACATTGGTGAAAACCCTATCTTAAGGCTCTGAGTGTTTGCACACATGTACAACAGGCATGTTTAAACTATAACGATTTTAGTGAAATCATGTTTCTCTCGAGGAGAAAACGCGTTTAAAGCCATAAAAAGATTTCACTGTGTTTTGGCATTGGACCAAGCTACCAACAACTTAAACAATGATCAGAACTGGAGAAATTACACATTGACATTGGGTGAAATCATGTAACTCTTAAGGACGTGTTGCAGACTTGTTGAATAGATTCATTTTACTTGTTCTGTTTGTTTTGGATGAAATTGTGCTTTTCTTGTCGAGAAAAGGCGTTTAACGCGATAAAAAGGTTCAGTGCGTTCTGAATACGGGCTAGGTTACCATAAGTAAAAAAGTGAACTAAATAAGGCCGGGAGTCGTTTTTATTGTTTAAAACACGATTTCTCGAGCAGAATATGCTTTTTCAAAAAAGCCATGTTCCCATGGCGAGAGACTCATTTTCTGTGAGGAAATGCATTAAAAGGAGGGATTTCATCAGAAACACTATAAATTCATATTGTACGTGTCTGAAAACGCACAGAACCTTGAAATAGAAGGTTTCTCACCAAAAAACACATTGGTGAAAACCCTATTTTAAGGCTTTGAGTGTTTGCACACATGTACAACAGGCATGTTTAAACTATAACGATTTTAGTGAAATCATGTTTCTCTCGAGGAGAAAACGCGTTTAAAGCCATAAAAAGATTTCACTGTGTTTTGGCATTGGACCAAGCTACCAACAACTTAAACAATGATCAGAACTGGAGAAATTACACATTGACATTGGGTGAAATCATGTAACTCTTAAGGACGTGTTGCAGGCTTGTTGAATAGATTAATGTTTCTTGTTTTGTTTGTTTTGGATGAAATTGTGCTTTTCTTGTCGAGAAATTGGCGTTTAACGCGATAAAAAGGTTTAGTGCGTTCTGAATACGGGCTAGGTTACCAAAAGTAAAAAAGTGAACTAAATAAGGCCGGGAGTCGTTTTTGTTGTTTAAAACACGATTTCTCGAGCAGAATATGCTTTTTCAAAAAAGCCATGTTCCCATGGCGAGAGACTCATTTTCTGTGAGAAAATGCATTAAAAGGAGGGATTTCATCAGAAACACTATAAATTCATATTGTACGTGTCTGAAAACGCACAGAACCTTGAAATAGAAGGTTTCTCACCAAAAAACACATTGGTGAAAACCCTATTTTAAGGCTTTGAGTGTTTGCACACATTTACAACAGGCATGTTTAAACTATAACGATTTTAGTGAAATCATGTTTCTCTCGAGGAGAAAACGCGTTTAAAGCCATAAAAAGATTTCACTGTGTTTTGGCATTGGACCAAGCTACCAACAACTTAAACAATGATCAGAACTGGAGAAATTACACATTGACATTGGGTGAAATCATGTAACTCTTAAGGACGTGTTGCAGACTTGTTGAATAGATTAATGTTTCTTGTTTTGTTTGTTTTTGATGAAATTGTGCTTTTCTTGTCGAGAAAAGGCGTTTAACGCGATAAAAAGGTTTAGTGCGTTCTGAATACGGGCTAGGTTACCAAAAGTAAAAATGTGAACTAAATAAGGCCGGGAGTCGTTTTTATTGTTTAAAACACGATTTCTCGAGCAGAATATGCTTTTTCAAAAAAGCCATGTTCCCATGGCGAGAGACTCATTTTCTGTGAGGAAATGCATTAAAAGGAGGGATTTCATCAGAAACACTATAAATTCATATTGTACGTGTCTGAAAACGCACAGAACCTTGAAATAGAAGGTTTCTCACCAAAAAACACATTGGTGAAAACCCTATTTTAAGGCTTTGAGTGTTTGCACACATGTACAACAGGCATATTTAAACTATAACGATTTTAGTGAAATCATGTTTCTCTCGAGGAGAAAACGCGATTAAAGCCATAAAAAGATTTCACTGTGTTTTGGCATTGGACCAAGCTACCAACAACTTAAACAATGATCAGAAATGGAGAAATTACACATTGACATTGGGTGAAATCATGTAACTCTTAAGGACGTGTTGCAGACTTGTTGAATAGATTAATGTTTCTTGTTTTGTTTGTTTTTGATGAAATTGTGCTTTTCTTGTCGAGAAAAGGCGTTTAACGCGATAAAAAGGTTTAGTGCGTTCTGAATACGGGCTAGGTTACCAAAAGTAAAAATGTGAACTAAATAAGGCCGGGAGTCGTTTTTATTGTTTAAAACACGATTTCTCGAGCAGAATATGCTTTTTCAAAAAAGCCATGTTCCCATGGCGAGAGACTCATTTTCTGTGAGGAAATGCATTAAAAGGAGGGATTTCATCAGAAACACTATAAATTCATATTGTACTTGTCTGAAAACGCACAGAACCTTGAAATAGAAGGTTTCTCACCAAAAAACACATTGGTGAAAACCCTATTTTAAGGCTTTGAGTGTTTGCACACATTTACAACAGGCATGTTTAAACTATAACGATTTTAGTGAAATCATGTTTCTCTCGAGGAGAAAACGCGTTTAAAGCCATAAAAAGATTTCACTGTGTTTTGGCATTGGACCAAGCTACCAACAACTTAAACAATGATCAGAACTGGAGAAATTACACATTGACATTGGGTGAAATCATGTAACTCTTAAGGACGTGTTGCAGGCTTGTTGAATAGATTAATGTTTCTTGTTTTGTTTGTTTTGGATGAAATTGTGCTTTTCTTGTCGAGAAATTGGCGTTTAACGCGATAAAAAGGTTTAGTGCGTTCTGAATACGGGCTAGGTTACCAAAAGTAAAAAAGTGAACTAAATAAGGCCGGGAGTCGTTTTTGTTGTTTAAAACACGATTTCTCGAGCAGAATATGCTTTTTCAAAAAAGCCATGTTCCCATGGCGAGAGACTCATTTTCTGTGAGAAAATGCATTAAAAGGAGGGATTTCATCAGAAACACTATAAATTCATATTGTACGTGTCTGAAAACGCACAGAACCTTGAAATAGAAGGTTTCTCACCAAAAAACACATTGGTGAAAACCCTATTTTAAGGCTTTGAGTGTTTGCACACATTTACAACAGGCATGTTTAAACTATAACGATTTTAGTGAAATCATGTTTCTCTCGAGGAGAAAACGCGTTTAAAGCCATAAAAAGATTTCACTGTGTTTTGGCATTGGACCAAGCTACCAACAACTTAAACAATGATCAGAACTGGAGAAATTACACATTGACATTGGGTGAAATCATGTAACTCTTAAGGACGTGTTGCAGACTTGTTGAATAGATTAATGTTTCTTGTTTTGTTTGTTTTTGATGAAATTGTGCTTTTCTTGTCGAGAAAAGGCGTTTAACGCGATAAAAAGGTTTAGTGCGTTCTGAATACGGGCTAGGTTACCAAAAGTAAAAATGTGAACTAAATAAGGCCGGGAGTCGTTTTTATTGTTTAAAACACGATTTCTCGAGCAGAATATGCTTTTTCAAAAAAGCCATGTTCCCATGGCGAGAGACTCATTTTCTGTGAGAAAATGCATTAAAAGGAGGGATTTCATCAGAAACACTATAAATTCATATTGTACGTGTCTGAAAACGCACAGAACCTTGAAATAGAAGGTTTCTCACCAAAAAACACATTGGTGAAAACCCTATTTTAAGGCTTTGAGTGTTTGCACACATTTACAACAGGCATGTTTAAACTATAACGATTTTAGTGAAATCATGTTTCTCTCGAGGAGAAAACGCGTTTAAAGCCATAAAAAGATTTCACTGTGTTTTGGCATTGGACCAAGCTACCAACAACTTAAACAATGATCAGAACTGGAGAAATTACACATTGACATTGGGTGAAATCATGTAACTCTTAAGGACGTGTTGCAGACTTGTTGAATAGATTAATGTTTCTTGTTTTGTTTGTTTTTGATGAAATTGTGCTTTTCTTGTCGAGAAAAGGCGTTTAACGCGATAAAAAGGTTTAGTGCGTTCTGAATACGGGCTAGGTTACCAAAAGTAAAAAAGTGAACTAAATAAGGCCGGGAGTCGTTTTTATTGTTTAAAACACGATTTCTCGAGCAGAATATGCTTTTTCAAAAAAGCCATGTTCCCATGGCGAGAGACTCATTTTCTGTGAGGAAATGCATTAAAAGGAGGGATTTCATCAGAAACACTATAAATTCATATTGTACTTGTCTGAAAACGCACAGAACCTTGAAATAGAAGGTTTCTCACCAAAAAACACATTGGTGAAAACCCTATTTTAAGGCTTTGAGTGTTTGCACACATTTACAACAGGCATGTTTAAACTATAACGATTTTAGTGAAATCATGTTTCTCTCGAGGAGAAAACGCGTTTAAAGCCATAAAAAGATTTCACTGTGTTTTGGCATTGGACCAAGCTACCAACAACTTAAACAATGATCAGAACTGGAGAAATTACACATTGACATTGGGTGAAATCATGTAACTCTTAAGGACGTGTTGCAGGCTTGTTGAATAGATTAATGTTTCTTGTTTTGTTTGTTTTGGATGAAATTGTGCTTTTCTTGTCGAGAAATTGGCGTTTAACGCGATAAAAAGGTTTAGTGCGTTCTGAATACGGGCTAGGTTACCAAAAGTAAAAAAGTGAACTAAATAAGGCCGGGAGTCGTTTTTGTTGTTTAAAACACGATTTCTCGAGCAGAATATGCTTTTTCAAAAAAGCCATGTTCCCATGGCGAGAGACTCATTTTCTGTGAGAAAATGCATTAAAAGGAGGGATTTCATCAGAAACACTATAAATTCATATTGTACGTGTCTGAAAACGCACAGAACCTTGAAATAGAAGGTTTCTCACCAAAAAACACATTGGTGAAAACCCTATTTTAAGGCTTTGAGTGTTTGCACACATTTACAACAGGCATGTTTAAACTATAACGATTTTAGTGAAATCATGTTTCTCTCGAGGAGAAAACGCGTTTAAAGCCATAAAAAGATTTCACTGTGTTTTGGCATTGGACCAAGCTACCAACAACTTAAACAATGATCAGAACTGGAGAAATTACACATTGACATTGGGTGAAATCATGTAACTCTTAAGGACGTGTTGCAGACTTGTTGAATAGATTAATGTTTCTTGTTTTGTTTGTTTTTGATGAAATTGTGCTTTTCTTGTCGAGAAAAGGCGTTTAACGCGATAAAAAGGTTTAGTGCGTTCTGAATACGGGCTAGGTTACCAAAAGTAAAAATGTGAACTAAATAAGGCCGGGAGTCGTTTTTATTGTTTAAAACACGATTTCTCGAGCAGAATATGCTTTTTCAAAAAAGCCATGTTCCCATGGCGAGAGACTCATTTTCTGTGAGGAAATGCATTAAAAGGAGGGATTTCATCAGAAACACTATAAATTCATATTGTACGTGTCTGAAAACGCACAGAACCTTGAAATAGAAGGTTTCTCACCAAAAAACACATTGGTGAAAACCCTATTTTAAGGCTTTGAGTGTTTGCACACATGTACAACAGGCATATTTAAACTATAACGATTTTAGTGAAATCATGTTTCTCTCGAGGAGAAAACGCGATTAAAGCCATAAAAAGATTTCACTGTGTTTTGGCATTGGACCAAGCTACCAACAACTTAAACAATGATCAGAACTGGTGAAATTACACATTGACATTGGGTGAAATCATGTAACTCTTAAGGACGTGTTGCAGGCTTGTTGAATAGATTCATTTTTCTTGTTTTGTTTGTTTTGGATGAAATTGTGCTTTTCTTGTCGAGAAATTGGCGTTTAACGCGATAAAAAGGTTTAGTGCGTTCTGAATACGGGCTAGGTTACCAAAAGTAAAAAAGTGAACTAAATAAGGCCGGGAGTCGTTTTTCTTGTTTAAAACACGATTTCTCGAGCAGAATATGCTTTTTCAAAAAAGCCATGTTCCCATGGCGAGAGACTCATTTTCTGTGAGGAAATGCATTAAAAGGAGGGATTTCATCAGAAACACTATAAATTCATATTGTACGTGTCTGAAAACGCACAGAACCTTGAAATAGAAGGTTTCTCACCAAAAAACACATTGGTGAAAACCCTATCTTAAGGCTCTGAGTGTTTGCACACATGTACAACAGGCATGTTTAAACTATAACGATTTTAGTGAAATCATGTTTCTCTCGAGGAGAAAACGCGTTTAAAGCCATAAAAAGATTTCACTGTGTTTTGGCATTGGACCAAGCTACCAACAACTTAAACAATGATCAGAACTGGAGAAATTACACATTGACATTGGGTGAAATCATGTAACTCTTAAGGACGTGTTGCAGGCTTGTTGAATAGATTCATTTTACTTGTTCTGTTTGTTTTGGATGAAATTGTGCTTTTCTTGTCGAGAAATTGGCGTTTAACGCGATAAAAAGGTTCAGTGCGTTCTGAATACGGGCTAGGTTACCATAAGTAAAAAAGTGAACTAAATAAGGCCGGGAGTCGTTTTTATTGTTTAAAACACGATTTCTCGAGCAGAATATGCTTTTTCAAAAAAGCCATGTTCCCATGGCGAGAGACTCATTTTCTGTGAGGAAATGCATTAAAAGGAGGGATTTCATCAGAAACACTATAAATTCATATTGTACGTGTCTGAAAACGCACAGAACCTTGAAATAGAAGGTTTCTCACCAAAAAACACATTGGTGAAAACCCTATTTTAAGGCTTTGAGTGTTTGCACACATGTACAACAGGCATGTTTAAACTATAACGATTTTAGTGAAATCATGTTTCTCTCGAGGAGAAAACGCGTTTAAAGCCATAAAAAGATTTCACTGTGTTTTGGCATTGGACCAAGCTACCAACAACTTAAACAATGATCAGAACTGGAGAAATTACACATTGACATTGGGTGAAATCATGTAACTCTTAAGGACGTGTTGCAGGCTTGTTGAATAGATTAATGTTTCTTGTTTTGTTTGTTTTGGATGAAATTGTGCTTTTCTTGTCGAGAAATTGGCGTTTAACGCGATAAAAAGGTTTAGTGCGTTCTGAATACGGGCTAGGTTACCAAAAGTAAAAAAGTGAACTAAATAAGGCCGGGAGTCGTTTTTGTTGTTTAAAACACGATTTCTCGAGCAGAATATGCTTTTTCAAAAAAGCCATGTTCCCATGGCGAGAGACTCATTTTCTGTGAGAAAATGCATTAAAAGGAGGGATTTCATCAGAAACACTATAAATTCATATTGTACGTGTCTGAAAACGCACAGAACCTTGAAATAGAAGGTTTCTCACCAAAAAACACATTGGTGAAAACCCTATTTTAAGGCTTTGAGTGTTTGCACACATTTACAACAGGCATGTTTAAACTATAACGATTTTAGTGAAATCATGTTTCTCTCGAGGAGAAAACGCGTTTAAAGCCATAAAAAGATTTCACTGTGTTTTGGCATTGGACCAAGCTACCAACAACTTAAACAATGATCAGAACTGGAGAAATTACACATTGACATTGGGTGAAATCATGTAACTCTTAAGGACGTGTTGCAGACTTGTTGAATAGATTAATGTTTCTTGTTTTGTTTGTTTTTGATGAAATTGTGCTTTTCTTGTCGAGAAAAGGCGTTTAACGCGATAAAAAGGTTTAGTGCGTTCTGAATACGGGCTAGGTTACCAAAAGTAAAAAAGTGAACTAAATAAGGCCGGGAGTCGTTTTTATTGTTTAAAACACGATTTCTCGAGCAGAATATGCTTTTTCAAAAAAGCCATGTTCCCATGGCGAGAGACTCATTTTCTGTGAGGAAATGCATTAAAAGGAGGGATTTCATCAGAAACACTATAAATTCATATTGTACGTGTCTGAAAACGCACAGAACCTTGAAATAGAAGGTTTCTCACCAAAAAACACATTGGTGAAAACCCTATTTTAAGGCTTTGAGTGTTTGCACACATGTACAACAGGCATATTTAAACTATAACGATTTTAGTGAAATCATGTTTCTCTCGAGGAGAAAACGCGATTAAAGCCATAAAAAGATTTCACTGTGTTTTGGCATTGGACCAAGCTACCAACAACTTAAACAATGATCAGAAATGGAGAAATTACACATTGACATTGGGTGAAATCATGTAACTCTTAAGGACGTGTTGCAGACTTGTTGAATAGATTAATGTTTCTTGTTTTGTTTGTTTTTGATGAAATTGTGCTTTTCTTGTCGAGAAAAGGCGTTTAACGCGATAAAAAGGTTTAGTGCGTTCTGAATACGGGCTAGGTTACCAAAAGTAAAAATGTGAACTAAATAAGGCCGGGAGTCGTTTTTATTGTTTAAAACACGATTTCTCGAGCAGAATATGCTTTTTCAAAAAAGCCATGTTCCCATGGCGAGAGACTCATTTTCTGTGAGAAAATGCATTTAAAGGAGGGATTTCATCAGAAACACTCTAAATTCATATTGTACTTGTCTGAAAACGCACAGAACCTTGAAATAGAAGGTTTCTCACCAAAAAACACATTGGTGAAAACCCTATTTTAAGGCTTTGAGTGTTTGCACACATGTACAACAGGCATGTTTAAACTATAACGATTTTAGTGAAATCATGTTTCTCTCGAGGAGAAAACGCGTTTAAAGCCATAAAAAGATTTCACTGTGTTTTGACATTGGACCAAGCTACCAACAACTTAAACAATGATCAGAACTGGAGAAATTACACATTGACATTGGGTGAAATCATGTAACTCTTAAGGACGTGTTGCAGGCTTGTTGAATAGATTCATTTTACTTGTTCTGTTTGTTTTGGATGAAATTGTGCTTTTCTTGTCGAGAAATTGGCGTTTAACGCGATAAAAAGGTTCAGTGCGTTCTGAATACGGGCTAGGTTACCATAAGTAAAAAAGTGAACTAAATAAGGCCGGGAGTCGTTTTTATTGTTTAAAACACGATTTCTCGAGCAGAATATGCTTTTTCAAAAAAGCCATGTTCCCATGGCGAGAGACTCATTTTCTGTGAGGAAATGCATTAAAAGGAGGGATTTCATCAGAAACACTATAAATTCATATTGTACGTGTCTGAAAACGCACAGAACCTTGAAATAGAAGGTTTCTCACCAAAAAACACATTGGTGAAAACCCTATTTTAAGGCTTTGAGTGTTTGCACACATGTACAACAGGCATGTTTAAACTATAACGATTTTAGTGAAATCATGTTTCTCTCGAGGAGAAAACGCGTTTAAAGCCATAAAAAGATTTCACTGTGTTTTGGCATTGGACCAAGCTACCAACAACTTAAACAATGATCAGAACTGGAGAAATTACACATTGACATTGGGTGAAATCTTGTAACTCTTAAGGACGTGTTGCAGACTTGTTGAATAGATTAATGTTTCTTGTTTTGTTTGTTTTTGATGGAATTGTGCTTTTCTTGTCGAGAAATTGGCGTTTAACGCGATAAAAAGGTTTAGTGCGTTCTGAATACGGGCTAGGTTACCAAAAGTAAAAATGTGAACTAAATAAGGCCGGGAGTCGTTTTTATTGTTTAAAACACGATTTCTCGAGCAGAATATGCTTTTTCAAAAAAGCCATGTTCCCATGGCGAGAGACTCATTTTCTGTGAGGAAATGCATTAAAAGGAGGGATTTCATCAGAAACACTCTAAATTCATATTGTACTTGTCTGAAAACGCACAGAACCTTGAAATAGAAGGTTTCTCACCAAAAAACACATTGGTGAAAACCCTATTTTAAGGCTTTGAGTGTTTGCACACATGTACAACAGGCATGTTTAAACTATAACGATTTTAGTGAAATCATGTTTCTCTCGAGGAGAAAACGCGTTTAAAGCCATAAAAAGATTTCACTGTGTTTTGGCATTGGACCAAGCTACCAACAACTTAAACAATGATCAGAACTGGTGAAATTACACATTGACATTGGGTGAAATCATGTAACTCTTAAGGACGTGTTGCAGGCTTGTTGAATAGATTCATTTTTCTTGTTTTGTTTGTTTTGGATGAAATTGTGCTTTTCTTGTCGAGAAATTGGCGTTTAACGCGATAAAAAGGTTTAGTGCGTTCTGAATACGGGCTAGGTTACCAAAAGTAAAAATGTGAACTAAATAAGGCCGGGAGTCGTTTTTATTGTTTAAAACACGATTTCTCGAGCAGAATATGCTTTTTCAAAAAAGCAATGTTCCCATGGCGAGAGACTCATTTTCTGTGAGGAAATGCATTAAAAGGAGGGATTTCATCAGAAACACTATAAATTCATATTGTACGTGTCTGAAAACGCACAGAACCTTGAAATAGAAGGTTTCTCACCAAAAAACACATTGGTGAAAACCCTATTTTAATGCTTTGAGTGTTTGCACACATGTACAACAGGCATGTTTAAACTATAACGATTTTAGTGAAATCATGTTTCTCTCGAGGAGAAAACGCGTTTAAAGCCATAAAACGATTTCACTGTGTTTTGGCATTGGACCAAGCTACCAACAACTTAAACAATGATCAGAACTGGAGAAATTACACATTGACATTGGGTGAAATCATGTAACTCTTAAGGACGTGTTGCAGGGCTTGTTGAATAGATTCATTTTACTTGTTCTGTTTGTTTTGGATGAAATTGTGCTTTTCTTGTCGAGAAATTGGCGTTTAACGCGATAAAAAGGTTCAGTGCGTTCTGAATACGGGCTAGGTTACCATAAGTAAAAAAGTGAACTAAATAAGGCCGGGAGTCGTTTTTATTGTTTAAAACACGATTTCTCGAGCAGAATATGCTTTTTCAAAAAAGCCATGTTCCCATGGCGAGAGACTCATTTTCTGTGAGAAAATGCATTTAAAGGAGGGATTTCATCAGAAACACTATAAATTCATATTGTACTTGTCTGAAAACGCACAGAACCTTGAAATAGAAGGTTTCTCACCAAAAAACACATTGGTGAAAACCCTATTTTAAGGCTTTGAGTGTTTGCACACATTTACAACAGGCATGTTTAAACTATAACGATTTTAGTGAAATCATGTTTCTCTCGAGGAGAAAACGCGTTTAAAGCCATAAAAAGATTTCACTGTGTTTTGGCATTGGACCAAGCTACCAACAACTTAAACAATGATCAGAACTGGTGAAATTACACATTGACATTGGGTGAAATCATGTAACTCTTAAGGACGTGTTGCAGGCTTGTTGAATAGATTCATTTTTCTTGTTTTGTTTGTTTTGGATGAAATTGTGCTTTTCTTGTCGAGAAATTGGCGTTTAACGCGATAAAAAGGTTTAGTGCGTTCTGAATACGGGCTAGGTTACCAAAAGTAAAAAAGTGAACTAAATAAGGCCGGGAGTCGTTTTTCTTGTTTAAAACACGATTTCTCGAGCAGAATATGCTTTTTCAAAAAAGCCATGTTCCCATGGCGAGAGACTCATTTTCTGTGAGGAAATGCATTAAAAGGAGGGATTTCATCAGAAACACTATAAATTCATATTGTACGTGTCTGAAAACGCATAGAACCTTGAAATAGAAGGTTTCTCACCAAAAAACACATTGGTGAAAACCCTATTTTAATGCTTTGAGTGTTTGCACACATGTACAACAGGCATGTTTAAACTATAACGATTTTAGTGAAATCATGTTTCTCTCGAGGAGAAAACGCGTTTAAAGCCATAAAAAGATTTCACTGTGTTTTGGCATTGGACCAAGCTACCAACAACTTAAACAATGATCAGAACTGGAGAAATTACACATTGACATTGGGTGAAATCATGTAACTCTTAAGGACGTGTTGCAGGCTTGTTGAATAGATTCATTTTACTTGTTCTGTTTGTTTTGGATGAAATTGTGCTTTTCTTGTCGAGAAATTGGCGTTTAACGCGATAAAAAGGTTCAGTGCGTTCTGAATACGGGCTAGGTTACCATAAGTAAAAAAGTGAACTAAATAAGGCCGGGAGTCGTTTTTATTGTTTAAAACACGATTTCTCGAGCAGAATATGCTTTTTCAAAAAAGCCATGTTCCCATGGCGAGAGACTCATTTTCTGTGAGGAAATGCATTAAAAGGAGGGATTTCATCAGAAACACTATAAATTCATATTGTACGTGTCTGAAAACGCACAGAACCTTGAAATAGAAGGTTTCTCACCAAAAAACACATTGGTGAAAACCCTATTTTAAGGCTTTGAGTGTTTGCACACATGTACAACAGGCATGTTTAAACTATAACGATTTTAGTGAAATCATGTTTCTCTCGAGGAGAAAACGCGTTTAAAGCCATAAAAACATTTCACTGTGTTTTGGCATTGGACCAAGCTACCAACAACTTAAACAATGATCAGAACTGGAGAAATTACACATTGACATTGGGTGAAATCTTGTAACTCTTAAGGACGTGTTGCAGACTTGTTGAATAGATTAATGTTTCTTGTTTTGTTTGTTTTTGATGGAATTGTGCTTTTCTCGTCGAGAAAAGGCGTTTCACGCGATAAAAAGGTTTAGTGCGTTCTGAATACGGGCTAGGTTACCAAAAGTACAAATGTGAACTAAATAAGGCCGGGAGTCGTTTTTATTGTTTAAAACACGATTTCTCGAGCAGAATATGCTTTTTCAAAAAAGCCATGTTCCCATGGCGAGAGACTCATTTTCTGTGAGGAAATGCATTAAAAGGAGGGATTTCATCAGAAACACTATAAATTCATATTGTACGTGTCTGAAAACGCACAGAACCTTGAAATAGAAGGTTTCTCACCAAAAAACACATTGGTGAAAACCCTATTTTAAGGCTTTGAGTGTTTGCACACATGTACAACAGGCATGTTTAAACTATAACGATTTTAGTGAAATCATGTTTCTCTCGAGGAGAAAACGCGTTTAAAGCCATAAAAAGATTTCACTGTGTTTTGGCATTGGACCAAGCTACCAACAACTTAAACAATGATCAGAACTGGAGAAATTACACATTGACATTGGGTGAAATCATGTAACTCTTAAGGACGTGTTGCAGGCTTGTTGAATAGATTCATTTTTCTTGTTTTGTTTGTTTTGGATGAAATTGTGCTTTTCTTGTCGAGAAATTGGCGTTTAACGCGATAAAAAGGTTTAGTGCGTTCTGAATACGGGCTAGGTTACCAAAAGTAAAAAAGTGAACTAAATAAGGCCGGGAGTCGTTTTTCTTGTTTAAAACACGATTTCTCGAGCAGAATATGCTTTTTCAAAAAAGCCATGTTCCCATGGCGAGAGACTCATTTTCTGTGAGGAAATGCATTAAAAGGAGGGATTTCATCAGAAACACTATAAATTCATATTGTACATGTCTGAAAACGCATAGAACCTTGAAATAGAAGGTTTCTCACCAAAAAACACATTGGTGAAAACCCTATTTTAAGGCTTTGAGTGTTTGCACACATGTACAACAGGCATGTTTAAACTATAACGATTTTAGTGAAATTATGTTTCTCTCGAGGAGAAAACGCGTTTAAAGCCATAAAAAGATTTCACTGTGTTTTGGCATTGGACCAAGCTACCAACAACTTAAACAATGATCAGAACTGGAGAAATTACACATTGACATTGGGTGAAATCATGTAACTCTTAAGGACGTGTTGCAGGCTTGTTGAATAGATTCATTTTACTTGTTCTGTTTGTTTTGGATGAAATTGTGCTTTTCTTGTCGAGAAATTGGCGTTTAACGCGATAAAAAGGTTCAGTGCGTTCTGAATACGGGCTAGGTTACCATAAGTAAAAAAGTGAACTAAATAAGGCCGGGAGTCGTTTTTATTGTTTAAAACACGATTTCTCGAGCAGAATATGCTTTTTCAAAAAAGCCATGTTCCCATGGCGAGAGACTCATTTTCTGTGAGAAAATGCATTTAAAGGAGGGATTTCATCAGAAACACTATAAATTCATATTGTACGTGTCTGAAAACGCACAGAACCTTGAAATAGAAGGTTTCTCACCAAAAAACACATTGGTGAAAACCCTATTTTAAGGCTTTGAGTGTTTGCACACATGTACAACAGGCATGTTTAAAGTATAATGTTTTTAGTGAAATCATGTTTCTCTCGAGGAGAAAACGCGTTTAAAGCCATAAAAACATTTCACTGTGTTTTGGCATTGGACCAAGCTACCAACAACTTAAACAATGATCAGAACTGGAGAAATTACACATTGACATTGGGTGAAATCATGTAACTCTTAAGGACGTGTTGCAGGCTTGTTGAATAGATTCATTTTTCTTGTTTTGTTTGTTTTGGATGAAATTGTGCTTTTCTTGTCGAGAAATTGGCGTTTAACGCGATAAAAAGGTTTAGTGCGTTCTGAATACGGGCTAGGTTACCAAAAGTAAAAAAGTGAACTAAATAAGGCCGGGAGTCGTTTTTATTGTTTAAAACACGATTTCTCGAGCAGAATATGCTTTTTCAAAAAAGCCATGTTCCCATGGCGAGAGACTCATTTTCTGTGAGGAAATGCATTAAAAGGAGGGATTTCATCAGAAACACTATAAATTCATATTGTACTTGTCTGAAAACGCACAGAACCTTGAAATAGAAGGTTTCTCACCAAAAAACACATTGGTGAAAACCCTATTTTAAGGCTTTGAGTGTTTGCACACATGTACAACAGGCATGTTTAAACTATAACGATTTTAGTGAAATCATGTTTCTCTCGAGGAGAAAACGCGTTTAAAGCCATAAAAAGATTTCACTGTGTTTTGGCATTGGACCAAGCTACCAACAACTTAAACAATGATCAGAACTGGAGAAATTACACATTGACATTGGGTGAAATCATGGAACTCTTAAGGACGTGTTGCAGGCTTGTTGAATGGATTCATTTTTCTTGTTTTGTTTGTTTTGGATGAAATTGTGCTTTTTTGTCGAGAAATTGGCGTTTAACGCGATAAAAAGGTTTAGTGCGTTCTGAATACGGGCTAGGTTACCAAAAGTAAAAAAGTGAACTAAATAAGGCCGGGAGTCGTTTTTATTGTTTAAAACACGATTTCTCGAGCAGAATATGCTTTTTCAAAAAAGCCATGTTCCCATGGCGAGAGACTCATTTTCTGTGAGGAAATGCATTAAAAGGAGGGATTTCATCAGAAACACTCTAAATTCATATTGTACGTGTCTGAAAACGCACAGAACCTTGAAATAGAAGGTTTCTCACCAAAAAACACATTGGTGAAAACCCTATTTTAAGGCTTTGAGTGTTTGCACACATGTACAACAGGCATGTTTAAACTATAACGATTTTAGTGAAATCATGTTTCTCTCGAGGAGAAAACGCGGTTAAAGCCATAAAAAGATTTCACTGTGTTTTGGCATTGGACCAAGCTACCAACAACTTAAACAATGATCAGAACTGGAGAAATTACACATTGACATTGGGTGAAATCATGTAACTCTTAAGGACGTGTTGCAGGCTTGTTGAATAGATTCATTTTACTTGTTCTGTTTGTTTTGGATGAAATTGTGCTTTTCTTGTCGAGAAATTGGCGTTTAACGCGATAAAAAGGTTCAGTGCGTTCTGAATACGGGCTAGGTTACCATAAGTAAAAAAGTGAACTAAATAAGGCCGGGAGTCGTTTTTATTGTTTAAAACACGATTTCTCGAGCAGAATATGCTTTTTCAAAAAAGCCATGTTCCCATGGCGAGAGACTCATTTTCTGTGAGGAAATGCATTAAAAGGAGGGATTTCATCAGAAACACTATAAATTCATATTGTACGTGTCTGAAAACGCACAGAACCTTGAAATAGAAGGTTTCTCACCAAAAAACACATTGGTGAAAACCCTATTTTAAGGCTTTGAGTGTTTGCACACATGTACAACAGGCATGTTTAAACTATAACGATTTTAGTGAAATCATGTTTCTCTCGAGGAGAAAACGCGTTTAAAGCCATAAAAAGATTTCACTGTGTTTTGGCATTGGACCAAGCTACCAACAACTTAAACAATGATCAGAACTGGAGAAATTACACATTGACATTGGGTGAAAACACGGAACTCTTAAGGACGTGTTGCAGACTTGTTGAATAGATTAATGTTTCTTGTTTTGTTTGTTTTTGATGGAATTGTGCTTTTCTCGTCGAGAAAAGGCGTTTCACGCGATAAAAAGGTTTAGTGCGTTCTGAATACGGGCTAGGTTACCAAAAGTAAAAATGTGAACTAAATAAGGCCGGGAGTCGTTTTTATTGTTTAAAACACGATTTCTCGAGCAGAATATGCTTTTTCAAAAAAGCCATGTTCCCATGGCGAGAGACTCATTTTCTGTGAGAAAATGCATTTAAAGGAGGGATTTCATCAGAAACACTATAAATTCATATTGTACGTGTCTGAAAACGCACAGAACCTTGAAATAGAAGGTTTCTCACCAAAAAACACATTGGTGAAAACCCTATTTTAAGGCTTTGAGTGTTTGCACACATGTACAACAGGCATGTTTAAAGTATAATGTTTTTAGTGAAATCATGTTTCTCTCGAGGAGAAAACGCGTTTAAAGCCATAAAAACATTTCACTGTGTTTTGGCATTGGACCAAGCTACCAACAACTTAAACAATGATCAGAACTGGAGAAATTACACATTGACATTGGGTGAAATCATGTAACTCTTAAGGACGTGTTGCAGGCTTGTTGAATAGATTCATTTTTCTTGTTTTGTTTGTTTTGGATGAAATTGTGCTTTTCTTGTCGAGAAATTGGCGTTTAACGCGATAAAAAGGTTTAGTGCGTTCTGAATACGGGCTAGGTTACCAAAAGTAAAAAAGTGAACTAAATAAGGCCGGGAGTCGTTTTTATTGTTTAAAACACGATTTCTCGAGCAGAATATGCTTTTTCAAAAAAGCCATGTTCCCATGGCGAGAGACTCATTTTCTGTGAGGAAATGCATTAAAAGGAGGGATTTCATCAGAAACACTATAAATTCATATTGTACTTGTCTGAAAACGCACAGAACCTTGAAATAGAAGGTTTCTCACCAAAAAACACATTGGTGAAAACCCTATTTTAAGGCTTTGAGTGTTTGCACACATGTACAACAGGCATGTTTAAACTATAACGATTTTAGTGAAATCATGTTTCTCTCGAGGAGAAAACGCGTTTAAAGCCATAAAAAGATTTCACTGTGTTTTGGCATTGGACCAAGCTACCAACAACTTAAACAATGATCAGAACTGGAGAAATTACACATTGACATTGGGTGAAATCATGGAACTCTTAAGGACGTGTTGCAGGCTTGTTGAATGGATTCATTTTTCTTGTTTTGTTTGTTTTGGATGAAATTGTGCTTTTTTGTCGAGAAATTGGCGTTTAACGCGATAAAAAGGTTTAGTGCGTTCTGAATACGGGCTAGGTTACCAAAAGTAAAAAAGTGAACTAAATAAGGCCGGGAGTCGTTTTTATTGTTTAAAACACGATTTCTCGAGCAGAATATGCTTTTTCAAAAAAGCCATGTTCCCATGGCGAGAGACTCATTTTCTGTGAGGAAATGCATTAAAAGGAGGGATTTCATCAGAAACACTCTAAATTCATATTGTACGTGTCTGAAAACGCACAGAACCTTGAAATAGAAGGTTTCTCACCAAAAAACACATTGGTGAAAACCCTATTTTAAGGCTTTGAGTGTTTGCACACATGTACAACAGGCATGTTTAAACTATAACGATTTTAGTGAAATCATGTTTCTCTCGAGGAGAAAACGCGGTTAAAGCCATAAAAAGATTTCACTGTGTTTTGGCATTGGACCAAGCTACCAACAACTTAAACAATGATCAGAACTGGAGAAATTACACATTGACATTGGGTGAAATCTTGTAACTCTTAAGGACGTGTTGCAGACTTGTTGAATAGATTAATGTTTCTTGTTTTGTTTGTTTTTGATGGAATTGTGCTTTTCTCGTCGAGAAAAGGCGTTTCACGCGATAAAAAGGTTTAGTGCGTTCTGAATACGGGCTAGGTTACCAAAAGTAAAAATGTGAACTAAATAAGGCCGGGAGTCGTTTTTATTGTTTAAAACACGATTTCTCGAGCAGAATATGCTTTTTCAAAAAAGCCATGTTCCCATGGCGAGAGACTCATTTTCTGTGAGAAAATGCATTTAAAGGAGGGATTTCATCAGAAACACTATAAATTCATATTGTACTTGTCTGAAAACGCACAGAACCTTGAAATAGAAGGTTTCTCACCAAAAAACACATTGGTGAAAACCCTATTTTAAGGCTTTGAGTGTTTGCACACATTTACAACAGGCATGTTTAAACTATAACGATTTTAGTGAAATCATGTTTCTCTCGAGGAGAAAACGCGTTTAAAGCCATAAAAAGATTTCACTGTGTTTTGGCATTGGACCAAGCTACCAACAACTTAAACAATGATCAGAACTGGAGAAATTACACATTGACATTGGGTGAAATCATGTAACTCTTAAGGACGTGTTGCAGGCTTGTTGAATGGATTCATTTTTCTTGTTTTGTTTGTTTTGGATGAAATTGTGCTTTTTTGTCGAGAAATTGGCGTTTCACGCGATAAAAAGGTTTAGTGCGTTCTGAATACGGGCTAGGTTACCAAAAGTAAAAAAGTGAACTAAATAAGGCCGGGAGTCGTTTTTATTGTTTAAAACACGATTTCTCGAGCAGAATATGCTTTTTCAAAAAAGCCATGTTCCCATGGCGAGAGACTCATTTTCTGTGAGGAAATGCATTAAAAGGAGGGATTTCATCAGAAACACTATAAATTCATATTGTACGTGTCTGAAAACGCACAGAACCTTGAAATAGAAGGTTTCTCACCAAAAAACACATTGGTGAAAACCCTATTTTAAGGCTTTGAGTGTTTGCACACATGTACAACAGGCATGTTTAAACTATAACGATTTTAGTGAAATCATGTTTCTCTCGAGGAGAAAACGCGTTTAAAGCCATAAAAACATTTCACTGTGTTTTGGCATTGGACCAAGCTACCAACAACTTAAACAATGATCAGAACTGGAGAAATTACACATTGACATTGGGTGAAATCTTGTAACTCTTAAGGACGTGTTGCAGACTTGTTGAATAGATTAATGTTTCTTGTTTTGTTTGTTTTTGATGGAATTGTGCTTTTCTCGTCGAGAAAAGGCGTTTCACGCGATAAAAAGGTTTAGTGCGTTCTGAATACGGGCTAGGTTACCAAAAGTACAAATGTGAACTAAATAAGGCCGGGAGTCGTTTTTATTGTTTAAAACACGATTTCTCGAGCAGAATATGCTTTTTCAAAAAAGCCATGTTCCCATGGCGAGAGACTCATTTTCTGTGAGAAAATGCATTTAAAGGAGGGATTTCATCAGAAACACTATAAATTCATATTGTACATGTCTGAAAACGCATAGAACCTTGAAATAGAAGGTTTCTCACCAAAAAACACATTGGTGAAAACCCTATTTTAAGGCTTTGAGTGTTTGCACACATTTACAACAGGCATGTTTAAACTATAACGATTTTAGTGAAATCATGTTTCTCTCGAGGAGAAAACGCGTTTAAAGCCATAAAAAGATTTCACTGTGTTTTGGCATTGGACCAAGCTACCAACAACTTAAACAATGATCAGAACTGGAGAAATTACACATTGACATTGGGTGAAATCATGTAACTCTTAAGGACGTGTTGCAGACTTGTTGAATAGATTAATGTTTCTTGTTTTGTTTGTTTTTGATGAAATTGTGCTTTTCTTGTCGAGAAAAGGCGTTTAACGCGATAAAAAGGTTTAGTGCGTTCTGAATACGGGCTAGGTTACCAAAAGTAAAAATGTGAACTAAATAAGGCCGGGAGTCGTTTTTATTGTTTAAAACACGATTTCTCGAGCAGAATATGCTTTTTCAAAAAAGCCATGTTCCCATGGCGAGAGACTCATTTTCTGTGAGAAAATGCATTTAAAGGAGGGATTTCATCAGAAACACTCTAAATTCATATTGTACTTGTCTGAAAACGCACAGAACCTTGAAATAGAAGGTTTCTCACCAAAAAACACATTGGTGAAAACCCTATTTTAAGGCTTTGAGTGTTTGCACACATGTACAACAGGCATGTTTAAACTATAACGATTTTAGTGAAATCATGTTTCTCTCGAGGAGAAAACGCGTTTAAAGCCAAAAAAAGATTTCACTGTGTTTTGGCATTGGACCAAGCTACCAACAACTTAAACAATGATCAGAACTGGAGAAATTACACATTGACATTGGGTGAAATCATGTAACTCTTAAGGACGTGTTGCAGGCTTGTTGAATAGATTCATTTTACTTGTTCTGTTTGTTTTGGATGAAATTGTGCTTTTCTTGTCGAGAAATTGGCGTTTAACGCGATAAAAAGGTTCAGTGCGTTCTGAATACGGGCTAGGTTACCATAAGTAAAAAAGTGAACTAAATAAGGCCGGGAGTCGTTTTTATTGTTTAAAACACGATTTCTCGAGCAGAATATGCTTTTTCAAAAAAGCCATGTTCCCATGGCGAGAGACTCATTTTCTGTGAGGAAATGCATTAAAAGGAGGGATTTCATCAGAAACACTCTAAATTCATATTGTACGTGTCTGAAAACGCACAGAACCTTGAAATAGAAGGTTTCTCACCAAAAAACACATTGGTGAAAACCCTATTTTAAGGCTTTGAGTGTTTGCACACATGTACAACAGGCATGTTTAAACTATAACGATTTTAGTGAAATCATGTTTCTCTCGAGGAGAAAACGCGTTTAAAGCCATAAAAAGATTTCACTGTGTTTTGGCATTGGACCAAGCTACCAACAACTTAAACAATGATCAGAACTGGAGAAATTACACATTGACATTGGGTGAAATCATGTAACTCTTAAGGACGTGTTGCAGGCTTGTTGAATAGATTCATTTTTCTTGTTTTGTTTGTTTTGGATGAAATTGTGCTTTTCTTGTCGAGAAATTGGCGTTTAACGCGATAAAAAGGTTTAGTGCGTTCTGAATACGGGCTAGGTTACCAAAAGTAAAAAAGTGAACTAAATAAGGCCGGGAGTCGTTTTTGTTGTTTAAAACACGATTTCTCGAGCAGAATATGCTTTTTCAAAAAAGCCATGTTCCCATGGCGAGAGACTCATTTTCTGTGAGAAAATGCATTTAAAGGAGGGATTTCATCAGAAACACTATAAATTCATATTATACTTGTCTGAAAACGCACAGAACCTTGAAATAGAAGGTTTCTCACCAAAAAACACATTGGTGAAAACCCTATTTTAAGGCTTTGAGTGTTTGCACACATTTACAACAGGCATGTTTAAACTATAACGATTTTAGTGAAATCATGTTTCTCTCGAGGAGAAAACGCGTTTAAAGCCATAAAAAGATTTCACTGTGTTTTGGCATTGGACCAAGCTACCAACAACTTAAACAATGATCAGAACTGGAGAAATTACACATTGACATTGGGTGAAATCATGTAACTCTTAAGGACGTGTTGCAGGCTTGTTGAATAGATTCATTTTTCTTGTTTTGTTTGTTTTGGATGAAATTGTGCTTTTCTTGTCGAGAAATTGGCGTTTAACGCGATAAAAAGGTTTAGTGCGTTCTGAATACGGGCTAGGTTACCAAAAGTAAAAAAGTGAACTAAATAAGGCCGGGAGTCGTTTTTGTTGTTTAAAACACGATTTCTCGAGCAGAATATGCTTTTTCAAAAAAGCCATGTTCCCATGGCGAGAGACTCATTTTCTGTGAGAAAATGCATTTAAAGGAGGGATTTCATCAGAAACACTATAAATTCATATTATACTTGTCTGAAAACGCACAGAACCTTGAAATAGAAGGTTTCTCACCAAAAAACACATTGGTGAAAACCCTATTTTAAGGCTTTGAGTGTTTGCACACATTTACAACAGGCATGTTTAAACTATAACGATTTTAGTGAAATCATGTTTCTCTCGAGGAGAAAACGCGTTTAAAGCCATAAAAAGATTTCACTGTGTTTTGGCATTGGACCAAGCTACCAACAACTTAAACAATGATCAGAACTGGAGAAATTACACATTGACATTGGGTGAAATCATGTAACTCTTAAGGACGTGTTGCAGGCTTGTTGAATAGATTCATTTTTCTTGTTTTGTTTGTTTTGGATGAAATTGTGCTTTTCTTGTCGAGAAATTGGCGTTTAACGCGATAAAAAGGTTTAGTGCGTTCTGAATACGGGCTAGGTTACCAAAAGTAAAAATGTGAACTAAATAAGGCCGGGAGTCGTTTTTATTGTTTAAAACACGATTTCTCGAGCAGAATATGCTTTTTCAAAAAAGCCATGTTCCCATGGCGAGAGACTCATTTTCTGTGAGAAAATGCATTTAAAGGAGGGATTTCATCAGAAACACTATAAATTCATATTGTACGTGTCTGAAAACGCACAGAACCTTGAAATAGAAGGTTTCTCACCAAAAAACACATTGGTGAAAACCCTATTTTAAGGCTTTGAGTGTTTGCACACATGTACAACAGGCATATTTAAACTATAACGATTTTAGTGAAATCATGTTTCTCTCGAGGAGAAAACGCGATTAAAGCCATAAAAAGATTTCACTGTGTTTTGGCATTGGACCAAGCTACCAACAACTTAAACAATGATCAGAAATGGAGAAATTACACATTGACATTGGGTGAAATCATGTAACTCTTAAGGACGTGTTGCAGACTTGTTGAATAGATTAATGTTTCTTGTTTTGTTTGTTTTTGATGAAATTGTGCTTTTCTTGTCGAGAAAAGGCGTTTAACGCGATAAAAAGGTTTAGTGCGTTCTGAATACGGGCTAGGTTACCAAAAGTAAAAATGTGAACTAAATAAGGCCGGGAGTCGTTTTTATTGTTTAAAACACGATTTCTCGAGCAGAATATGCTTTTTCAAAAAAGCCATGTTCCCATGGCGAGAGACTCATTTTCTGTGAGGAAATGCATTAAAAGGAGGGATTTCATCAGAAACACTATAAATTCATATTGTACGTGTCTGAAAACGCACAGAACCTTGAAATAGAAGGTTTCTCACCAAAAAACACATTGGTGAAAACCCTATTTTAAGGCTTTGAGTGTTTGCACACATGTACAACAGGCATGTTTAAACTATAACGATTTTAGTGAAATCATGTTTCTCTCGAGGAGAAAACGCGTTTAAAGCCATAAAAAGATTTCACTGTGTTTTGGCATTGGACCAAGCTACCAACAACTTAAACAATGATCAGAACTGGAGAAATTACACATTGACATTGGGTGAAATCATGTAACTCTTAAGGACGTGTTGCAGGCTTGTTGAATAGATTCATTTTTCTTGTTTTGTTTGTTTTGGATGAAATTGTGCTTTTCTTGTCGAGAAATTGGCGTTTAACGCGATAAAAAGGTTTAGTGCGTTCTGAATACGGGCTAGGTTACCAAAAGTAAAAAAGTGAACTAAATAAGGCCGGGAGTCGTTTTTATTGTTTAAAACACGATTTCTCGAGCAGAATATGCTTTTTCAAAAAAGCCATGTTCCCATGGCGAGAGACTCATTTTCTGTGAGAAAATGCATTTAAAGGAGGGATTTCATCAGAAACACTCTAAATTCATATTGTACTTGTCTGAAAACGCACAGAACCTTGAAATAGAAGGTTTCTCACCAAAAAACACATTGGTGAAAACCCTATTTTAAGGCTTTGAGTGTTTGCACACATGTACAACAGGCATGTTTAAAGTATAATGTTTTTAGTGAAATCATGTTTCTCTCGAGGAGAAAACGCGTTTAAAGCCATAAAAAGATTTCACTGTGTTTTGGCATTGGACCAAGCTACCAACAACTTAAACAATGATCAGAACTGGAGAAATTACACATTGACATTGGGTGAAATCATGTAACTCTTAAGGACGTGTTGCAGGCTTGTTGAATAGATTAATGTTTCTTGTTTTGTTTGTTTTGGATGAAATTGTGCTTTTCTTGTCGAGAAAAGGCGTTTCACGCGATAAAAAGGTTTAGTGCGTTCTGAATACGGGCTAGGTTACCAAAAGTAAAAATGTGAACTAAATAAGGCCGGGAGTCGTTTTTATTGTTTAAAACACGATTTCTCGAGCAGAATATGCTTTTTCAAAAAAGCCATGTTCCCATGGCGAGAGACTCATTTTCTGTGAGGAAATGCATTAAAAGGAGGGATTTCATCAGAAACACTATAAATTCATATTGTACGTGTCTGAAAACGCACAGAACCTTGAAATAGAAGGTTTCTCACCAAAAAACACATTGGTGAAAACCCTATTTTAAGGCTTTGAGTGTTTGCACACATGTACAACAGGCATGTTTAAACTATAACGATTTTAGTGAAATCATGTTTCTCTCGAGGAGAAAACGCGTTTAAAGCCATAAAAAGATTTCTCTGTGTTTTGGCATTGGACCAAGCTACCAACAACTTAAACAATGATCAGAAATGGAGAAATTACACATTGACATTGGGTGAAATCATGTAACTCTTAAGGACGTGTTGCAGACTTGTTGAATAGATTAATGTTTCTTGTTTTGTTTGTTTTTGATGAAATTGTGCTTTTCTTGTCGAGAAAAGGCGTTTAACGCGATAAAAAGGTTTAGTGCGTTCTGAATACGGGCTAGGTTACCAAAAGTAAAAAAGTGAACTAAATAAGGCCGGGAGTCGTTTTTGTTGTTTAAAACACGATTTCTCGAGCAGAATATGCTTTTTCAAAAAAGCCATGTTCCCATGGCGAGAGACTCATTTTCTGTGAGAAAATGCATTTAAAGGAGGGATTTCATCAGAAACACTATAAATTCATATTGTACTTGTCTGAAAACGCACAGAACCTTGAAATAGAAGGTTTCTCACCAAAAAACACATTGGTGAAAACCCTATTTTAAGGCTTTGAGTGTTTGCACACATTTACAACAGGCATGTTTAAACTATAACGATTTTAGTGAAATCATGTTTCTCTCGAGGAGAAAACGCGTTTAAAGCCATAAAAAGATTTCACTGTGTTTTGGCATTGGACCAAGCTACCAACAACTTAAACAATGATCAGAACTGGAGAAATTACACATTGACATTGGGTGAAATCATGTAACTCTTAAGGACGTGTTGCAGGCTTGTTGAATAGATTCATTTTTCTTGTTTTGTTTGTTTTGGATGAAATTGTGCTTTTCTTGTCGAGAAATTGGCGTTTAACGCGATAAAAAGGTTTAGTGCGTTCTGAATACGGGCTAGGTTACCAAAAGTAAAAATGTGAACTAAATAAGGCCGGGAGTCGTTTTTATTGTTTAAAACACGATTTCTCGAGCAGAATATGCTTTTTCAAAAAAGCCATGTTCCCATGGCGAGAGACTCATTTTCTGTGAGGAAATGCATTTAAAGGAGGGATTTCATCAGAAACACTATAAATTCATATTGTACGTGTCTGAAAACGCACAGAACCTTGAAATAGAAGGTTTCTCACCAAAAAACACATTGGTGAAAACCCTATTTTAAGGCTTTGAGTGTTTGCACACATGTACAACAGGCATGTTTAAAGTATAATGTTTTTAGTGAAATCATGTTTCTCTCGAGGAGAAAACGCGTTTAAAGCCATAAAAAGATTTCACTGTGTTTCGGCATTGGACCAAGCTACCAACAACTTAAACAATGATCAGAACTGGAGAAATTACACATTGACATTGGGTGAAAACACGTAACTCTTAAGGACGTGTTGCAGACTTGTTGAATAGATTAATGTTTCTTGTTTTGTTTGTTTTTGATGAAATTGTGCTTTTCTTGTCGAGAAAAGGCGTTAAACGCGATAAAAAGGTTTAGTGCGTTCTCAATACGGGCTAGGTTACCAAAAGTAAAAATGTGAACAAAATAAGGCCGGGAGTCGTTTTTATTGTTTAAAACACGATTTCTCGAGCAGAATATGCTTTTTCAAAAAAGCCATGTTCCCATGGCGAGAGACTCATTTTCTGTGAGGAAATGCATTAAAAGGAGGGATTTCATCAGAAACACTATAAATTCATATTGTACGTGTCTGAAAACGCACAGAACCTTGAAATAGAAGGTTTCTCACCAAAAAACACATTGGTGAAAACCCTATTTTAAGGCTTTGAGTGTTTGCACACATGTACAACAGGCATGTTTAAACTATAACGATTTTAGTGAAATCATGTTTCTCTCGAGGAGAAAACGCGTTTAAAGCCATAAAAAGATTTCACTGTGTTTTGGCATTGGACCAAGCTACCAACAACTTAAACAATGATCAGAACTGGAGAAATTACACATTGACATTGGGTGAAAACACGTAACTCTTAAGGACGTGTTGCAGACTTGTTGAATAGATTAATGTTTCTTGTTTTGTTTGTTTTTGATGAAATTGTGCTTTTCTTATCGAGAAAAGGCGTTTAACGCGATAAAAAGGTTTAGTGCGTTCTGAATACGGGCTAGCTTACCAAAAGTAAAAATGTGAACTAAATAAGGCCGGGAGTCGTTTTTATTGTTTAAAACACGATTTCTCGAGCAGAATATGCTTTTTCAAAAAAGCCATGTTCCCATGGCGAGAGACTCATTTTCTGTGAGGAAATGCATTAAAAGGAGGGATTTCATCAGAAACACTATAAATTCATATTGTACGTGTCTGAAAACGCACAGAACCTTGAAATAGAAGGTTTCTCACCAAAAAACACATTGGTGAAAACCCTATTTTAAGGCTTTGAGTGTTTGCACACATGTACAACAGGCATGTTTAAACTATAACGATTTTAGTGAAATCATGTTTCTCTCGAGGAGAAAACGCGTTTAAAGCCATAAAAAGATTTCACTGTGTTTTGGCATTGGACCAAGCTACCAACAACTTAAACAATGATCAGAACTGGAGAAATTACACATTGACATTGGGTGAAAACACGTAACTCTTAAGGACGTGTTGCAGACTTGTTGAATGGATTCATTTTTCCTGTTTTGTTTGTTTTGGATGAAATTGTGCTTTTCTTGTCGAGAAATTGGCGTTTCACGCGATAAAAAGGTTTAGTGCGTTCTGAATACGGGCTAGGTTACCAAAAGTAAAAATGTGAACTAAATAAGGCCGGGAGTCGTTTTTATTGTTTAAAACACGATTTCTCGAGCAGAATATGCTTTTTCAAAAAAGCCATGTTCCCATGGCGAGAGACTCATTTTCTGTGAGGAAATGCATTAAAAGGAGGGATTTCATCAGAAACACTATAAATTCATATTGTACGTGTCTGAAAACGCACAGAACCTTGAAATAGAAGGTTTCTCACCAAAAAACACATTGGTGAAAACCCTATTTTAAGGCTTTGAGTGTTTGCACACATGTACAACAGGCATGTTTAAACTATAACGATTTTAGTGAAATCATGTTTCTCTCGAGGAGAAAACGCGTTTAAAGCCATAAAAAGATTTCACTGTGTTTTGGCATTGGACCAAGCTACCAACAACTTAAACAATGATCAGAACTGGAGAAATTACACATTGACATTGGGTGAAAACACGGAACTCTTAAGGACGTGTTGCAGGCTTGTTGAATGGATTCATTTTTCTTGTTTTGTTTGTTTTTGATGAAATTGTGCTTTTCTTGTCGAGAAAAGGCGTTAAACGCGATAAAAAGGTTTAGTGCGTTCTGAATACGGGCTAGGTTACCAAAAGTAAAAATCTGAACTAAATAAGGCCGGGAGTCGTTTTTATTGTTTAAAACACGATTTCTCGAGCAGAATATGCTTTTTCAAAAAAGCCATGTTCCCATGGCGAGAGACTCATTTTCTGTGAGGAAATGCATTTAAAGGAGGGATTTCATCAGAAACACTATAAATTCATATTGTACTTGTCTGAAAACGCACAGAACCTTGAAATAGAAGGTTTCTCACCAAAAAACACATTGGTGAAAACCCTATTTTAAGGCTTTGAGTGTTTGCACACATTTACAACAGGCATGTTTAAACTATAACGATTTTAGTGAAATCATGTTTCTCTCGAGGAGAAAACGCGTTTAAAGCCATAAAAAGATTTCACTGTGTTTTGGCATTGGACCAAGCTACCAACAACTTAAACAATGATCAGAACTGGAGAAATTACACATTGACATTGGGTGAAAACACGGAACTCTTAAGGACGTGTTGCAGGCTTGTTGAATGGATTCATTTTTCTTGTTTTGTTTGTTTTTGATGAAATTGTGCTTTTCTTGTCGAGAAAAGGCGTTAAACGCGATAAAAAGGTTTAGTGCGTTCTGAATACGGGCTAGGTTACCAAAAGTAAAAATGTGAACTAAATAAGGCCGGGAGTCGTTTTTATTGTTTAAAACACGATTTCTCGAGCAGAATATGCTTTTTCAAAAAAGCCATGTTCCCATGGCGAGAGACTCATTTTCTGTGAGGAAATGCATTTAAAGGAGGGATTTCATCAGAAACACTATAAATTCATATTGTACTTGTCTGAAAACGCACAGAACCTTGAAATAGAAGGTTTCTCACCAAAAAACACATTGGTGAAAACCCTATTTTAAGGCTTTGAGTGTTTGCACACATTTACAACAGGCATGTTTAAACTATAACGATTTTAGTGAAATCATGTTTCTCTCGAGGAGAAAACGCGTTTAAAGCCATAAAAAGATTTCACTGTGTTTTGGCATTGGACCAAGCTACCAACAACTTAAACAATGATCAGAACTGGAGAAATTACACATTGACATTGGGTGAAATCATGTAACTCTTAAGGACGTGTTGCAGGCTTGTTGAATGGATTCATTTTTCTTGTTTTGTTTGTTTTGGATGAAATTGTGCTTTTTTGTCGAGAAATTGGCGTTTAACGCGATAAAAAGGTTTAGTGCGTTCTGAATACGGGCTAGGTTACCAAAAGTAAAAAAGTGAACTAAATAAGGCCGGGAGTCGTTTTTATTGTTTAAAACACGATTTCTCGAGCAGAATATGCTTTTTCAAAAAAGCCATGTTCCCATGGCGAGAGACTCATTTTCTGTGAGGAAATGCATTTAAAGGAGGGATTTCATCAGAAACACTATAAATTCATATTGTACTTGTCTGAAAACGCACAGAACCTTGAAATAGAAGGTTTCTCACCAAAAAACACATTGGTGAAAACCCTATTTTAAGGCTTTGAGTGTTTGCACACATTTACAACAGGCATGTTTAAACTATAACGATTTTAGTGAAATCATGTTTCTCTCGAGGAGAAAACGCGTTTAAAGCCATAAAAAGATTTCACTGTGTTTTGGCATTGGACCAAGCTACCAACAACTTAAACAATGATCAGAACTGGAGAAATTACACATTGACATTGGGTGAAATCATGTAACTCTTAAGGACGTGTGGCAGGCTTGTTGAATGGATTCATTTTTCTTGTTTTGTTTGTTTTGGATGAAATTGTGCTTTTTTGTCGAGAAATTGGCGTTTAACGCGATAAAAAGGTTTAGTGCGTTCTGAATACGGGCTAGGTTACCAAAAGTAAAAAAGTGAACTAAATAAGGCCGGGAGTCGTTTTTATTGTTTAAAACACGATTTCTCGAGCAGAATATGCTTTTTCAAAAAAGCCATGTTCCCATGGCGAGAGACTCATTTTCTGTGAGGAAATGCATTTAAAGGAGGGATTTCATCAGAAACACTATAAATTCATATTGTACTTGTCTGAAAACGCACAGAACCTTGAAATAGAAGGTTTCTCACCAAAAAACACATTGGTGAAAACCCTATTTTAAGGCTTTGAGTGTTTGCACACATTTACAACAGGCATGTTTAAACTATAACGATTTTAGTGAAATCATGTTTCTCTCGAGGAGAAAACGCGTTTAAAGCCATAAAAAGATTTCACTGTGTTTTGGCATTGGACCAAGCTACCAACAACTTAAACAATGATCAGAACTGGAGAAATTACACATTGACATTGGGTGAAAACACGTAACTCTTAAGGACGTGTTGCAGACTTGTTGAATGGATTCATTTTTCCTGTTTTGTTTGTTTTTGATGAAATTGTGCTTTTCTTGTCGAGAAATTGGCGTTTCACGCGATAAAAAGGTTTAGTGCGTTCTGAATACGGGCTAGGTTACCAAAAGTAAAAATGTGAACTAAATAAGGCCGGGAGTCGTTTTTATTGTTTAAAACACGATTTCTCGAGCAGAATATGCTTTTTCAAAAAAGCCATGTTCCCATGGCGAGAGACTCATTTTCTGTGAGAAAATGCATTTAAAGGAGGGATTTCATCAGAAACACTATAAATTCATATTGTACTTGTCTGAAAACGCACAGAACCTTGAAATAGAAGGTTTCTCACCAAAAAACACATTGGTGAAAACCCTATTTTAAGGCTTTGAGTGTTTGCACACATTTACAACAGGCATGTTTAAACTATAACGATTTTAGTGAAATCATGTTTCTCTCGAGGAGAAAACGCGTTTAAAGCCATAAAAAGATTTCACTGTGTTTTGGCATTGGACCAAGCTACCAACAACTTAAACAATGATCAGAACTGGAGAAATTACACATTGACATTGGGTGAAATCATGTAACTCTTAAGGACGTGTTGCAGGCTTGTTGAATAGATTCATTTTTCTTGTTTTGTTTGTTTTGGATGAAATTGTGCTTTTCTTGTCGAGAAATTGGCGTTTAACGCGATAAAAAGGTTTAGTGCGTTCTGAATACGGGCTAGGTTACCAAAAGTAAAAATGTGAACTAAATAAGGCCGGGAGTCGTTTTTATTGTTTAAAACACGATTTCTCGAGCAGAATATGCTTTTTCAAAAAAGCCATGTTCCCATGGCGAGAGACTCATTTTCTGTGAGGAAATGCATTTAAAGGAGGGATTTCATCAGAAACACTATAAATTCATATTGTACTTGTCTGAAAACGCACAGAACCTTGAAATAGAAGGTTTCTCACCAAAAAACACATTGGTGAAAACCCTATTTTAAGGCTTTGAGTGTTTGCACACATTTACAACAGGCATGTTTAAACTATAACGATTTTAGTGAAATCATGTTTCTCTCGAGGAGAAAACGCGTTTAAAGCCATAAAAAGATTTCACTGTGTTTTGGCATTGGACCAAGCTACCAACAACTTAAACAATGATCAGAACTGGAGAAATTACACATTGACATTGGGTGAAATCATGTAACTCTTAAGGACGTGTTGCAGGCTTGTTGAATGGATTCATTTTTCTTGTTTTGTTTGTTTTGGATGAAATTGTGCTTTTTTGTCGAGAAATTGGCGTTTAACGCGATAAAAAGGTTTAGTGCGTTCTGAATACGGGCTAGGTTACCAAAAGTAAAAAAGTGAACTAAATAAGGCCGGGAGTCGTTTTTATTGTTTAAAACACGATTTCTCGAGCAGAATATGCTTTTTCAAAAAAGCCATGTTCCCATGGCGAGAGATTCATTTTCTGTGAGGAAATGCATTAAAAGGAGGGATTTCATCAGAAACACTATAAATTCATATTGTACGTGTCTGAAAACGCACAGAACCTTGAAATAGAAGGTTTCTCACCAAAAAACACATTGGTGAAAACCCTATTTTAAGGCTTTGAGTGTTTGCACACATGTACAACAGGCATGTTTAAACTATAACGATTTTAGTGAAATCATGTTTCTCTCGAGGAGAAAACGCGTTTAAAGCCATAAAAAGATTTCACTGTGTTTTGGCATTGGACCAAGCTACCAACAACTTAAACAATGATCAGAACTGGAGAAATTACACATTGACATTGGGTGAAAACACGTAACTCTTAAGGACGTGTTGCAGACTTGTTGAATAGATTAATGTTTCTTGTTTTGTTTGTTTTTGATGAAATTGTGCTTTTCTTATCGAGAAAAGGCGTTTGACGCGATAAAAAGGTTTAGTGCGTTCTGAATACGGGCTAGGTTACCAAAAGTAAAAAAGTGAACTAAATAAGGCCGGGAGTCGTTTTTATTGTTTAAAACACGATTTCTCGAGCAGAATATGCTTTTTCAAAAAAGCCATGTTCCCATGGCGAGAGACTCATTTTCTGTGAGAAAATGCATTAAAAGGAGGGATTTCATCAGAAACACTATAAATTCATATTGTACTTGTCTGAAAACGCACAGAACCTTGAAATAGAAGGTTTCTCACCAAAAAACACATTGGTGAAAACCCTATTTTAAGGCTTTGAGTGTTTGCACACATTTACAACAGGCATGTTTAAACTATAACGATTTTAGTGAAATCATGTTTCTCTCGAGGAGAAAACGCGTTTAAAGCCATAAAAAGATTTCACTATGTTTTGGCATTGGACCAAGCTACCAACAACTTAAACAATGATCAGAACTGGAGAAATTACACATTGACATTGGGTGAAATCATGTAACTCTTAAGGACGTGTTGCAGGCTTGTTGAATAGATTAATGTTTCTTGTTTTGTTTGTTTTGGATGAAATTGTGCTTTTCTTGTCGAGAAAAGGCGTTTCACGCGATAAAAAGGTTTAGTGCGTTCTGAATACGGGCTAGGTTACCAAAAGTAAAAATGTGAACTAAATAAGGCCGGGAGTCGTTTTTATTGTTTAAAACACGATTTCTCGAGCAGAATATGCTTTTTCAAAAAAGCCATGTTCCCATGGCGAGAGACTCATTTTCTGTGAGGAAATGCATTAAAAGGAGGGATTTCATCAGAAACACTATAAATTCATATTGTACGTGTCTGAAAACGCACAGAACCTTGAAATAGAAGGTTTCTCACCAAAAAACACATTGGTGAAAACCCTATTTTAAGGCTTTGAGTGTTTGCACACATGTACAACAGGCATGTTTAAAGTATAATGTTTTTAGTGAAATCATGTTTCTCTCGAGGAGAAAACGCGTTTAAAGCCATAAAAAGATTTCACTGTGTTTTGGCATTGGACCAAGCTACCAACAACTTAAACAATGATCAGAACTGGAGAAATTACACATTGACATTGGGTGAAATCATGTAACTCTTAAGGACGTGTTGCAGGCTTGTTGAATAGATTCATTTTTCTTGTTTTGTTTGTTTTGGATGAAATTGTGCTTTTCTTGTCGAGAAATTGGCGTTTAACGCGATAAAAAGGTTTAGTGCGTTCTGAATACGGGCTAGGTTACCAAAAGTAAAAAAGTGAACTAAATAAGGCCGGGAGTCGTTTTTATTGTTTAAAACACGATTTCTCGAGCAGAATATGCTTTTTCAAAAAAGCCATGTTCCCATGGCGAGAGACTCATTTTCTGTGAGGAAATGCATTAAAAGGAGGGATTCCATCAGAAACACTATACATTCATATTGTACGTGTCTGAAAACGCACAGAACCTTGAAATAGAAGGTTTCTCACCAAAAAACCCATTGGTGAAAACCCTATTTTAAGGCTTTGAGTGTTTGCACACATGTACAACAGGCATGTTTAAAGTATAATGTTTTTAGTGAAATCATGTTTCTCTCGAGGAGAAAACGCGTTTAAAGCCATAAAAACATTTCACTGTGTTTTGGCATTGGACCAAGCTACCAACAACTTAAACAATGATCAGAACTGGAGAAATTACACATTGACATTGGGTGAAATCATGTAACTCTTAAGGACGTGTTGCAGGCTTGTTGAATAGATTAATTTTTCTTGTTTTGTTTGTTTTTGATGAAATTGTGCTTTTCTTGTCGAGAAATTGGCGTTTAACGCGATAAAAAGGTTTAGTGCGTTCTGAATACGGGCTAGGTTACCAAAAGTAAAAAAGTGAACTAAATAAGGCCGGGAGTCGTTTTTATTGTTTAAAACACGATTTCTCGAGCAGAATATGCTTTTTCAAAAAAGCCATGTTCCCATGGCGAGAGATTCATTTTCTGTGAGGAAATGCATTAAAAGGAGGGATTTCATCAGAAACACTATAAATTCATATTGTACGTGTCTGAAAACGCACAGAACCTTGAAATAGAAGGTTTCTCACCAAAAAACACATTGGTGAAAACCCTATTTTAAGGCTTTGAGTGTTTGCACACATGTACAACAGGCATGTTTAAACTATAACGATTTTAGTGAAATCATGTTTCTCTCGAGGAGAAAACGCGTTTAAAGCCATAAAAAGATTTCACTGTGTTTTGGCATTGGACCAAGCTACCAACAACTTAAACAATGATCAGAACTGGAGAAATTACACATTGACATTGGGTGAAAACACGTAACTCTTAAGGACGTGTTGCAGACTTGTTGAATAGATTAATGTTTCTTGTTTTGTTTGTTTTTGATGAAATTGTGCTTTTCTTATCGAGAAAAGGCGTTTGACGCGATAAAAAGGTTTAGTGCGTTCTGAATACGGGCTAGGTTACCAAAAGTAAAAAAGTGAACTAAATAAGGCCGGGAGTCGTTTTTATTGTTTAAAACACGATTTCTCGAGCAGAATATGCTTTTTCAAAAAAGCCATGTTCCCATGGCGAGAGACTCATTTTCTGTGAGGAAATGCATTAAAAGGAGGGATTTCATCAGAAACACTATAAATTCATATTGTACGTGTCTGAAAACGCACAGAACCTTGAAATAGAAGGTTTCTCACCAAAAAACACATTGGTGAAAACCCTATTTTAAGGCTTTGAGTGTTTGCACACATGTACAACAGGCATGTTTAAAGTATAATGTTTTTAGTGAAATCATGTTTCTCTCGAGGAGAAAACGCGTTTAAAGCCATAAAAAGATTTCACTGTGTTTTGGCATTGGACCAAGCTACCAACAACTTAAACAATGATCAGAACTGGAGAAATTACACATTGACATTGGGTGAAATCATGTAACTCTTAAGGACGTGTTGCAGGCTTGTTGAATAGATTCATTTTTCTTGTTTTGTTTGTTTTGGATGAAATTGTGCTTTTCTTGTCGAGAAATTGGCGTTTAACGCGATAAAAAGGTTTAGTGCGTTCTGAATACGGGCTAGGTTACCAAAAGTAAAAAAGTGAACTAAATAAGGCCGGGAGTCGTTTTTATTGTTTAAAACACGATTTCTCGAGCAGAATATGCTTTTTCAAAAAAGCCATGTTCCCATGGCGAGAGACTCATTTTCTGTGAGGAAATGCATTAAAAGGAGGGATTTCATCAGAAACACTATAAATTCATATTGTACGTGTCTGAAAACGCACAGAACCTTGAAATAGAAGGTTTCTCACCAAAAAACACATTGGTGAAAACCCTATTTTAAGGCTTTGAGTGTTTGCACACATGTACAACAGGCATGTTTAAACTATAACGATTTTAGTGAAATCATGTTTCTCTCGAGGAGAAAACGCGTTTAAAGCCATAAAAAGATTTCACTGTGTTTTGGCATTGGACCAAGCTACCAACAACTTAAACAATGATCAGAACTGGAGAAATTACACATTGACATTGGGTGAAAACACGGAACTCTTAAGGACGTGTTGCAGACTTGTTGAATAGATTAATGTTTCTTGTTTTGTTTTTTTTTGATGAAATTGTGCTTTTCTTGTCGAGAAAAGGCGTTAAACGCGATAAAAAGGTTTAGTGCGTTCTCAATACGGGCTAGGTTACCAAAAGTAAAAATATGAACAAAATAAGGCCGGGAGTCGTTTTTATTGTTTAAAACACGATTTCTCGAGCAGAATATGCTTTTTCAAAAAAGCCATGTTCCCATGGCGAGAGACTCATTTTCTGTGAGGAAATGCATTAAAAGGAGGGATTTCATCAGAAACACTATAAATTCATATTGTACGTGTCTGAAAACGCACAGAACCTTGAAATAGAAGGTTTCTCACCAAAAAACACATTGGTGAAAACCCTATTTTAAGGCTTTGAGTGTTTGCACACATGTACAACAGGCATGTTTAAACTATAACGATTTTAGTGAAATCATGTTTCTCTCGAGGAGAAAACGCGTTTAAAGCCATAAAAAGATTTCACTGTGTTTTGGCATTGGACCAAGCTACCAACAACTTAAACAATGATCAGAACTGGAGAAATTACACATTGACATTGGGTGAAAACACGTAACTCTTAAGGACGTGTTGCAGACTTGTTGAATGGATTCATTTTTCCTGTTTTGTTTGTTTTTGATGAAATTGTGCTTTTCTTGTCGAGAAATTGGCGTTTCACGCGATAAAAAGGTTTAGTGCGTTCTGAATACGGGCTAGGTTACCAAAAGTAAAAATGTGAACTAAATAAGGCCGGGAGTCGTTTTTATTGTTTAAAACACGATTTCTCGAGCAGAATATGCTTTTTCAAAAAAGCCATGTTCCCATGGCGAGAGACTCATTTTCTGTGAGGAAATGCATTAAAAGGAGGGATTTCATCAGAAACACTATAAATTCATATTGTACGTGTCTGAAAACGCACAGAACCTTGAAATAGAAGGTTTCTCACCAAAAAACACATTGGTGAAAACCCTATTTTAAGGCTTTGAGTGTTTGCACACATGTACAACAGGCATGTTTAAACTATAACGATTTTAGTGAAATCATGTTTCTCTCGAGGAGAAAACGCGTTTAAAGCCATAAAAAGATTTCACTGTGTTTTGGCATTGGACCAAGCTACCAACAACTTAAACAATGATCAGAACTGGAGAAATTACACATTGACATTGGGTGAAAACACGTAACTCTTAAGGACGTGTTGCAGGCTTGTTGAATGGATTCATTTTTCTTGTTTTGTTTGTTTTTGATGAAATTGTGCTTTTCTTGTCGAGAAAAGGCGTTAAACGCGATAAAAAGGTTTAGTGCGTTCTGAATACGGGCTAGGTTACCAAAAGTAAAAATGTGAACTAAATAAGGCCGGGAGTCGTTTTTATTGTTTAAAACACGATTTCTCGAGCAGAATATGCTTTTTCAAAAAAGCCATGTTCCCATGGCGAGAGACTCATTTTCTGTGAGGAAATGCATTAAAAGGAGGGATTTCATCAGAAACACTATAAATTCATATTGTACGTGTCTGAAAACGCACAGAACCTTGAAATAGAAGGTTTCTCACCAAAAAACACATTGGTGAAAACCCTATTTTAAGGCTTGGAGTGTTTGCACACATGTACAACAGGCATGTTTAAACTATAACGATTTTAGTGAAATCATGTTTCTCTCGAGGAGAAAACGCGTTTAAAGCCATAAAAAGATTTCACAGTTTTGGCATTGGACCAAGCTACCAACAACTTAAACAATGATCAGAACTGGAGAAATTACACATTGACATTGGGTGAAAACACGTAACTCTTAAGGACGTGTTGCAGACTTGTTGAATGGATTCATTTTTCCTGTTTTGTTTGTTTTTGATGAAATTGTGCTTTTCTTGTCGAGAAAAGGCGTTAAACGCGATAAAAAGGTTTAGTGCGTTCTGAATACGGGCTAGGTTACCAAAAGTAAAAATGTGAACTAAATAAGGCCGGGAGTCGTTTTTATTGTTTAAAACACGATTTCTCGAGCAGAATATGCTTTTTCAAAAAAGCCATGTTCCCATGGCGAGAGACTCATTTTCTGTGAGGAAATGCATTAAAAGGAGGGATTTCATCAGAAACACTATAAATTCATATTGTACGTGTCTGAAAACGCACAGAACCTTGAAATAGAAGGTTTCTCACCAAAAAACACATTGGTGAAAACCCTATTTTAAGGCTTTGAGTGTTTGCACACATGTACAACAGGCATGTTTAAACTATAACGATTTTAGTGAAATCATGTTTCTCTCGAGGAGAAAACGCGTTTAAAGCCATAAAAAGATTTCACTGTGTTTTGGCATTGGACCAAGCTACCAACAACTTAAACAATGATCAGAACTGGAGAAATTACACATTGACATTGGGTGAAAACACGTAACTCTTAAGGACGTGTTGCAGACTTGTTGAATGGATTCATTTTTCCTGTTTTGTTTGTTTTTGATGAAATTGTGCTTTTCTTGTCGAGAAATTGGCGTTTCACGCGATAAAAAGGTTTAGTGCGTTCTGAATACGGGCTAGGTTACCAAAAGTAAAAATGTGAACTAAATAAGGCCGGGAGTCGTTTTTATTGTTTAAAACACGATTTCTCGAGCAGAATATGCTTTTTCAAAAAAGCCATGTTCCCATGGCGAGAGACTCATTTTCTGTGAGAAAATGCATTTAAAGGAGGGATTTCATCAGAAACACTATAAATTCATATTGTACTTGTCTGAAAACGCACAGAACCTTGAAATAGAAGGTTTCTCACCAAAAAACACATTGGTGAAAACCCTATTTTAAGGCTTTGAGTGTTTGCACACATTTACAACAGGCATGTTTAAACTATAACGATTTTAGTGAAATCATGTTTCTCTCGAGGAGAAAACGCGTTTAAAGCCATAAAAAGATTTCACTGTGTTTTGGCATTGGACCAAGCTACCAACAACTTAAACAATGATCAGAACTGGAGAAATTACACATTGACATTGGGTGAAAACACGGAACTCTTAAGGACGTGTTGCAGACTTGTTGAATAGATTAATGTTTCTTGTTTTGTTTGTTTTTGATGAAATTGTGCTTTTCTTGTCGAGAAAAGGCGTTAAACGCGATAAAAAGGTTTAGTGCGTTCTCAATACGGGCTAGGTTACCAAAAGTAAAAATGTGAACAAAATAAGGCCGGGAGTCGTTTTTATTGTTTAAAACACGATTTCTCGAGCAGAATATGCTTTTTCAAAAAAGCCATGTTCCCATGGCGAGAGACTCATTTTCTGTGAGGAAATGCATTAAAAGGAGGGATTTCATCAGAAACACTATAAATTCATATTGTACGTGTCTGAAAACGCACAGAACCTTGAAATAGAAGGTTTCTCACCAAAAAACACATTGGTGAAAACCCTATTTTAAGGCTTTGAGTGTTTGCACACATGTACAACAGGCATGTTTAAACTATAACGATTTTAGTGAAATCATGTTTCTCTCGAGGAGAAAACGCGTTTAAAGCCATAAAAAGATTTCACTGTGTTTTGGCATTGGACCAAGCTACCAACAACTTAAACAATGATCAGAACTGGAGAAATTACACATTGACATTGGGTGAAAACACGTAACTCTTAAGGACGTGTTGCAGACTTGTTGAATGGATTCATTTTTCCTGTTTTGTTTGTTTTTGATGAAATTGTGCTTTTCTTGTCGAGAAATTGGCGTTTCACGCGATAAAAAGGTTTAGTGCGTTCTGAATACGGGCTAGGTTACCAAAAGTAAAAATGTGAACTAAATAAGGCCGGGAGTCGTTTTTATTGTTTAAAACACGATTTCTCGAGCAGAATATGCTTTTTCAAAAAAGCCATGTTCCCATGGCGAGAGACTCATTTTCTGTGAGGAAATGCATTAAAAGGAGGGATTTCATCAGAAACACTATAAATTCATATTGTACGTGTCTGAAAACGCACAGAACCTTGAAATAGAAGGTTTCTCACCAAAAAACACATTGGTGAAAACCCTATTTTAAGGCTTTGAGTGTTTGCACACATGTACAACAGGCATGTTTAAACTATAACGATTTTAGTGAAATCATGTTTCTCTCGAGGAGAAAACGCGTTTAAAGCCATAAAAAGATTTCACTGTGTTTTGGCATTGGACCAAGCTACCAACAACTTAAACAATGATCAGAACTGGAGAAATTACACATTGACATTGGGTGAAAACACGTAACTCTTAAGGACGTGTTGCAGGCTTGTTGAATGGATTCATTTTTCTTGTTTTGTTTGTTTTTGATGAAATTGTGCTTTTCTTGTCGAGAAAAGGCGTTAAACGCGATAAAAAGGTTTAGTGCGTTCTGAATACGGGCTAGGTTACCAAAAGTAAAAATGTGAACTAAATAAGGCCGGGAGTCGTTTTTATTGTTTAAAACACGATTTCTCGAGCAGAATATGCTTTTTCAAAAAAGCCATGTTCCCATGGCGAGAGACTCATTTTCTGTGAGGAAATGCATTAAAAGGAGGGATTTCATCAGAAACACTATAAATTCATATTGTACGTGTCTGAAAACGCACAGAACCTTGAAATAGAAGGTTTCTCACCAAAAAACACATTGGTGAAAACCCTATTTTAAGGCTTTGAGTGTTTGCACACATGTACAACAGGCATGTTTAAACTATAACGATTTTAGTGAAATCATGTTTCTCTCGAGGAGAAAACGCGTTTAAAGCCATAAAAAGATTTCACTGTGTTTTGGCATTGGACCAAGCTACCAACAACTTAAACAATGATCAGAACTGGAGAAATTACACATTGACATTGGGTGAAAACACGTAACTCTTAAGGACGTGTTGCAGACTTGTTGAATAGATTAATGTTTCTTGTTTTGTTTGTTTTTGATGAAATTGTGCTTTTCTTGTCGAGAAAAGGCGTTAAACGCGATAAAAAGGTTTAGTGCGTTCTGAATACGGGCTAGGTTACCAAAAGTAAAAATGTGAACTAAATAAGGCCGGGAGTCGTTTTTATTGTTTAAAACACGATTTCTCGAGCAGAATATGCTTTTTCAAAAAAGCCATGTTCCCATGGCGAGAGACTCATTTTCTGTGAGGAAATGCATTAAAAGGAGGGATTTCATCAGAAACACTATAAATTCATATTGTACGTGTCTGAAAACGCACAGAACCTTGAAATAGAAGGTTTCTCACCAAAAAACACATTGGTGAAAACCCTATTTTAAGGCTTTGAGTGTTTGCACACATGTACAACAGGCATGTTTAAACTATAACGATTTTAGTGAAATCATGTTTCTCTCGAGGAGAAAACGCGTTTAAAGCCATAAAAAGATTTCACTGTGTTTTGGCATTGGACCAAGCTACCAACAACTTAAACAATGATCAGAACTGGAGAAATTACACATTGACATTGGGTGAAAACACGTAACTCTTAAGGACGTGTTGCAGACTTGTTGAATGGATTCATTTTTCCTGTTTTGTTTGTTTTTGATGAAATTGTGCTTTTCTTGTCGAGAAATTGGCGTTTCACGCGATAAAAAGGTTTAGTGCGTTCTGAATACGGGCTAGGTTACCAAAAGTAAAAATGTGAACTAAATAAGGCCGGGAGTCGTTTTTATTGTTTAAAACACGATTTCTCGAGCAGAATATGCTTTTTCAAAAAAGCCATGTTCCCATGGCGAGAGACTCATTTTCTGTGAGAAAATGCATTTAAAGGAGGGATTTCATCAGAAACACTATAAATTCATATTGTACTTGTCTGAAAACGCACAGAACCTTGAAATAGAAGGTTTCTCACCAAAAAACACATTGGTGAAAACCCTATTTTAAGGCTTTGAGTGTTTGCACACATTTACAACAGGCATGTTTAAACTATAACGATTTTAGTGAAATCATGTTTCTCTCGAGGAGAAAACGCGTTTAAAGCCATAAAAAGATTTCACTGTGTTTTGGCATTGGACCAAGCTACCAACAACTTAAACAATGATCAGAACTGGAGAAATTACACATTGACATTGGGTGAAAACACGGAACTCTTAAGGACGTGTTGCAGACTTGTTGAATAGATTAATGTTTCTTGTTTTGTTTGTTTTTGATGAAATTGTGCTTTTCTTGTCGAGAAAAGGCGTTAAACGCGATAAAAAGGTTTAGTGCGTTCTCAATACGGGCTAGGTTACCAAAAGTAAAAATGTGAACAAAATAAGGCCGGGAGTCGTTTTTATTGTTTAAAACACGATTTCTCGAGCAGAATATGCTTTTTCAAAAAAGCCATGTTCCCATGGCGAGAGACTCATTTTCTGTGAGGAAATGCATTAAAAGGAGGGATTTCATCAGAAACACTATAAATTCATATTGTACGTGTCTGAAAACGCACAGAACCTTGAAATAGAAGGTTTCTCACCAAAAAACACATTGGTGAAAACCCTATTTTAAGGCTTTGAGTGTTTGCACACATGTACAACAGGCATGTTTAAACTATAACGATTTTAGTGAAATCATGTTTCTCTCGAGGAGAAAACGCGTTTAAAGCCATAAAAAGATTTCACTGTGTTTTGGCATTGGACCAAGCTACCAACAACTTAAACAATGATCAGAACTGGAGAAATTACACATTGACATTGGGTGAAAACACGTAACTCTTAAGGACGTGTTGCAGACTTGTTGAATAGATTAATGTTTCTTGTTTTGTTTGTTTTTGATGAAATTGTGCTTTTCTTGTCGAGAAAAGGCGTTTAACGCGATAAAAAGGTTTAGTGCGTTCTGAATACGGGCTAGGTTACCAAAAGTAAAAATGTGAACTAAATAAGGCCGGGAGTCGTTTTTATTGTTTAAAACACGATTTCTCGAGCAGAATATGCTTTTTCAAAAAAGCCATGTTCCCATGGCGAGAGACTCATTTTCTGTGAGGAAATGCATTAAAAGGAGGGATTTCATCAGAAACACTATAAATTCATATTGTACGTGTCTGAAAACGCACAGAACCTTGAAATAGAAGGTTTCTCACCAAAAAACACATTGGTGAAAACCCTATTTTAAGGCTTTGAGTGTTTGCACACATGTACAACAGGCATGTTTAAACTATAACGATTTTAGTGAAATCATGTTTCTCTCGAGGAGAAAACGCGTTTAAAGCCATAAAAAGATTTCACTGTGTTTTGGCATTGGACCAAGCTACCAACAACTTAAACAATGATCAGAACTGGAGAAATTACACATTGACATTGGGTGAAAACACGTAACTCTTAAGGACGTGTTGCAGACTTGTTGAATGGATTCATTTTTCCTGTTTTGTTTGTTTTTGATGAAATTGTGCTTTTCTTGTCGAGAAATTGGCGTTTCACGCGATAAAAAGGTTTAGTGCGTTCTGAATACGGGCTAGGTTACCAAAAGTAAAAAAGTGAACTAAATAAGGCCGGGAGTCGTTTTTATTGTTTAAAACACGATTTCTCGAGCAGAATATGCTTTTTCAAAAAAGCCATGTTCCCATGGCGAGAGACTCATTTTCTGTGAGGAAATGCATTAAAAGGAGGGATTTCATCAGAAACACTATAAATTCATATTGTACGTGTCTGAAAACGCACAGAACCTTGAAATAGAAGGTTTCTCACCAAAAAACACATTGGTGAAAACCCTATTTTAAGGCTTTGAGTGTTTGCACACATGTACAACAGGCATGTTTAAAGTATAATGTTTTTAGTGAAATCATGTTTCTCTCGAGGAGAAAACGCGTTTAAAGCCATAAAAACATTTCACTGTGTTTTGGCATTGGACCAAGCTACCAACAACTTAAACAATGATCAGAACTGGAGAAATTACACATTGACATTGGGTGAAATCATGTAACTCTTAAGGACGTGTTGCAGGCTTGTTGAATAGATTAATTTTTCTTGTTTTGTTTGTTTTTGATGAAATTGTGCTTTTCTTGTCGAGAAATTGGCGTTTAACGCGATAAAAAGGTTTAGTGCGTTCTGAATACGGGCTAGGTTACCAAAAGTAAAAAAGTGAACTAAATAAGGCCGGGAGTCGTTTTTATTGTTTAAAACACGATTTCTCGAGCAGAATATGCTTTTTCAAAAAAGCCATGTTCCCATGGCGAGAGATTCATTTTCTGTGAGGAAATGCATTTAAAGGAGGGATTTCATCAGAAACACTATAAATTCATATTGTACGTGTCTGAAAACGCACAGAACCTTGAAATAGAAGGTTTCTCACCAAAAAACACATTGGTGAAAACCCTATTTTAAGGCTTTGAGTGTTTGCACACATGTACAACAGGCATGTTTAAACTATAACGATTTTAGTGAAATCATGTTTCTCTCGAGGAGAAAACGCGTTTAAAGCCATAAAAAGATTTCACTGTGTTTTGGCATTGGACCAAGCTACCAACAACTTAAACAATGATCAGAACTGGAGAAATTACACATTGACATTGGGTGAAAACACGTAACTCTTAAGGACGTGTTGCAGACTTGTTGAATAGATTAATGTTTCTTGTTTTGTTTGTTTTTGATGAAATTGTGCTTTTCTTATCGAGAAATTGGCGTTTGACGCGATAAAAAGGTTTAGTGCGTTCTGAATACGGGCTAGGTTACCAAAAGTAAAAAAGTGAACTAAATAAGGCCGGGAGTCGTTTTTATTGTTTAAAACACGATTTCTCGAGCAGAATATGCTTTTTCAAAAAAGCCATGTTCCCATGGCGAGAGACTCATTTTCTGTGAGAAAATGCATTAAAAGGAGGGATTTCATCAGAAACACTATAAATTCATATTGTACTTGTCTGAAAACGCACAGAACCTTGAAATAGAAGGTTTCTCACCAAAAAACACATTGGTGAAAACCCTATTTTAAGGCTTTGAGTGTTTGCACACATTTACAACAGGCATGTTTAAACTATAACGATTTTAGTGAAATCATGTTTCTCTCGAGGAGAAAACGCGTTTAAAGCCATAAAAAGATTTCACTGTGTTTTGGCATTGGACCAAGCTACCAACAACTTAAACAATGATCAGAACTGGAGAAATTACACATTGACATTGGGTGAAATCATGTAACTCTTAAGGACGTGTTGCAGGCTTGTTGAATAGATTAATGTTTCTTGTTTTGTTTGTTTTGGATGAAATTGTGCTTTTCTTGTCGAGAAAAGGCGTTTCACGCGATAAAAAGGTTTAGTGCGTTCTGAATACGGGCTAGGTTACCAAAAGTAAAAATGTGAACTAAATAAGGCCGGGAGTCGTTTTTATTGTTTAAAACACGATTTCTCGAGCAGAATATGCTTTTTCAAAAAAGCCATGTTCCCATGGCGAGAGACTCATTTTCTGTGAGGAAATGCATTAAAAGGAGGGATTTCATCAGAAACACTATAAATTCATATTGTACGTGTCTGAAAACGCACAGAACCTTGAAATAGAAGGTTTCTCACCAAAAAACACATTGGTGAAAACCCTATTTTAAGGCTTTGAGTGTTTGCACACATGTACAACAGGCATGTTTAAAGTATAATGTTTTTAGTGAAATCATGTTTCTCTCGAGGAGAAAACGCGTTTAAAGCCATAAAAAGATTTCACTGTGTTTTGGCATTGGACCAAGCTACCAACAACTTAAACAATGATCAGAACTGGAGAAATTACACATTGACATTGGGTGAAATCATGTAACTCTTAAGGACGTGTTGCAGGCTTGTTGAATAGATTCATTTTTCTTGTTTTGTTTGTTTTGGATGAAATTGTGCTTTTCTTGTCGAGAAATTGGCGTTTAACGCGATAAAAAGGTTTAGTGCGTTCTGAATACGGGCTAGGTTACCAAAAGTAAAAAAGTGAACTAAATAAGGCCGGGAGTCGTTTTTATTGTTTAAAACACGATTTCTCGAGCAGAATATGCTTTTTCAAAAAAGCCATGTTCCCATGGCGAGAGACTCATTTTCTGTGAGGAAATGCATTAAAAGGAGGGATTTCATCAGAAACACTATAAATTCATATTGTACGTGTCTGAAAACGCACAGAACCTTGAAATAGAAGGTTTCTCACCAAAAAACACATTGGTGAAAACCCTATTTTAAGGCTTTGAGTGTTTGCACACATGTACAACAGGCATGTTTAAACTATAACGATTTTAGTGAAATCATGTTTCTCTCGAGGAGAAAACGCGTTTAAAGCCATAAAAAGATTTCACTGTGTTTTGGCATTGGACCAAGCTACCAACAACTTAAACAATGATCAGAACTGGAGAAATTACACATTGACATTGGGTGAAAACACGTAACTCTTAAGGACGTGTTGCAGGCTTGTTGAATAGATTAATGTTTCTTGTTTTGTTTGTTTTTGATGAAATTGTGCTTTTCTTGTCGAGAAAAGGCGTTAAACGCGATAAAAAGGTTTAGTGCGTTCTGAATACGGGCTAGGTTACCAAAAGTAAAAATGTGAACTAAATAAGGCCGGGAGTCGTTTTTATTGTTTAAAACACGATTTCTCGAGCAGAATATGCTTTTTCAAAAAAGCCATGTTCCCATGGCGAGAGACTCATTTTCTGTGAGGAAATGCATTAAAAGGAGGGATTTCATCAGAAACACTATAAATTCATATTGTACGTGTCTGAAAACGCACAGAACCTTGAAATAGAAGGTTTCTCACCAAAAAACACATTGGTGAAAACCCTATTTTAAGGCTTTGAGTGTTTGCACACATGTACAACAGGCATGTTTAAACTATAACGATTTTAGTGAAATCATGTTTCTCTCGAGGAGAAAACGCGTTTAAAGCCATAAAAAGATTTCACTGTGTTTTGGCATTGGACCAAGCTACCAACAACTTAAACAATGATCAGAACTGGAGAAATTACACATTGACATTGGGTGAAAACACGTAACTCTTAAGGACGTGTTGCAGACTTGTTGAATAGATTAATGTTTCTTGTTTTGTTTGTTTTTGATGAAATTGTGCTTTTCTTGTCGAGAAAAGGCGTTAAACGCGATAAAAAGGTTTAGTGCGTTCTGAATACGGGCTAGGTTACCAAAAGTAAAAATGTGAACTAAATAAGGCCGGGAGTCGTTTTTATTGTTTAAAACACGATTTCTCGAGCAGAATATGCTTTTTCAAAAAAGCCATGTTCCCATGGCGAGAGACTCATTTTCTGTGAGGAAATGCATTAAAAGGAGGGATTTCATCAGAAACACTATAAATTCATATTGTACGTGTCTGAAAACGCACAGAACCTTGAAATAGAAGGTTTCTCACCAAAAAACACATTGGTGAAAACCCTATTTTAAGGCTTTGAGTGTTTGCACACATGTACAACAGGCATGTTTAAACTATAACGATTTTAGTGAAATCATGTTTCTCTCGAGGAGAAAACGCGTTTAAAGCCATAAAAAGATTTCACTGTGTTTTGGCATTGGACCAAGCTACCAACAACTTAAACAATGATCAGAACTGGAGAAATTACACATTGACATTGGGTGAAAACACGTAACTCTTAAGGACGTGTTGCAGACTTGTTGAATAGATTAATGTTTCTTGTTTTGTTTGTTTTTGATGAAATTGTGCTTTTCTTGTCGAGAAAAGGCGTTAAACGCGATAAAAAGGTTTAGTGCGTTCTGAATACGGGCTAGGTTACCAAAAGTAAAAATGTGAACTAAATAAGGCCGGGAGTCGTTTTTATTGTTTAAAACACGATTTCTCGAGCAGAATATGCTTTTTCAAAAAAGCCATGTTCCCATGGCGAGAGACTCATTTTCTGTGAGGAAATGCATTAAAAGGAGGGATTTCATCAGAAACACTATAAATTCATATTGTACGTGTCTGAAAACGCACAGAACCTTGAAATAGAAGGTTTCTCACCAAAAAACACATTGGTGAAAACCCTATTTTAAGGCTTTGAGTGTTTGCACACATGTACAACAGGCATGTTTAAACTATAACGATTTTAGTGAAATCATGTTTCTCTCGAGGAGAAAACGCGTTTAAAGCCATAAAAAGATTTCACTGTGTTTTGGCATTGGACCAAGCTACCAACAACTTAAACAATGATCAGAACTGGAGAAATTACACATTGACATTGGGTGAAAACACGGAACTCTTAAGGACGTGTTGCAGACTTGTTGAATAGATTAATGTTTCTTGTTTTGTTTGTTTTTGATGAAATTGTGCTTTTCTTGTCGAGAAAAGGCGTTAAACGCGATAAAAAGGTTTAGTGCGTTCTCAATACGGGCTAGGTTACCAAAAGTAAAAATGTGAACAAAATAAGGCCGGGAGTCGTTTTTATTGTTTAAAACACGATTTCTCGAGCAGAATATGCTTTTTCAAAAAAGCCATGTTCCCATGGCGAGAGACTCATTTTCTGTGAGGAAATGCATTAAAAGGAGGGATTTCATCAGAAACACTATAAATTCATATTGTACGTGTCTGAAAACGCACAGAACCTTGAAATAGAAGGTTTCTCACCAAAAAACACATTGGTGAAAACCCTATTTTAAGGCTTTGAGTGTTTGCACACATGTACAACAGGCATGTTTAAACTATAACGATTTTAGTGAAATCATGTTTCTCTCGAGGAGAAAACGCGTTTAAAGCCATAAAAAGATTTCACTGTGTTTTGGCATTGGACCAAGCTACCAACAACTTAAACAATGATCAGAACTGGAGAAATTACACATTGACATTGGGTGAAAACACGTAACTCTTAAGGACGTGTTGCAGACTTGTTGAATGGATTCATTTTTCCTGTTTTGTTTGTTTTTGATGAAATTGTGCTTTTCTTGTCGAGAAATTGGCGTTTCACGCGATAAAAAGGTTTAGTGCGTTCTGAATACGGGCTAGGTTACCAAAAGTAAAAATGTGAACTAAATAAGGCCGGGAGTCGTTTTTATTGTTTAAAACACGATTTCTCGAGCAGAATATGCTTTTTCAAAAAAGCCATGTTCCCATGGCGAGAGACTCATTTTCTGTGAGGAAATGCATTAAAAGGAGGGATTTCATCAGAAACACTATAAATTCATATTGTACGTGTCTGAAAACGCACAGAACCTTGAAATAGAAGGTTTCTCACCAAAAAACACATTGGTGAAAACCCTATTTTAAGGCTTTGAGTGTTTGCACACATGTACAACAGGCATGTTTAAACTATAACGATTTTAGTGAAATCATGTTTCTCTCGAGGAGAAAACGCGTTTAAAGCCATAAAAAGATTTCACTGTGTTTTGGCATTGGACCAAGCTACCAACAACTTAAACAATGATCAGAACTGGAGAAATTACACATTGACATTGGGTGAAAACACGTAACTCTTAAGGACGTGTTGCAGGCTTGTTGAATGGATTCATTTTTCTTGTTTTGTTTGTTTTTGATGAAATTGTGCTTTTCTTGTCGAGAAAAGGCGTTAAACGCGATAAAAAGGTTTAGTGCGTTCTGAATACGGGCTAGGTTACCAAAAGTAAAAATGTGAACTAAATAAGGCCGGGAGTCGTTTTTATTGTTTAAAACACGATTTCTCGAGCAGAATATGCTTTTTCAAAAAAGCCATGTTCCCATGGCGAGAGACTCATTTTCTGTGAGGAAATGCATTAAAAGGAGGGATTTCATCAGAAACACTATAAATTCATATTGTACGTGTCTGAAAACGCACAGAACCTTGAAATAGAAGGTTTCTCACCAAAAAACACATTGGTGAAAACCCTATTTTAAGGCTTTGAGTGTTTGCACACATGTACAACAGGCATGTTTAAACTATAACGATTTTAGTGAAATCATGTTTCTCTCGAGGAGAAAACGCGTTTAAAGCCATAAAAAGATTTCACTGTGTTTTGGCATTGGACCAAGCTACCAACAACTTAAACAATGATCAGAACTGGAGAAATTACACATTGACATTGGGTGAAAACACGTAACTCTTAAGGACGTGTTGCAGACTTGTTGAATGGATTCATTTTTCCTGTTTTGTTTGTTTTTGATGAAATTGTGCTTTTCTTGTCGAGAAAAGGCGTTAAACGCGATAAAAAGGTTTAGTGCGTTCTGAATACGGGCTAGGTTACCAAAAGTAAAAATGTGAACTAAATAAGGCCGGGAGTCGTTTTTATTGTTTAAAACACGATTTCTCGAGCAGAATATGCTTTTTCAAAAAAGCCATGTTCCCATGGCGAGAGACTCATTTTCTGTGAGGAAATGCATTAAAAGGAGGGATTTCATCAGAAACACTATAAATTCATATTGTACGTGTCTGAAAACGCACAGAACCTTGAAATAGAAGGTTTCTCACCAAAAAACACATTGGTGAAAACCCTATTTTAAGGCTTTGAGTGTTTGCACACATTTACAACAGGCATGTTTAAACTATAACGATTTTAGTGAAATCATGTTTCTCTCGAGGAGAAAACGCGTTTAAAGCCATAAAAAGATTTCACTGTGTTTTGGCATTGGACCAAGCTACCAACAACTTAAACAATGATCAGAACTGGAGAAATTACACATTGACATTGGGTGAAAACACGTAACTCTTAAGGACGTGTTGCAGACTTGTTGAATGGATTCATTTTTCCTGTTTTGTTTGTTTTTGATGAAATTGTGCTTTTCTTGTCGAGAAATTGGCGTTTCACGCGATAAAAAGGTTTAGTGCGTTCTGAATACGGGCTAGGTTACCAAAAGTAAAAATGTGAACTAAATAAGGCCGGGAGTCGTTTTTATTGTTTAAAACACGATTTCTCGAGCAGAATATGCTTTTTCAAAAAAGCCATGTTCCCATGGCGAGAGACTCATTTTCTGTGAGAAAATGCATTTAAAGGAGGGATTTCATCAGAAACACTATAAATTCATATTGTACTTGTCTGAAAACGCACAGAACCTTGAAATAGAAGGTTTCTCACCAAAAAACACATTGGTGAAAACCCTATTTTAAGGCTTTGAGTGTTTGCACACATTTACAACAGGCATGTTTAAACTATAACGATTTTAGTGAAATCATGTTTCTCTCGAGGAGAAAACGCGTTTAAAGCCATAAAAAGATTTCACTGTGTTTTGGCATTGGACCAAGCTACCAACAACTTAAACAATGATCAGAACTGGAGAAATTACACATTGACATTGGGTGAAATCATGTAACTCTTAAGGACGTGTTGCAGGCTTGTTGAATGGATTCATTTTTCTTGTTTTGTTTGTTTTGGATGAAATTGTGCTTTTTTGTCGAGAAATTGGCGTTTAACGCGATAAAAAGGTTTAGTGCGTTCTGAATACGGGCTAGGTTACCAAAAGTAAAAAAGTGAACTAAATAAGGCCGGGAGTCGTTTTTATTGTTTAAAACACGATTTCTCGAGCAGAATATGCTTTTTCAAAAAAGCCATGTTCCCATGGCGAGAGACTCATTTTCTGTGAGGAAATGCATTAAAAGGAGGGATTCCATCAGAAACACTATAAATTCATATTGTACGTGTCTGAAAACGCACAGAACCTTGAAATAGAAGGTTTCTCACCAAAAAACACATTGGTGAAAACCCTATTTTAAGGCTTTGAGTGTTTGCACACATGTACAACAGGCATGTTTAAAGTATAATGTTTTTAGTGAAATCATGTTTCTCTCGAGGAGAAAACGCGTTTAAAGCCATAAAAACATTTCACTGTGTTTTGGCATTGGACCAAGCTACCAACAACTTAAACAATGATCAGAACTGGAGAAATTACACATTGACATTGGGTGAAATCATGTAACTCTTAAGGACGTGTTGCAGGCTTGTTGAATAGATTAATTTTTCTTGTTTTGTTTGTTTTTGATGAAATTGTGCTTTTCTTGTCGAGAAATTGGCGTTTAACGCGATAAAAAGGTTTAGTGCGTTCTGAATACGGGCTAGGTTACCAAAAGTAAAAAAGTGAACTAAATAAGGCCGGGAGTCGTTTTTATTGTTTAAAACACGATTTCTCGAGCAGAATATGCTTTTTCAAAAAAGCCATGTTCCCATGGCGAGAGATTCATTTTCTGTGAGGAAATGCATTTAAAGGAGGGATTTCATCAGAAACACTATAAATTCATATTGTACGTGTCTGAAAACGCACAGAACCTTGAAATAGAAGGTTTCTCACCAAAAAACACATTGGTGAAAACCCTATTTTAAGGCTTTGAGTGTTTGCACACATGTACAACAGGCATGTTTAAACTATAACGATTTTAGTGAAATCATGTTTCTCTCGAGGAGAAAACGCGTTTAAAGCCATAAAAAGATTTCACTGTGTTTTGGCATTGGACCAAGCTACCAACAACTTAAACAATGATCAGAACTGGAGAAATTACACATTGACATTGGGTGAAAACACGTAACTCTTAAGGACGTGTTGCAGACTTGTTGAATAGATTAATGTTTCTTGTTTTGTTTGTTTTTGATGAAATTGTGCTTTTCTTATCGAGAAAAGGCGTTTAACGCGATAAAAAGGTTTAGTGCGTTCTGAATACGGGCTAGCTTACCAAAAGTAAAAATGTGAACTAAATAAGGCCGGGAGTCGTTTTTATTGTTTAAAACACGATTTCTCGAGCAGAATATGCTTTTTCAAAAAAGCCATGTTCCCATGGCGAGAGACTCATTTTCTGTGAGGAAATGCATTAAAAGGAGGGATTTCATCAGAAACACTATAAATTCATATTGTACGTGTCTGAAAACGCACAGAACCTTGAAATAGAAGGTTTCTCACCAAAAAACACATTGGTGAAAACCCTATTTTAAGGCTTTGAGTGTTTGCACACATGTACAACAGGCATGTTTAAACTATAACGATTTTAGTGAAATCATGTTTCTCTCGAGGAGAAAACGCGTTTAAAGCCATAAAAAGATTTCACTGTGTTTTGGCATTGGACCAAGCTACCAACAACTTAAACAATGATCAGAACTGGAGAAATTACACATTGACATTGGGTGAAAACACGTAACTCTTAAGGACGTGTTGCAGACTTGTTGAATGGATTCATTTTTCCTGTTTTGTTTGTTTTTGATGAATTGTGCTTTTCTTGTCGAGAAATTGGCGTTTCACGCGATAAAAAGGTTTAGTGCGTTCTGAATACGGGCTAGGTTACCAAAAGTAAAAATGTGAACTAAATAAGGCCGGGAGTCGTTTTTATTGTTTAAAACACGATTTCTCGAGCAGAATATGCTTTTTCAAAAAAGCCATGTTCCCATGGCGAGAGACTCATTTTCTGTGAGGAAATGCATTAAAAGGAGGGATTTCATCAGAAACACTATAAATTCATATTGTACGTGTCTGAAAACGCACAGAACCTTGAAATAGAAGGTTTCTCACCAAAAAACACATTGGTGAAAACCCTATTTTAAGGCTTTGAGTGTTTGCACACATGTACAACAGGCATGTTTAAACTATAACGATTTTAGTGAAATCATGTTTCTCTCGAGGAGAAAACGCGTTTAAAGCCATAAAAAGATTTCACTGTGTTTTGGCATTGGACCAAGCTACCAACAACTTAAACAATGATCAGAACTGGAGAAATTACACATTGACATTGGGTGAAAACACGTAACTCTTAAGGACGTGTTGCAGGCTTGTTGAATGGATTCATTTTTCTTGTTTTGTTTGTTTTTGATGAAATTGTGCTTTTCTTGTCGAGAAAAGGCGTTAAACGCGATAAAAAGGTTTAGTGCGTTCTGAATACGGGCTAGGTTACCAAAAGTAAAAATGTGAACTAAATAAGGCCGGGAGTCGTTTTTATTGTTTAAAACACGATTTCTCGAGCAGAATATGCTTTTTCAAAAAAGCCATGTTCCCATGGCGAGAGACTCATTTTCTGTGAGGAAATGCATTAAAAGGAGGGATTTCATCAGAAACACTATAAATTCATATTGTACGTGTCTGAAAACGCACAGAACCTTGAAATAGAAGGTTTCTCACCAAAAAACACATTGGTGAAAACCCTATTTTAAGGCTTTGAGTGTTTGCACACATGTACAACAGGCATGTTTAAACTATAACGATTTTAGTGAAATCATGTTTCTCTCGAGGAGAAAACGCGTTTAAAGCCATAAAAAGATTTCACTGTGTTTTGGCATTGGACCAAGCTACCAACAACTTAAACAATGATCAGAACTGGAGAAATTACACATTGACATTGGGTGAAAACACGTAACTCTTAAGGACGTGTTGCAGACTTGTTGAATGGATTCATTTTTCCTGTTTTGTTTGTTTTTGATGAAATTGTGCTTTTCTTGTCGAGAAAAGGCGTTAAACGCGATAAAAAGGTTTAGTGCGTTCTGAATACGGGCTAGGTTACCAAAAGTAAAAATGTGAACTAAATAAGGCCGGGAGTCGTTTTTATTGTTTAAAACACGATTTCTCGAGCAGAATATGCTTTTTCAAAAAAGCCATGTTCCCATGGCGAGAGACTCATTTTCTGTGAGGAAATGCATTAAAAGGAGGGATTTCATCAGAAACACTATAAATTCATATTGTACGTGTCTGAAAACGCACAGAACCTTGAAATAGAAGGTTTCTCACCAAAAAACACATTGGTGAAAACCCTATTTTAAGGCTTTGAGTGTTTGCACACATTTACAACAGGCATGTTTAAACTATAACGATTTTAGTGAAATCATGTTTCTCTCGAGGAGAAAACGCGTTTAAAGCCATAAAAAGATTTCACTGTGTTTTGGCATTGGACCAAGCTACCAACAACTTAAACAATGATCAGAACTGGAGAAATTACACATTGACATTGGGTGAAAACACGTAACTCTTAAGGACGTGTTGCAGACTTGTTGAATGGATTCATTTTTCCTGTTTTGTTTGTTTTTGATGAAATTGTGCTTTTCTTGTCGAGAAATTGGCGTTTCACGCGATAAAAAGGTTTAGTGCGTTCTGAATACGGGCTAGGTTACCAAAAGTAAAAATGTGAACTAAATAAGGCCGGGAGTCGTTTTTATTGTTTAAAACACGATTTCTCGAGCAGAATATGCTTTTTCAAAAAAGCCATGTTCCCATGGCGAGAGACTCATTTTCTGTGAGAAAATGCATTTAAAGGAGGGATTTCATCAGAAACACTATAAATTCATATTGTACTTGTCTGAAAACGCACAGAACCTTGAAATAGAAGGTTTCTCACCAAAAAACACATTGGTGAAAACCCTATTTTAAGGCTTTGAGTGTTTGCACACATTTACAACAGGCATGTTTAAACTATAACGATTTTAGTGAAATCATGTTTCTCTCGAGGAGAAAACGCGTTTAAAGCCATAAAAAGATTTCACTGTGTTTTGGCATTGGACCAAGCTACCAACAACTTAAACAATGATCAGAACTGGAGAAATTACACATTGACATTGGGTGAAATCATGTAACTCTTAAGGACGTGTTGCAGGCTTGTTGAATGGATTCATTTTTCTTGTTTTGTTTGTTTTGGATGAAATTGTGCTTTTTTGTCGAGAAATTGGCGTTTAACGCGATAAAAAGGTTTAGTGCGTTCTGAATACGGGCTAGGTTACCAAAAGTAAAAAAGTGAACTAAATAAGGCCGGGAGTCGTTTTTATTGTTTAAAACACGATTTCTCGAGCAGAATATGCTTTTTCAAAAAAGCCATGTTCCCATGGCGAGAGACTCATTTTCTGTGAGGAAATGCATTAAAAGGAGGGATTCCATCAGAAACACTATAAATTCATATTGTACGTGTCTGAAAACGCACAGAACCTTGAAATAGAAGGTTTCTCACCAAAAAACACATTGGTGAAAACCCTATTTTAAGGCTTTGAGTGTTTGCACACATGTACAACAGGCATGTTTAAAGTATAATGTTTTTAGTGAAATCATGTTTCTCTCGAGGAGAAAACGCGTTTAAAGCCATAAAAACATTTCACTGTGTTTTGGCATTGGACCAAGCTACCAACAACTTAAACAATGATCAGAACTGGAGAAATTACACATTGACATTGGGTGAAATCATGTAACTCTTAAGGACGTGTTGCAGGCTTGTTGAATAGATTAATTTTTCTTGTTTTGTTTGTTTTTGATGAAATTGTGCTTTTCTTGTCGAGAAATTGGCGTTTAACGCGATAAAAAGGTTTAGTGCGTTCTGAATACGGGCTAGGTTACCAAAAGTAAAAAAGTGAACTAAATAAGGCCGGGAGTCGTTTTTATTGTTTAAAACACGATTTCTCGAGCAGAATATGCTTTTTCAAAAAAGCCATGTTCCCATGGCGAGAGATTCATTTTCTGTGAGGAAATGCATTTAAAGGAGGGATTTCATCAGAAACACTATAAATTCATATTGTACGTGTCTGAAAACGCACAGAACCTTGAAATAGAAGGTTTCTCACCAAAAAACACATTGGTGAAAACCCTATTTTAAGGCTTTGAGTGTTTGCACACATGTACAACAGGCATGTTTAAACTATAACGATTTTAGTGAAATCATGTTTCTCTCGAGGAGAAAACGCGTTTAAAGCCATAAAAAGATTTCACTGTGTTTTGGCATTGGACCAAGCTACCAACAACTTAAACAATGATCAGAACTGGAGAAATTACACATTGACATTGGGTGAAAACACGTAACTCTTAAGGACGTGTTGCAGACTTGTTGAATAGATTAATGTTTCTTGTTTTGTTTGTTTTTGATGAAATTGTGCTTTTCTTATCGAGAAAAGGCGTTTAACGCGATAAAAAGGTTTAGTGCGTTCTGAATACGGGCTAGCTTACCAAAAGTAAAAATGTGAACTAAATAAGGCCGGGAGTCGTTTTTATTGTTTAAAACACGATTTCTCGAGCAGAATATGCTTTTTCAAAAAAGCCATGTTCCCATGGCGAGAGACTCATTTTCTGTGAGGAAATGCATTAAAAGGAGGGATTTCATCAGAAACACTATAAATTCATATTGTACGTGTCTGAAAACGCACAGAACCTTGAAATAGAAGGTTTCTCACCAAAAAACACATTGGTGAAAACCCTATTTTAAGGCTTTGAGTGTTTGCACACATGTACAACAGGCATGTTTAAACTATAACGATTTTAGTGAAATCATGTTTCTCTCGAGGAGAAAACGCGTTTAAAGCCATAAAAAGATTTCACTGTGTTTTGGCATTGGACCAAGCTACCAACAACTTAAACAATGATCAGAACTGGAGAAATTACACATTGACATTGGGTGAAAACACGTAACTCTTAAGGACGTGTTGCAGACTTGTTGAATGGATTCATTTTTCCTGTTTTGTTTGTTTTTGATGAATTGTGCTTTTCTTGTCGAGAAATTGGCGTTTCACGCGATAAAAAGGTTTAGTGCGTTCTGAATACGGGCTAGGTTACCAAAAGTAAAAATGTGAACTAAATAAGGCCGGGAGTCGTTTTTATTGTTTAAAACACGATTTCTCGAGCAGAATATGCTTTTTCAAAAAAGCCATGTTCCCATGGCGAGAGACTCATTTTCTGTGAGGAAATGCATTAAAAGGAGGGATTTCATCAGAAACACTATAAATTCATATTGTACGTGTCTGAAAACGCACAGAACCTTGAAATAGAAGGTTTCTCACCAAAAAACACATTGGTGAAAACCCTATTTTAAGGCTTTGAGTGTTTGCACACATGTACAACAGGCATGTTTAAACTATAACGATTTTAGTGAAATCATGTTTCTCTCGAGGAGAAAACGCGTTTAAAGCCATAAAAAGATTTCACTGTGTTTTGGCATTGGACCAAGCTACCAACAACTTAAACAATGATCAGAACTGGAGAAATTACACATTGACATTGGGTGAAAACACGTAACTCTTAAGGACGTGTTGCAGGCTTGTTGAATGGATTCATTTTTCTTGTTTTGTTTGTTTTTGATGAAATTGTGCTTTTCTTGTCGAGAAAAGGCGTTAAACGCGATAAAAAGGTTTAGTGCGTTCTGAATACGGGCTAGGTTACCAAAAGTAAAAATGTGAACTAAATAAGGCCGGGAGTCGTTTTTATTGTTTAAAACACGATTTCTCGAGCAGAATATGCTTTTTCAAAAAAGCCATGTTCCCATGGCGAGAGACTCATTTTCTGTGAGGAAATGCATTTAAAGGAGGGATTTCATCAGAAACACTATAAATTCATATTGTACTTGTCTGAAAACGCACAGAACCTTGAAATAGAAGGTTTCTCACCAAAAAACACATCGGTGAAAACCCTATTTTAAGGCTTTGAGTGTTTGCACACATTTACAACAGGCATGTTTAAACTATAACGATTTTAGTGAAATCATGTTTCTCTCGAGGAGAAAACGCGTTTAAAGCCATAAAAAGATTTCACTGTGTTTTGGCATTGGACCAAGCTACCAACAACTTAAACAATGATCAGAACTGGAGAAATTACACATTGACATTGGGTGAAATCATGTAACTCTTAAGGACGTGTTGCAGGCTTGTTGAATGGATTCATTTTTCTTGTTTTGTTTGTTTTGGATGAAATTGTGCTTTTTTGTCGAGAAATTGGCGTTTAACGCGATAAAAAGGTTTAGTGCGTTCTGAATACGGGCTAGGTTACCAAAAGTAAAAAAGTGAACTAAATAAGGCCGGGAGTCGTTTTTATTGTTTAAAACACGATTTCTCGAGCAGAATATGCTTTTTCAAAAAAGCCATGTTCCCATGGCGAGAGACTCATTTTCTGTGAGGAAATGCATTAAAAGGAGGGATTTCATCAGAAACACTATAAATTCATATTGTACGTGTCTGAAAACGCACAGAACCTTGAAATAGAAGGTTTCTCACCAAAAAACACATTGGTGAAAACCCTATTTTAAGGCTTTGAGTGTTTGCACACATTTACAACAGGCATGTTTAAACTATAACGATTTTAGTGAAATCATGTTTCTCTCGAGGAGAAAACGCGTTTAAAGCCATAAAAAGATTTCACTGTGTTTTGGCATTGGACCAAGCTACCAACAACTTAAACAATGATCAGAACTGGAGAAATTACACATTGACATTGGGTGAAAACACGTAACTCTTAAGGACGTGTTGCAGACTTGTTGAATGGATTCATTTTTCCTGTTTTGTTTGTTTTTGATGAAATTGTGCTTTTCTTGTCGAGAAATTGGCGTTTCACGCGATAAAAAGGTTTAGTGCGTTCTGAATACGGGCTAGGTTACCAAAAGTAAAAATGTGAACTAAATAAGGCCGGGAGTCGTTTTTATTGTTTAAAACACGATTTCTCGAGCAGAATATGCTTTTTCAAAAAAGCCATGTTCCCATGGCGAGAGACTCATTTTCTGTGAGAAAATGCATTTAAAGGAGGGATTTCATCAGAAACACTATAAATTCATATTGTACTTGTCTGAAAACGCACAGAACCTTGAAATAGAAGGTTTCTCACCAAAAAACACATTGGTGAAAACCCTATTTTAAGGCTTTGAGTGTTTGCACACATTTACAACAGGCATGTTTAAACTATAACGATTTTAGTGAAATCATGTTTCTCTCGAGGAGAAAACGCGTTTAAAGCCATAAAAAGATTTCACTGTGTTTTGGCATTGGACCAAGCTACCAACAACTTAAACAATGATCAGAACTGGAGAAATTACACATTGACATTGGGTGAAATCATGTAACTCTTAAGGACGTGTTGCAGGCTTGTTGAATAGATTCATTTTTCTTGTTTTGTTTGTTTTGGATGAAATTGTGCTTTTCTTGTCGAGAAATTGGCGTTTAACGCGATAAAAAGGTTTAGTGCGTTCTGAATACGGGCTAGGTTACCAAAAGTAAAAATGTGAACTAAATAAGGCCGGGAGTCGTTTTTATTGTTTAAAACACGATTTCTCGAGCAGAATATGCTTTTTCAAAAAAGCCATGTTCCCATGGCGAGAGACTCATTTTCTGTGAGGAAATGCATTTAAAGGAGGGATTTCATCAGAAACACTATAAATTCATATTGTACTTGTCTGAAAACGCACAGAACCTTGAAATAGAAGGTTTCTCACCAAAAAACACATTGGTGAAAACCCTATTTTAAGGCTTTGAGTGTTTGCACACATTTACAACAGGCATGTTTAAACTATAACGATTTTAGTGAAATCATGTTTCTCTCGAGGAGAAAACGCGTTTAAAGCCATAAAAAGATTTCACTGTGTTTTGGCATTGGACCAAGCTACCAACAACTTAAACAATGATCAGAACTGGAGAAATTACACATTGACATTGGGTGAAATCATGTAACTCTTAAGGACGTGTTGCAGGCTTGTTGAATGGATTCATTTTTCTTGTTTTGTTTGTTTTGGATGAAATTGTGCTTTTTTGTCGAGAAATTGGCGTTTAACGCGATAAAAAGGTTTAGTGCGTTCTGAATACGGGCTAGGTTACCAAAAGTAAAAAAGTGAACTAAATAAGGCCGGGAGTCGTTTTTATTGTTTAAAACACGATTTCTCGAGCAGAATATGCTTTTTCAAAAAAGCCATGTTCCCATGGCGAGAGACTCATTTTCTGTGAGGAAATGCATTAAAAGGAGGGATTTCATCAGAAACACTATAAATTCATATTGTACGTGTCTGAAAACGCACAGAACCTTGAAATAGAAGGTTTCTCACCAAAAAACACATTGGTGAAAACCCTATTTTAAGGCTTTGAGTGTTTGCACACATTTACAACAGGCATGTTTAAACTATAACGATTTTAGTGAAATCATGTTTCTCTCGAGGAGAAAACGCGTTTAAAGCCATAAAAAGATTTCACTGTGTTTTGGCATTGGACCAAGCTACCAACAACTTAAACAATGATCAGAACTGGAGAAATTACACATTGACATTGGGTGAAAACACGTAACTCTTAAGGACGTGTTGCAGACTTGTTGAATGGATTCATTTTTCCTGTTTTGTTTGTTTTTGATGAAATTGTGCTTTTCTTGTCGAGAAATTGGCGTTTCACGCGATAAAAAGGTTTAGTGCGTTCTGAATACGGGCTAGGTTACCAAAAGTAAAAATGTGAACTAAATAAGGCCGGGAGTCGTTTTTATTGTTTAAAACACGATTTCTCGAGCAGAATATGCTTTTTCAAAAAAGCCATGTTCCCATGGCGAGAGACTCATTTTCTGTGAGAAAATGCATTTAAAGGAGGGATTTCATCAGAAACACTATAAATTCATATTGTACTTGTCTGAAAACGCACAGAACCTTGAAATAGAAGGTTTCTCACCAAAAAACACATTGGTGAAAACCCTATTTTAAGGCTTTGAGTGTTTGCACACATTTACAACAGGCATGTTTAAACTATAACGATTTTAGTGAAATCATGTTTCTCTCGAGGAGAAAACGCGTTTAAAGCCATAAAAAGATTTCACTGTGTTTTGGCATTGGACCAAGCTACCAACAACTTAAACAATGATCAGAACTGGAGAAATTACACATTGACATTGGGTGAAAACACGTAACTCTTAAGGACGTGTTGCAGACTTGTTGAATGGATTCATTTTTCTTGTTTTGTTTGTTTTTGATGAAATTGTGCTTTTCTTGTCGAGAAATTGGCGTTTCACGCGATAAAAAGGTTTAGTGCGTTCTGAATACGGGCTAGGTTACCAAAAGTAAAAATGTGAACTAAATAAGGCCGGGAGTCGTTTTTATTGTTTAAAACACGATTTCTCGAGCAGAATATGCTTTTTCAAAAAAGCCATGTTCCCATGGCGAGAGACTCATTTTCTGTGAGAAAATGCATTTAAAGGAGGGATTTCATCAGAAACACTATAAATTCATATTGTACTTGTCTGAAAACGCACAGAACATTGAAATAGAAGGTTTCTCACCAAAAAACACATTGGTGAAAACCCTATTTTAAGGCTTTGAGTGTTTGCACACATTTACAACAGGCATGTTTAAACTATAACGATTTTAGTGAAATCATGTTTCTCTCGAGGAGAAAACGCGTTTAAAGCCATAAAAAGATTTCACTGTGTTTTGGCATTGGACCAAGCTACCAACAACTTAAACAATGATCAGAACTGGAGAAATTACACATTGACATTGGGTGAAATCATGTAACTCTTAAGGACGTGTTGCAGGCTTGTTGAATAGATTCATTTTTCTTGTTTTGTTTGTTTTGGATGAAATTGTGCTTTTCTTGTCGAGAAATTGGCGTTTAACGCGATAAAAAGGTTTAGTGCGTTCTGAATACGGGCTAGGTTACCAAAAGTAAAAATGTGAACTAAATAAGGCCGGGAGTCGTTTTTATTGTTTAAAACACGATTTCTCGAGCAGAATATGCTTTTTCAAAAAAGCCATGTTCCCATGGCGAGAGACTCATTTTCTGTGAGGAAATGCATTTAAAGGAGGGATTTCATCAGAAACACTATAAATTCATATTGTACTTGTCTGAAAACGCACAGAACCTTGAAATAGAAGGTTTCTCACCAAAAAACACATTGGTGAAAACCCTATTTTAAGGCTTTGAGTGTTTGCACACATGTACAACAGGCATGTTTAAAGTATAATGTTTTTAGTGAAATCATGTTTCTCTCGAGGAGAAAACGCGTTTAAAGCCATAAAAACATTTCACTGTGTTTTGGCATTGGACCAAGCTACCAACAACTTAAACAATGATCAGAACTGGAGAAATTACACATTGACATTGGGTGAAATCATGTAACTCTTAAGGACATGTTGCAGGCTTGTTGAATAGATTAATTTTTCTTGTTTTGTTTGTTTTTGATGAAATTGTGCTTTTCTTGTCGAGAAATTGGCGTTTAACGCGATAAAAAGGTTTAGTGCGTTCTGAATACGGGCTAGGTTACCAAAAGTAAAAAAGTGAACTAAATAAGGCCGGGAGTCGTTTTTATTGTTTAAAACACGATTTCTCGAGCAGAATATGCTTTTTCAAAAAAGCCATGTTCCCATGGCGAGAGATTCATTTTCTGTGAGGAAATGCATTAAAAGGAGGGATTTCATCAGAAACACTATAAATTCATATTGTACGTGTCTGAAAACGCACAGAACCTTGAAATAGAAGGTTTCTCACCAAAAAACACATTGGTGAAAACCCTATTTTAAGGCTTTGAGTCTTTGCACACATGTACAACAGGCATGTTTAAACTATAACGATTTTAGTGAAATCATGTTTCTCTCGAGGAGAAAACGCGTTTAAAGCCATAAAAAGATTTCACTGTGTTTTGGCATTGGACCAAGCTACCAACAACTTAAACAATGATCAGAACTGGAGAAATTACACATTGACATTGGGTGAAAACACGTAACTCTTAAGGACGTGTTGCAGACTTGTTGAATAGATTAATGTTTCTTGTTTTGTTTGTTTTGGATGAAATTGTGCTTTTTTGTCGAGAAATTGGCGTTTAACGCGATAAAAAGGTTTAGTGCGTTCTGAATACGGGCTAGGTTACCAAAAGTAAAAAAGTGAACTAAATAAGGCCGGGAGTCGTTTTTATTGTTTAAAACACGATTTCTCGAGCAGAATATGCTTTTTCAAAAAAGCCATGTTCCCATGGCGAGAGACTCATTTTCTGTGAGGAAATGCATTAAAAGGAGGGATTCCATCAGAAACACTATAAATTCATATTGTACGTGTCTGAAAACGCACAGAACCTTGAAATAGAAGGTTTCTCACCAAAAAACACATTGGTGAAAACCCTATTTTAAGGCTTTGAGTGTTTGCACACATGTACAACAGGCATGTTTAAAGTATAATGTTTTTAGTGAAATCATGTTTCTCTCGAGGAGAAAACGCGTTTAAAGCCATAAAAACATTTCACTGTGTTTTGGCATTGGACCAAGCTACCAACAACTTAAACAATGATCAGAACTGGAGAAATTACACATTGACATTGGGTGAAATCATGTAACTCTTAAGGACGTGTTGCAGGCTTGTTGAATAGATTAATTTTTCTTGTTTTGTTTGTTTTTGATGAAATTGTGCTTTTCTTGTCGAGAAATTGGCGTTTAACGCGATAAAAAGGTTTAGTGCGTTCTGAATACGGGCTAGGTTACCAAAAGTAAAAAAGTGAACTAAATAAGGCCGGGAGTCGTTTTTATTGTTTAAAACACGATTTCTCGAGCAGAATATGCTTTTTCAAAAAAGCCATGTTCCCATGGCGAGAGATTCATTTTCTGTGAGGAAATGCATTAAAAGGAGGGATTTCATCAGAAACACTATAAATTCATATTGTACGTGTCTGAAAACGCACAGAACCTTGAAATAGAAGGTTTCTCACCAAAAAACACATTGGTGAAAACCCTATTTTAAGGCTTTGAGTGTTTGCACACATGTACAACAGGAATGTTTAAACTATAACGATTTTAGTGAAATCATGTTTCTCTCGAGGAGAAAACGCGTTTAAAGCCATAAAAAGATTTCACTGTGTTTTGGCATTGGACCAAGCTACCAACAACTTAAACAATGATCAGAACTGGAGAAATTACACATTGACATTGGGTGAAAACACGTAACTCTTAAGGACGTGTTGCAGACTTGTTGAATAGATTAATGTTTCTTGTTTTGTTTGTTTTTGATGAAATTGTGCTTTTCTTATCGAGAAAAGGCGTTTGACGCGATAAAAAGGTTTAGTGCGTTCTGAATACGGGCTAGGTTACCAAAAGTAAAAATGTGAACTAAATAAGGCCGGGAGTCGTTTTTATTGTTTAAAACACGATTTCTCGAGCAGAATATGCTTTTTCAAAAAAGCCATGTTCCCATGGCGAGAGACTCATTTTCTGTGAGGAAATGCATTTAAAGGAGGGATTTCATCAGAAACACTATAAATTCATATTGTACTTGTCTGAAAACGCACAGAACCTTGAAATAGAAGGTTTCTCACCAAAAAACACATTGGTGAAAACCCTATTTTAAGGCTTTGAGTGTTTGCACACATTTACAACAGGCATGTTTAAACTATAACGATTTTAGTGAAATCATGTTTCTCTCGAGGAGAAAACGCGTTTAAAGCCATAAAAAGATTTCACTGTGTTTTGGCATTGGACCAAGCTACCAACAACTTAAACAATGATCAGAACTGGAGAAATTACACATTGACATTGGGTGAAATCATGTAACTCTTAAGGACGTGTTGCAGGCTTGTTGAATGGATTCATTTTTCTTGTTTTGTTTGTTTTGGATGAAATTGTGCTTTTTTGTCGAGAAATTGGCGTTTAACGCGATAAAAAGGTTTAGTGCGTTCTTAATACGGGCTAGGTTACCAAAAGTAAAAAAGTGAACTAAATAAGGCCGGGAGTCGTTTTTATTGTTTAAAACACGATTTCTCGAGCAGAATATGCTTTTTCAAAAAAGCCATGTTCCCATGGCGAGAGACTCATTTTCTGTGAGGAAATGCATTTAAAGGAGGGATTTCATCAGAAACACTATAAATTCATATTGTACTTGTCTGAAAACGCACAGAACCTTGAAATAGAAGGTTTCTCACCAAAAAACACATTGGTGAAAACCCTATTTTAAGGCTTTGAGTGTTTGCACACATTTACAACAGGCATGTTTAAACTATAACGATTTTAGTGAAATCATGTTTCTCTCGAGGAGAAAACGCGTTTAAAGCCATAAAAAGATTTCACTGTGTTTTGGCATTGGACCAAGCTACCAACAACTTAAACAATGATCAGAACTGGAGAAATTACACATTGACATTGGGTGAAATCATGTAACTCTTAAGGACGTGTTGCAGGCTTGTTGAATGGATTCATTTTTCTTGTTTTGTTTGTTTTGGATGAAATTGTGCTTTTTTGTCGAGAAATTGGCGTTTAACGCGATAAAAAGGTTTAGTGCGTTCTTAATACGGGCTAGGTTACCAAAAGTAAAAAAGTGAACTAAATAAGGCCGGGAGTCGTTTTTATTGTTTAAAACACGATTTCTCGAGCAGAATATGCTTTTTCAAAAAAGCCATGTTCCCATGGCGAGAGACTCATTTTCTGTGAGGAAATGCATTAAAAGGAGGGATTTCATCAGAAACACTATAAATTCATATTGTACGTGTCTGAAAACGCACAGAACCTTGAAATAGAAGGTTTCTCACCAAAAAACACATTGGTGAAAACCCTATTTTAAGGCTTTGAGTGTTTGCACACATTTACAACAGGCATGTTTAAACTATAACGATTTTAGTGAAATCATGTTTCTCTCGAGGAGAAAACGCGTTTAAAGCCATAAAAAGATTTCACTGTGTTTTGGCATTGGACCAAGCTACCAACAACTTAAACAATGATCAGAACTGGAGAAATTACACATTGACATTGGGTGAAAACACGTAACTCTTAAGGACGTGTTGCAGACTTGTTGAATGGATTCATTTTTCCTGTTTTGTTTGTTTTTGATGAAATTGTGCTTTTCTTGTCGAGAAATTGGCGTTTCACGCGATAAAAAGGTTTAGTGCGTTCTGAATACGGGCTAGGTTACCAAAAGTAAAAATGTGAACTAAATAAGGCCGGGAGTCGTTTTTATTGTTTAAAACACGATTTCTCGAGCAGAATATGCTTTTTCAAAAAAGCCATGTTCCCATGGCGAGAGACTCATTTTCTGTGAGAAAATGCATTTAAAGGAGGGATTTCATCAGAAACACTATAAATTCATATTGTACTTGTCTGAAAACGCACAGAACCTTGAAATAGAAGGTTTCTCACCAAAAAACACATTGGTGAAAACCCTATTTTAAGGCTTTGAGTGTTTGCACACATTTACAACAGGCATGTTTAAACTATAACGATTTTAGTGAAATCATGTTTCTCTCGAGGAGAAAACGCGTTTAAAGCCATAAAAAGATTTCACTGTGTTTTGGCATTGGACCAAGCTACCAACAACTTAAACAATGATCAGAACTGGAGAAATTACACATTGACATTGGGTGAAAACACGTAACTCTTAAGGACGTGTTGCAGACTTGTTGAATGGATTCATTTTTCCTGTTTTGTTTGTTTTTGATGAAATTGTGCTTTTCTTGTCGAGAAATTGGCGTTTCACGCGATAAAAAGGTTTAGTGCGTTCTGAATACGGGCTAGGTTACCAAAAGTAAAAATGTGAACTAAATAAGGCCGGGAGTCGTTTTTATTGTTTAAAACACGATTTCTCGAGCAGAATATGCTTTTTCAAAAAAGCCATGTTCCCATGGCGAGAGACTCATTTTCTGTGAGAAAATGCATTTAAAGGAGGGATTTCATCAGAAACACTATAAATTCATATTGTACTTGTCTGAAAACGCACAGAACCTTGAAATAGAAGGTTTCTCACCAAAAAACACATTGGTGAAAACCCTATTTTAAGGCTTTGAGTGTTTGCACACATTTACAACAGGCATGTTTAAACTATAACGATTTTAGTGAAATCATGTTTCTCTCGAGGAGAAAACGCGTTTAAAGCCATAAAAAGATTTCACTGTGTTTTGGCATTGGACCAAGCTACCAACAACTTAAACAATGATCAGAACTGGAGAAATTACACATTGACATTGGGTGAAATCATGTAACTCTTAAGGACGTGTTGCAGGCTTGTTGAATAGATTCATTTTTCTTGTTTTGTTTGTTTTGGATGAAATTGTGCTTTTCTTGTCGAGAAATTGGCGTTTAACGCGATAAAAAGGTTTAGTGCGTTCTGAATACGGGCTAGGTTACCAAAAGTAAAAATGTGAACTAAATAAGGCCGGGAGTCGTTTTTATTGTTTAAAACACGATTTCTCGAGCAGAATATGCTTTTTCAAAAAAGCCATGTTCCCATGGCGAGAGACTCATTTTCTGTGAGGAAATGCATTTAAAGGAGGGATTTCATCAGAAACACTATAAATTCATATTGTACTTGTCTGAAAACGCACAGAACCTTGAAATAGAAGGTTTCTCACCAAAAAACACATTGGTGAAAACCCTATTTTAAGGCTTTGAGTGTTTGCACACATTTACAACAGGCATGTTTAAACTATAACGATTTTAGTGAAATCATGTTTCTCTCGAGGAGAAAACGCGTTTAAAGCCATAAAAAGATTTCACTGTGTTTTGGCATTGGACCAAGCTACCAACAACTTAAACAATGATCAGAACTGGAGAAATTACACATTGACATTGGGTGAAATCATGTAACTCTTAAGGACGTGTTGCAGGCTTGTTGAATGGATTCATTTTTCTTGTTTTGTTTGTTTTGGATGAAATTGTGCTTTTTTGTCGAGAAATTGGCGTTTAACGCGATAAAAAGGTTTAGTGCGTTCTGAATACGGGCTAGGTTACCAAAAGTAAAAAAGTGAACTAAATAAGGCCGGGAGTCGTTTTTATTGTTTAAAACACGATTTCTCGAGCAGAATATGCTTTTTCAAAAAAGCCATGTTCCCATGGCGAGAGACTCATTTTCTGTGAGGAAATGCATTAAAAGGAGGGATTTCATCAGAAACACTATAAATTCATATTGTACGTGTCTGAAAACGCACAGAACCTTGAAATAGAAGGTTTCTCACCAAAAAACACATTGGTGAAAACCCTATTTTAAGGCTTTGAGTGTTTGCACACATTTACAACAGGCATGTTTAAACTATAACGATTTTAGTGAAATCATGTTTCTCTCGAGGAGAAAACGCGTTTAAAGCCATAAAAAGATTTCACTGTGTTTTGGCATTGGACCAAGCTACCAACAACTTAAACAATGATCAGAACTGGAGAAATTACACATTGACATTGGGTGAAATCATGTAACTCTTAAGGACGTGTTGCAGGCTTGTTGAATAGATTCATTTTTCTTGTTTTGTTTGTTTTTGATGAAATTGTGCTTTTCTTGTCGAGAAATTGGCGTTTAACGCGATAAAAAGGTTTAGTGCGTTCTGAATACGGGCTAGGTTACCAAAAGTAAAAATGTGAACTAAATAAGGCCGGGAGTCGTTTTTATTGTTTAAAACACGATTTCTCGAGCAGAATATGCTTTTTCAAAAAAGCCATGTTCCCATGGCGAGAGACTCATTTTCTGTGAGGAAATGCATTTAAAGGAGGGATTTCATCAGAAACACTATAAATTCATATTGTACTTGTCTGAAAACGCACAGAACCTTGAAATAGAAGGTTTCTCACCAAAAAACACATTGGTGAAAACCCTATTTTAAGGTTTTGAGTGTTTGCACACATTTACAACAGGCATGTTTAAACTATAACGATTTTAGTGAAATCATGTTTCTCTCGAGGAGAAAACGCGTTTAAAGCCATAAAAAGATTTCACTGTGTTTTGGCATTGGACCAAGCTACCAACAACTTAAACAATGATCAGAACTGGAGAAATTACACATTGACATTGGGTGAAATCATGTAACTCTTAAGGACGTGTTGCAGGCTTGTTGAATGGATTCATTTTTCTTGTTTTGTTTGTTTTGGATGAAATTGTGCTTTTTTGTCGAGAAATTGGCGTTTAACGCGATAAAAAGGTTTAGTGCGTTCTGAATACGGGCTAGGTTACCAAAAGTAAAAAAGTGAACTAAATAAGGCCGGGAGTCGTTTTTATTGTTTAAAACACGATTTCTCGAGCAGAATATGCTTTTTCAAAAAAGCCATGTTCCCATGGCGAGAGACTCATTTTCTGTGAGGAAATGCATTAAAAGGAGGGATTCCATCAGAAACACTATAAATTCATATTGTACGTGTCTGAAAACGCACAGAACCTTGAAATAGAAGGTTTCTCACCAAAAAACACATTGGTGAAAACCCTATTTTAAGGCTTTGAGTGTTTGCACACATGTACAACAGGCATGTTTAAAGTATAATGTTTTTAGTGAAATCATGTTTCTCTCGAGGAGAAAACGCGTTTAAAGCCATAAAAACATTTCACTGTGTTTTGGCATTGGACCAAGCTACCAACAACTTAAACAATGATCAGAACTGGAGAAATTACACATTGACATTGGGTGAAATCATGTAACTCTTAAGGACGTGTTGCAGGCTTGTTGAATAGATTAATTTTTCTTGTTTTGTTTGTTTTGGATGAAATTGTGCTTTTCTTGTCGAGAAATTGGCGTTTAACGCGATAAAAAGGTTTAGTGCGTTCTGAATACGGGCTAGGTTACCAAAAGTAAAAAAGTGAACTAAATAAGGCCGGGAGTCGTTTTTATTGTTTAAAACACGATTTCTCGAGCAGAATATGCTTTTTCAAAAAAGCCATGTTCCCATGGCGAGAGACTCATTTTCTGTGAGGAAATGCATTAAAAGGAGGGATTTCATCAGAAACACTATAAATTCATATTGTACGTGTCTGAAAACGCACAGAACCTTGAAATAGAAGGTTTCTCACCAAAAAACACATTGGTGAAAACCCTATTTTAAGGCTTTGAGTGTTTGCACACATTTACAACAGGCATGTTTAAACTATAACGATTTTAGTGAAATCATGTTTCTCTCGAGGAGAAAACGCGTTTAAAGCCATAAAAAGATTTCACTGTGTTTTGGCATTGGACCAAGCTACCAACAACTTAAACAATGATCAGAACTGGAGAAATTACACATTGACATTGGGTGAAAACACGTAACTCTTAAGGACGTGTTGCAGACTTGTTGAATGGATTCATTTTTCCTGTTTTGTTTGTTTTTGATGAAATTGTGCTTTTCTTGTCGAGAAATTGGCGTTTCACGCGATAAAAAGGTTTAGTGCGTTCTGAATACGGGCTAGGTTACCAAAAGTAAAAATGTGAACTAAATAAGGCCGGGAGTCGTTTTTATTGTTTAAAACACGATTTCTCGAGCAGAATATGCTTTTTCAAAAAAGCCATGTTCCCATGGCGAGAGACTCATTTTCTGTGAGAAAATGCATTTAAAGGAGGGATTTCATCAGAAACACTATAAATTCATATTGTACTTGTCTGAAAACGCACAGAACCTTGAAATAGAAGGTTTCTCACCAAAAAACACATTGGTGAAAACCCTATTTTAAGGCTTTGAGTGTTTGCACACATTTACAACAGGCATGTTTAAACTATAACGATTTTAGTGAAATCATGTTTCTCTCGAGGAGAAAACGCGTTTAAAGCCATAAAAAGATTTCACTGTGTTTTGGCATTGGACCAAGCTACCAACAACTTAAACAATGATCAGAACTGGAGAAATTACACATTGACATTGGGTGAAAACACGTAACTCTTAAGGACGTGTTGCAGACTTGTTGAATGGATTCATTTTTCCTGTTTTGTTTGTTTTTGATGAAATTGTGCTTTTCTTGTCGAGAAATTGGCGTTTCACGCGATAAAAAGGTTTAGTGCGTTCTGAATACGGGCTAGGTTACCAAAAGTAAAAATGTGAACTAAATAAGGCCGGGAGTCGTTTTTATTGTTTAAAACACGATTTCTCGAGCAGAATATGCTTTTTCAAAAAAGCCATGTTCCCATGGCGAGAGACTCATTTTCTGTGAGAAAATGCATTTAAAGGAGGGATTTCATCAGAAACACTATAAATTCATATTGTACTTGTCTGAAAACGCACAGAACCTTGAAATAGAAGGTTTCTCACCAAAAAACACATTGGTGAAAACCCTATTTTAAGGCTTTGAGTGTTTGCACACATTTACAACAGGCATGTTTAAACTATAACGATTTTAGTGAAATCATGTTTCTCTCGAGGAGAAAACGCGTTTAAAGCCATAAAAAGATTTCACTGTGTTTTGGCATTGGACCAAGCTACCAACAACTTAAACAATGATCAGAACTGGAGAAATTACACATTGACATTGGGTGAAATCATGTAACTCTTAAGGACGTGTTGCAGGCTTGTTGAATAGATTCATTTTTCTTGTTTTGTTTGTTTTGGATGAAATTGTGCTTTTCTTGTCGAGAAATTGGCGTTTAACGCGATAAAAAGGTTTAGTGCGTTCTGAATACGGGCTAGGTTACCAAAAGTAAAAATGTGAACTAAATAAGGCCGGGAGTCGTTTTTATTGTTTAAAACACGATTTCTCGAGCAGAATATGCTTTTTCAAAAAAGCCATGTTCCCATGGCGAGAGACTCATTTTCTGTGAGGAAATGCATTTAAAGGAGGGATTTCATCAGAAACACTATAAATTCATATTGTACTTGTCTGAAAACGCACAGAACCTTGAAATAGAAGGTTTCTCACCAAAAAACACATTGGTGAAAACCCTATTTTAAGGCTTTGAGTGTTTGCACACATTTACAACAGGCATGTTTAAACTATAACGATTTTAGTGAAATCATGTTTCTCTCGAGGAGAAAACGCGTTTAAAGCCATAAAAAGATTTCACTGTGTTTTGGCATTGGACCAAGCTACCAACAACTTAAACAATGATCAGAACTGGAGAAATTACACATTGACATTGGGTGAAATCATGTAACTCTTAAGGACGTGTTGCAGGCTTGTTGAATGGATTCATTTTTCTTGTTTTGTTTGTTTTGGATGAAATTGTGCTTTTTTGTCGAGAAATTGGCGTTTAACGCGATAAAAAGGTTTAGTGCGTTCTGAATACGGGCTAGGTTACCAAAAGTAAAAAAGTGAACTAAATAAGGCCGGGAGTCGTTTTTATTGTTTAAAACACGATTTCTCGAGCAGAATATGCTTTTTCAAAAAAGCCATGTTCCCATGGCGAGAGACTCATTTTCTGTGAGGAAATGCATTAAAAGGAGGGATTTCATCAGAAACACTATAAATTCATATTGTACGTGTCTGAAAACGCACAGAACCTTGAAATAGAAGGTTTCTCACCAAAAAACACATTGGTGAAAACCCTATTTTAAGGCTTTGAGTGTTTGCACACATTTACAACAGGCATGTTTAAACTATAACGATTTTAGTGAAATCATGTTTCTCTCGAGGAGAAAACGCGTTTAAAGCCATAAAAAGATTTCACTGTGTTTTGGCATTGGACCAAGCTACCAACAACTTAAACAATGATCAGAACTGGAGAAATTACACATTGACATTGGGTGAAAACACGTAACTCTTAAGGACGTGTTGCAGACTTGTTGAATGGATTCATTTTTCCTGTTTTGTTTGTTTTTGATGAAATTGTGCTTTTCTTGTCGAGAAATTGGCGTTTCACGCGATAAAAAGGTTTAGTGCGTTCTGAATACGGGCTAGGTTACCAAAAGTAAAAATGTGAACTAAATAAGGCCGGGAGTCGTTTTTATTGTTTAAAACACGATTTCTCGAGCAGAATATGCTTTTTCAAAAAAGCCATGTTCCCATGGCGAGAGACTCATTTTCTGTGAGAAAATGCATTTAAAGGAGGGATTTCATCAGAAACACTATAAATTCATATTGTACTTGTCTGAAAACGCACAGAACCTTGAAATAGAAGGTTTCTCACCAAAAAACACATTGGTGAAAACCCTATTTTAAGGCTTTGAGTGTTTGCACACATTTACAACAGGCATGTTTAAACTATAACGATTTTAGTGAAATCATGTTTCTCTCGAGGAGAAAACGCGTTTAAAGCCATAAAAAGATTTCACTGTGTTTTGGCATTGGACCAAGCTACCAACAACTTAAACAATGATCAGAACTGGAGAAATTACACATTGACATTGGGTGAAATCATGTAACTCTTAAGGACGTGTTGCAGGCTTGTTGAATAGATTCATTTTTCTTGTTTTGTTTGTTTTGGATGAAATTGTGCTTTTCTTGTCGAGAAATTGGCGTTTAACGCGATAAAAAGGTTTAGTGCGTTCTGAATACGGGCTAGGTTACCAAAAGTAAAAATGTGAACTAAATAAGGCCGGGAGTCGTTTTTATTGTTTAAAACACGATTTCTCGAGCAGAATATGCTTTTTCAAAAAAGCCATGTTCCCATGGCGAGAGACTCATTTTCTGTGAGGAAATGCATTTAAAGGAGGGATTTCATCAGAAACACTATAAATTCATATTGTACTTGTCTGAAAACGCACAGAACCTTGAAATAGAAGGTTTCTCACCAAAAAACACATTGGTGAAAACCCTATTTTAAGGTTTTGAGTGTTTGCACACATTTACAACAGGCATGTTTAAACTATAACGATTTTAGTGAAATCATGTTTCTCTCGAGGAGAAAACGCGTTTAAAGCCATAAAAAGATTTCACTGTGTTTTGGCATTGGACCAAGCTACCAACAACTTAAACAATGATCAGAACTGGAGAAATTACACATTGACATTGGGTGAAATCATGTAACTCTTAAGGACGTGTTGCAGGCTTGTTGAATGGATTCATTTTTCTTGTTTTGTTTGTTTTGGATGAAATTGTGCTTTTTTGTCGAGAAATTGGCGTTTAACGCGATAAAAAGGTTTAGTGCGTTCTGAATACGGGCTAGGTTACCAAAAGTAAAAAAGTGAACTAAATAAGGCCGGGAGTCGTTTTTATTGTTTAAAACACGATTTCTCGAGCAGAATATGCTTTTTCAAAAAAGCCATGTTCCCATGGCGAGAGACTCATTTTCTGTGAGGAAATGCATTAAAAGGAGGGATTCCATCAGAAACACTATAAATTCATATTGTACGTGTCTGAAAACGCACAGAACCTTGAAATAGAAGGTTTCTCACCAAAAAACACATTGGTGAAAACCCTATTTTAAGGCTTTGAGTGTTTGCACACATGTACAACAGGCATGTTTAAAGTATAATGTTTTTAGTGAAATCATGTTTCTCTCGAGGAGAAAACGCGTTTAAAGCCATAAAAACATTTCACTGTGTTTTGGCATTGGACCAAGCTACCAACAACTTAAACAATGATCAGAACTGGAGAAATTACACATTGACATTGGGTGAAATCATGTAACTCTTAAGGACGTGTTGCAGGCTTGTTGAATAGATTAATTTTTCTTGTTTTGTTTGTTTTGGATGAAATTGTGCTTTTCTTGTCGAGAAATTGGCGTTTAACGCGATAAAAAGGTTTAGTGCGTTCTGAATACGGGCTAGGTTACCAAAAGTAAAAAAGTGAACTAAATAAGGCCGGGAGTCGTTTTTATTGTTTAAAACACGATTTCTCGAGCAGAATATGCTTTTTCAAAAAAGCCATGTTCCCATGGCGAGAGATTCATTTTCTGTGAGGAAATGCATTAAAAGGAGGGATTTCATCAGAAACACTATAAATTCATATTGTACGTGTCTGAAAACGCACAGAACCTTGAAATAGAAGGTTTCTCACCAAAAAACACATTGGTGAAAACCCTATTTTAAGGCTTTGAGTCTTTGCACACATGTACAACAGGCATGTTTAAACTATAACGATTTTAGTGAAATCATGTTTCTCTCGAGGAGAAAACGCGTTTAAAGCCATAAAAAGATTTCACTGTGTTTTGGCATTGGACCAAGCTACCAACAACTTAAACAATGATCAGAACTGGAGAAATTACACATTGACATTGGGTGAAAACACGTAACTCTTAAGGACGTGTTGCAGACTTGTTGAATAGATTAATGTTTCTTGTTTTGTTTGTTTTTGATGAAATTGTGCTTTTCTTATCGAGAAAAGGCGTTTAACGCGATAAAAAGGTTTAGTGCGTTCTGAATACGGGCTAGGTTACCAAAAGTAAAAAAGTGAACTAAATAAGGCCGGGAGTCGTTTTTATTGTTTAAAACACGATTTCTCGAGCAGAATATGCTTTTTCAAAAAAGCCATGTTCCCATGGCGAGAGACTCATTTTCTGTGAGGAAATGCATTAAAAGGAGGGATTTCATCAGAAACACTATAAATTCATATTGTACGTGTCTGAAAACGCACAGAACCTTGAAATAGAAGGTTTCTCACCAAAAAACACATTGGTGAAAACCCTATTTTAAGGCTTTGAGTGTTTGCACACATTTACAACAGGCATGTTTAAACTATAACGATTTTAGTGAAATCATGTTTCTCTCGAGGAGAAAACGCGTTTAAAGCCATAAAAAGATTTCACTGTGTTTTGGCATTGGACCAAGCTACCAACAACTTAAACAATGATCAGAACTGGAGAAATTACACATTGACATTGGGTGAAAACACGTAACTCTTAAGGACGTGTTGCAGACTTGTTGAATGGATTCATTTTTCCTGTTTTGTTTGTTTTTGATGAAATTGTGCTTTTCTTGTCGAGAAATTGGCGTTTCACGCGATAAAAAGGTTTAGTGCGTTCTGAATACGGGCTAGGTTACCAAAAGTAAAAATGTGAACTAAATAAGGCCGGGAGTCGTTTTTATTGTTTAAAACACGATTTCTCGAGCAGAATATGCTTTTTCAAAAAAGCCATGTTCCCATGGCGAGAGACTCATTTTCTGTGAGAAAATGCATTTAAAGGAGGGATTTCATCAGAAACACTATAAATTCATATTGTACTTGTCTGAAAACGCACAGAACCTTGAAATAGAAGGTTTCTCACCAAAAAACACATTGGTGAAAACCCTATTTTAAGGCTTTGAGTGTTTGCACACATTTACAACAGGCATGTTTAAACTATAACGATTTTAGTGAAATCATGTTTCTCTCGAGGAGAAAACGCGTTTAAAGCCATAAAAAGATTTCACTGTGTTTTGGCATTGGACCAAGCTACCAACAACTTAAACAATGATCAGAACTGGAGAAATTACACATTGACATTGGGTGAAATCATGTAACTCTTAAGGACGTGTTGCAGGCTTGTTGAATAGATTCATTTTTCTTGTTTTGTTTGTTTTGGATGAAATTGTGCTTTTCTTGTCGAGAAATTGGCGTTTAACGCGATAAAAAGGTTTAGTGCGTTCTGAATACGGGCTAGGTTACCAAAAGTAAAAATGTGAACTAAATAAGGCCGGGAGTCGTTTTTATTGTTTAAAACACGATTTCTCGAGCAGAATATGCTTTTTCAAAAAAGCCATGTTCCCATGGCGAGAGACTCATTTTCTGTGAGGAAATGCATTTAAAGGAGGGATTTCATCAGAAACACTATAAATTCATATTGTACTTGTCTGAAAACGCACAGAACCTTGAAATAGAAGGTTTCTCACCAAAAAACACATTGGTGAAAACCCTATTTTAAGGCTTTGAGTGTTTGCACACATTTACAACAGGCATGTTTAAACTATAACGATTTTAGTGAAATCATGTTTCTCTCGAGGAGAAAACGCGTTTAAAGCCATAAAAAGATTTCACTGTGTTTTGGCATTGGACCAAGCTACCAACAACTTAAACAATGATCAGAACTGGAGAAATTACACATTGACATTGGGTGAAATCATGTAACTCTTAAGGACGTGTTGCAGGCTTGTTGAATGGATTCATTTTTCTTGTTTTGTTTGTTTTGGATGAAATTGTGCTTTTCTTGTCGAGAAATTGGCGTTTAACGCGATAAAAAGGTTTAGTGCGTTCTGAATACGGGCTAGGTTACCAAAAGTAAAAAAGTGAACTAAATAAGGCCGGGAGTCGTTTTTATTGTTTAAAACACGATTTCTCGAGCAGAATATGCTTTTTCAAAAAAGCCATGTTCCCATGGCGAGAGACTCATTTTCTGTGAGGAAATGCATTAAAAGGAGGGATTTCATCAGAAACACTATAAATTCATATTGTACGTGTCTGAAAACGCACAGAACCTTGAAATAGAAGGTTTCTCACCAAAAAACACATTGGTGAAAACCCTATTTTAAGGCTTTGAGTGTTTGCACACATGTACAACAGGCATGTTTAAACTATAACGATTTTAGTGAAATCATGTTTCTCTCGAGGAGAAAACGCGTTTAAAGCCATAAAAAGATTTCACTGTGTTTTGGCATTGGACCAAGCTACCAACAACTTAAACAATGATCAGAACTGGAGAAATTACACATTGACATTGGGTGAAATCATGTAACTCTTAAGGACGTGTTGCAGGCTTGTTGAATAGATTAATTTTTCTTGTTTTGTTTGTTTTTGATGAAATTGTGCTTTTCTTGTCGAGAAATTGGCGTTTAACGCGATAAAAAGGTTTAGTGCGTTCTGAATACGGGCTAGGTTACCAAAAGTAAAAAAGTGAACTAAATAAGGCCGGGAGTCGTTTTTATTGTTTAAAACACGATTTCTCGAGCAGAATATGCTTTTTCAAAAAAGCCATGTTCCCATGGCGAGAGACTCATTTTCTGTGAGGAAATGCATTAAAAGGAGGGATTTCATCAGAAACACTATAAATTCATATTGTACGTGTCTGAAAACGCACAGAACCTTGAAATAGAAGGTTTCTCACCAAAAAACACATTGGTGAAAACCCTATTTTAAGGCTTTGAGTGTTTGCACACATGTACAACAGGCATGTTTAAACTATAACGATTTTAGTGAAATCATGTTTCTCTCGAGGAGAAAACGCGTTTAAAGCCATAAAAAGATTTCACTGTGTTTTGGCATTGGACCAAGCTACCAACAACTTAAACAATGATCAGAACTGGAGAAATTACACATTGACATTGGGTGAAAACACGTAACTCTTAAGGACGTGTTGCAGACTTGTTGAATAGATTAATGTTTCTTGTTTTGTTTGTTTTTGATGAAATTGTGCTTTTCTTATCGAGAAAAGGCGTTTAACGCGATAAAAAGGTTTAGTGCGTTCTGAATACGGGCTAGGTTACCAAAAGTAAAAAAGTGAACTAAATAAGGCCGGGAGTCGTTTTTATTGTTTAAAACACGATTTCTCGAGCAGAATATGCTTTTTCAAAAAAGCCATGTTCCCATGGCGAGAGACTCATTTTCTGTGAGGAAATGCATTAAAAGGAGGGATTTCATCAGAAACACTATAAATTCATATTGTACGTGTCTGAAAACGCACAGAACCTTGAAATAGAAGGTTTCTCACCAAAAAACACATTGGTGAAAACCCTATTTTAAGGCTTTGAGTGTTTGCACACATGTACAACAGGCATGTTTAAACTATAACGATTTTAGTGAAATCATGTTTCTCTCGAGGAGAAAACGCGTTTAAAGCCATAAAAACATTTCACTGTGTTTTGGCATTGGACCAAGCTACCAACAACTTAAACAATGATCAGAACTGGAGAAATTACACATTGACATTGGGTGAAATCATGTAACTCTTAAGGACGTGTTGCAGGCTTGTTGAATAGATTAATTTTTCTTGTTTTGTTTGTTTTTGATGAAATTGTGCTTTTCTTGTCGAGAAATTGGCGTTTAACGCGATAAAAAGGTTTAGTGCGTTCTGAATACGGGCTAGGTTACCAAAAGTAAAAAAGTGAACTAAATAAGGCCGGGAGTCGTTTTTATTGTTTAAAACACGATTTCTCGAGCAGAATATGCTTTTTCAAAAAAGCCATGTTCCCATGGCGAGAGATTCATTTTCTGTGAGGAAATGCATTAAAAGGAGGGATTTCATCAGAAACACTATAAATTCATATTGTACGTGTCTGAAAACGCACAGAACCTTGAAATAGAAGGTTTCTCACCAAAAAACACATTGGTGAAAACCCTATTTTAAGGCTTTGAGTGTTTGCACACATGTACAACAGGCATGTTTAAACTATAACGATTTTAGTGAAATCATGTTTCTCTCGAGGAGAAAACGCGTTTAAAGCCATAAAAAGATTTCACTGTGTTTTGGCATTGGACCAAGCTACCAACAACTTAAACAATGATCAGAACTGGAGAAATTACACATTGACATTGGGTGAAAACACGTAACTCTTAAGGACGTGTTGCAGACTTGTTGAATAGATTAATGTTTCTTGTTTTGTTTGTTTTTGATGAAATTGTGCTTTTCTTATCGAGAAAAGGCGTTTGACGCGATAAAAAGGTTTAGTGCGTTCTGAATACGGGCTAGGTTACCAAAAGTAAAAAAGTGAACTAAATAAGGCCGGGAGTCGTTTTTATTGTTTAAAACACGATTTCTCGAGCAGAATATGCTTTTTCAAAAAAGCCATGTTCCCATGGCGAGAGACTCATTTTCTGTGAGAAAATGCATTAAAAGGAGGGATTTCATCAGAAACACTATAAATTCATATTGTACTTGTCTGAAAACGCACAGAACCTTGAAATAGAAGGTTTCTCACCAAAAAACACATTGGTGAAAACCCTATTTTAAGGCTTTGAGTGTTTGCACACATTTACAACAGGCATGTTTAAACTATAACGATTTTAGTGAAATCATGTTTCTCTCGAGGAGAAAACGCGTTTAAAGCCATAAAAAGATTTCACTGTGTTTTGGCATTGGACCAAGCTACCAACAACTTAAACAATGATCAGAACTGGAGAAATTACACATTGACATTGGGTGAAAACACGTAACTCTTAAGGACGTGTTGCAGACTTGTTGAATAGATTAATGTTTCTTGTTTTGTTTGTTTTTGATGAAATTGTGCTTTTCTTATCGAGAAAAGGCGTTTAACGCGATAAAAAGGTTTAGTGCGTTCTGAATACGGGCTAGGTTACCAAAAGTAAAAAAGTGAACTAAATAAGGCCGGGAGTCGTTTTTCTTGTTTAAAACACGATTTCTCGAGCAGAATATGCTTTTTCAAAAAAGCCATGTTCCCATGGCGAGAGACTCATTTTCTGTGAGGAAATGCATTAAAAGGAGGGATTTCATCAGAAACACTATAAATTCATATTGTACGTGTCTGAAAACGCACAGAACCTTGAAATAGAAGGTTTCTCACCAAAAAACACATTGGTGAAAACCCTATTTTAAGGCTTTGAGTGTTTGCACACATGTACAACAGGCATGTTTAAACTATAACGATTTTAGTGAAATCATGTTTCTCTCGAGGAGAAAACGCGTTTAAAGCCATAAAAAGATTTCACTGTGTTTTGGCATTGGACCAAGCTACCAACAACTTAAACAATGATCAGAACTGGAGAAATTACACATTGACATTGGGTGAAATCATGTAACTCTTAAGGACGTGTTGCAGGCTTGTTGAATAGATTCATTTTTCTTGTTTTGTTTGTTTTTGATGAAATTGTGCTTTTCTTGTCGAGAAATTGGCGTTTAACGCGATAAAAAGGTTTAGTGCGTTCTGAATACGGGCTAGGTTACCAAAAGTAAAAAAGTGAACTAAATAAGGCCGGGAGTCGTTTTTATTGTTTAAAACACGATTTCTCGAGCAGAATATGCTTTTTCAAAAAAGCCATGTTCCCATGGCGAGAGATTCATTTTCTGTGAGGAAATGCATTAAAAGGAGGGATTTCATCAGAAACACTATAAATTCATATTGTACGTGTCTGAAAACGCACAGAACCTTGAAATAGAAGGTTTCTCACCAAAAAACACATTGGTGAAAACCCTATTTTAAGGCTTTGAGTGTTTGCACACATGTACAACAGGCATGTTTAAACTATAACGATTTTAGTGAAATCATGTTTCTCTCGAGGAGAAAACGCGTTTAAAGCCATAAAAAGATTTCACTGTGTTTTGGCATTGGACCAAGCTACCAACAACTTAAACAATGATCAGAACTGGAGAAATTACACATTGACATTGGGTGAAAACACGTAACTCTTAAGGACGTGTTGCAGACTTGTTGAATAGATTAATGTTTCTTGTTTTGTTTGTTTTTGATGAAATTGTGCTTTTCTTATCGAGAAAAGGCGTTTAACGCGATAAAAAGGTTTAGTGCGTTCTGAATACGGGCTAGGTTACCAAAAGTAAAAAAGTGAACTAAATAAGGCCGGGAGTCGTTTTTATTGTTTAAAACACGATTTCTCGAGCAGAATATGCTTTTTCAAAAAAGCCATGTTCCCATGGCGAGAGACTCATTTTCTGTGAGGAAATGCATTTAAAGGAGGGATTTCATCAGAAACACTATAAATTCATATTGTACTTGTCTGAAAACGCACAGAACCTTGAAATAGAAGGTTTCTCACCAAAAAACACATTGGTGAAAACCCTATTTTAAGGCTTTGAGTGTTTGCACACATTTACAACAGGCATGTTTAAACTATAACGATTTTAGTGAAATCATGTTTCTCTCGAGGAGAAAACGCGTTTAAAGCCATAAAAAGATTTCACTGTGTTTTGGCATTGGACCAAGCTACCAACAACTTAAACAATGATCAGAACTGGAGAAATTACACATTGACATTGGGTGAAATCATGTAACTCTTAAGGACGTGTTGCAGGCTTGTTGAATAGATTCATTTTTCTTGTTTTGTTTGTTTTTGATGAAATTGTGCTTTTCTTGTCGAGAAATTGGCGTTTAACGCGATAAAAAGGTTTAGTGCGTTCTGAATACGGGCTAGGTTACCAAAAGTAAAAAAGTGAACTAAATAAGGCCGGGAGTCGTTTTTATTGTTTAAAACACGATTTCTCGAGCAGAATATGCTTTTTCAAAAAAGCCATGTTCCCATGGCGAGAGATTCATTTTCTGTGAGGAAATGCATTAAAAGGAGGGATTTCATCAGAAACACTATAAATTCATATTGTACGTGTCTGAAAACGCACAGAACCTTGAAATAGAAGGTTTCTCACCAAAAAACACATTGGTGAAAACCCTATTTTAAGGCTTTGAGTGTTTGCACACATTTACAACAGGCATGTTTAAACTATAACGATTTTAGTGAAATCATGTTTCTCTCGAGGAGAAAACGCGTTTAAAGCCATAAAAAGATTTCACTGTGTTTTGGCATTGGACCAAGCTACCAACAACTTAAACAATGATCAGAACTGGAGAAATTACACATTGACATTGGGTGAAAACACGTAACTCTTAAGGACGTGTTGCAGACTTGTTGAATAGATTAATGTTTCTTGTTTTGTTTGTTTTTGATGAAATTGTGCTTTTCTTATCGAGAAAAGGCGTTTGACGCGATAAAAAGGTTTAGTGCGTTCTGAATACGGGCTAGGTTACCAAAAGTAAAAAAGTGAACTAAATAAGGCCGGGAGTCGTTTTTATTGTTTAAAACACGATTTCTCGAGCAGAATATGCTTTTTCAAAAAAGCCATGTTCCCATGGCGAGAGACTCATTTTCTGTGAGAAAATGCATTAAAAGGAGGGATTTCATCAGAAACACTATAAATTCATATTGTACTTGTCTGAAAACGCACAGAACCTTGAAATAGAAGGTTTCTCACCAAAAAACACATTGGTGAAAACCCTATTTTAAGGCTTTGAGTGTTTGCACACATTTACAACAGGCATGTTTAAACTATAACGATTTTAGTGAAATCATGTTTCTCTCGAGGAGAAAACGCGTTTAAAGCCATAAAAAGATTTCACTGTGTTTTGGCATTGGACCAAGCTACCAACAACTTAAACAATGATCAGAACTGGAGAAATTACACATTGACATTGGGTGAAAACACGTAACTCTTAAGGACGTGTTGCAGACTTGTTGAATAGATTAATGTTTCTTGTTTTGTTTGTTTTTGATGAAATTGTGCTTTTCTTATCGAGAAAAGGCGTTTAACGCGATAAAAAGGTTTAGTGCGTTCTGAATACGGGCTAGGTTACCAAAAGTAAAAATGTGAACTAAATAAGGCCGGGAGTCGTTTTTATTGTTTAAAACACGATTTCTCGAGCAGAATATGCTTTTTCAAAAAAGCCATGTTCCCATGGCGAGAGACTCATTTTCTGTGAGGAAATGCATTAAAAGGAGGGATTCCATCAGAAACACTATAAATTCATATTGTACGTGTCTGAAAACGCACAGAACCTTGAAATAGAAGGTTTCTCACCAAAAAACACATTGGTGAAAACCCTATTTTAAGGCTTTGAGTGTTTGCACACATGTACAACAGGCATGTTTAAAGTATAATGTTTTTAGTGAAATCATGTTTCTCTCGAGGAGAAAACGCGTTTAAAGCCATAAAAACATTTCACTGTGTTTTGGCATTGGACCAAGCTACCAACAACTTAAACAATGATCAGAACTGGAGAAATTACACATTGACATTGGGTGAAATCATGTAACTCTTAAGGACGTGTTGCAGGCTTGTTGAATAGATTAATTTTTCTTGTTTTGTTTGTTTTTGATGAAATTGTGCTTTTCTTGTCGAGAAATTGGCGTTTAACGCGATAAAAAGGTTTAGTGCGTTCTGAATACGGGCTAGGTTACCAAAAGTAAAAAAGTGAACTAAATAAGGCCGGGAGTCGTTTTTATTGTTTAAAACACGATTTCTCGAGCAGAATATGCTTTTTCAAAAAAGCCATGTTCCCATGGCGAGAGACTCATTTTCTGTGAGGAAATGCATTAAAAGGAGGGATTTCATCAGAAACACTATAAATTCATATTGTACGTGTCTGAAAACGCACAGAACCTTGAAATAGAAGGTTTCTCACCAAAAAACACATTGGTGAAAACCCTATTTTAAGGCTTTGAGTGTTTGCACACATGTACAACAGGCATGTTTAAACTATAACGATTTTAGTGAAATCATGTTTCTCTCGAGGAGAAAACGCGTTTAAAGCCATAAAAAGATTTCACTGTGTTTTGGCATTGGACCAAGCTACCAACAACTTAAACAATGATCAGAACTGGAGAAATTACACATTGACATTGGGTGAAAACACGTAACTCTTAAGGACGTGTTGCAGACTTGTTGAATAGATTAATGTTTCTTGTTTTGTTTGTTTTTGATGAAATTGTGCTTTTCTTATCGAGAAAAGGCGTTTGACGCGATAAAAAGGTTTAGTGCGTTCTGAATACGGGCTAGGTTACCAAAAGTAAAAAAGTGAACTAAATAAGGCCGGGAGTCGTTTTTATTGTTTAAAACACGATTTCTCGAGCAGAATATGCTTTTTCAAAAAAGCCATGTTCCCATGGCGAGAGACTCATTTTCTGTGAGAAAATGCATTAAAAGGAGGGATTTCATCAGAAACACTATAAATTCATATTGTACTTGTCTGAAAACGCACAGAACCTTGAAATAGAAGGTTTCTCACCAAAAAACACATTGGTGAAAACCCTATTTTAAGGCTTTGAGTGTTTGCACACATTTACAACAGGCATGTTTAAACTATAACGATTTTAGTGAAATCATGTTTCTCTCGAGGAGAAAACGCGTTTAAAGCCATAAAAAGATTTCACTGTGTTTTGGCATTGGACCAAGCTACCAACAACTTAAACAATGATCAGAACTGGAGAAATTACACATTGACATTGGGTGAAAACACGTAACTCTTAAGGACGTGTTGCAGACTTGTTGAATAGATTAATGTTTCTTGTTTTGTTTGTTTTTGATGAAATTGTGCTTTTCTTATCGAGAAAAGGCGTTTAACGCGATAAAAAGGTTTAGTGCGTTCTGAATACGGGCTAGGTTACCAAAAGTAAAAAAGTGAACTAAATAAGGCCGGGAGTCGTTTTTCTTGTTTAAAACACGATTTCTCGAGCAGAATATGCTTTTTCAAAAAAGCCATGTTCCCATGGCGAGAGACTCATTTTCTGTGAGGAAATGCATTAAAAGGAGGGATTTCATCAGAAACACTATAAATTCATATTGTACGTGTCTGAAAACGCACAGAACCTTGAAATAGAAGGTTTCTCACCAAAAAACACATTGGTGAAAACCCTATTTTAAGGCTTTGAGTGTTTGCACACATGTACAACAGGCATGTTTAAACTATAACGATTTTAGTGAAATCATGTTTCTCTCGAGGAGAAAACGCGTTTAAAGCCATAAAAAGATTTCACTGTGTTTTGGCATTGGACCAAGCTACCAACAACTTAAACAATGATCAGAACTGGAGAAATTACACATTGACATTGGGTGAAAACACGTAACTCTTAAGGACGTGTTGCAGACTTGTTGAATAGATTAATGTTTCTTGTTTTGTTTGTTTTTGATGAAATTGTGCTTTTCTTGTCGAGAAATTGGCGTTTAACGCGATAAAAAGGTTTAGTGCGTTCTGAATACGGGCTAGGTTACCAAAAGTAAAAAAGTGAACTAAATAAGGCCGGGAGTCGTTTTTATTGTTTAAAACACGATTTCTCGAGCAGAATATGCTTTTTCAAAAAAGCCATGTTCCCATGGCGAGAGACTCATTTTCTGTGAGGAAATGCATTAAAAGGAGGGATTTCATCAGAAACACTATAAATTCATATTGTACTTGTCTGAAAACGCACAGAACCTTGAAATAGAAGGTTTCTCACCAAAAAACACATTGGTGAAAACCCTATTTTAAGGCTTTGAGTGTTTGCACACATGTACAACAGGCATGTTTAAACTATAACGATTTTAGTGAAATCATGTTTCTCTCGAGGAGAAAACGCGTTTAAAGCCATAAAAAGATTTCACTGTGTTTTGGCATTGGACCAAGCTACCAACAACTTAAACAATGATCAGAACTGGAGAAATTACACATTGACATTGGGTGAAATCATGTAACTCTTAAGGACGTGTTGCAGGCTTGTTGAATAGATTCATTTTTCTTGTTTTGTTTGTTTTTGATGAAATTGTGCTTTTCTTGTCGAGAAATTGGCGTTTAACGCGATAAAAAGGTTTAGTGCGTTCTGAATACGGGCTAGGTTACCAAAAGTAAAAAAGTGAACTAAATAAGGCCGGGAGTCGTTTTTATTGTTTAAAACACGATTTCTCGAGCAGAATATGCTTTTTCAAAAAAGCCATGTTCCCATGGCGAGAGACTCATTTTCTGTGAGGAAATGCATTAAAAGGAGGGATTTCATCAGAAACACTATAAATTCATATTGTACGTGTCTGAAAACGCACAGAACCTTGAAATAGAAGGTTTCTCACCAAAAAACACATTGGTGAAAACCCTATTTTAAGGCTTTGAGTGTTTGCACACATGTACAACAGGCATGTTTAAACTATAACGATTTTAGTGAAATCATGTTTCTCTCGAGGAGAAAACGCGTTTAAAGCCATAAAAAGATTTCACTGTGTTTTGGCATTGGACCAAGCTACCAACAACTTAAACAATGATCAGAACTGGAGAAATTACACATTGACATTGGGTGAAATCATGTAACTCTTAAGGACGTGTTGCAGACTTGTTGAATAGATTAATGTTTCTTGTTTTGTTTGTTTTTGATGAAATTGTGCTTTTCTTATCGAGAAAAGGCGTTTAACGCGATAAAAAGGTTTAGTGCGTTCTGAATACGGGCTAGGTTACCAAAAGTAAAAAAGTGAACTAAATAAGGCCGGGAGTCGTTTTTCTTGTTTAAAACACGATTTCTCGAGCAGAATATGCTTTTTCAAAAAAGCCATGTTCCCATGGCGAGAGACTCATTTTCTGTGAGGAAATGCATTAAAAGGAGGGATTTCATCAGAAACACTATAAATTCATATTGTACGTGTCTGAAAACGCACAGAACCTTGAAATAGAAGGTTTCTCACCAAAAAACACATTGGTGAAAACCCTATTTTAAGGCTTTGAGTGTTTGCACACATGTACAACAGGCATGTTTAAACTATAACGATTTTAGTGAAATCATGTTTCTCTCGAGGAGAAAACGCGTTTAAAGCCATAAAAAGATTTCACTGTGTTTTGGCATTGGACCAAGCTACCAACAACTTAAACAATGATCAGAACTGGAGAAATTACACATTGACATTGGGTGAAAACACGTAACTCTTAAGGACGTGTTGCAGACTTGTTGAATAGATTAATGTTTCTTGTTTTGTTTGTTTTTGATGAAATTGTGCTTTTCTTATCGAGAAAAGGCGTTTAACGCGATAAAAAGGTTTAGTGCGTTCTGAATACGGGCTAGGTTACCAAAAGTAAAAATGTGAACTAAATAAGGCCGGGAGTCGTTTTTATTGTTTAAAACACGATTTCTCGAGCAGAATATGCTTTTTCAAAAAAGCCATGTTCCCATGGCGAGAGACTCATTTTCTGTGAGAAAATGCATTAAAAGGAGGGATTTCATCAGAAACACTATAAATTCATATTGTACTTGTCTGAAAACGCACAGAACCTTGAAATAGAAGGTTTCTCACCAAAAAACACATTGGTGAAAACCCTATTTTAAGGCTTTGAGTGTTTGCACACATGTACAACAGGCATGTTTAAACTATAACGATTTTAGTGAAATCATGTTTCTCTCGAGGAGAAAACGCGTTTAAAGCCATAAAAAGATTTCACTGTGTTTTGGCATTGGACCAAGCTACCAACAACTTAAACAATGATCAGAACTGGAGAAATTACACATTGACATTGGGTGAAATCATGTAACTCTTAAGGACGTGTTGCAGACTTGTTGAATAGATTCATTTTTCTTGTTTTGTTTGTTTTTGATGAAATTGTGCTTTTCTTGTCGAGAAAAGGCGTTTAACGCGATAAAAAGGTTTAGTGCGTTCTGAATACGGGCTAGGTTACCAAAAGTAAAAAAGTGAACTAAATAAGGCCGGGAGTCGTTTTTATTGTTTAAAACACGATTTCTCGAGCAGAATATGCTTTTTCAAAAAAGCCATGTTCCCATGGCGAGAGACTCATTTTCTGTGAGGAAATGCATTAAAAGGAGGGATTTCATCAGAAACACTATAAATTCATATTGTACGTGTCTGAAAACGCACAGAACCTTGAAATAGAAGGTTTCTCACCAAAAAACACATTGGTGAAAACCCTATTTTAAGGCTTTGAGTGTTTGCACACATGTACAACAGGCATGTTTAAACTATAACGATTTTAGTGAAATCATGTTTCTCTCGAGGAGAAAACGCGTTTAAAGCCATAAAAAGATTTCACTGTGTTTTGGCATTGGACCAAGCTACCAACAACTTAAACAATGATCAGAACTGGAGAAATTACACATTGACATTGGGTGAAATCTTGTAACTCTTAAGGACGTGTTGCAGGCTTGTTGAATAGATTAATGTTTCTTGTTTTGTTTGTTTTTGATGAAATTGTGCTTTTCTCGTCGAGAAAAGGCGTTTAACGCGATAAAAAGGTTTAGTGCGTTCTGAATACGGGCTAGGTTACCAAAAGTAAAAATGTGAACTAAATAAGGCCGGGAGTCGTTTTTATTGTTTAAAACACGATTTCTCGAGCAGAATATGCTTTTTCAAAAAAGCCATGTTCCCATGGCGAGAGACTCATTTTCTGTGAGAAAATGCATTAAAAGGAGGGATTTCATCAGAAACACTATAAATTCATATTGTACGTGTCTGAAAACGCACAGAACCTTGAAATAGAAGGTTTCTCACCAAAAAACACATTGGTGAAAACCCTATTTTAAGGCTTTGAGTTTTTGCACACATGTACAACAGGCATGTTTAAACTATAACGATTTTAGTGAAATCATGTTTCTCTCGAGGAGAAAACGCGTTTAAAGCCATAAAAAGATTTCACTGTGTTTTGGCATTGGACCAAGCTACCAACAACTTAAACAATGATCAGAACTGGAGAAATTACACATTGACATTGGGTGAAATCATGTAACTCTTAAGGACGTGTTGCAGACTTGTTGAATAGATTAATATTTCTTGTTTTGTTTGTTTTTGATGAAATTGTGCTGTTCTTGTCGAGAAATTGGCGTTTAACGCGATAAAAAGGTTTAGTGCGTTCTGAATACGGGCTAGGTTACCAAAAGTAAAAAAGTGAACTAAATAAGGCCGGGAGTCGTTTTTATTGTTTAAAACACGATTTCTCGAGCAGAATATGCTTTTTCAAAAAAGCCATGTTCCCATGGCGAGAGACTCATTTTCTGTGAGGAAATGCATTTAAAGGAGGGATTTCATCAGAAACACTACAGATTCATATTGTACGTGTCTGAAAACGCACAGAACCTTGAAATAGAAGGTTTCTCACCAAAAAACACATTGGTGAAAACCCTATTTTAAGGCTTTGAGTGTTTGCACACATGTACAACAGGCATGTTTAAACTATAACGATTTTAGTGAAATCATGTTTCTCTCGAGGAGAAAACGCGTTTAAAGCCATAAAAAGATTTCACTGTGTTTTGGCATTGGACCAAGCTACCAACAACTTAAACAATGATCAGAACTGGAGAAATTACACATTGACATTGGGTGAAATCATGTAACTCTTAAGGACGTGTTGCAGGCTTGTTGAATAGATTCATTTTTCTTGTTTTGTTTGTTTTTGATGAAATTGTGCTTTTCTTGTCGAGAAATTGGCGTTTAACGCGATAAAAAGGTTTAGTGCGTTCTGAATACGGGCTAGGTTACCAAAAGTAAAAAAGTGAACTAAATAAGGCCGGGAGTCGTTTTTATTGTTTAAAACACGATTTCTCGAGCAGAATATGCTTTTTCAAAAAAGCCATGTTCCCATGGCGAGAGACTCATTTTCTGTGAGGAAATGCATTAAAAGGAGGGATTTCATCAGAAACACTATAAATTCATATTGTACGTGTCTGAAAACGCACAGAACCTTGAAATAGAAGGTTTCTCACCAAAAAACACATTGGTGAAAACCCTATTTTAAGGCTTTGAGTGTTTGCACACATGTACAACAGGCATGTTTAAACTATAACGATTTTAGTGAAATCATGTTTCTCTCGAGGAGAAAACGCGTTTAAAGCCATAAAAAGATTTCACTGTGTTTTGGCATTGGACCAAGCTACCAACAACTTAAACAATGATCAGAACTGGAGAAATTACACATTGACATTGGGTGAAATCATGTAACTCTTAAGGACGTGTTGCAGACTTGTTGAATAGATTAATGTTTCTTGTTTTGTTTGTTTTTGATGAAATTGTGCTTTTCTCGTCGAGAAAAGGCGTTTCACGCGATAAAAAGGTTTAGTGCGTTCTGAATACGGGCTAGGTTACCAAAAGTAAAAATGTGAACTAAATAAGGCCGGGAGTCGTTTTTCTTGTTTAAAACACGATTTCTCGAGCAGAATATGCTTTTTCAAAAAAGCCATGTTCCCATGGCGAGAGACTCATTTTCTGTGAGAAAATGCATTAAAAGGAGGGATTTCATCAGAAACACTATAAATTCATATTGTACGTGTCTGAAAACGCACAGAACCTTGAAATAGAAGGTTTCTCACCAAAAAACACATTGGTGAAAACCCTATTTTAAGGCTTTGAGTGTTTGCACACATGTACAACAGGCATGTTTAAAGTATAATGTTTTTAGTGAAATCATGTTTCTCTCGAGGAGAAAACGCGTTTAAAGCCATAAAAAGATTTCACTGTGTTTTGGCATTGGACCAAGCTACCAACAACTTAAACAATGATCAGAACTGGAGAAATTACACATTGACATTGGGTGAAAACACGTAACTCTTAAGGACGTGTTGCAGACTTGTTGAATAGATTAATATTTCTTGTTTTGTTTGTTTTTGATGAAATTGTGCTTTTCTTGTCGAGAAAAGGCGTTTAACGTGATAAAAAGGTTTAGTGCGTTCTGAATACGGGCTAGGTTACCAAAAGTAAAAATGTGAACTAAATAAGGCCGGGAGTCGTTTTTATTGTTTAAAACACGATTTCTCGAGCAGAATATGCTTTTTCAAAAAAGCCATGATCCCATGGCGAGAGACTCATTTTCTGAGAGAAAATGCATTTAAAGGAGGGATTTCATCAGAAACACTACAGATTCATATTGTACTTGTCTGAAAACGCACAGAACCTTGAAATAGAAGGTTTCTCACCAAAAAACACATTGGTGAAAACCCTATTTTAAGGCTTTGAGTGTTTGCACACATGTACAACAGGCATGTTTAAAGTATAACGATTTTAGTGAAATCATGTTTCTCTCGAGGAGAAAACGCGTTTAAAGCCATAAAAAGATTTCACTGTGTTTTGGCATTGGACCAAGCTACCAACAACCTAAACAATGATCAGAACTGGAGAAATTACACATTGACATTGGGTGAAATCATGTAACTCTTAAGGACGTGTTGCAGACTTGTTGAATAGATTCATTTTTCTTGTTTTGTTTGTTTTTGATGAAATTGTGCTTTTCTTGTCGAGAAAAGGCGTTTAACGCGATAAAAAGGTTTAGTGCGTTCTGAATACGGGCTAGGTTACCAAAAGTAAAAAAGTGAACTAAATAAGGCCGGGAGTCATTTTTATTGTTTAAAACACGATTTCTCGAGCAGAATATGCTTTTTCAAAAAAGCCATGTTCCCATGGCGAGAGACTCATTTTCTGTGAGGAAATGCATTAAAAGGAGGGATTTCATCAGAAACACTATAAATTCATATTGTACGTGTCTGAAAACGCACAGAACCTTGAAATAGAAGGTTTCTCACCAAAAAACACATTGGTGAAAACCCTATTTTAAGGCTTTGAGTGTTTGCACACATGTACAACAGGCATGTTTAAAGTATAATGTTTTTAGTGAAATCATGTTTCTCTCGAGGAGAAAACGCGTTTAAAGCCATAAAAAGATTTCACTGTGTTTTGGCATTGGACCAAGCTACCAACAACTTAAACAATGATCAGAACTGGAGAAATTACACATTGACATTGGGTGAAAACACGTAACTCTTAAGGACGTGTTGCAGACTTGTTGAATAGATTAATATTTCTTGTTTTGTTTGTTTTTGATGAAATTGTGCTTTTCTTGTCGAGAAAAGGCGTTTAACGTGATAAAAAGGTTTAGTGCGTTCTGAATACGGGCTAGGTTACCAAAAGTAAAAAAGTGAACTAAATAAGGCCGGGAGTCGTTTTTATTGTTTAAAACACGATTTCTCGAGCAGAATATGCTTTTTCAAAAAAGCCATGATCCCATGGCGAGAGACTCATTTTCTGAGAGAAAATGCATTTAAAGGAGGGATTTCATCAGAAACACTACAGATTCATATTGTACTTGGCTGAAAACGCACAGAACCTTGAAATAGAAGGTTTCTCACCAAAAAACACATTGGTGAAAACCCTATTTTAAGGCTTTGAGTGTTTGCACACATGTACAACAGGCATGTTTAAATTATAACGATTTTAGTGAAATCATGTTTCTCTCGAGGAGAAAACGCGTTTAAAGCCATAAAAAGATTTCACTGTGTTTTGGCATTGGACCAAGCTACCAACAACCTAAACAATGATCAGAACTGGAGAAATTACACATTGACATTGGGTGAAATCATGTAACTCTTAAGGACGTGTTGCAGACTTGTTGAATAGATTCATTTTTCTTGTTTTGTTTGTTTTTGATGAAATTGTGCTTTTCTTGTCGAGAAAAGGCGTTTAACGCGATAAAAAGGTTTAGTGCGTTCTGAATACGGGCTAGGTTACCAAAAGTAAAAATGTGAACTAAATAAGGCCGGGAGTCATTTTTATTGTTTAAAACACGATTTCTCGAGCAGAATATGCTTTTTCAAAAAAGCCATGTTCCCATGGCGAGAGACTCATTTTCTGTGAGAAAATGCATTAAAAGGAGGGATTTCATCAGAAACACTATAAATTCATATTGTACGTGTCTGAAAACGCACAGAACCTTGAAATAGAAGGTTTCTCACCAAAAAACACATTGGTGAAAACCCTATTTTAAGGCTTTGAGTGTTTGCACACATGTACAACAGGCATGTTTAAAGTATAATGTTTTTAGTGAAATCATGTTTCTCTCGAGGAGAAAACGCGTTTAAAGCCATAAAAAGATTTCACTGTGTTTTGGCATTGGACCAAGCTACCAACAACTTAAACAATGATCAGAACTGGAGAAATTACACATTGACATTGGGTGAAATCATGTAACTCTTAAGGACGTGTTGCAGACTTGTTGAATAGATTAATGTTTCTTGTTTTGTTTGTTTTTGATGAAATTGTGCTTTTCTCGTCGAGAAAAGGCGTTTCACGCGATAAAAAGGTTTAGTGCGTTCTGAATACGGGCTAGGTTACCTCATGTTTGTTGGTTTATAGTTTATCCTCATATTTCTTTATTTTATAGTTGATTCATCCTCATCTTTGTTTGACTTATAGTCTGATTATCTTTATGTTTGTTTGTTTTATAGTTGATTTATCCTAATGTTTGTTGGTTATATAGCCTGATTTATCCTCATGCTTGTTTGTTTTATATCTGATTCATCCTCATGTTGGTTTTATAGTTTGATTTATCCTCATGATTGTTTGTTTAATAGCATGATTTATCCTCATGCTTGTTTGTTTTATAGCTGATTAATCCTCATGTTGTTTTGTTTTATAATCTGATTAATCCTCATTTGTTTTTTATAGCTGATTTAATCTCATGTTTGTTTGTTTTATAGCTGATTTATCCTCATGTTTGTTTGTTTTATGGTCTGATTTATCCTCAGGTTTTTTTGTTTTATAGGTGATTTATCTTCATGTTCGTTTGTTTTATAGCTGATTTATCCTCATGTTTTTTTTTACTTTTAGTCTAATTTATCCTCATGTTTGTTTGATTTACAGCTGATTTCTCATGTTTGTTTGATTTACAGCTGATTTAATCTCATGTTTGTTTGTTTTGTAGCTGATTTATCCTCATGTTTGTTTGTTTTATAGCTGATTTATCGTCTTATTTGTTGGTTTTATAGTCTGATTTATCATGTTTGTTTTATAGTCTGATTCATCCTCGTTCGTTTTATAGCTGATTTAACCTCATGTTTGTTGGTTTATAGTCTGATTTATCCTCATGTTTGTTTGTTTAATAGCAGATTTATCTTCATGTTTATTTGTTTTACAGCCGATTTATCCTCATGCTTGTTTGTTTTATAGTTTGATTTATCATGTTTGTTTTATAGTCTGATTTATCCTCGTTTGTTTTATAGCTGATTTAACCTCATATTTGTTGGGTTATAGTCTGATTTATCCTCATGTTTGTTTGTTTTATAGCTGATTTATCCTCATGTTTGTTTGTCTTATACTCTGATTATATTTATGTTTGTTTGCTTATAGTCTGATTTATCCTCACGTTTGTTTGTTTTATAGCTGATTTATCCTCATGTTTTTTTGTTTTATAGCTGATTTATCCTCATGTTTGTTTGTTTTATAGTCTGATTTATCCACATGTTTGTTGGTTTATAGTTTGCTTTATCCTCATTTTTGTTTGTTTTGCAGCTGGTTTATCATCATGTTTGTTTGCTTTATAGTCTGATTTATCATGTTTCTTTTATAGTCTGATTTATCCTCGTTTGTTTTTTATAGCTGATTTAATCTCATGTTTGTTTGTTTTATAGCTGATTTATCCTCATGTTTGTTTGTTTTATGGTCTGATTTATCCTCGTTTATTTATAGCTGATTTATCCTCATGTTTGTTGGTTTTATAGTCTGATTTATCCTCAGGTTTTTTTGTTTTATAGGTGATTTATCGTCATGTTCGTTTGTTTTATAGCTGATTTATTCTCATGTTTTTTTTTACTTATAGTCTAATTTATCCTCATGTTTGTTTGATTTACAGCTGATTTCTTATGTTTGTTTGATTTACAGCTGATTTAATCTCATGTTTGTTTGTTTTGTAGCTGATTTATCCTCATGTTTGTTTGTTTTATAGCTGATTTATCGTCTTATTTGTTTGTTTTATAGTCTGATTTATCATGTTTGTTTTATAGTCTGATTCATCCTCGTTCGTTTTATAGCTGATTTAACCTCATGTTTGTTGGTTTATAGTCTGATTTATCCTCATGTTTGTTTGTTTAATAGCAGATTTATCTTCATGTTTATTTGTTTTACAGCCGATTTATCCTCATGCTTGTTTGTTTTATAGTTTGATTTATCATGTTTGTTTTATAGTCTGATTTATCCTCGTTTGTTTTATAGCTGATTTAACCTCATATTTGTTGGGTTATAGTCTGATTTATCCTCATGTTTGTTTGTTTTATAGCTGATTTATCCTCATGTTTGTTTGTCTTATACTCAGATTATATTTATGTTTGTTTGCTTATAGTCTGATTTATCCTCACGTTTGTTTGTTTTATAGCTGATTTATCCTCATGTTTTTTTGTTTTATAGCTGATTTATCCTCATGTTTGTTTGTTTTATAGCTGATTTATCCTCATGTTTTTTTGTTTTATAGCTGATTTATCCTCATGTTTGTTTGTTTTATAGTCTGATTTATCCACATGTTTGTTGGTTTATAGTTTGATTTATCCTCATTTTTGTTTGTTTTACAGCTGGTTTATCATCATGTTTGTTTGCTTTATAGTCTGATTTATCATGTTTGTTTTATAGTCTGATTTATCCTCGTTTGTTTTATAGCTGATTTATCCTCATGTTTGTTTGTCTTATACTCTGATTATATTTATGTTTGTTTGCTTATAGTCTGATTTATCCTCACGTTTGTTTGTTTTATAGCTGATTTATCCTCATGTTTGTTTGTCTTATGGTCTTATTTATCCTCATGTTTGTTTGTTTTCTAATCTGACTTATCCCCATGTTTGTTTTATAGCTTATTTATCATCATATTTTTTTGTTTTATAGTCTGATTTATCCTCATGTTTGTTTGTTTAATAGCAGATTTATCTTCATGTTTATTTGTTTTACAGCCGATTTATCCTCATGCTTGTTTGTTTTATAGTTTGATTTATCATGTTTGTTTTATAGTCTGATTTATCCTCGTTTGTTTTATAGCTGATTTAACCTCATATTTGTTGGGTTATAGTCTGATTTATCCTCATGTTTGTTTGTTTTATAGCTGATTTATCCTCATGTTTGTTTGTCTTATACTCTGATTATATTTATGTTTGTTTGCTTATAGTCTGATTTATCCTCACGTTTGTTTGTTTTATAGCTGATTTATCCTCATGTTTTTTTGTTTTATAGCTGATTTATCCTCATGTTTGTTTGTTTTATAGTCTGATTTATCCACATGTTTGTTGGTTTATAGTTTGCTTTATCCTCATTTTTGTTTGTTTTGCAGCTGGTTTATCATCATGTTTGTTTGCTTTATAGTCTGATTTATCATGTTTCTTTTATAGTCTGATTTATCCTCGTTTGTTTTTTATAGCTGATTTAATCTCATGTTTGTTTGTTTTATAGCTGATTTATCCTCATGTTTGTTTGTTTTATGGTCTGATTTATCCTCGTTTATTTATAGCTGATTTATCCTCATGTTTGTTGGTTTTATAGTCTGATTTATCCTCAGGTTTTTTTGTTTTATAGGTGATTTATCGTCATGTTCGTTTGTTTTATAGCTGATTTATTCTCATGTTTTTTTTTACTTATAGTCTAATTTATCCTCATGTTTGTTTGATTTACAGCTGATTTCTTATGTTTGTTTGATTTACAGCTGATTTAATCTCATGTTTGTTTGTTTTGTAGCTGATTTATCCTCATGTTTGTTTGTTTTATAGCTGATTTATCGTCTTATTTGTTTGTTTTATAGTCTGATTTATCATGTTTGTTTTATAGTCTGATTCATCCTCGTTCGTTTTATAGCTGATTTAACCTCATGTTTGTTGGTTTATAGTCTGATTTATCCTCATGTTTGTTTGTTTAATAGCAGATTTATCTTCATGTTTATTTGTTTTACAGCCGATTTATCCTCATGCTTGTTTGTTTTATAGTTTGATTTATCATGTTTGTTTTATAGTCTGATTTATCCTCGTTTGTTTTATAGCTGATTTAACCTCATATTTGTTGGGTTATAGTCTGATTTATCCTCATGTTTGTTTGTTTTATAGCTGATTTATCCTCATGTTTGTTTGTCTTATACTCAGATTATATTTATGTTTGTTTGCTTATAGTCTGATTTATCCTCACGTTTGTTTGTTTTATAGCTGATTTATCCTCATGTTTTTTTGTTTTATAGCTGATTTATCCTCATGTTTGTTTGTTTTATAGCTGATTTATCCTCATGTTTTTTTGTTTTATAGCTGATTTATCCTCATGTTTGTTTGTTTTATAGTCTGATTTATCCACATGTTTGTTGGTTTATAGTTTGATTTATCCTCATTTTTGTTTGTTTTACAGCTGGTTTATCATCATGTTTGTTTGCTTTATAGTCTGATTTATCATGTTTGTTTTATAGTCTGATTTATCCTCGTTTGTTTTATAGCTGATTTATCCTCATGTTTGTTTGTCTTATACTCTGATTATATTTATGTTTGTTTGCTTATAGTCTGATTTATCCTCACGTTTGTTTGTTTTATAGCTGATTTATCCTCATGTTTGTTTGTCTTATGGTCTTATTTATCCTCATGTTTGTTTGTTTTCTAATCTGACTTATCCCCATGTTTGTTTTATAGCTTATTTATCATCATATTTTTTTGTTTTATAGTCTGATTTATCCTCATGTTTGTTTGTTTAATAGCATGATTTAACCTCATGCTTGTTTGTTTTATATCTGATTTATCCTCATGTTGGTTTTATAGCTGATTTATCCTCATGTTTGTTGTTTATATAGTCTGATTTATCCTAATGTGTGTTGGTTTTATAGCTGATTTATCCTCATCTTTGGTTGTTTTATAGTCTGATTTTTCATCGTGTTTGTTTGTTTTATAGCCTGATTTATCCTCATGCTTGTTTGTTTTATATCTGACTTATCCTCATGTTTGTTTGTTTTAAAGCTGATTTATCCTCATGTTTTTTGTCTTATATTCTGATTTGTCCTCATGTCTGTTTGTTTTACAGCTGATTTAATCTCATGTTTGTTTGTTTTATAGCTGATTTATCCTCATGTTTGTTTGTCTTATAGTCTTATTTATCCTCATGGTTGTTTGTTTTATAGCCTGATTTATCTTCATGTTTGTTTGTTTTATATCTGATTTATCTGCATGTTGATTTGTTTTACAGTCTGCTTTATCCTCATGTTTGTTTGTTTTATAATCCGATTTATCCCCATGTTTGTTTTATAGCTCATTTATCATCATGTCTTTTTGTTTTATAGTCTGATTTATCCACATGTTTGTTGGTTTATAGTTTGATTTATCCTCATTTTTGTTAGTTTTACAGCTGATTAATCCTCATGTTTGTTTGTTTTATAATCTGATTTATCCTCATGTTTGTTTGTTTTACATCTGATTTAATCTCGTTTGTTTGTTTTATAGACTTATTTATCCTCATGTTTGTTTGTTTTATAGCTGATTTGTCCTCGTTTGTTTTATAGCTGATTTAACCTCATGTTTGTTGGTTTATAGTCTGATTCATCCTCATGTTTGTTTGTTTTATAGCTGATTTATCCTCATGTTTGTTTGTTTTATGGTCTGATTTATCCTCGTTTATTTATAGCTGATTTATCCTCATGTTTGTTGGTTTTATAGTCTGATTTATCCTCAGGTTTTTTTGTTTTATAGGTGATTTATCGTCATGTTTGTTTGTTTTATATCTGACTTATCCTCATGTTTGTTTGTTTTAAAGCTGATTTATCCTCATGTTTTTTGTCTTATATTCTGATTTGTCCTCATGTCTGTTTGTTTTACAGCTGATTTAATCTCATGTTTGTTTGTTTTATAGCTGATTTATCCTCATGTTTGTTTGTCTTATAGTCTTATTTATCCTCATGGTTGTTTGTTTTATAGCCTGATTTATCTTCATGTTTGTTTGTTTTATATCTGATTTATCTGCATGTTGGTTTGTTTTATAGTCTGCTTTATCCTCATGTTTGTTTGTTTTATAATCCGATTTATCCCCATGTTTGTTTTATAGCTGATTTATCATCATGTCTTTTTGTTTTATAGTCTGATTTATCCACATGTTTGTTGGTTTATAGTTTGATTTATCCTCATTTTTGTTAGTTTTACAGCTGATTAATCCTCATGTTTGTTTGTTTTATAATCTGATTTATCCTCATGTTTGTTTGTTTTACATCTGATTTAATCTCGTTTGTTTGTTTTATAGACTTATTTATCCTCATGTTTGTTTGTTTTATAGCTGATTTGTCCTCGTTTGTTTTATAGCTGATTTAACCTCATGTTTGTTGGTTTATAGTCTGATTCATCCTCATGTTTGTTTGTTTTATAGCTGATTTATCCTCATGTTTGTTTGTTTTATGGTCTGATTTATCCTCGTTTATTTATAGCTGATTTATCCTCATGTTTGTTGGTTTTATAGTCTGATTTATCCTCAGGTTTTTTTGTTTTATAGGTGATTTATCGTCATGTTTGTTTGTTTTATAGCTGATTTATCCTCATGTTTTTTTTTTACTTATAGTCTTATTTATCCTCATGTTTGTTTGATTTACAGCTGATTTAATCTCATGTTTGTTTGTTTTGCAGATGATTTATCCTCATGTTTGTTGGTTTATAGTCTGATTTATCCTCATGGTTGTTTGTTTTATAGCTGATTTATCCTCATGTTTGTTGTTTATATAGTCTGATTTATCCTAATGTGTGTTGGTTTTATAGCTGATTTATCCTCATCTTTGGTTGTTTTATAGTCTGATTTTTCATCGTGTTTGTTTGTTTTATAGCCTGATTTATCCTCATGCTTGTTTGTTTTATATCTGACTTATCCTCATGTTTGTTTGTTTTAAAGCTGATTTATCCTCATATTTTTTGTCTTATATTCTGATTTGTCCTCATGTCTGTTTGTTTTACAGCTGATTTAATCTCATGTTTGTTTGTTTTATAGCTGATTTATCCTCATGTTGTTTTGTCTTATAGTCTTATTTATCCTCATGGTTGTTTGTTTTATAGCCTGATTTATCTTCATGTTTGTTTGTTTTATATCTGATTTACCTGCATGTTGGTTTGTTTTATAGTCTGCTTTATCCTCATGTTTGTTTGTTTTATAATCCGATTTATCCCCATGTTTGTTTTATAGCTGATTTATCGTCATGTCTTTTTGTTTTATAGTCTGATTTATCCACATGTTTGTTGGTTTATAGTTTGATTTATCCTCATTTTTGTTAGTTTTACAGCTGATTAATCCTCATGTTTGTTTGTTTTATAATCTGATTTATCCTCATGTTTTTTGTTTTACATCTGATTTAATCTCGTTTGTTTGTTTTATAGACTTATTTATCCTCATGTTTGTTTGTTTTATAGCTGATTTGTCCTCGTTTGTTTTATAGCTGATTTAACCTCATGTTTGTTGGTTTATAGTCTGATTCATCCTCATGTTTGTTTGTCTTATACTCTGATTATATTTATGTTTGTTTGCTTATAGTCTGATTTATCCTCACGTTTGTTTGTTTTATAGCTGATTTATCCTCATGTTTTTTTGTTTTATAGCTGATTTATCCTCATGTTTGTTTGTTTTATAGTCTGATTTATCCACATGTTTGTTGGTTTATAGTTTGATTTATCCTCATTTTTGTTTGTTTTGCAGCTGGTTTATCATCATGTTTGTTTGCTTTATAGTCTGATTTATCATGTTTCTTTTATAGTCTGATTTATCCTCGTTTGTTTTTTATAGCTGATTTAATCTCATGTTTGTTTGTTTTATAGCTGATTTATCCTCATGTTTGTTTGTTTTATGGTCTGATTTATCCTCGTTTATTTATAGCTGATTTATCCTCATGTTTGTTGGTTTTATAGTCTGATTTATCCTCAGGTTTTTTTGTTTTATAGGTGATTTATCGTCATGTTCGTTTGTTTTATAGCTGATTTATTCTCATGTTTTTTTTTACTTATAGTCTAATTTATCCTCATGTTTGTTTGATTTACAGCTGATTTCTCATGTTTGTTTGATTTACAGCTGATTTAATCTCATGTTTGTTTGTTTTGTAGCTGATTTATCCTCATGTTTGTTTGTTTTATAGCTGATTTATCGTCTTATTTGTTTGTTTTATAGTCTGATTTATCATGTTTGTTTTATAGTCTGATTCATCCTCGTTCGTTTTATAGCTGATTTAACCTCATGTTTGTTGGTTTATAGTCTGATTTATCCTCATGTTTGTTTGTTTAATAGCAGATTTATCTTCATGTTTATTTGTTTTACAGCCGATTTATCCTCATGCTTGTTTGTTTTATAGTTTGATTTATCATGTTTGTTTTATAGTCTGATTTATCCTCGTTTGTTTTATAGCTGATTTAACCTCATATTTGTTGGGTTATAGTCTGATTTATCCTCATGTTTGTTTGTTTTATAGCTGATTTATCCTCATGTTTGTTTGTCTTATACTCAGATTATATTTATGTTTGTTTGCTTATAGTCTGATTTATCCTCACGTTTGTTTGTTTTATAGCTGATTTATCCTCATGTTTTTTTGTTTTATAGCTGATTTATCCTCATGTTTGTTTGTTTTATAGCTGATTTATCCTCATGTTTTTTTGTTTTATAGCTGATTTATCCTCATGTTTGTTTGTTTTATAGTCTGATTTATCCACATGTTTGTTGGTTTATAGTTTGATTTATCCTCATTTTTGTTTGTTTTACAGCTGGTTTATCATCATGTTTGTTTGCTTTATAGTCTGATTTATCATGTTTGTTTTATAGTCTTATTTATCCTCGTTTGTTTTATAGCTGATTTATCCTCATGTTTGTTTGTCTTATACTCTGATTATATTTATGTTTGTTTGCTTATAGTCTGATTTATCCTCACGTTTGTTTGTTTTATAGCTGATTTATCCTCATGTTTGTTTGTCTTATGGTCTTATTTATCCTCATGTTTGTTTGTTTTCTAATCTGACTTATCCCCATGTTTGTTTTATAGCTTATTTATCATCATATTTTTTTGTTTTATAGTCTGATTTATCCTCATGTTTGTTTGTTTAATAGCATGATTTAACCTCATGCTTGTTTGTTTTATATCTGATTTATCCTCATGTTGGTTTTATAGCTGATTTATCCTCATGTTTGTTGTTTATATAGTCTGATTTATCCTAATGTGTGTTGGTTTTATAGCTGATTTATCCTCATCTTTGGTTGTTTTATAGTCTGATTTTTCATCGTGTTTGTTTGTTTTATAGCCTGATTTATCCTCATGCTTGTTTGTTTTATATCTGACTTATCCTCATGTTTGTTTGTTTTAAAGCTGATTTATCCTCATGTTTTTTGTCTTATATTCTGATTTGTCCTCATGTCTGTTTGTTTTACAGCTGATTTAATCTCATGTTTGTTTGTTTTATAGCTGATTTATCCTCATGTTTGTTTGTCTTATAGTCTTATTTATCCTCATGGTTGTTTGTTTTATAGCCTGATTTATCTTCATGTTTGTTTGTTTTATATCTGATTTATCTGCATGTTGGTTTGTTTTACAGTCTGCTTTATCCTCATGTTTGTTTGTTTTATAATCCGATTTATCCCCATGTTTGTTTTATAGCTCATTTATCATCATGTCTTTTTGTTTTATAGTCTGATTTATCCACATGTCTGTTGGTTTATAGTTTGATTTATCCTCATTTTTGTTAGTTTTACAGCTGATTAATCCTCATGTTTGTTTGTTTTATAATCTGATTTATCCTCATGTTTGTTTGTTTTACATCTGATTTAATCTCGTTTGTTTGTTTTATAGACTTATTTATCCTCATGTTTGTTTGTTTTATAGCTGATTTGTCCTCGTTTGTTTTATAGCTGATTTAACCTCATGTTTGTTGGTTTATAGTCTGATTCATCCTCATGTTTGTTTGTTTTATAGCTGATTTATCCTCATGTTTGTTTGTTTTATGGTCTGATTTATCCTCGTTTATTTATAGCTGATTTATCCTCATGTTTGTTGGTTTTATAGTCTGATTTATCCTCAGGTTTTTTTGTTTTATAGGTGATTTATCGTCATGTTTGTTTGTTTTATATCTGACTTATCCTCATGTTTGTTTGTTTTAAAGCTGATTTATCCTCATGTTTTTTGTCTTATATTCTGATTTGTCCTCATGTCTGTTTGTTTTACAGCTGATTTAATCTCATGTTTGTTTGTTTTATAGCTGATTTATCCTCATGTTTGTTTGTCTTATAGTCTTATTTATCCTCATGGTTGTTTGTTTTATAGCCTGATTTATCTTCATGTTTGTTTGTTTTATATCTGATTTATCTGCATGTTGGTTTGTTTTATAGTCTGCTTTATCCTCATGTTTGTTTGTTTTATAATCCGATTTATCCCCATGTTTGTTTTATAGCTGATTTATCATCATGTCTTTTTGTTTTATAGTCTGATTTATCCACATGTTTGTTGGTTTATAGTTTGATTTATCCTCATTTTTGTTAGTTTTACAGCTGATTAATCCTCATGTTTGTTTGTTTTATAATCTGATTTATCCTCATGTTTGTTTGTTTTACATCTGATTTAATCTCGTTTGTTTGTTTTATAGACTTATTTATCCTCATGTTTGTTTGTTTTATAGCTGATTTGTCCTCGTTTGTTTTATAGCTGATTTAACCTCATGTTTGTTGGTTTATAGTCTGATTCATCCTCATGTTTGTTTGTTTTATAGCTGATTTATCCTCATGTTTGTTTGTTTTATGGTCTGATTTATCCTCGTTTATTTATAGCTGATTTATCCTCATGTTTGTTGGTTTTATAGTCTGATTTATCCTCAGGTTTTTTTGTTTTATAGGTGATTTATCGTCATGTTTGTTTGTTTTATAGCTGATTTATCCTCATGTTTTTTTTTTACTTATAGTCTTATTTATCCTCATGTTTGTTTGATTTACAGCTGATTTAATCTCATGTTTGTTTGTTTTGCAGCTGATTTATCCTCATGTTTGTTGGTTTATAGTCTGATTTATCCTCATGTTGGTTTTATAGCTGATTTATCCTCATGTTTGTTGTTTATATAGTCTGATTTATCCTAATGTGTGTTGGTTTTATAGCTGATTTATCCTCATCTTTGGTTGTTTTATAGTCTGATTTTTCATCGTGTTTGTTTGTTTTATAGCCTGATTTATCCTCATGCTTGTTTGTTTTATATCTGACTTATCCTCATGTTTGTTTGTTTTAAAGCTGATTTATCCTCATGTTTTTTGTCTTATATTCTGATTTGTCCTCATGTCTGTTTGTTTTACAGCTGATTTAATCTCATGTTTGTTTGTTTTATAGCTGATTTATCCTCATGTTGTTTGTCTTATAGTCTTATTTATCCTCATGGTTGTTTGTTTTATAGCCTGATTTATCTTCATGTTTGTTTGTTTTATATCTGATTTATCTGCATGTTGATTTGTTTTATAGTCTGCTTTATCCTCATGTTTGTTTGTTTTATAATCCGATTTATCCCCATGTTTGTTTTATAGCTCATTTATCATCATGTCTTTTTGTTTTATAGTCTGATTTATCCACATGTTTGTTGGTTTATAGTTTGATTTATCCTCATTTTTGTTAGTTTTACAGCTGATTAATCCTCATGTTTGTTTGTTTTATAATCTGATTTATCCTCATGTTTGTTTGTTTTACATCTGATTTAATCTCGTTTGTTTGTTTTATAGACTTATTTATCCTCATGTTTGTTTGTTTTATAGCTGATTTGTCCTCGTTTGTTTTATAGCTGATTTAACCTCATGTTTGTTGGTTTATAGTCTGATTCATCCTCATGTTTGTTTGTTTTATAGCTGATTTATCCTCATGTTTGTTTGTTTTATGGTCTGATTTATCCTCGTTTATTTATAGCTGATTTATCCTCATGTTTGTTGGTTTTATAGTCTGATTTATCCTCAGGTTTTTTTGTTTTATAGGTGATTTATCGTCATGTTTGTTTGTTTTATATCTGACTTATCCTCATGTTTGTTTGTTTTAAAGCTGATTTATCCTCATGTTTTTTGTCTTATATTCTGATTTGTCCTCATGTCTGTTTGTTTTACAGCTGATTTAATCTCATGTTTGTTTGTTTTATAGCTGATTTATCCTCATGTTTGTTTGTCTTATAGTCTTATTTATCCTCATGGTTGTTTGTTTTATAGCCTGATTTATCTTCATGTTTGTTTGTTTTATATCTGATTTATCTGCATGTTGGTTTGTTTTATAGTCTGATTTATCCACATGTTTGTTGGTTTATAGTTTGATTTATCCTCATTTTTGTTAGTTTTACAGCTGATTAATCCTCATGTTTGTTTGTTTTATAATCTGATTTATCCTCATGTTTGTTTGTTTTACATCTGATTTAATCTCGTTTGTTTGTTTTATAGACTTATTTATCCTCATGTTTGTTTGTTTTATAGCTGATTTGTCCTCGTTTGTTTTATAGCTGATTTAACCTCATGTTTGTTGGTTTATAGTCTGATTCATCCTCATGTTTGTTTGTTTTATAGCTGATTTATCCTCATGTTTGTTTGTTTTATGGTCTGATTTATCCTCGTTTATTTATAGCTGATTTATCCTCATGTTTGTTGGTTTTATAGTCTGATTTATCCTCAGGTTTTTTTGTTTTATAGGTGATTTATCGTCATGTTTGTTTGTTTTATAGCAGATTTATCCTCATGTTTTTTTTTTACTTATAGTCTTATTTATCCTCATGTTTGTTTGATTTACAGCTGATTTAATCTCATGTTTGTTTGTTTTGCAGCTGATTTATCCTCATGTTTGTTGGTTTATAGTCTGATTTATCCTCATGTTGGTTTTATAGCTGATTTATCCTCATGTTTGTTGTTTATATAGTCTGATTTATCCTAATGTGTGTTGGTTTTATAGCTGATTTATCCTCATCTTTGGTTGTTTTATAGTCTGATTTTTCATCGTGTTTGTTTGTTTTATAGCCTGATTTATCCTCATGCTTGTTTGTTTTATATCTGACTTATCCTCATGTTTGTTTGTTTTAAAGCTGATTTATCCTCATGTTTTTTGTCTTATATTCTGATTTGTCCTCATGTCTGTTTGTTTTACAGCTGATTTAATCTCATGTTTGTTTGTTTTATAGCTGATTTATCCTCATGTTGTTTTGTCTTATAGTCTTATTTATCCTCATGGTTGTTTGTTTTATAGCCTGATTTATCTTCATGTTTGTTTGTTTTATATCTGATTTATCTGCATGTTGGTTTGTTTTATAGTCTGCTTTATCCTCATGTTTGTTTGTTTTATAATCCGATTTATCCCCATGTTTGTTTTATAGCTGATTTATCGTCATGTCTTTTTGTTTTATAGTCTGATTTATCCACGTTTGTTGGTTTATAGTTTGATTTATCCTCATTTTTGTTAGTTTTACAGCTGATTAATCCTCATGTTTGTTTGTTTTATAATCTGATTTATCCTCATGTTTGTTTGTTTTACATCTGATTTAATCTCGTTTGTTTGTTTTATAGACTTATTTATCCTCATGTTTGTTTGTTTTATAGCTGATTTGTCCTCGTTTGTTTTATAGCTGATTTAACCTCATGTTTGTTGGTTTATAGTCTGATTCATCCTCATGTTTGTTTGTTTTATAGCTGATTTATCCTCATGTTTGTTTGTTTTATGGTCTGATTTATCCTCGTTTATTTATAGCTGATTTATCCTCATGTTTGTTGGTTTTATAGTCTGATTTATCCTCAGGTTTTTTTGTTTTATAGGTGATTTATCGTCATGTTTGTTTGTTTTATAGCTGATTTATCCTCATGTTTTTTTTTTACTTATAGTCTTATTTATCCTCATGTTTGTTTGATTTACAGCTGATTTAATCTCATGTTTGTTTGTTTTGCAGCTGATTTATCCTCATGTTTGTTGGTTTATAGTCTGATTTATCCTCATGTTTGTTTGTTTTATAGCTGATTTATCCTCATGTTTGTTTGTCTGATAGTCTGATTTATCCTGACGTTTCTTTGTTTTATAATCTGATTTATCCTCATGTTTGTTTGTTTTACAGCTGATTTAATCTCATGTTTGTTTGTTTTATAGACTTATTTATCCTCATGTTTGTTTGTTTAATAGCAGATTTATCTTCATGTTTATTTGTTTTACAGCTGATTTATCCTCATGCTTGTTTGTTTTATAGTTTGATTTATCATGTTTGTTTTATAGTCTGATTTATCCTCGTTTGTTTTATAGCTGATTTATCCTCATGTTTTTTTGTTTTATAGCTGATTTATCCTCATGGTTGTTGGTTTTATAGTCTGATTTATCTTCATGTTTGTTTGTTTTATAGCTGATTTATCCTCATATTTGTTTGTTTTATAGTTTGATTTATCCACATGTTTGAGGGTTTATAGTTTGATTTATACTCATTTTTGTTCGTTTTATAGCTGATTTATCCTCATGTTTGTTTGTTTTATAGCAGATTTAATCTCGTTTGTTTGTTTTATAGACCAATTTATCCTCATGTTTGTTTGTTTTATAGCTGATTTATCGTCATGTTTGTTGGTTTTATAGTCTGATTTATCATGTTTGTTTTATAGTCTGATTTATCCTCGTTTGTTTTATAGCTGATTTAACCTCATGTTTGTTTGTTTATAGTATGATTTATCCTCATGTTTGTTTATTTATAGCTGATTTATCGTCATGTATGTTTGTCTTATAGTCTGATTATCTTCATGTTTGTTTGTTTATCCTCATGTTTGTTGGTTTTATAGCCTGATTTATCTTCATGTTTGTTTGTTTTATATCTGATTTATCCTCAAGTTTGTTTTATAGCTGATTTATCATCATATTTTTTGTTTTATAGTTTGATTTATCCTCATGTTTGTTGTTTAATAGCATGATTTAACCTCATGCTTGTTTGTTTTATATCTGATTTATCCTCATGTTGGTTTTATAGCTGATTTATCCTCATGTTTTTGTTGTTTATATGGTCTGATTTATCCTAATGTGTGTTGGTTTTATAGCTGATTTATCCTCATCTTTGGTTGTTTTACAGTCTGATTTATCCTCATGTGTGTTTGTTTTATAGACTTATTTATACTCATGTTTGTTTGTTTTATAGCTTGATTTATCCACGTGTTGGTTTTATAGTCTGATTTATCCTCATGTTTGTTTGTTTTACAGCTGATTTAATCTCATGTTTGTTTGTTTTATAGCTGATTTATCCTCATGTTTGTTTGTCTTATGGTCTTATTTATCCTCATGTTTGTTGGTTTTATAGTCTGATTTATCCTCAGGTTTTTTTGTTTTATAGGTGATTTATCGTCATGTTCGTTTGTTTTATAGCTGATTTATTCTCATGTTTTTTTTTACTTATAGTCTAATTTATCCTCATGTTTGTTTGATTTACAGCTGATTTCTCATGTTTGTTTGATTTACAGCTGATTTAATCTCATGTTTGTTTGTTTTGTAGCTGATTTATCCTCATGTTTGTTTGTTTTATAGCTGATTTATCGTCTTATTTGTTTGTTTTATAGTCTGATTTATCATGTTTGTTTTATAGTCTGATTCATCCTCGTTCGTTTTATAGCTGATTTAACCTCATGTTTGTTGGTTTATAGTCTGATTTATCCTCATGTTTGTTTGTTTAATAGCAGATTTATCTTCATGTTTATTTGTTTTACAGCCGATTTATCCTCATGCTTGTTTGTTTTATAGTTTGATTTATCATGTTTGTTTTATAGTCTGATTTATCCTCGTTTGTTTTATAGCTGATTTAACCTCATATTTGTTGGGTTATAGTCTGATTTATCCTCATGTTTGTTTGTTTTATAGCTGATTTATCCTCATGTTTGTTTGTCTTATACTCAGATTATATTTATGTTTGTTTGCTTATAGTCTGATTTATCCTCACGTTTGTTTGTTTTATAGCTGATTTATCCTCATGTTTTTTTGTTTTATAGCTGATTTATCCTCATGTTTGTTTGTTTTATAGCTGATTTATCCTCATGTTTTTTTGTTTTATAGCTGATTTATCCTCATGTTTGTTTGTTTTATAGTCTGATTTATCCACATGTTTGTTGGTTTATAGTTTGATTTATCCTCATTTTTGTTTGTTTTACAGCTGGTTTATCATCATGTTTGTTTGCTTTATAGTCTGATTTATCATGTTTGTTTTATAGTCTGATTTATCCTCGTTTGTTTTATAGCTGATTTATCCTCATGTTTGTTTGTCTTATACTCTGATTATATTTATGTTTGTTTGCTTATAGTCTGATTTATCCTCACGTTTGTTTGTTTTATAGCTGATTTATCCTCATGTTTGTTTGTCTTATGGTCTTATTTATCCTCATGTTTGTTTGTTTTCTAATCTGACTTATCCCCATGTTTGTTTTATAGCTTATTTATCATCATATTTTTTTGTTTTATAGTCTGATTTATCCTCATGTTTGTTTGTTTAATAGCATGATTTAACCTCATGCTTGTTTGTTTTATATCTGATTTATCCTCATGTTGGTTTTATAGCTGATTTATCCTCATGTTTGTTGTTTATATAGTCTGATTTATCCTAATGTGTGTTGGTTTTATAGCTGATTTATCCTCATCTTTGGTTGTTTTATAGTCTGATTTTTCATCGTGTTTGTTTGTTTTATAGCCTGATTTATCCTCATGCTTGTTTGTTTTATATCTGACTTATCCTCATGTTTGTTTGTTTTAAAGCTGATTTATCCTCATGTTTTTTGTCTTATATTCTGATTTGTCCTCATGTCTGTTTGTTTTACAGCTGATTTAATCTCATGTTTGTTTGTTTTATAGCTGATTTATCCTCATGTTTGTTTGTCTTATAGTCTTATTTATCCTCATGGTTGTTTGTTTTATAGCCTGATTTATCTTCATGTTTGTTTGTTTTATATCTGATTTATCTGCATGTTGGTTTGTTTTACAGTCTGCTTTATCCTCATGTTTGTTTGTTTTATAATCCGATTTATCCCCATGTTTGTTTTATAGCTCATTTATCATCATGTCTTTTTGTTTTATAGTCTGATTTATCCACATGTCTGTTGGTTTATAGTTTGATTTATCCTCATTTTTGTTAGTTTTACAGCTGATTAATCCTCATGTTTGTTTGTTTTATAATCTGATTTATCCTCATGTTTGTTTGTTTTACATCTGATTTAATCTCGTTTGTTTGTTTTATAGACTTATTTATCCTCATGTTTGTTTGTTTTATAGCTGATTTTTCCTCGTTTGTTTTATAGCTGATTTAACCTCATGTTTGTTGGTTTATAGTCTGATTCATCCTCATGTTTGTTTGTTTTATAGCTGATTTATCCTCATGTTTGTTTGTTTTATGGTCTGATTTATCCTCGTTTATTTATAGCTGATTTATCCTCATGTTTGTTGGTTTTATAGTCTGATTTTTCATCGTGTTTGTTTGTTTTATAGCCTGATTTATCCTCATGCTTGTTTGTTTTATATCTGACTTATCCTCATGTTTGTTTGTTTTAAAGCTGATTTATCCTCATGTTTTTTGTCTTATATTCTGATTTGTCCTCATGTCTGTTTGTTTTACAGCTGATTTAATCTCATGTTTGTTTGTTTTATAGCTGATTTATCCTCATGTTTGTTTGTCTTATAGTCTTATTTATCCTCATGGTTGTTTGTTTTATAGCCTGATTTATCTTCATGTTTGTTTGTTTTATATCTGATTTATCTGCATGTTGGTTTGTTTTATAGTCTGCTTTATCCTCATGTTTGTTTGTTTTATAATCCGATTTATCCCCATGTTTGTTTTAAAGCTGATTTATCATCATGTCTTTTTGTTTTATAGTCTGATTTATCCACATGTTTGTTGGTTTATAGTTTGATTTATCCTCATTTTTGTTAGTTTTACAGCTGATTAATCCTCATGTTTGTTTGTTTTATAATCTGATTTATCCTCATGTTTGTTTGTTTTACATCTGATTTAATCTCGTTTGTTTGTTTTATAGACTTATTTATCCTCATGTTTGTTTGTTTTATAGCTGATTTGTCCTCGTTTGTTTTATAGCTGATTTAACCTCATGTTTGTTGGTTTATAGTCTGATTCATCCTCATGTTTGTTTGTTTTATAGCTGATTTATCCTCATGTTTGTTTGTTTTATGGTCTGATTTATCCTCGTTTATTTATAGCTGATTTATCCTCATGTTTGTTGGTTTTATAGTCTGATTTATCCTCAGGTTTTTTTGTTTTATAGGTGATTTATCGTCATGTTTGTTTGTTTTATAGCTGATTTATCCTCATGTTTTTTTTTTACTTATAGTCTTATTTATCCTCATGTTTGTTTGATTTACAGCTGATTTAATCTCATGTTTGTTTGTTTTGCAGCTGATTTATCCTCATGTTTGTTGGTTTATAGTCTGATTTATCCTCATGTTGGTTTTATAGCTGATTTATCCTCATGTTTGTTGTTTATATAGTCTGATTTATCCTAATGTGTGTTGGTTTTATAGCTGATTTATCCTCATCTTTGGTTGTTTTATAGTCTGATTTTTCATCGTGTTTGTTTGTTTTATAGCCTGATTTATCCTCATGCTTGTTTGTTTTATATCTGACTTATCCTCATGTTTGTTTGTTTTAAAGCTGATTTATCCTCATGTTTTTTGTCTTATATTCTGATTTGTCCTCATGTCTGTTTGTTTTACAGCTGATTTAATCTCATGTTTGTTTGTTTTATAGCTGATTTATCCTCATGTTTGTTTGTCTTATAGTCTTATTTATCCTCATGGTTGTTTGTTTTATAGCCTGATTTATCTTCATGTTTGTTTGTTTTATATCTGATTTATCTGCATGTTGATTTGTTTTATAGTCTGCTTTATCCTCATGTTTGTTTGTTTTATAATCCGATTTATCCCCATGTTTGTTTTATAGCTCATTTATCATCATGTCTTTTTGTTTTATAGTCTGATTTATCCACATGTTTGTTGGTTTATAGTTTGATTTATCCTCATTTTTGTTAGTTTTACAGCTGATTAATCCTCATGTTTGTTTGTTTTATAATCTGATTTATCCTCATGTTTGTTTGTTTTACATCTGATTTAATCTCGTTTGTTTGTTTTATAGACTTATTTATCCTCATGTTTGTTTGTTTTATAGCTGATTTGTCCTCGTTTGTTTTATAGCTGATTTAACCTCATGTTTGTTGGTTTATAGTCTGATTCATCCTCATGTTTGTTTGTTTTATAGCTGATTTATCCTCATGTTTGTTTGTTTTATGGTCTGATTTATCCTCGTTTATTTATAGCTGATTTATCCTCATGTTTGTTGGTTTTATAGTCTGATTTATCCTCAGGTTTTTTTGTTTTATAGGTGATTTATCGTCATGTTTGTTTGTTTTATATCTGACTTATCCTCATGTTTGTTTGTTTTAAAGCTGATTTATCCTCATGTTTTTTGTCTTATATTCTGATTTGTCCTCATGTCTGTTTGTTTTACAGCTGATTTAATCTCATGTTTGTTTGTTTTATAGCTGATTTATCCTCATGTTTGTTTGTCTTATAGTCTTATTTATCCTCATGGTTGTTTGTTTTATAGCCTGATTTATCTTCATGTTTGTTTGTTTTATATCTGATTTATCTGCATGTTGGTTTGTTTTATAGTCTGATTTATCCACATGTTTGTTGGTTTATAGTTTGATTTATCCTCATTTTTGTTAGTTTTACAGCTGATTAATCCTCATGTTTGTTTGTTTTATAATCTGATTTATCCTCATGTTTGTTTGTTTTACATCTGATTTAATCTCGTTTGTTTGTTTTATAGACTTATTTATCCTCATGTTTGTTTGTTTTATAGCTGATTTGTCCTCGTTTGTTTTATAGCTGATTTAACCTCATGTTTGTTGGTTTATAGTCTGATTCATCCTCATGTTTGTTTGTTTTATAGCTGATTTATCCTCATGTTTGTTTGTTTTATGGTCTGATTTATCCTCGTTTATTTATAGCTGATTTATCCTCATGTTTGTTGGTTTTATAGTCTGATTTATCCTCAGGTTTTTTTGTTTTATAGGTGATTTATCGTCATGTTTGTTTGTTTTAAAGCAGATTTATCCTCATGTTTTTTTTTTACTTATAGTCTTATTTATCCTCATGTTTGTTTGATTTACAGCTGATTTAATCTCATGTTTGTTTGTTTTGCAGCTGATTTATCCTCATGTTTGTTGGTTTATAGTCTGATTTATCCTCATGTTGGTTTTATAGCTGATTTATCCTCATGTTTGTTGTTTATATAGTCTGATTTATCCTAATGTGTGTTGGTTTTATAGCTGATTTAAGCTCATATTTGTTGGGTTATAGTCTGATTAATCCTCATGTTTGTTTGTGTTATAGTCTGATTATCTTTATGATTGTTTGCTTATAGTCTGATTTATCCTCACGTTTGTGTGTTTCATAGCTGATTTATCCTCATGTTTGTTTGTTTTCCAACTGATTTATCCTCATGTTTGTTGGTTTTATAGCTGATTTATCCTCATGTTTGGTTGTTTTATAGTCTGATTTATCATCGTCTTTGTTTGTTTTATAAACTTATTTATCCTCATTTGTTTGTTTTACAGTCTGATTTATCCTCATATTTGTTTTATAGCTGATTTATCCTCATGTTTGTTTTATAGTCTGATTTAGCCTCATTTTTGTTTGTTTTATAGCCTGATTTATCCTCATGTTTGTTTGTCTTATAGTCTGATTGTCCTAATGTTTCTTTTTCTTCTTGTGTGATTATCCTTGTTTGTTTCTTTTATAGCTGATTTATCCTCATGTTTGTTTGTTTTACAGTCTGATTTATCCTCATGTGTGTTTGTTTTATAGCTGATTTATCATCGTCTTTGTCTGTTTTATAGACTTATTTATCCTCATTTGTTTGTTTTACAGTCTGATTTATCCTCATATTTGTTTTATAGCTGATTTATCCTCATGTTTGTTTTATAGTCTGATTAAGCCTCATGTTTGTTTGTTTTATAGCCTGATTTATCCTCACGTTTGTTCGTCTTATAGTCTGATTGTCCTAATGTTTGTTTTTCTTCTTGTGTGATTATCCTTGTTTGTTTCTTTTATAGCTGATTTATCCTCATGTTTGTTTGTTTTACAGTCTGATTTATCCTCATGTGTGTTTGTTTTATAGACTTATTTATACTCATGTTTGTTTGTTTTATAGCTGATTTATCCCCGTGTTGGTTTTATAGTCTGATTTATCCTCATGTTTGTTTGTTTTACAGCTGATTTAATCTCATGTTTGTTTGTTTTATAGCTGATTTATCATCATGTTTGTTTGTCTTATGGTCTTATTTATCCTCATGTTTGTTTGTTTTCTAATCTGACTTATCCCCATGTTTGTTTTATAGCTTATTTATCATCATATTTTTTTGTTTTATAGTCTGATTTATCCTCATGTTTGTTTGTTTAATAGCATGATTTAACCTCATGCTTGTTTGTTTTATATCTGATTTATCCTCATGTTGGTTTTATAGCTGATTTATCCTCAGGTTTGTTGTTAATATTGTCTGATTTATCCTAATGTGTGTTGGTTTTATAGCTGATTTATCCTCATCTTTGGTTGTTTTACAGTCTGATTTATCCTCATGTGTCTTTGTTTTATAGACTTATTTATACTCATGTTTGTTTGTTTTATAGCTTGATTTATCCACGTGTTGGTTTTATAGTCTGATTTATCCTCATGTTTGTTTGTTTTACAGCTGATTTAATCTCATGTTTGTTTGTTTTATAGCTGATTTATCCTCATGTTTGTTTGTCTTATGGTCTTATTTATCCTCATGTTTGTTTGTTTTCTAATCTGACTTATCCCCATGTTTGTTTTATAGCTTGTTTATCATCATATTTTTTTGTTTTATAGTCTGATTTATCCTCATGTTTGTTTGTTTAATAGCATGATTTAACCTCATGCTTGTTTGTTTTATATCTGATTTATCCTCATGTTGGTTTTATAGCTGATTTATCCTCATGTTTGTTGTTTATATAGTCTGATTTATCCTAATGTGTGTTGGTTTTATAGCTGATTTATCCTCATCTTTGGTTGTTTTATAGTCTGATTTTTCATCGTGTTTGTTTGTTTTATAGCCTGATTTATCCTCATGCTTGTTTGTTTTATATCTGACTTATCCTCATGTTTGTTTGTTTTAAAGCTGATTTATCCTCATGTTTTTTGTCTTATATTCTGATTTGTCCTCATGTCTGTTTGTTTTACAGCTGATTTAATCTCATGTTTGTTTGTTTTATAGCTGATTTATCCTCATGTTTGTTTGTCTTATAGTCTTATTTATCCTCATGGTTGTTTGTTTTATAGCCTGATTTATCTTCATGTTTGTTTGTTTTATATCTGATTTATCTGCATGTTGGTTTGTTTTATAGTCTGCTTTATCCTCATGTTTGTTTGTTTTATAATCCGATTTATCCCCATGTTTGTTTTATAGCTGATTTATCGTCATGTCTTTTTGTTTTATAGTTTGATTTATCCTCATTTTTGTTAGTTTTACAGCTGATTAATCCTCATGTTTGTTTGTTTTATAATCTGATTTATCCTCATGTTTGTTTGTTTTATGGTCTGATTTATCCTCGTTTATTTATAGCTGATTTATCCTCATGTTTGTTGGTTTTATAGTCTGATTTATCCTCAGGTTTTTTTGTTTTATAGGTGATTTATCGTCATGTTTGTTTGTTTTATAGCTGATTTATCCTCATGTTTTTTTTTTACTTATAGTCTTATTTATCCTCATGTTTGTTTGATTTACAGCTGATTTAATCTCATGTTTGTTTGTTTTGTAGCTGATTTATCCTCATGTTTGTTGGTTTATAGTCTGATTTATCCTCATGTTTGTTTGTTTTATAGCTGATTTATCCTCATGTTTGTTTGTCTGATAGTCTGATTTATCCTGACGTTTCTTTGTTTTATAATCTGATTTATCCTCATGTTTGTTCGTTTTACAGCTGATTTAATCTCATGTTTGTTTGTTTTATAGACTTATTTATCCTCATGTTTGTTTGTTTAATAGCAGATTTATCTTCATTTTTATTTGTTTTACAGCTGATTTATCCTCATGCTTGTTTGTTTTATAGTTTGATTTATCATGTTTGTTTTATAGTCTGATTTATCCTCGTTTGTTTTATAGCTGATTTATCCTCATGTTTGTTTGTCTTATACTCTGATTATATTTATGTTTGTTTGCTTATAGTCTGATTTATCCTCACGTTTGTTTGTTTTATAGCTGATTTATCCTCATGTTTTTTTGTTTTATAGCTGATTTATCCTCATGGTTGTTGGTTTTATAGTCTGATTTATCTTCATGTTTGTTTGTTTTATAGATGATTTATCCTCATATTTGTTTGTTTTATAGTTTGATTTATCCACATGTTTGAGGGTTTATAGTTTGATTTATACTCATTTTTGTTCGTTTTATAGCTGATTTATCCTCATGTTTGTTTGTTTTATAGCAGATTTAATCTCGTTTGTTTGTTTTATAGACCTATTTATCCTCATGTTTGTTTGTTTTATAGCTGATTTATCGTCATGTTTGTTGGTTTTATAGTCTGATTTATCATGTTTGTTTTAAAGTCTGATTTATCCTCGTTTGTTTTATAGCTGATTTAACCTCATGTTTGTTTGTTTATAGTATGATTTATCCTCATGTTTGTTTATTTATAGCTGATTTATCGTCATGTATGTTTGTCTTATAGTCTGATTATCTTCATGTTTGTTTGTTTATCCTCATGTTTGTTGGTTTTATAGCCTGATTTATCTTCATGTTTGTTTGTTTTATAGCTGATTTATCCTCATGTTTGTTTGTCTTATGGTCTTATTTATCCTCATGTTTGTTTGTTTTCTAATCTGACTTATCCCCATGTTTGTTTTATAGCTTATTTATCATCATATTTTTTTGTTTTATAGTCTGATTTATCCTCATGTTTGTTTGTTTAATAGCATGATTTAACCTCATGCTTGTTTGTTTTATATCTGATTTATACTCATGTTGGTTTTATAGCTGATTTATCCTCATGTTTGTTGTTTATATAGTCTGATTTATCCTAATGTGTGTTGGTTTTATAGCTGATTTATCCTCATCTTTGGTTGTTTTATAGTCTGATTTATCATCGTGTTTGTTTGTTTTATAGACTTATTTATCATCATTTGTTTGTTTTACAGTCTGATTTATCCTCATATTTGTTTTATAGCTGATTTATCCTCATTTGTGTTTGTTTTATAGTCTGATTTATTCTCATGATTGTATGTTATATTGTCTGATTAATCCTCATATTTGTTTGTATTATAGCTGACTTGTCCTCATGTTTGTGTGTTTTGCAGTCTGATTTATCCTCATGTTTGTTTGTTTTATAGGTGATTTATCTGCATGTGTGTTTGTTTTATAGTCTGATTTATCCACATTTTTGTTTGTTTTATAGCAGATTTATCCTCATGTTTGTTTGTTTTATAGCTGATTTATCCTCATGTCTGTTTGTCTTATAGTCTGATTATCTTTATGATTGTTTGCTTATAGTCTGATTTATCCTGACGTTTCTTTGTTTTGTAATCTGATTTATCCTCATGTTTGTTTGTTTTACAACTGATTTAATCTCATGTTTGTTTGTTTTATAGACTTATTTATCCTCATGTTTGTTTGTTTTATAGCCTGATTTATCCTCATGTTTGTTTGTTTTACAGCTGATTTATCCTCATGCTTGTTTGTTTTGTAGTTTGATTTATCATGTTTGTTTTATAGCTGATTTAAGCTCATATTTGTTGGGTTATAGTCTGATTAATCCTCATGTTTGTTTGTGTTATAGTCTGATTATCTTTATGATTGTTTGCTTATAGTCTGATTTATCCTCACGTTTGTGTGTTTCATAGCTGATTTATCCTCATGTTTGTTTGTTTTCCAACTGATTTATCCTCATGTTTGTTGGTTTTATAGCTGATTTATCCTCATGTTTGGTTGTTTTATAGTCTGATTTATCATCGTCTTTGTTTGTTTTATAAACTTATTTATCCTCATTTGTTTGTTTTACAGTCTGATTTATCCTCATATTTGTTTTATAGCTGATTTATCCTCATGTTTGTTTTATAGTCTGATTTAGCCTCATTTTTGTTTGTTTTATAGCCTGATTTATCCTCATGTTTGTTTGTCTTATAGTCTGATTGTCCTAATGTTTCTTTTTCTTCTTGTGTGATTATCCTTGTTTGTTTCTTTTATAGCTGATTTATCCTCATGTTTGTTTGTTTTACAGTCTGATTTATCCTCATGTGTGTTTGTTTTATAGCTGATTTATCATCGTCTTTGTCTGTTTTATAGACTTATTTATCCTCATTTGTTTGTTTTACAGTCTGATTTATCCTCATATTTGTTTTATAGCTGATTTATCCTCATGTTTGTTTTATAGTCTGATTAAGCCTCATGTTTGTTTGTTTTATAGCCTGATTTATCCTCACGTTTGTTCGTCTTATAGTCTGATTGTCCTAATGTTTGTTTTTCTTCTTGTGTGATTATCCTTGTTTGTTTCTTTTATAGCTGATTTATCCTCATGTTTGTTTGTTTTACAGTCTGATTTATCCTCATGTGTGTTTGTTTTATAGACTTATTTATACTCATGTTTGTTTGTTTTATAGCTGATTTATCCCCGTGTTGGTTTTATAGTCTGATTTATCCTCATGTTTGTTTGTTTTACAGCTGATTTAATCTCATGTTTGTTTGTTTTATAGCTGATTTATCATCATGTTTGTTTGTCTTATGGTCTTATTTATCCTCATGTTTGTTTGTTTTCTAATCTGACTTATCCCCATGTTTGTTTTATAGCTTATTTATCATCATATTTTTTTGTTTTATAGTCTGATTTATCCTCATGTTTGTTTGTTTAATAGCATGATTTAACCTCATGCTTGTCTGTTTTATATCTGATTTATCCTCATGTTGGTTTTATAGCTGATTTATCCTCAGGTTTGTTGTTAATATTGTCTGATTTATCCTAATGTGTGTTGGTTTTATAGCTGATTTATCCTCATCTTTGGTTGTTTTACAGTCTGATTTATCCTCATGTGTCTTTGTTTTATAGACTTATTTATACTCATGTTTGTTTGTTTTATAGCTTGATTTATCCACGTGTTGGTTTTATAGTCTGATTTATCCTCATGTTTGTTTGTTTTACAGCTGATTTAATCTCATGTTTGTTTGTTTTATAGCTGATTTATCCTCATGTTTGTTTGTCTTATGGTCTTATTTATCCTCATGTTTGTTTGTTTTCTAATCTGACTTATCCCCATGTTTGTTTTATAGCTTATTTATCATCATATTTTTTTGTTTTATAGTCTGATTTATCCTCATGTTTGTTTGTTTAATAGCATGATTTAACCTCATGCTTGTTTGTTTTATATCTGATTTATCCTCATGTTGGTTTTATAGCTGATTTATCCTCATGTTTGTTGTTTATATAGTCTGATTTATCCTAATGTGTGTTGGTTTTATAGCTGATTTATCCTCATCTTTGGTTGTTTTATAGTCTGATTTTTCATCGTGTTTGTTTGTTTTATAGCCTGATTTATCCTCATGCTTGTTTGTTTTATATCTGACTTATCCTCATGTTTGTTTGTTTTAAAGCTGATTTATCCTCATGTTTTTTGTCTTATATTCTGATTTGTCCTCATGTCTGTTTGTTTTACAGCTGATTTAATCTCATGTTTGTTTGTTTTATAGCTGATTTATCCTCATGTTTGTTTGTCTTATAGTCTTATTTATCCTCATGGTTGTTTGTTTTATAGCCTGATTTATCTTCATGTTTGTTTGTTTTATATCTGATTTATCTGCATGTTGGTTTGTTTTATAGTCTGCTTTATCCTCATGTTTGTTTGTTTTATAATCCGATTTATCCCCATGTTTGTTTTATAGATGATTTATCGTCATGTCTTTTTGTTTTATAGTTTGATTTATCCTCATTTTTGTTAGTTTTACAGCTGATTAATCCTCATGTTTGTTTGTTTTATAATCTGATTTATCCTCATGTTTGTTTGTTTTACATCTGATTTAATCTCGTTTGTTTGTTTTATAGACTTATTTATCCTCATGTTTGTTTGTTTTATAGCTGATTTGTCCTCGTTTGTTTTATAGCTGATTTAACCTCATGTTTGTTGGTTTATAGTCTGATTCATCCTCATGTTTGTTTGTTTTATAGCTGATTTATCCTCATGTTTGTTTGTTTTATGGTCTGATTTATCCTCGTTTATTTATAGCTGATTTATCCTCATGTTTGTTGGTTTTATAGTCTGATTTATCCTCAGGTTTTTTTGTTTTATAGGTGATTTATCGTCATGTTTGTTTGTTTTATAGCTGATTTATCCTCATGTTTTTTTTTTACTTATAGTCTTATTTATCCTCATGTTTGTTTGATTTACAGCTGATTTAATCTCATGTTTGTTTGTTTTGCAGCTGATTTATCCTCATGTTTGTTGGTTTATAGTCTGATTTATCCTCATGTTTGTTTGTTTTATAGCTGATTTATCCTCATGTTTGTTTGTCTGATAGTCTGATTTATCCTGACGTTTCTTTGTTTTATAATCTGATTTATCCTCATGTTTGTTTGTTTTACAGCTGATTTAATCTCATGTTTGTTTGTTTTATAGACTTATTTATCCTCATGTTTGTTTGTTTAATAGCAGATTTATCTTCATTTTTATTTGTTTTACAGCTGATTTATCCTCATGCTTGTTTGTTTTATAGTTTGATTTATCATGTTTGTTTTATAGTCTGATTTATCCTCGTTTGTTTTATAGCTGATTTATCCTCATGTTTGTTTGTCTTATACTCTGATTATATTTATGTTTGTTTGCTTATAGTCTGATTTATCCTCACGTTTGTTTGTTTTATAGCTGATTTATCCTCATGTTTTTTTGTTTTATAGCTGATTTATCCTCATGGTTGTTGGTTTTATAGTCTGATTTATCTTCATGTTTGTTTGTTTTATAGATGATTTATCCTCATATTTGTTTGTTTTATAGTTTGATTTATCCACATGTTTGAGGGTTTATAGTTTGATTTATACTCATTTTTGTTCGTTTTATAGCTGATTTATCCTCATGTTTGTTTGTTTTATAGCAGATTTAATCTCAAGTTTGTTTGTTTTATAGACCTATTTATCCTCATGTTTGTTTGTTTTATAGCTGATTTATCGTCATGTTTGTTGGTTTTATAGTCTGATTTATCACGTTTGTTTTAAAGTCTGATTTATCCTCGTTTGTTTTATAGCTGATTTAACCTCATGTTTGTTTGTTTATAGTATGATTTATCCTCATGTTTGTTTATTTATAGCTGATTTATCGTCATGTATGTTTGTCTTATAGTCTGATTATCTTCATGTTTGTTTGTTTATCCTCATGTTTGTTGGTTTTATAGCCTGATTTATCTTCATGTTTGTTTGTTTTATATCTGATTTATCCTCATGTTGGTTTCATAGTCTGACTTATCCTCATGTTTGTTTGTTTTATAGCTGATTTATCCTCATGTTTGTTTTTCTTATGGTCTTATTTATCCTCATGTTTGTCTTTTTTATAATCTGATTTATCCCAATGTTTGTTTTATAGCTGATTTATCATCATATTTTTTGTTTTATAGTTTGATTTATCCTCATGTTTGTTGTTTAATAGCATGATTTAACCTCATGCTTGTTTGTTTTATATCTGATTTATCCTCATGTTGGTTTTATAGCTGATTTATCCTCATGTTTTTGTTGTTTATATGGTCTGATTTATCCTAATGTGTGTTGGTTTTATAGCTGATTTATCCTCATCTTTGGTTGTTTTATAGTCTGATTTATCATCGTGTTTGTTTGTTTTATAGACTTATTTATCATCATTTGTTTGTTTTACAGTCTGATTTATCCTCATATTTGTTTTATAGCTGATTTATCCTCATTTGTGTTTGTTTTATAGTCTGATTTATTCTCATGATTGTATGTTATATTGTCTGATTAATCCTCATATTTGTTTGTATTATAGCTGACTTGTCCTCATGTTTGTGTGTTTTGCAGTCTGATTTATCCTCATGTTTGTTTGTTTTATAGGTGATTTATCTGCATGTGTGTTTGTTTTATAGTCTGATTTATCCACATGTTTGTTTGTTTTATAGCAGATTTATCCTCATGTTTGTTTGTTTTATAGCTGATTTATCCTCATGTCTGTTTGTCTTATAGTCTGATTATCATCATGTTTGTTTGCTTATAGTCTTATTTATCCTGACGTTTCTTTGTTTTATAATCTGATTTATCCTCATGTTTGTTTGTTTTACAACTGATTTAATCTCATGTTTGTTTGTTTTATAGACTTATTTATCCTCATGTTTGTTTGTTTTATAGCCTGATTTATCCTCATGTTTGTTTGTTTTACAGCTGATTTATCCTCATGCTTGTTTGTTTTGTAGTTTGATTTATCATGTTTGTTTTATAGTGTGATTTATCCTCGTTTGTTTTATAGCTGATTTAAGCTCATATTTGTTGGGTTATAGTCTGATTAATCCTCATGTTTGTTTGTGTTATAGTCTGATTATCTTTATGATTGTTTGCTTATAGTCTGATTTATCCTCAAGTTTGTGTGTTTCATAGCTGATTTATCCTCATGTTTGTTTGTTTTCCAACTGATTTATCCTCATGTTTGTTGGTTTTATAGCTGATTTATCCTCATGTTTGGTTGTTTTATAGTCTGATTTATCATCGTCTTTGTTTGTTTTATAAACTTATTTATCCTCATTTGTTTGTTTTACAGTCTGATTTATCCTCATATTTGTTTTATAGCTGATTTATCCTCATGTTTGTTTTATAGTCTGATTTAGCCTCATTTTTGTTTGTTTTATAGCCTGATTTATCCTCATGTTTGTTTGTCTTATAGTCTGATTGTCCTAATGTTTCTTTTTCTTCTTGTGTGATTATCCTTGTTTGTTTCTTTTATAGCTGATTTATCCTCATGTTTGTTTGTTTTACAGTCTGATTTATCCTCATGTGTGTTTGTTTTATAGCTGATTTATCATCGTCTTTGTCTGTTTTATGGACTTATTTATCCTCATTTGTTTGTTTTACAGTCTGATTTATCCTCATATTTGTTTTATAGCTGATTTATCCTCATGTTTGTTTTATAGTCTGATTAAGCCTCATGTTTGTTTGTTTTATAGCCTGATTTATCCTCACGTTTGTTCGTCTTATAGTCTGATTGTCCTAATGTTTGTTTTTCTTCTTGTGTGATTATCCTTGTTTGTTTCTTTTATAGCTGATTTATCCTCATGTTTGTTTGTTTTACAGTCTGATTTATCCTCATGTGTGTTTGTTTTATAGCTGTTTTATCATCGTCTTTGTCTGTTTTATGGACTTATTTATCCTCATTTGTTTGTTTTACAGTCTGATTTATCCTCATATTTGTTTTATAGCTGATTTATCCTCATGTTTGTTTGTTTTATGGTCTGATTTATCCTCGTTTATTTATAGCTGATTTATCCTCATGTTTGTTGGTTTTATAGTCTGATTTATCCTCAGGTTTTTTTGTTTTATAGGTGATTTATCGTCATGTTTGTTTGTTTTATAGCTGATTTATCCTCATGTTTTTTTTTTACTTATAGTCTTATTTATCCTCATGTTTGTTGGTTTATAGTCTGATTTATCCTCATGTTTGTTTGTTTTATAGCTGATTTATCCTCATGTTTGTTTGTCTGATAGTCTGATTTATCCTGACGTTTCTTTGTTTTATAATCTGATTTATCCTCATGTTTGTTTGTTTTACAGCTGATTTAATCTCATGTTTGTTTGTTTTATAGACTTATTTATCCTCATGTTTGTTTGTTTAATAGCAGATTTATCTTCATCTTTATTTGTTTTACAGCTGATTTATCCTCATGCTTGTTTGTTTTATAGTTTGATTTATCATGTTTGTTTTATAGTCTGATTTATCCTCGTTTGTTTTATAGCTGATTTATCCTCATGTTTGTTTGTCTTATACTCTGATTATATTTATGTTTGTTTGCTTATAGTCTGATTTATCCTCACGTTTGTTTGTTTTATAGTCTGATTGTCCTAATGTTTCTTTTTCTTCTTGTGTGATTATCCTTGTTTGTTTCTTTTATAGCTGATTTATCCTCATGTTTGTTTGTTTTACAGTCTGATTTATCCTCATGTGTGTTTGTTTTATAGCTGATTTATCATCGTCTTTGTCTGTTTTATAGACTTATTTATCCTCATTTGTTTGTTTTACAGTCTGATTTATCCTCATATTTGTTTTATAGCTGATTTATCCTCATGTTTGTTTTATAGTCTGATTAAGCCTCATGTTTGTTTGTTTTATAGCCTGATTTATCCTCACGTTTGTTCGTCTTATAGTCTGATTGTCCTAATGTTTGTTTTTCTTCTTGTGTGATTATCCTTGTTTGTTTCTTTTATAGCTGATTTATCCTCATGTTTGTTTGTTTTCTAATCTGACTTATCCCCATGTTTGTTTTATAGCTTATTTATCATCATATTTTTTTGTTTTATAGTCTGATTTATCCTCATGTTTGTTTGTTTAATAGCATGATTTAACCTCATGCTTGTTTGTTTTATATCTGATTTATCCTCATGTTGGTTTTATAGCTGATTTATCCTCAGGTTTGTTGTTAATATTGTCTGATTTATCCTAATGTGTGTTGGTTTTATAGCTGATTTATCCTCATCTTTGGTTGTTTTACAGTCTGATTTATCCTCATGTGTCTTTGTTTTATAGACTTATTTATACTCATGTTTGTTTGTTTTATAGCTTGATTTATCCACGTGTTGGTTTTATAGTCTGATTTATCCTCATGTTTGTTTGTTTTACAGCTGATTTAATCTCATGTTTGTTTGTTTTATAGCTGATTTATCCTCATGTTTGTTTGTCTTATGGTCTTATTTATCCTCATGTTTGTTTGTTTTCTAATCTGACTTATCCCCATGTTTGTTTTATAGCTTATTTATCATCATATTTTTTTGTTTTATAGTCTGATTTATCCTCATGTTTGTTTGTTTAATAGCATGATTTAACCTCATGCTTGTTTGTTTTATATCTGATTTATCCTCATGTTGGTTTTATAGCTGATTTATCCTCATGTTTGTTGTTTATATAGTCTGATTTATCCTAATGTGTGTTGGTTTTATAGCTGATTTATCCTCATCTTTGGTTGTTTTATAGTCTGATTTTTCATCGTGTTTGTTTGTTTTATAGCCTGATTTATCCTCATGCTTGTTTGTTTTATATCTGACTTATCCTCATGTTTGTTTGTTTTAAAGCTGATTTATCCTCATGTTTTTTGTCTTATATTCTGATTTGTCCTCATGTCTGTTTGTTTTACAGCTGATTTAATCTCATGTTTGTTTGTTTTATAGCTGATTTATCCTCATGTTTGTTTGTCTTATAGTCTTATTTATCCTCATGGTTGTTTGTTTTATAGCCTGATTTATCTTCATGTTTGTTTGTTTTATATCTGATTTATCTGCATGTTGGTTTGTTTTATAGTCTGCTTTATCCTCATGTTTGTTTGTTTTATAATCCGATTTATCCCCATGTTTGTTTTATAGCTGATTTATCGTCATGTCTTTTTGTTTTATAGTCTGATTTATCCACATGTTTGTTGGTTTATAGTTTGATTTATCCTCATTTTTGTTAGTTTTACAGCTGATTAATCCTCATGTTTGTTTGTTTTATAATCTGATTTATCCTCATGTTTGTTTGTTTTATAGCTGATTTAATCTCGTTTGTTTGTTTTATAGACTTATTTATCCTCATGTTTGTTTGTTTTATAGCTGATTTGTCCTCGTTTGTTTTATAGCTGATTTATCCTCATGTTTGTTTGTTTTATGGTCTGATTTATCCTCGTTTATTTATAGCTGATTTATCCTCATGTTTGTTGGTTTTATAGTCTGATTTATCCTCAGGTTTTTTTGTTTTATAGGTGATTTATCGTCATGTTTGTTTGTTTTATAGCTGATTTATCATCGTCTTTGTCTGTTTTATAGACTTATTTATCCTCATTTGTTTGTTTTACAGTCTGATTTATCCTCATATTTGTTTTATAGCTGATTTATCCTCATGTTTGTTTTATAGTCTGATTAAGCCTCATGTTTGTTTGTTTTATAGCCTGATTTATCCTCACGTTTGTTCGTCTTATAGTCTGATTGTACTAATGTTTGTTTTTCTTCTTGTGTGATTATCCTTGTTTGTTTCTTTTATAGCTGATTTATCCTCATGTTTGTTTGTTTTACAGTCTGATTTATCCTCATGTGTGTTTGTTTTATAGACTTATTTATACTCATGTTTGTTTGTTTTATAGCTGATTTATCCCCGTGTTGGTTTTATAGTCTGATTTATCCTCATGTTTGTTTGTTTTACAGCTGATTTAATCTCATGTTTGTTTGTTTTATAGCTGATTTATCATCATGTTTGTTTGTCTTATGGTCTTATTTATCCTCATGTTTGTTTGTTTTCTAATCTGACTTATCCCCATGTTTGTTTTATAGCTTATTTATCATCATATTTTTTTGTTTTATAGTCTGATTTATCCTCATGTTTGTTTGTTTAATAGCATGATTTAACCTCATGCTTGTCTGTTTTATATCTGATTTATCCTCATGTTGGTTTTATAGCTGATTTATCCTCAGGTTTGTTGTTAATATTGTCTGATTTATCCTAATGTGTGTTGGTTTTATAGCTGATTTATCCTCATCTTTGGTTGTTTTACAGTCTGATTTATCCTCATGTGTCTTTGTTTTATAGACTTATTTATACTCATGTTTGTTTGTTTTATAGCTTGATTTATCCACGTGTTGGTTTTATAGTCTGATTTATCCTCATGTTTGTTTGTTTTACAGCTGATTTAATCTCATGTTTGTTTGTTTTATAGCTGATTTATCCTCATGTTTGTTTGTCTTATGGTCTTATTTATCCTCATGTTTGTTTGTTTTCTAATCTGACTTATCCCCATGTTTGTTTTATAGCTTATTTATCATCATATTTTTTTGTTTTATAGTCTGATTTATCCTCATGTTTGTTTGTTTAATAGCATGATTTAACCTCATGCTTGTTTGTTTTATATCTGATTTATCCTCATGTTGGTTTTATAGCTGATTTATCCTCATGTTTGTTGTTTATATAGTCTGATTTATCCTAATGTGTGTTGGTTTTATAGCTGATTTATCCTCATCTTTGGTTGTTTTATAGTCTGATTTTTCATCGTGTTTGTTTGTTTTATAGCCTGATTTATCCTCATGCTTGTTTGTTTTATATCTGACTTATCCTCATGTTTGTTTGTTTTAAAGCTGATTTATCCTCATGTTTTTTGTCTTATATTCTGATTTGTCCTCATGTCTGTTTGTTTTACAGCTGATTTAATCTCATGTTTGTTTGTTTTATAGCTGATTTATCCTCATGTTTGTTTGTCTTATAGTCTTATTTATCCTCATGGTTGTTTGTTTTATAGCCTGATTTATCTTCATGTTTGTTTGTTTTATATCTGATTTATCTGCATGTTGGTTTGTTTTATAGTCTGCTTTATCCTCATGTTTGTTTGTTTTATAATCCGATTTATCCCCATGTTTGTTTTATAGATGATTTATCGTCATGTCTTTTTGTTTTATAGTTTGATTTATCCTCATTTTTGTTAGTTTTACAGCTGATTAATCCTCATGTTTGTTTGTTTTATAATCTGATTTATCCTCATGTTTGTTTGTTTTACATCTGATTTAATCTCGTTTGTTTGTTTTATAGACTTATTTATCCTCATGTTTGTTTGTTTTATAGCTGATTTGTCCTCGTTTGTTTTATAGCTGATTTAACCTCATGTTTGTTGGTTTATAGTCTGATTCATCCTCATGTTTGTTTGTTTTATAGCTGATTTATCCTCATGTTTGTTTGTTTTATGGTCTGATTTATCCTCGTTTATTTATAGCTGATTTATCCTCATGTTTGTTGGTTTTATAGTCTGATTTATCCTCAGGTTTTTTTGTTTTATAGGTGATTTATCGTCATGTTTGTTTGTTTTATAGCTGATTTATCCTCATGTTTTTTTTTTACTTATAGTCTTATTTATCCTCATGTTTGTTTGATTTACAGCTGATTTATCCTCATGTTGGTTTTATAGCTGATTTATCCTCATGTTTGTTGTTTATATAGTCTGATTTATCCTAATGTGTGTTGGTTTTATAGCTGATTTATCCTCATCTTTGGTTGTTTTATAGTCTGATTTTTCATCGTGTTTGTTTGTTTTATAGCCTGATTTATCCTCATGCTTGTTTGTTTTATATCTGACTTATCCTCATGTTTGTTTGTTTTAAAGCTGATTTATCCTCATGTTTTTTGTCTTATATTCTGATTTGTCCTCATGTCTGTTTGTTTTACAGCTGATTTAATCTCATGTTTGTTTGTTTTATAGCTGATTTATCCTCATGTTTGTTTGTCTTATAGTCTTATTTATCCTCATGGTTGTTTGTTTTATAGCCTGATTTATCTTCATGTTTGTTTGTTTTATATCTGATTTATCTGCATGTTGGTTTGTTTTATAGTCTGCTTTATCCTCATGTTTGTTTGTTTTATAATCCGATTTATCCCCATGTTTGTTTTATAGCTGATTTATCGTCATGTCTTTTTGTTTTATAGTTTGATTTATCCTCATTTTTGTTAGTTTTACAGCTGATTAATCCTCATGTTTGTTTGTATTATAATCTGATTTATCCTCATGTTTGTTTGTTTTACATCTGATTTAATCTCGTTTGTTTGTTTTATAGACTTATTTATCCTCATGTTTGTTTGTTTTATAGCTGATTTGTCCTCGTTTGTTTTATAGCTGATTTAACCTCATGTTTGTTGGTTTATAGTCTGATTCATCCTCATGTTTGTTTGTTTTATAGCTGATTTATCCTCATGTTTGTTTGTTTTATGGTCTGATTTATCCTCGTTTATTTATAGCTGATTTATCCTCATGTTTGTTGGTTTTATAGTCTGATTTATCCTCAGGTTTTTTTGTTTTATAGGTGATTTATCGTCATGTTTGTTTGTTTTATAGCTGATTTATCCTCATGTTTTTTTTTTACTTATAGTCTTATTTATCCTCATGTTTGTTTGATTTACAGCTGATTTAATCTCATGTTTGTTTGTTTTGCAGCTGATTTATCCTCATGTTTGTTGGTTTATAGTCTGATTTATCCTCATGTTTGTTTGTTTTATAGCTGATTTATCCTCATGTTTGTTTGTCTGATAGTCTGATTTATCCTGACGTTTCTTTGTTTTATAATCTGATTTATCCTCATGTTTGTTTGTTTTACAGCTGATTTAATCTCATGTTTGTTTGTTTTATAGACTTATTTATCCTCATGTTTGTTTGTTTAATAGCAGATTTATCTTCATTTTTATTTGTTTTACAGCTGATTTATCCTCATGCTTGTTTGTTTTATAGTTTGATTTATCATGTTTGTTTTATAGTCTGATTTATCCTCGTTTGTTTTATAGCTGATTTATCCTCATGTTTGTTTGTCTTATACTCTGATTATATTTATGTTTGTTTGCTTATAGTCTGATTTATCCTCACGTTTGTTTGTTTTATAGCTGATTTATCCTCATGTTTTTTTGTTTTATAGCTGATTTATCCTCATGGTTGTTGGTTTTATAGTCTGATTTATCTTCATGTTTGTTTGTTTTATAGATGATTTATCCTCATATTTGTTTGTTTTATAGTTTGATTTATCCACATGTTTGAGGGTTTATAGTTTGATTTATACTCATTTTTGTTCGTTTTAGAGCTGATTTATCCTCATGTTTGTTTGTTTTATAGCAGATTTAATCTCAAGTTTGTTTGTTTTATAGACCTATTTATCCTCATGTTTGTTTGTTTTATAGCTGATTTATCGTCATGTTTGTTGGTTTTATAGTCTGATTTATCATGTTTGTTTTAAAGTCTGATTTATCCTCGTTTGTTTTATAGCTGATTTAACCTCATGTTTGTTTGTTTATAGTATGATTTATCCTCATGTTTGTTTATTTATAGCTGATTTATCGTCATGTATGTTTGTCTTATAGTCTGATTATCTTCATGTTTGTTTGTTTATCCTCATGTTTGTTGGTTTTATAGCCTGATTTATCTTCATGTTTGTTTGTTTTATATCTGATTTATCCTCATGTTGGTTTCATAGTCTGACTTATCCTCATGTTTGTTTGTTTTATAGCTGATTTATCCTCATGTTTGTTTTTCTTATGGTCTTATTTATCCTCATGTTTGTCTTTTTTATAATCTGATTTATCCCAATGTTTGTTTTATAGCTGATTTATCATCATATTTTTTGTTTTATAGTTTGATTTATCCTCATGTTTGTTGTTTAATAGCATGATTTAACCTCATGCTTGTTTGTTTTATATCTGATTTATCCTCATGTTGGTTTTATAGCTGATTTATCCTCATGTTTTTGTTGTTTATATGGTCTGATTTATCCTAATGTGTGTTGGTTTTATAGCTGATTTATCCTCATCTTTGGTTGTTTTATAGTCTGATTTATCATCGTGTTTGTTTGTTTTATAGACTTATTTATCATCATTTGTTTGTTTTACAGTCTGATTTATCCTCATATTTGTTTTATAGCTGATTTATCCTCATTTGTGTTTGTTTTATAGTCTGATTTATTCTCATGATTGTATGTTATATTGTCTGATTAATCCTCATATTTGTTTGTATTATAGCTGACTTGTCCTCATGTTTGTGTGTTTTGCAGTCTGATTTATCCTCATGTTTGTTTGTTTTATAGGTGATTTATCTGCATGTGTGTTTGTTTTATAGTCTGATTTATCCACATGTTTGTTTGTTTTATAGCAGATTTATCCTCATGTTTGTTTGTTTTATAGCTGATTTATCCTCATGTCTGTTTGTCTTATAGTCTGATTATCATCATGTTTGTTTGCTTATAGTCTTATTTATCCTGACGTTTCTTTGTTTTATAATCTGATTTATCCTCATGTTTGTTTGTTTTACAACTGATTTAATCTCATGTTTGTTTGTTTTATAGACTTATTTATCCTCATGTTTGTTTGTTTTATAGCCTGATTTATCCTCATGTTTGTTTGTTTTACAGCTGATTTATCCTCATGCTTGTTTGTTTTGTAGTTTGATTTATCATGTTTGTTTTATAGTGTGATTTATCCTCGTTTGTTTTATAGCTGATTTAACCTCATATTTGTTGGGTTATAGTCTGATTAATCCTCATGTTTGTTTGTGTTATAGTCTGATTATCTTTATGATTGTTTGCTTATAGTCTGATTTATCCTCACGTTTGTGTGTTTCATAGCTGATTTATCCTCATGTTTGTTTGTTTTCCAACTGATTTATCCTCATGTTTGTTGGTTTTATAGCTGATTTATCCTCATGTTTGGTTGTTTTATAGTCTGATTTATCATCGTCTTTGTTTGTTTTATAAACTTATTTATCCTCATTTGTTTGTTTTACAGTCTGATTTATCCTCATATTTGTTTTATAGCTGATTTATCCTCATGTTTGTTTTATAGTCTGATTTAGCCTCATTTTTGTTTGTTTTATAGCCTGATTTATCCTCATGTTTGTTTGTCTTATAGTCTGATTGTCCTAATGTTTCTTTTTCTTCTTGTGTGATTATCCTTGTTTGTTTCTTTTATAGCTGATTTATCCTCATGTTTGTTTGTTTTACAGTCTGATTTATCCTCATGTGTGTTTGTTTTATAGCTGATTTATCATCGTCTTTGTCTGTTTTATGGACTTATTTATCCTCATTTGTTTGTTTTACAGTCTGATTTATCCTCATATTTGTTTTATAGCTGATTTATCCTCATGTTTGTTTTATAGTCTGATTAAGCCTCATGTTTGTTTGTTTTATAGCCTGATTTATCCTCACGTTTGTTCGTCTTATAGTCTGATTGTCCTAATGTTTGTTTTTCTTCTTGTGTGATTATCCTTGTTTGTTTCTTTTATAGCTGATTTATCCTCATGTTTGTTTGTTTTACAGTCTGATTTATCCTCATGTGTGTTTGTTTTATAGCTGATTTATCATCGTCTTTGTCTGTTTTATGGACTTATTTATCCTCATTTGTTTGTTTTACAGTCTGATTTATCCTCATATTTGTTTTATAGCTGATTTATCCTCATGTTTGTTTGTTTTATGGTCTGATTTATCCTCGTTTATTTATAGCTGATTTATCCTCATGTTTGTTGGTTTTATAGTCTGATTTATCCTCAGGTTTTTTTGTTTTATAGGTGATTTATCGTCATGTTTGTTTGTTTTATAGCTGATTTATCCTCATGTTTTTTTTTTACTTATAGTCTTATTTATCCTCATGTTTGTTGGTTTATAGTCTGATTTATCCTCATGTTTGTTTGTTTTATAGCTGATTTATCCTCATGTTTGTTTGTCTGATAGTCTGATTTATCCTGACGTTTCTTTGTTTTATAATCTGATTTATCCTCATGTTTGTTTGTTTTACAGCTGATTTAATCTCATGTTTGTTTGTTTTATAGACTTATTTATCCTCATGTTTGTTTGTTTAATAGCAGATTTATCTTCATTTTTATTTGTTTTACAGCTGATTTATCCTCATGCTTGTTTGTTTTATAGTTTGATTTATCATGTTTGTTTTATAGTCTGATTTATCCTCGTTTGTTTTATAGCTGATTTATCCTCATGTTTGTTTGTCTTATACTCTGATTATATTTATGTTTGTTTGCTTATAGTCTGATTTATCCTCACGTTTGTTTGTTTTATAGTCTGATTGTCCTAATGTTTCTTTTTCTTCTTGTGTGATTATCCTTGTTTGTTTCTTTTATAGCTGATTTATCCTCATGTTTGTTTGTTTTACAGTCTGATTTATCCTCATGTGTGTTTGTTTTATAGCTGATTTATCATCGTCTTTGTCTGTTTTATAGACTTATTTATCCTCATTTGTTTGTTTTACAGTCTGATTTATCCTCATATTTGTTTTATAGCTGATTTATCCTCATGTTTGTTTTATAATCTGATTAAGCCTCATGTTTGTTTGTTTTATAGCCTGATTTATCCTCACGTTTGTTCGTCTTATAGTCTGATTGTCCTAATGTTTGTTTTTCTTCTTGTGTGATTATCCTTGTTTGTTTCTTTTATAGCTGATTTATCCTCATGTTTGTTTGTTTTCTAATCTGACTTATCCCCATGTTTGTTTTATAGCTTATTTATCATCATATTTTTTTGTTTTATAGTCTGATTTATCCTCATGTTTGTTTGTTTAATAGCATGATTTAACCTCATGCTTGTTTGTTTTATATCTGATTTATCCTCATGTTGGTTTTATAGCTGATTTATCCTCAGGTTTGTTGTTAATATTGTCTGATTTATCCTAATGTGTGTTGGTTTTATAGCTGATTTATCCTCATCTTTGGTTGTTTTACAGTCTGATTTATCCTCATGTGTCTTTGTTTTATAGACTTATTTATACTCATGTTTGTTTGTTTTATAGCTTGATTTATCCACGTGTTGGTTTTATAGTCTGATTTATCCTCATGTTTGTTTGTTTTACAGCTGATTTAATCTCATGTTTGTTTGTTTTATAGCTGATTTATCCTCATGTTTGTTTGTCTTATGGTCTTATTTATCCTCATGTTTGTTTGTTTTCTAATCTGACTTATCCCCATGTTTGTTTTATAGCTTATTTATCATCATATTTTTTTGTTTTATAGTCTGATTTATCCTCATGTTTGTTTGTTTAATAGCATGATTTAACCTCATGCTTGTTTGTTTTATATCTGATTTATCCTCATGTTGGTTTTATAGCTGATTTATCCTCATGTTTGTTGTTTATATAGTCTGATTTATCCTAATGTGTGTTGGTTTTATAGCTGATTTATCCTCATCTTTGGTTGTTTTATAGTCTGATTTTTCATCGTGTTTGTTTGTTTTATAGCCTGATTTATCCTCATGCTTGTTTGTTTTATATCTGACTTATCCTCATGTTTGTTTGTTTTAAAGCTGATTTATCCTCATGTTTTTTGTCTTATATTCTGATTTGTCCTCATGTCTGTTTGTTTTACAGCTGATTTAATCTCATGTTTGTTTGTTTTATAGCTGATTTATCCTCATGTTTGTTTGTCTTATAGTCTTATTTATCCTCATGGTTGTTTGTTTTATAGCCTGATTTATCTTCATGTTTGTTTGTTTTATATCTGATTTATCTGCATTTTGGTTTGTTTTATAGTCTGCTTTATCCTCATGTTTGTTTGTTTTATAATCCGATTTATCACCATGTTTGTTTTATAGCTGATTTATCGTCATGTCTTTTTGTTTTATAGTTTGATTTATCCTCATTTTTGTTAGTTTTACAGCTGATTAATCCTCATGTTTGTTTGTTTTATAATCTGATTTATCCTCATGTTTGTTTGTTTTACATCTGATTTAATCTCGTTTGTTTGTTTTATAGACTTATTTATCCTCATGTTTGTTTGTTTTATAGCTGATTTGTCCTCGTTTGTTTTATAGCTGATTTATCCTCATGTTTGTTTGTCTTATGGTCTTATTTATCCTCATGTTTGTTTGTTTTCTAATCTGACTTATCCCCATGTTTGTTTTATAGCTTATTTATCATCATATTTTTTTGTTTTATAGTCTGATTTATCCTCATGTTTGTTTGTTTAATAGCATGATTTAACCTCATGCTTGTTTGTTTTATATCTGATTTATCCTCATGTTGGTTTTATAGCTGATTTATCCTCATGTTTGTTGTTTATATAGTCTGATTTATCCTAATGTGTGTTGGTTTTATAGCTGATTTATCCTCATCTTTGGTTGTTTTATAGTCTGATTTTTCATCGTGTTTGTTTGTTTTATAGCCTGATTTATCCTCATGCTTGTTTGTTTTATATCTGACTTATCCTCATGTTTGTTTGTTTTAAAGCTGATTTATCCTCATGTTTTTTGTCTTATATTCTGATTTGTCCTCATGTCTGTTTGTTTTACAGCTGATTTAATCTCATGTTTGTTTGTTTTATAGCTGATTTATCCTCATGTTTGTTTGTCTTATAGTCTTATTTATCCTCAAGGTTGTTTGTTTTATAGCCTGATTTATCTTCATGTTTGTTTGTTTTATATCTGATTTATCTGCATGTTGGTTTGTTTTATAGTCTGCTTTATCCTCATGTTTGTTTGTTTTATAATCCGATTTATCCCCATGTTTGTTTTATAGCTGATTTATCGTCATGTCTTTTTGTTTTATAGTCTGATTTATCCACATGTTTGTTGGTTTATAGTTTGATTTATCCTCATTTTTGTTAGTTTTACAGCTGATTAATCCTCATGTTTGTTTGTTTTATAATCTGATTTATCCTCATGTTTGTTTGTTTTACATCTGATTTAATCTCGTTTGTTTGTTTTATAGACTTATTTATCCTCATGTTTGTTTGTTTTATAGCTGATTTGTCCTCGTTTGTTTTATAGCTGATTTAACCTCATGTTTGTTGGTTTATAGTCTGATTCATCCTCATGTTTGTTTGTTTTATAGCTGATTTATCCTCATGTTTGTTTGTTTTATGGTCTGATTTATCCTCGTTTATTTATAGCTGATTTATCCTCATGTTTGTTGGTTTTATAGTCTGATTTATCCTCAGGTTTTTTTGTTTTATAGGTGATTTATCGTCATGTTTGTTTGTCTGATAGTCTGATTTATCCTGACGTTTCTTTGTTTTATAATCTGATTTATCCTCATGTTTGTTTGTTTTACAGCTGATTTAATCTCATGTTTGTTTGTTTTATAGACTTATTTATCCTCATGTTTGTTTGTTTAATAGCAGATTTATCTTCATTTTTATTTGTTTTACAGCTGATTTATCCTCATGCTTGTTTGTTTTATAGTTTGATTTATCATGTTTGTGTTATAGTCTGATTTATCCTCGTTTGTTTTATAGCTGATTTATCCTCATGTTTGTTTGTCTTATACTCTGATTATATTTATGTTTGTTTGCTTATAGTCTGATTTATCCTCACGTTTGTTTGTTTTATAGCTGATTTATCCTCATGTTTTTTTGTTTTATAGCTGATTTATCCTCATGGTTGTTGGTTTTATAGTCTGATTTATCTTCATGTTTGTTTGTTTTATAGATGATTTATCCTCATATTTGTTTGTTTTATAGTTTGATTTATCCACATGTTTGAGGGTTTATAGTTTGATTTATACTCATTTTTGTTCGTTTTATAGCTGATTTATCCTCATGTTTGTTTGTTTTATAGCAGATTTAATCTCGTTTGTTTGTTTTATAGACCTATTTATCCTCATGTTTGTTTGTTTTATAGCTGATTTATCGTCATGTTTGTTGGTTTTATAGTCTGATTTATCATGTTTGTTTTAAAGTCTGATTTATCCTCGTTTGTTTTATAGCTGATTTAACCTCATGTTTGTTTGTTTATAGTATGATTTATCCTCATGTTTGTTTATTTATAGCTGATTTATCGTCATGTATGTTTGTCTTATAGTCTGATTATCTTCATGTTTGTTTGTTTATCCTCATGTTTGTTGGTTTTATAGCCTGATTTATCTTCATGTTTGTTTGTTTTATATCTGATTTATCCTCATGTTGGTTTCATAGTCTGACTTATCCTCATGTTTGTTTGTTTTATAGCTGATTTATCCTCATGTTTGTTTTTCTTATGGTCTTATTTATCCTCATGTTTGTCTTTTTTATAATCTGATTTATCCCCATGTTTGTTTTATAGCTGATTTATCCTCATCTTTGGTTGTTTTATAGTCTGATTTATCATCGTGTTTGTTTGTTTTATAGACTTATTTATCATCATTTGTTTGTTTTACAGTCTGATTTATCCTCATATTTGTTTTATAGCTGATTTATCCTCATTTGTGTTTGTTTTATAGTCTGATTTATTCTCATGATTGTATGTTATATTGTCTGATTAATCCTCATATTTGTTTGTATTATAGCTGACTTGTCCTCCTGTTTGTGTGTTTTGCAGTCTGATTTATCCTCATGTTTGTTTGTTTTATAGGTGATTTATCTGCATGTGTGTTTGTTTTATAGTCTGATTTATCCACATGTTTGTTTGTTTTATAGCAGATTTATCCTCATGTTTGTTTGTTTTATAGCTGATTTATCCTCATGTTTGTTTGTCTTATGGTCTTATTTATCCTCAGGTTTGTTGTTAATATAGTCTGATTTATCCTAATGTGTGTTGGTTTTATAGACTTATTTATACTCATGTTTGTTTGTTTTCTAATCTGACTTATCCCCATGTTTGTTTTATAGCTTATTTATCATCATATTTTTTTGTTTTATAGTCTGATTTATCCTCATGTTTGTTTGTTTAATAGCATGATTTAACCTCATGCTTGTTTGTTTTATATCTGATTTATCCTCATGTTGGTTTTATAGCTGATTTATCCTCATGTTTGTTGTTTATATAGTCTGATTTATCCTAATGTGTGTTGGTTTTATAGCTGATTTATCCTCATCTTTGGTTGTTTTATAGTCTGATTTTTCATCCTGTTTGTTTGTTTTATAGCCTGATTTATCCTCATGCTTGTTTGTTTTATATCTGACTTATCCTCATGTTTGTTTGTTTTAAAGCTGATTTATCCTCATGTTTTTTGTCTTATATTCTGATTTGTCCTCATGTCTGTTTGTTTTACAGCTGATTTAATCTCATGTTTGTTTGTTTTATAGCTGATTTATCCTCATGTTTGTTTGTCTTATAGTCTTATTTATCCTCATGGTTGTTTGTTTTATAGCCTGATTTATCTTCATGTTTGTTTGTTTTATATCTGATTTATCTGCATGTTGGTTTGTTTTATAGTCTGCTTTATCCTCATGTTTGTTTGTTTTATAATCCGATTTATCCCCATGTTTGTTTTATAGCTGATTTATCGTCATGTCTTTTTGTTTTATAGTTTGATTTATCCTCATTTTTGTTAGTTTTACAGCTGATTAATCCTCATGTTTGTTTGTTTTATAATCTGATTTATCCTCATGTTTGTTTGTTTTACATCTGATTTAATCTCGTTTGTTTGTTTTATAGACTTATTTATCCTCATGTTTGTTTGTTTTATAGCTGATTTGTCCTCGTTTGTTTTATAGCTGATTTAACCTCATGTTTGTTGGTTTATAGTCTGATTCATCCTCATGTTTGTTTGTTTTATAGCTGATTTATCCTCATGTTTGTTTGTTTTATGGTCTGATTTATCCTCGTTTATTTATAGCTGATTTATCCTCATGTTTGTTGGTTTTATAGTCTGATTTATCCTCAGGTTTTTTTGTTTTATAGGTGATTTATCGTCATGTTTGTTTGTTTTATAGCTGATTTATCCTCATGTTTTTTTTTTACTTATAGTCTTATTTATCCTCATGTTTGTTTGATTTACAGCTGATTTAATCTCATGTTTGTTTGTTTTGTAGCTGATTTATCCTCATGTTTGTTGGTTTATAGTCTGATTTATCCTCATGTTTGTTTGTTTTATAGCTGATTTATCCTCATGTTTGTTTGTCTGATAGTCTGATTTATCCTGACGTTTCTTTGTTTTATAATCTGATTTATCCTCATGTTTGTTTGTTTTACAGCTGATTTAATCTCATGTTTGTTTGTTTTATAGACTTATTTATCCTCATGTTTGTTTGTTTAATAGCAGATTTATCTTCATTTTTATTTGTTTTACAGCTGATTTATCCTCATGCTTGTTTGTTTTATAGTTTGATTTATCATGTTTGTTTTATAGTCTGATTTATCCTCGTTTGTTTTATAGCTGATTTATCCTCATGTTTGTTTGTCTTATACTCTGATTATATTTATGTTTGTTTGCTTATAGTCTGATTTATCCTCACGTTTGTTTGTTTTATAGCTGATTTATCCTCATGTTTTTTTGTTTTATAGCTGATTTATCCTCATGGTTGTTGGTTTTATAGTCTGATTTATCTTCATGTTTGTTTGTTTTATAGATGATTTATCCTCATATTTGTTTGTTTTATAGTTTGATTTATCCACATGTTTGAGGGTTTATAGTTTGATTTATACTCATTTTTGTTCGTTTTATAGCTGATTTATCCTCATGTTTGTTTGTTTTATAGCAGATTTAATCTCAAGTTTGTTTGTTTTATAGACCTATTTATCCTCATGTTTGTTTGTTTTATAGCTGATTTATCGTCATGTTTGTTGGTTTTATAGTCTGATTTATCATGTTTGTTTTAAAGTCTGATTTATCCTCGTTTGTTTTATAGCTGATTTAACCTCATGTTTGTTTGTTTATAGTATGATTTATCCTCATGTTTGTTTATTTATAGCTGATTTATCGTCATGTATGTTTGTCTTATAGTCTGATTATCTTCATGTTTGTTTGTTTATCCTCATGTTTGTTGGTTTTATAGCCTGATTTATCTTCATGTTTGTTTGTTTTATATCTGATTTATCCTCATGTTGGTTTCATAGTCTGACTTATCCTCATGTTTGTTTGTTTTATAGCTGATTTATCCTCATGTTTGTTTTTCTTATGGTCTTATTTATCCTCATGTTTGTCTTTTTTATAATCTGATTTATCCCAATGTTTGTTTTATAGCTGATTTATCCACATGTTTGTTTGTTTTATAGTATGATTTATCCTCATGTTTGTTGTTTAATAGCATGATTTAACCTCATGCTTGTTTGTTTTATATCTGATTTATCCTCATGTTGGTTTTATAGCTGATTTATCCTCATGTTTTTGTTGTTTATATGGTCTGATTTATCCTAATGTGTGTTGGTTTTATAGCTGATTTATCCTCATCTTTGGTTGTTTTATAGTCTGATTTATCATCGTGTTTGTTTGTTTTATAGACTTATTTATCATCATTTGTTTGTTTTACAGTCTGATTTATCCTCATATTTGTTTTATAGCTGATTTATCCTCATTTGTGTTTGTTTTATAGTCTGATTTATTCTCATGATTGTATGTTATATTGTCTGATTAATCCTCATATTTGTTTGTATTATAGCTGACTTGTCCTCATGTTTGTGTGTTTTGCAGTCTGATTTATCCTCATGTTTGTTTGTTTTATAGGTGATTTATCTGCATGTGTGTTTGTTTTATAGTCTGATTTATCCACATGTTTGTTTGTTTTATAGCAGATTTATCCTCATGTTTGTTTGTTTTATAGCTGATTTATCCTCATGTCTGTTTGTCTTATAGTCTGATTATCATCATGTTTGTTTGCTTATAGTCTTATTTATCCTGACGTTTCTTTGTTTTATAATCTGATTTATCCTCATGTTTGTTTGTTTTACAACTGATTTAATCTCATGTTTGTTTGTTTTATAGACTTATTTATCCTCATGTTTGTTTGTTTTATAGCCTGATTTATCCTCATGTTTGTTTGTTTTACAGCTGATTTATCCTCATGCTTGTTTGTTTTGTAGTTTGATTTATCATGTTTGTTTTATAGTGTGATTTATCCTCGTTTGTTTTATAGCTGATTTAAGCTCATATTTGTTGGGTTATAGTCTGATTAATCCTCATGTTTGTTTGTGTTATAGTCTGATTATCTTTATGATTGTTTGCTTATAGTCTGATTTATCCTCACGTTTGTGTGTTTCATAGCTGATTTATCCTCATGTTTGTTTGTTTTCCAACTGATTTATCCTCATGTTTGTTGGTTTTATAGCTGATTTATCCTCATGTTTGGTTGTTTTATAGTCTGATTTATCATCGTCTTTGTTTGTTTTATAAACTTATTTATCCTCATTTGTTTGTTTTACAGTCTGATTTATCCTCATATTTGTTTTATAGCTGATTTATCCTCATGTTTGTTTTATAGTCTGATTTAGCCTCATTTTTGTTTGTTTTATAGCCTGATTTATCCTCATGTTTGTTTGTCTTATAGTCTGATTGTCCTAATGTTTCTTTTTCTTCTTGTGTGATTATCCTTGTTTGTTTCTTTTATAGCTGATTTATCCTCATGTTTGTTTGTTTTACAGTCTGATTTATCCTCATGTGTGTTTGTTTTATAGCTGATTTATCATCGTCTTTGTCTGTTTTATGGACTTATTTATCCTCATTTGTTTGTTTTACAGTCTGATTTATCCTCATATTTGTTTTATAGCTGATTTATCCTCATGTTTGTTTTATAGTCTGATTAAGCCTCATGTTTGTTTGTTTTATAGCCTGATTTATCCTCACGTTTGTTCGTCTCATAGTCTGATTGTCCTAATGTTTGTTTTTCTTCTTGTGTGATTATCCTTGTTTGTTTCTTTTATAGCTGATTTATCCTCATGTTTGTTTGTTTTACAGTCTGATTTATCCTCATGTGTGTTTGTTTTATAGACTTATTTATACTCATGTTTGTTTGTTTTATAGCTGATTTATCCCCGTGTTGGTTTTATAGTCTGATTTATCCTCATGTTTGTTTGTTTTACAGCTGATTTAATCTCATGTTTGTTTGTTTTATAGCTGATTTATCCTCATGTTTGTTTGTCTTATGGTCTTATTTATCCTCATGTTTGTTTGTTTTCTAATCTGACTTATCCCCATGTTTTTTTTATAGCTTATTTATCATCATATTTTTTTGTTTTATAGTCTGATTTATCCTCATGTTTGTTTGTTTAATAGCATGATTTAACCTCATGCTTGTTTGTTTTATATCTGATTTATCCTCATGTTGGTTTTATAGCTGATTTATCCTCATGTTTGTTGTTTATATAGTCTGATTTATCCTAATGTGTTTTGGTTTTATAGCTGATTTATCCTCATCTTTGGTTGTTTTATAGTCTGATTTTTCATCGTGTTTGTTTGTTTTATAGCCTGATTTATCCTCATGCTTGTTTGTTTTATATCTGACTTATCCTCATGTTTGTTTGTTTTAAAGCTGATTTATCCTCATGTTTTTTGTCTTATATTCTGATTTGTCCTCATGTCTGTTTGTTTTACAGCTGATTTAATCTCATGTTTGTTTGTTTTATAGCTGATTTATCCTCATGTTTGTTTGTCTTATAGTCTTATTTATCCTCAAGGTTGTTTGTTTTATAGCCTGATTTATCTTCATGTTTGTTTGTTTTATATCTGATTTATCTGCATGTTGGTTTGTTTTATAGTCTGCTTTATCCTCATGTTTGTTTGTTTTATAATCCGATTTATCCCCATGTTTGTTTTATAGCTGATTTATCGTCATGTCTTTTTGTTTTATAGTCTGATTTATCCACATGTTTGTTGGTTTATAGTTTGATTTATCCTCATTTTTGTTAGTTTTACAGCTGATTAATCCTCATGTTTGTTTGTTTTATAATCTGATTTATCCTCATGTTTGTTTGTTTTACATCTGATTTAATCTCGTTTGTTTGTTTTATAGACTTATTTATCCTCATGTTTGTTTGTTTTATAGCTGATTTGTCCTCGTTTGTTTTATAGCTGATTTAACCTCATGTTTGTTGGTTTATAGTCTGATTCATCCTCATGTTTGTTTGTTTTATAGCTGATTTATCCTCATGTTTGTTTGTTTTATGGTCTGATTTATCCTCGTTTATTTATAGCTGATTTATCCTCATGTTTGTTGGTTTTATAGTCTGATTTATCCTCAGGTTTTTTTGTTTTATAGGTGATTTATCCTCATGTTTGTTGGTTTATAGTCTGATTTATCCTCATGTTTGTTTGTTTTATAGCTGATTTATCCTCATGTTTGTTTGTCTGATAGTCTGATTTATCCTGACGTTTCTTTGTTTTATAATCTGATTTATCCTCATGTTTGTTTGTTTTACAGCTGATTTAATCTCATGTTTGTTTGTTTTATAGACTTATTTATCCTCATGTTTGTTTGTTTAATAGCAGATTTATCTTCATTTTTATTTGTTTTACAGCTGATTTATCCTCATGCTTGTTTGTTTTATAGTTTGATTTATCATGTTTGTGTTATAGTCTGATTTATCCTCGTTTGTTTTATAGCTGATTTATCCTCATGTTTGTTTGTCTTATACTCTGATTATATTTATGTTTGTTTGCTTATAGTCTGATTTATCCTCACGTTTGTTTGTTTTATAGCTGATTTATCCTCATGTTTTTTTGTTTTATAGCTGATTTATCCTCATGGTTGTTGGTTTTATAGTCTGATTTATCTTCATGTTTGTTTGTTTTATAGATGATTTATCCTCATATTTGTTTGTTTTATAGTTTGATTTATCCACATGTTTGAGGGTTTATAGTTTGATTTATACTCATTTTTGTTCGTTTTATAGCTGATTTATCCTCATGTTTGTTTGTTTTATAGCAGATTTAATCTCGTTTGTTTGTTTTATAGACCTATTTATCCTCATGTTTGTTTGTTTTATAGCTGATTTATCGTCATGTTTGTTGGTTTTATAGTCTGATTTATCATGTTTGTTTTAAAGTCTGATTTATCCTCGTTTGTTTTATAGCTGATTTAACCTCATGTTTGTTTGTTTATAGTATGATTTATCCTCATGTTTGTTTATTTATAGCTGATTTATCGTCATGTATGTTTGTCTTATAGTCTGATTATCTTCATGTTTGTTTGTTTATCCTCATGTTTGTTGGTTTTATAGCCTGATTTATCTTCATGTTTGTTTGTTTTATATCTGATTTATCCTCATGTTGGTTTCATAGTCTGACTTATCCTCATGTTTGTTTGTTTTATAGCTGATTTATCCTCATGTTTGTTTTTCTTATGGTCTTATTTATCCTCATGTTTGTCTTTTTTATAATCTGATTTATCCCCATGTTTGTTTTATAGCTGATTTATCATCATATTTTTTGTTTTATAGTTTGATTTATCCTCATGTTTGTTGTTTAATAGCATGATTTAACCTCATGCTTGTTTGTTTTATATCTGATTTATCCTCATGTTGGTTTTATAGCTGATTTATCCTCATGTTTTTGTTGTTTATATGGTCTGATTTATCCTAATGTGTGTTGGTTTTATAGCTGATTTATCCTCATCTTTGGTTGTTTTATAGTCTGATTTATCATCGTGTTTGTTTGTTTTATAGACTTATTTATCATCATTTGTTTGTTTTACAGTCTGATTTATCCTCATATTTGTTTTATAGCTGATTTATCCTCATTTGTGTTTGTTTTATAGTCTGATTTATTCTCATGATTGTATGTTATATTGTCTGATTAATCCTCATATTTGTTTGTATTATAGCTGACTTGTCCTCCTGTTTGTGTGTTTTGCAGTCTGATTTATCCTCATGTTTGTTTGTTTTATAGGTGATTTATCTGCATGTGTGTTTGTTTTATAGTCTGATTTATCCACATGTTTGTTTGTTTTATAGCAGATTTATCCTCATGTTTGTTTGTTTTATAGCTGATTTATCCTCATGTTTGTTTGTCTTATGGTCTTATTTATCCTCAGGTTTGTTGTTAATATAGTCTGATTTATCCTAATGTGTGTTGGTTTTATAGACTTATTTATACTCATGTTTGTTTGTTTTATAGCTTGATTTATCCACGTGTTGGTTTTATAGTCTGATTTATCCTCATGTTTGTTTGTTTTACAGCTGATTTAATCTCATGTTTGTTTGTTTTATAGCTGATTTATCCTCATGTTTGTTTGTCTTATGGTCTTATTTATCCTCATGTTTGTTTGTTTTCTAATCTGACTTATCCCCATGTTTGTTTTATAGCTTATTTATCATCATATTTTTTTGTTTTATAGTCTGATTTATCCTCATGTTTGTTTGTTTAATAGCATGATTTAACCTCATGCTTGTTTGTTTTATATCTGATTTATCCTCATGTTGGTTTTATAGCTGATTTATCCTCATGTTTGTTGTTTATATAGTCTGATTTATCCTAATGTGTGTTGGTTTTATAGCTGATTTATCCTCATCTTTGGTTGTTTTATAGTCTGATTTTTCATCGTGTTTGTTTGTTTTATAGCCTGATTTATCCTCATGCTTGTTTGTTTTATATCTGACTTATCCTCATGTTTGTTTGTTTTAAAGCTGATTTATCCTCATGTTTTTTGTCTTATATTCTGATTTGTCCTCATGTCTGTTTGTTTTACAGCTGATTTAATCTCATGTTTGTTTGTTTTATAGCTGATTTATCCTCATGTTTGTTTGTCTTATAGTCTTATTTATCCTCATGGTTGTTTGTTTTATAGCCTGATTTATCTTCATGTTTGTTTGTTTTATATCTGATTTATCTGCATGTTGGTTTGTTTTATAGTCTGCTTTATCCTCATGTTTGTTTGTTTTATAATCCGATTTATCCCCATGTTTGTTTTATAGCTGATTTATCGTCATGTCTTTTTGTTTTATAGTTTGATTTATCCTCATTTTTGTTAGTTTTACAGCTGATTAATCCTCATGTTTGTTTGTTTTATAATCTGATTTATCCTCATGTTTGTTTGTTTTACATCTGATTTAATCTCGTTTGTTTGTTTTATAGACTTATTTATCCTCATGTTTGTTTGTTTTATAGCTGATTTGTCCTCGTTTGTTTTATAGCTGATTTAACCTCATGTTTGTTGGTTTATAGTCTGATTCATCCTCATGTTTGTTTGTTTTATAGCTGATTTATCCTCATGTTTGTTTGTTTTATGGTCTGATTTATCCTCGTTTATTTATAGCTGATTTATCCTCATGTTTGTTGGTTTTATAGTCTGATTTATCCTCAGGTTTTTTTGTTTTATAGGTGATTTATCGTCATGTTTGTTTGTTTTATAGCTGATTTATCCTCATGTTTTTTTTTTACTTATAGTCTTATTTATCCTCATGTTTGTTTGATTTACAGCTGATTTAATCTCATGTTTGTTTGTTTTGTAGCTGATTTATCCTCATGTTTGTTGGTTTATAGTCTGATTTATCCTCATGTTTGTTTGTTTTATAGCTGATTTATCCTCATGTTTGTTTGTTTTATGGTCTGATTTATCCTCGTTTATTTATAGCTGATTTAATCTCATGTTTGTTTGTTTTATAGACTTATTTATCCTCATGTTTGTTTGTTTAATAGCAGATTTATCTTCATGTTTATTTGTTTTACAGCTGATTTATCCTCATGCTTGTTTGTTTTATAGTTTGATTTATCATGTTTGTTTTATAGTCTGATTTATCCTCGTTTGTTTTATAGCTGATTTATCCTCATGTTTGTTTGTCTTATACTCTGATTATATTTATGTTTGTTTGCTTATAGTCTGATTTATCCTCACGTTTGTTTGTTTTATAGCTGATTTATCCTCATGTTTTTTTGTTTTATAGCTGATTTATCCTCATGGTTGTTGGTTTTATAGTCTGATTTATCTTCATGTTTGTTTGTTTTATAGATGATTTATCCTCATATTTGTTTGTTTTATAGTTTGATTTATCCACATGTTTGAGGGTTTATAGTTTGATTTATACTCATTTTTGTTCGTTTTATAGCTGATTTATCCTCATGTTTGTTTGTTTTATAGCAGATTTAATCTCAAGTTTGTTTGTTTTATAGACCTATTTATCCTCATGTTTGTTTGTTTTATAGCTGATTTATCGTCATGTTTGTTGGTTTTATAGTCTGATTTATCATGTTTGTTTTAAAGTCTGATTTATCCTCGTTTGTTTTATAGCTGATTTAACCTCATGTTTGTTTGTTTATAGTATGATTTATCCTCATGTTTGTTTATTTATAGCTGATTTATCGTCATGTATGTTTGTCTTATAGTCTGATTATCTTCATGTTTGTTTGTTTATCCTCATGTTTGTTTGTTTTATAGCTGATTTATCCTCATGTTTGTTTTTCTTAGGGTCTTATTTATCCTCATGTTTGTCTTTTTTATAATCTGATTTATCCCAATGTTTGTTTTATAGCTGATTTATCATCATATTTTTTGTTTTATAGTTTGATTTATCCTCATGTTTGTTGTTTAATAGCATGATTTAACCTCATGCTTGTTTGTTTTATATTTGATTTATCCTCATGTTGGTTTTATAGCTGATTTATCCTCATGTTTTTGTTGTTTATATGGTCTGATTTATCCTAATGTGTGTTGGTTTTATAGCTGATTTATCCTCATCTTTGGTTGTTTTATAGTCTGATTTATTCTCATGATTGTATGTTATATTGTCTGATTAATCCTCATATTTGTTTGTATTATAGCTGACTTGTCCTCATGTTTGTGTGTTTTGCAGTCTGATTTATCCTCATGTTTGTTTGTTTTATAGGTGATTTATCTGCATGTGTGTTTGTTTTATAGTCTGATTTATCCACATGTTTGTTTGTTTTATAGCAGATTTATCCTCATGTTTGTTTGTTTTATAGCTGATTTATCCTCATGTTTGTTTGTTTTATAGACTTATTTATCCTCATGTTTGTTTGTTTTATAGCTGATTTATCCTCATGTTTGTTTGTCTGATAGTCTGATTTATCCTGACGTTTCTTTGTTTTATAATCTGATTTATCCTCATGTTTGTTTGTTTTACAGCTGATTTAATCTCATGTTTGTTTGTTTTATAGACTTATTTATCCTCATGTTTGTTTGTTTAATAGCAGATTTATCTTCATGTTTATTTGTTTTACAGCTGATTTATCCTCATGCTTGTTTGTTTTATAGTTTGATTTATCATGTTTGTTTTATAGTCTGATTTATCCTCGTTTGTTTTATAGCTGATTTATCCTCATGTTTGTTTGTCTTATACTCTGATTATATTTATGTTTGTTTGCTTATAGTCTGATTTATCTTCACGTTTGTTTGTTTTATAGCTGATTTATCCTCATGTTTGTTTGTCTTATGGTCTTATTTATCCTCATGTTTGTTTGTTTTCTAATCTGACTTATCCCCATGTTTGTTTTATAGCTTATTTATCATCATATTTTTTTGTTTTATAGTCTGATTTATCCTCATGTTTGTTTGTTTAATAGCATGATTTAACCTCATGCTTGTTTGTTTTATATCTGATTTATCCTCATGTTGGTTTTATAGCTGATTTATCCTCATGTTTGTTGTTTATATAGTCTGATTTATCCTAATGTGTGTTGGTTTTATAGCTGATTTATCCTCATCTTTGGTTGTTTTATAGTCTGATTTTTCATCGTGTTTGTTTGTTTTATAGCCTGATTTATCCTCATGCTTGTTTGTTTTATATCTGACTTATCCTCATGTTTGTTTGTTTTAAAGCTGATTTATCCTCATGTTTTTTGTCTTATATTCTGATTTGTCCTCATGTCTGTTTGTTTTACAGCTGATTTAATCTCATGTTTGTTTGTTTTATAGCTGATTTATCCTCATGTTTGTTTGTCTTATAGTCTTATTTATCCTCATGGTTGTTTGTTTTATAGCCTGATTTATCTTCATGTTTGTTTGTTTTATATCTGATTTATCTGCATGTTGGTTTGTTTTATAGTCTGCTTTATCCTCATGTTTGTTTGTTTTATAATCCGATTTATCCCCATGTTTGTTTTATAGCTGATTTATCGTCATGTCTTTTTGTTTTATAGTCTGATTTATCCACATGTTTGTTGGTTTATAGTTTGATTTATCCTCATTTTTGTTAGTTTTACAGCTGATTAATCCTCATGTTTGTTTGTTTTATAATCTGATTTATCCTCACGTTTGTTTGTTTTATAGCTGATTTATCCTCATGTTTTTTTGTTTTATAGCTGATTTATCCTCATGGTTGTTGGTTTTATAGTCTGATTTATCTTCATGTTTGTTTGTTTTATAGATGATTTATCCTCATATTTGTTTGTTTTATAGTTTGATTTATCCACATGTTTGAGGGTTTATAGTTTGATTTATACTCATTTTTGTTCGTTTTATAGCTGATTTATCCTCATGTTTGTTTGTTTTATAGCAGATTTAATCTCAAGTTTGTTTGTTTTATAGACCTATTTATCCTCATGTTTGTTTGTTTTATAGCTGATTTATCGTCATGTTTGTTGGTTTTATAGTCTGATTTATCATGTTTGTTTTAAAGTCTGATTTATCCTCGTTTGTTTTATAGCTGATTTAACCTCATGTTTGTTTGTTTATAGTATGATTTATCCTCATGTTTGTTTATTTATAGCTGATTTATCGTCATGTATGTTTGTCTTATAGTCTGATTATCTTCATGTTTGTTTGTTTATCCTCATGTTTGTTTGTTTTATAGCTGATTTATCCTCATGTTTGTTTTTCTTAGGGTCTTATTTATCCTCATGTTTGTCTTTTTTATAATCTGATTTATCCCAATGTTTGTTTTATAGCTGATTTATCATCATATTTTTTGTTTTATAGTTTGATTTATCCTCATGTTTGTTGTTTAATAGCATGATTTAACCTCATGCTTGTTTGTTTTATATTTGATTTATCCTCATGTTGGTTTTATAGCTGATTTATCCTCATGTTTTTGTTGTTTATATGGTCTGATTTATCCTAATGTGTGTTGGTTTTATAGCTGATTTATCCTCATCTTTGGTTGTTTTATAGTCTGATTTATTCTCATGATTGTATGTTATATTGTCTGATTAATCCTCATATTTGTTTGTATTATAGCTGACTTGTCCTCATGTTTGTGTGTTTTGCAGTCTGATTTATCCTCATGTTTGTTTGTTTTATAGCAGATTTATCCTCATGTTTGTTTGTTTTATAGCTGATTTATCCTCATGTTTGTTTGTTTTATAGACTTATTTATCCTCATGTTTGTTTGTTTTATAGCTGATTTATCCTCATGTTTGTTTGTCTGATAGTCTGATTTATCCTGACGTTTCTTTGTTTTATAATCTGATTTATCCTCATGTTTGTTTGTTTTACAGCTGATTTAATCTCATGTTTGTTTGTTTTATAGACTTATTTATCCTCATGTTTGTTTGTTTAATAGCAGATTTATCTTCATGTTTATTTGTTTTACAGCTGATTTATCCTCATGCTTGTTTGTTTTATAGTTTGATTTATCATGTTTGTTTTATAGTCTGATTTATCCTCGTTTGTTTTATAGCTGATTTATCCTCATGTTTGTTTGTCTTATACTCTGATTATATTTATGTTTGTTTGCTTATAGTCTGATTTATCCTCACGTTTGTTTGTTTTATAGCTGATTTATCCTCATGTTTGTTTGTCTTATGGTCTTATTTATCCTCATGTTTGTTTGTTTTCTAATCTGACTTATCCCCATGTTTGTTTTATAGCTTATTTATCATCATATTTTTTTGTTTTATAGTCTGATTTATCCTCATGTTTGTTTGTTTAATAGCATGATTTAACCTCATGCTTGTTTGTTTTATAGCTGATTTATCCTCATGTTGGTTTTATAGCTGATTTATCCTCATGTTTGTTGTTTATATAGTCTGATTTATCCTAATGTGTGTTGGTTTTATAGCTGATTTATCCTCATCTTTGGTTGTTTTATAGTCTGATTTTTCATCGTGTTTGTTTGTTTTATAGCCTGATTTATCCTCATGCTTGTTTGTTTTATATCTGACTTATCCTCATGTTTGTTTGTTTTAAAGCTGATTTATCCTCATGTTTTTTGTCTTATATTCTGATTTGTCCTCATGTCTGTTTGTTTTACAGCTGATTTAATCTCATGTTTGTTTGTTTTATAGCTGATTTATCCTCATGTTTGTTTGTCTTATAGTCTTATTTATCCTCATGGTTGTTTGTTTTATAGCCTGATTTATCTTCATGTTTGTTTGTTTTATATCTGATTTATCTGCATGTTGGTTTGTTTTATAGTCTGCTTTATCCTCATGTTTGTTTGTTTTATAATCCGATTTATCCCCATGTTTGTTTTATAGCTGATTTATCGTCATGTCTTTTTGTTTTATAGTCTGATTTATCCACATGTTTGTTGGTTTATAGTTTGATTTATCCTCATTTTTGTTAGTTTTACAGCTGATTAATCCTCATGTTTGTTTGTTTTATAATCTGATTTATCCTCATGTTTGTTTGTTTTACATCTGATTTAATCTCGTTTGTTTGTTTTATAGACTTATTTAGCCTCATGTTTGTTTGTTTTATAGCTGATTTGTCCTCGTTTGTTTTATAGCTGATTTAACCTCATGTTTGTTGGTTTATAGTCTGATTCATCCTCATGTTTGTTTGTTTTATAGCTGATTTATCCTCATGTTTGTTTGTTTTATGGTCTGATTTATCCTCGTTTATTTATAGCTGATTTATCCTCATGTTTGTTGGTTTTATAGTCTGATTTATCCTCAGGTTTTTTTGTTTTATAGGTGATTTATCGTCATGTTTGTTTGTTTTATAGCTGATTTATCCTCATGTTTTTTTTTTACTTATAGTCTTATTTATCCTCATGTTTGTTTGATTTACAGCTGATTTAATCTCATGTTTGTTTGTTTTGCAGCTGATTTATCCTCATGTTTGTTGGTTTATAGTCTGATTTATCCTCATGTTTGTTTGTTTAATAGCAGATTTATCTTCATGTTTATTTGTTTTACAGCTGATTTATCCTTATGCTTGTTTGTTTTATAGTTTGATTTATCATGTTTGTTTTATAGTCTGATTTATCCTCGTTTGTTTTATAGCTGATTTATCCTCATGTTTGTTTGTCTTATACTCTGATTATATTTATGTTTGTTTGCTTATAGTCTGATTTATCCTCACGTTTGTTTGTTTTATAGCTGATTTATCCTCATGTTTTTTTGTTTTATAGCTGATTTATCCTCATGGTTGTTGGTTTTATAGTCTGATTTATCTTCATGTTTGTTTGTTTTATAGATGATTTATCCTCATATTTGTTTGTTTTATAGTTTGATTTATCCACATGTTTGAGGGTTTATAGTTTGATTTATACTCATTTTTGTTCCTTTTATAGCTGATTTATCCTCATGTTTGTTTGTTTTATAGCTGATTTAATCTCAAGTTTGTTTGTTTTATAGACCTATTTATCCTCATGTTTGTTTGGTTTATAGCTGATTTATCGTCATGTTTGTTGGTTTTATAGTCTGATTTATCATGTTTGTTTTAAAGTCTGATTTATCCTCGTTTGTTTTATAGCTGATTTAACCTCATGTTTGTTTGTTTATAGTATGATTTATCCTCATGTTTGTTTATTTATAGCTGATTTATCGTCATGTATGTTTGTCTTATAGTCTGATTATCTTCATGTTTGTTTGTTTATCCTCATGTTTGTTGGTTTTATAGCCTGATTTATCTTCATGTTTGTTTGTTTTATATCTGATTTATCCTCATGTTGGTTTCATAGTCTGACTTATCCTCATGTTTGTTTGTTTTATAGCTGATTTATCCTCATGTTTGTTTTTCTTATGGTCTTATTTATCCTCATGTTTGTCTTTTTTATAATCTGATTTATCCCCATGTTTGTTTTATAGCTGATTTATCATCATATTTTTTGTTTTATAGTTTGATTTATCCTCATGTTTGTTGTTTAATAGCATGATTTAACCTCATGCTTGTTTGTTTTATATCTGATTTATCCTCATGTTGGTTTTATAGCTGATTTATCCTCATGTTTTTGTTGTTTATATGGTCTGATTTATCCTAATGTGTGTTGGTTTTATAGCTGATTTATCCTCATCTTTGGTTGTTTTATAGTCTGATTTATCATCGTGTTTGTTTGTTTTATAGACTTATTTATCATCATTTGTTTGTTTTACAGTCTGATTTATCCTCATATTTGTTTTATAGCTGATTTATCCTCATTTGTGTTTGTTTTATAGTCTGATTTATTCTCATGATTGTATGTTATATTGTCTGATTAATCCTCATATTTGTTTGTATTATAGCTGACTTGTCCTCATGTTTGTGTGTTTTGCAGTCTGATTTATCCTCATGTTTGTTTGTTTTATAGGTGATTTATCTGCATGTGTGTTTGTTTTATAGTCTGATTTATCCACATGTTTGTTTGTTTTATAGCAGATTTATCCTCATGTTTGTTTGTTTTATAGCTGATTTATCCTCATGTCTGTTTGTCTTATAGTCTGATTATCATCATGTTTGTTTGCTTATAGTCTTATTTATCCTGACGTTTCTTTGTTTTAAAGTCTGATTTATCCTCATGTTTGTTTGTTTTACAACTGATTTAATCTCATGTTTGTTTGTTTTATAGACTTATTTATCCTCATGTTTGTTTGTTTTATAGCCTGATTTATCCTCATGTTTGTTTGTTTTACAGCTGATTTATCCTCATGCTTGTTTGTTTTGTAGTTTGATTTATCATGTTTGTTTTATAGTGTGATTTATCCTCGTTTGTTTTATAGCTGATTTAAGCTCATATTTGTTGGGTTATAGTCTGATTAATCCTCATGTTTGTTTGTGTTATAGTCTGATTATCTTTATGATTGTTTGCTTATAGTCTGATTTATCCTCACGTTTGTGTGTTTCATAGCTGATTTATCCTCATGTTTGTTTGTTTTCCAACTGATTTATCCTCATGTTTGTTGGTTTTATAGCTGATTTATCCTCATGTTTGGTTGTTTTATAGTCTGATTTATCATCGTCTTTGTTTGTTTTATAAACTTATTTATCCTCATTTGTTTGTTTTACAGTCTGATTTATCCTCATATTTGTTTTATAGCTGATTTATCCTCATGTTTGTTTTATAGTCTGATTTAGCCTCATTTTTGTTTGTTTTATAGCCTGAGTTATCCTCATGTTTGTTTGTCTTATAGTCTGATTTTCCTAATGTTTCTTTTTCTTCTTGTGTGATTATCCTTGTTTGTTTCTTTTATAGCTGATTTATCCTCATGTTTGTTTGTTTTACAGTCTGATTTATCCTCATGTGTGTTTGTTTTATAGACTTATTTATACTCATGTTTGTTTGTTTTATAGCTGATTTATCCCCGTGTTGGTTTTATAGTCTGATTTATCCTCATGTTTGTTTGTTTTACAGCTGATTTAATCTCATGTTTGTTTGTTTTATAGCTGATTTATCCTCATGTTTGTTTGTCTTATGGTCTTATTTATCCTCATGTTTGTTTGTTTTCTAATCTGACTTATCCCCATGTTTGTTTTATAGCTTATTTATCATCATATTTTTTTGTTTTATAGTCTGATTTATCCTCATGTTTGTTTGTTTAATAGCATGATTTAACCTCATGCTTGTTTGTTTTATAGCTGATTTATCCTCATGTTGGTTTTATAGCTGATTTATCCTCATGTTTGTTGTTTATATAGTCTGATTTATCCTAATGTGTGTTGGTTTTATAGCTGATTTATCCTCATCTTTGGTTGTTTTATAGTCTGATTTTTCATCGTGTTTGTTTGTTTTATAGCCTGATTTATCCTCATGCTTGTTTGTTTTATATCTGACTTATCCTCATGTTTGTTTGTTTTAAAGCTGATTTATCCTCATGTTTTTTGTCTTATATTCTGATTTGTCCTCATGTCTGTTTGTTTTACAGCTGATTTAATCTCATGTTTGTTTGTTTTATAGCTGATTTATCCTCATGTTTGTTTGTCTTATAGTCTTATTTATCCTCATGGTTGTTTGTTTTATAGCCTGATTTATCTTCATGTTTGTTTGTTTTATATCTGATTTATCTGCATGTTGGTTTGTTTTATAGTCTGCTTTATCCTCATGTTTGTTTGTTTTATAATCCGATTTATCCCCATGTTTGTTTTATAGCTGATTTATCGTCATGTCTTTTTGTTTTATAGTCTGATTTATCCACATGTTTGTTGGTTTATAGTTTGATTTATCCTCATTTTTGTTAGTTTTACAGCTGATTAATCCTCATGTTTGTTTGTTTTATAATCTGATTTATCCTCATGTTTGTTTGTTTTACATCTGATTTAATCTCGTTTGTTTGTTTTATAGACTTATTTATCCTCGTTTGTTTTATAGCTGATTTATCCTCATGTTTGTTTGTTTTATGGTCTGATTTATCCTCGTTTATTTATAGCTGATTTATCCTCATGTTTGTTGGTTTTATAGTCTGATTTATCCACGTGTTGGTTTTATAGTCTGATTTATCCTCATGTTTGTTTGTTTTACAGCTGATTTAATCTCATGTTTGTTTGTTTTATAGCTGATTTATCCTCATGTTTGTTTGTCTTATGGTCTTATTTATCCTCATGTTTGTTTGTTTTCTAATCTGACTTATCCCCATGTTTGTTTTATAGCTTATTTATCATCATATTTTTTTGTTTTATAGTCTGATTTATCCTCATGTTTGTTTGTTTAATAGCATGATTTAACCTCATGCTTGTTTGTTTTATATCTGATTTATCCTCATGTTGGTTTTATAGCTGATTTAACCTCATGTTTGTTGGTTTATAGTCTGATTCATCCTCATGTTTGTTTGTTTTATAGCTGATTTATCCTCATGTTTGTTTGTTTTATGGTCTGATTTATCCTCGTTTATTTATAGCTGATTTATCCTCATGTTTGTTGGTTTTATAGTCTGATTTATCCTCAGGTTTTTTTGTTTTATAGGTGATTTATCGTCATGTTTGTTTGTTTTATAGCTGATTTATCCTCATGTTTTTTTTTTACTTATAGTCTTATTTATCCTCATGTTTGTTTGATTTACAGCTGATTTAATCTCATGTTTGTTTGTTTTGCAGCTGATTTATCCTCATGTTTGTTGGTTTATAGTCTGATTTATCCTCATGTTTGTTTGTTTAATAGCAGATTTATCTGCATGTTTATTTGTTTTACAGCTGATTTATCCTTATGCTTGTTTGTTTTATAGTTTGATTTATCATGTTTGTTTTATAGTCTGATTTATCCTCGTTTGTTTTATAGCTGATTTATCCTCATGTTTGTTTGTCTTATACTCTGATTATATTTATGTTTGTTTGCTTATATTCTGATTTATCCTCACGTTTGTTTGTTTTATAGCTGATTTATCCTCATGTTTTTTTGTTTTATAGCTGATTTATCCTCATGGTTGTTGGTTTTATAGTCTGATTTATCTTCATGTTTGTTTGTTTTATAGATGATTTATCCTCATATTTGTTTGTTTTATAGTTTGATTTATCCACATGTTTGAGGGTTTATAGTTTGATTTATACTCATTTTTGTTCCTTTTATAGCTGATTTATCCTCATGTTTGTTTGTTTTATAGCTGATTTAATCTCAAGTTTGTTTGTTTTATAGACCTATTTATCCTCATGTTTGTTTGGTTTATAGCTGATTTATCGTCATGTTTGTTGGTTTTATAGTCTGATTTATCATGTTTGTTTTAAAGTCTGATTTATCCTCGTTTGTTTTATAGCTGATTTAACCTCATGTTTGTTTGTTTATAGTATGATTTATCCTCATGTTTGTTTATTTATAGCTGATTTATCGTCATGTATGTTTGTCTTATAGTCTGATTATCTTCATGTTTGTTTGTTTATCCTCATGTTTGTTGGTTTTATAGCCTGATTTATCTTCATGTTTGTTTGTTTTATATCTGATTTATCCTCATGTTGGTTTCATAGTCTGACTTATCCTCATGTTTGTTTGTTTTATAGCTGATTTATCCTCATGTTTGTTTTTCTTATGGTCTTATTTATCCTCATGTTTGTCTTTTTTATAATCTGATTTATCCCCATGTTTGTTTTATAGCTGATTTATCATCATATTTTTTGTTTTATAGTTTGATTTATCCTCATGTTTGTTGTTTAATAGCATGATTTAACCTCATGCTTGTTTGTTTTATATCTGATTTATCCTCATGTTGGTTTTATAGCTGATTTATCCTCATGTTTTTGTTGTTTATATGGTCTGATTTATCCTAATGTGTGTTGGTTTTATAGCTGATTTATCCTCATCTTTGGTTGTTTTATAGTCTGATTTATCATCGTGTTTGTTTGTTTTATAGACTTATTTATCATCATTTGTTTGTTTTACAGTCTGATTTATCCTCATATTTGTTTTATAGCTGATTTATCCTCATTTGTGTTTGTTTTATAGTCTGATTTATTCTCATGATTGTATGTTATATTGTCTGATTAATCCTCATATTTGTTTGTATTATAGCTGACTTGTCCTCATGTTTGTGTGTTTTGCAGTCTGATTTATCCTCATGTTTGTTTGTTTTATAGGTGATTTATCTGCATGTGTGTTTGTTTTATAGTCTGATTTATCCACATGTTTGTTTGTTTTATAGCAGATTTATCCTCATGTTTGTTTGTTTTATAGCTGATTTATCCTCATGTTTGTTTGTCTTATAGTCTGATTATCATCATGTTTGTTTGCTTATAGTCTTATTTATCCTGACGTTTCTTTGTTTTATAATCTGATTTATCCTCATGTTTGTTTGTTTTACAACTGATTTAATCTCATGTTTGTTTGTTTTATAGCCTGATTTATCTTCATGTTTGTTTGTTTTATATCTGATTTATCTGCATGTTGGTTTGTTTTACAGCTGATTTATCCTCATGCTTGTTTGTTTTATAGTTTGATTTATCATGTTTGTTTTATAGTCTGATTTATCCTCGTTTGTTTTATAGCTGATTTAAGCTCATATTTGTTGGGTTATAGTCTGATTAATCCTCATGTTTGTTTGTGTTATAGTCTGATTATCTTTATGATTGTTTGCTTATAGTCTGATTTATCCTCACGTTTGTGTGTTTCATAGCTGATTTATCCTCATGTTTGTTTGTTTTCCAACTGATTTATCCTCATGTTTGTTGGTTTTATAGCTGATTTATCCTCATGTTTGGTTGTTTTATAGTCTGATTTATCATCGTCTTTGTTTGTTTTATAAACTTATTTATCCTCATTTGTTTGTTTTACAGTCTGATTTATCCTCATATTTGTTTTATAGCTGATTTATCCTCATGTTTGTTTTATAGTCTGATTTAGCCTCATTTTTGTTTGTTTTATAGCCTGAGTTATCCTCATGTTTGTTTGTCTTATAGTCTGATTTTCCTAATGTTTCTTTTTCTTCTTGTGTGATTATCCTTGTTTGTTTCTTTTATAGCTGATTTATCCTCATGTTTGTTTGTTTTACAGTCTGATTTATCCTCATGTGTGTTTGTTTTATAGACTTATTTATACTCATGTTTGTTTGTTTTATAGCTGATTTATCCCCGTGTTGGTTTTATAGTCTGATTTATCCTCATGTTTGTTTGTTTTACAGCTGATTTAATCTCATGTTTGTTTGTTTTATAGCTGATTTATCCTCATGTTTGTTTGTCTTATGGTCTTATTTATCCTCATGTTTGTTTGTTTTCTAATCTGACTTATCCCCATGTTTGTTTTATAGCTTATTTATCATCATATTTTTTTGTTTTATAGTCTGATTTATCCTCATGTTTGTTTGTTTAATAGCATGATTTAACCTCATGCTTGTTTGTTTTATATCTGATTTATCCTCATGTTGGTTTTATAGCTGATTTATCCTCATGTTTGTTGTTTATATAGTCTGATTTATCCTAATGTGTGTTGGTTTTATAGCTGATTTATCCTCATGTTTGTTTGTTTCATAGTCTGATTTATCCTCATGTGTGTTTGTTTTATAGACTTATTTATACTCATGTTTGTTTGTTTTATAGCTGATTTATCCCGTGTTGTTTTATAGTCTGATTTATCCTCATGTTTGTTTGTTTAATAGCATGATTTAACCTCATGCTTGTTTGTTTTATAGCTGATTTATCCTCATGTTGGTTTTATAGCTGATTTATCCTCATGTTTGTTGTTTATATAGTCTGATTTATCCTAATGTGTGTTGGTTTTATAGCTGATTTATCCTCATCTTTGGTTGTTTTATAGTCTGATTTTTCATCGTGTTTGTTTGTTTTATAGCCTGATTTATCCTCATGCTTGTTTGTTTTATATCTGACTTATCCTCATGTTTGTTTGTTTTAAAGCTGATTTATCCTCATGTTTTTTGTCTTATATTCTGATTTGTCCTCATGTCTGTTTGTTTTACAGCTGATTTAATCTCATGTTTGTTTGTTTTATAGCTGATTTATCCTCATGTTTGTTTGTTTTATAGCCTGATTTATCTTCATGTTTGTTTGTTTTATAGCCTGATTTATCTTCATGTTTGTTTGTTTTATATCTGATTTATCTGCATGTTGGTTTGTTTTATAGTCTGCTTTATCCTCATGTTTGTTTGTTTTATAATCCGATTTATCCCCATGTTTGTTTTATAGCTGATTTATCGTCATGTCTTTTTGTTTTATAGTCTGATTTATCCACATGTTTGTTGGTTTATAGTTTGATTTATCCTCATTTTTGTTAGTTTTACAGCTGATTAATCCTCATGTTTGTTTGTTTTATAATCTGATTTATCCTCATGTTTGTTTGTTTTACATCTGATTTAATCTCGTTTGTTTGTTTTATAGACTTATTTATCCTCGTTTGTTTTATAGCTGATTTATCCTCATGTTTGTTTGTTTTATGGTCTGATTTATCCTCGTTTATTTATAGCTGATTTATCCTCATGTTTGTTGGTTTTATAGTCTGATTATCTTTATGATTGTTTGCTTATAGTCTGATTTATCCTCACGTTTGTGTGTTTCATAGCTGATTTATCCTCATGTTTGTTTGTTTTCCAACTGATTTATCCTCATGTTTGTTGGTTTTATAGCTGATTTATCCTCATGTTTGGTTGTTTTATAGTCTGATTTATCATCGTCTTTGTTTGTTTTATAAACTTATTTATCCTCATTTGTTTGTTTTACAGTCTGATTTATCCTCATATTTGTTTTATAGCTGATTTATCCTCATGTTTGTTTTATAGTCTGATTTAGCCTCATTTTTGTTTGTTTTATAGCCTGAGTTATCCTCATGTTTGTTTGTCTTATAGTCTGATTTTCCTAATGTTTCTTTTTCTTCTTGTGTGATTATCCTTGTTTGTTTCTTTTATAGCTGATTTATCCTCATGTTTGTTTGTTTTACAGTCTGATTTATCCTCATGTGTGTTTGTTTTATAGACTTATTTATACTCATGTTTGTTTGTTTTATAGCTGATTTATCCCCGTGTTGGTTTTATAGTCTGATTTATCCTCATGTTTGTTTGTTTTACAGCTGATTTAATCTCATGTTTGTTTGTTTTATAGCTGATTTATCCTCATGTTTGTTTGTCTTATGGTCTTATTTATCCTCATGTTTGTTTGTTTTCTAATCTGACTTATCCCCATGTTTGTTTTATAGCTTATTTATCATCATATTTTTTTGTTTTATAGTCTGATTTATCCTCATGTTTGTTTGTTTAATAGCATGATTTAACCTCATGCTTGTTTGTTTTATATCTGATTTATCCTCATGTTGGTTTTATAGCTGATTTATCCTCATGTTTGTTGTTTATATAGTCTGATTTATCCTAATGTGTGTTGGTTTTATAGCTGATTTATCCTCATCTTTGGTTGTTTTACAGTCTGATTTATCCTCATGTGTGTTTGTTTTATAGACTTATTTATACTCATGTTTGTTTGTTTTATAGCTGATTTATCCCCGTGTTGGTTTTATAGTCTGATTTATCCTCATGTTTGTTTGTTTAATAGCATGATTTAACCTCATGCTTGTTTGTTTTATAGCTGATTTATCCTCATGTTGGTTTTATAGCTGATTTATCCTCATGTTTGTTGTTTATATAGTCTGATTTATCCTAATGTGTGTTGGTTTTATAGCTGATTTATCCTCATCTTTGGTTGTTTTATAGTCTGATTTTTCATCGTGTTTGTTTGTTTTATAGCCTGATTTATCCTCATGCTTGTTTGTTTTATATCTGACTTATCCTCATGTTTGTTTGTTTTAAAGCTGATTTATCCTCATGTTTTTTGTCTTATATTCTGATTTGTCCTCATGTCTGTTTGTTTTACAGCTGATTTAATCTCATGTTTGTTTGTTTTATAGCTGATTTATCCTCATGTTTGTTTGTCTTATAGTCTTATTTATCCTCATGGTTGTTTGTTTTATAGCCTGATTTATCTTCATGTTTGTTTGTTTTATATCTGATTTATCTGCATGTTGGTTTGTTTTATAGTCTGCTTTATCCTCATGTTTGTTTGTTTTATAATCCGATTTATCCCCATGTTTGTTTTATAGCTGATTTATCGTCATGTCTTTTTGTTTTATAGTCTGATTTATCCACATGTTTGTTGGTTTATAGTTTGATTTATCCTCATTTTTGTTAGTTTTACAGCTGATTAATCCTCATGTTTGTTTGTTTTATAATCTGATTTATCCTCATGTTTGTTTGTTTTACATCTGATTTAATCTCGTTTGTTTGTTTTATAGACTTATTTATCCTCGTTTGTTTTATAGCTGATTTATCCTCATGTTTGTTTGTTTTATGGTCTGATTTATCCTCGTTTATTTATAGCTGATTTATCCTCATGTTTGTTGGTTTTATAGTCTGATTTATCCACGTGTTGGTTTTATAGTCTGATTTATCCTCATGTTTGTTTGTTTTACAGCTGATTTAATCTCATGTTTGTTTGTTTTATAGCTGATTTATCCTCATGTTTGTTTGTCTTATGGTCTTATTTATCCTCATGTTTGTTTGTTTTCTAATCTGACTTATCCCCATGTTTGTTTTATAGCTTATTTATCATCATATTTTTTTGTTTTATAGTCTGATTTATCCTCATGTTTGTTTGTTTAATAGCATGATTTAACCTCATGCTTGTTTGTTTTATATCTGATTTATCCTCATGTTGGTTTTATAGCTGATTTATCCTCATGTTTGTTGTTTATATAGTCTGATTTATCCTAATGTGTGTTGGTTTTATAGCTGATTTATCCTCATCTTTGGTTGTTTTATAGTCTGATTTTTCATCGTGTTTGTTTGTTTTATAGCCTGATTTATCCTCATGCTTGTTTGTTTTATATCTGACTTATCCTCATGTTTGTTTGTTTTAAAGCTGATTTATCCTCATGTTTTTTGTCTTATATTCTGATTTGTCCTCATGTCTGTTTGTTTTACAGCTGATTTAATCTCATGTTTGTTTGTTTTAGAGCTGATTTATCCTCATGTTTGTTTGTCTTATAGTCTTATTTATCCTCATGGTTGTTTGTTTTATAGCCTGATTTATCCTCATGTTTGTTTGTTTTAGATCTGATTTATCTGCATGTTGGTTTGTTTTATAGTCTGCTTTATCCTCATGTTTGTTTGTTTTATAATCCGATTTATCCCCATGTTTGTTTTATAGCTGATTTATCGTCATGTCTTTTTGTTTTATAGTCTGATTTATCCACATGTTTGTTGGTTTATAGTTTGATTTATCCTCATTTTTGTTAGTTTTACAGCTGATTAATCCTCATGTTTGTTTGTTTTATAATCTGATTTATCCTCATGTTTGTTTGTTTTACATCTGATTTAATCTCGTTTGTTTGTTTTATAGACTTATTTATCCTCATGTTTGTTTGTTTTATAGCTGATTTGTCCTCGTTTGTTTTATAGCTGATTTATCCTCATGTTTGTTTGTTTTATGGTCTGATTTATCCTCGTTTATTTATAGCTGATTTATCCTCATGTTTGTTGGTTTTATAGTCTGATTTATCCTCAGGTTTTTTTGTTTTATAGGTGATTTATCGTCATGTTTGTTTGTTTTATAGCTGATTTATCCTCATGTTTTTTTTTTACTTATAGTCTTATTTATCCTCATGTTTGTTTGATTTACAGCTGATTTAATCTCATGTTTGTTTGTTTTGTAGCTGATTTATCCTCATGTTTGTTGGTTTATAGTCTGATTTATCCTCATGTTTGTTTGTTTTATAGCTGATTTATCCTCATGTTTGTTTGTTTTATGGTCTGATTTATCCTCGTTTATTTATAGCTGATTTAACCTCATGTTTGTTGGTTTATAGTCTGATTCATCCTCATGTTTGTTTGTTTTATAGCTGATTTATCCTCATGTTTGTTTGTTTTATAGTCTGACTTATCCACATGTTTGTTGGTTTATAGTTTGATTTATCCTCATTTTTGTTTGTTTTATAGCTGATTTATCCTCATGTTTGTTGGTTTTATAGTCTGATTTATCCTCAGGTTTTTTTGTTCTATAGGTGATTTATCATGTTTGTTTTATAGCTGATTTATCCTCATGTTTTTTTTTACTTATAGTCTTATTTATCCTCATGTTTGTTTGATTTACAGCTGATTTAATCTCATGTTTGTTTGTTTTGTAGCTGATTTATCCTCATGTTTGTTGGTTTACAGTCTGATTTATCCTCATGTTTGTTTGTTTTATAGCTGATTTATCCTCATGTTTGTTTGTCTGATAGTCTGATATATCCTGACGTTTCTTTGATTTATAATCTGATTTATCCTCATGTTTGTTTGTTTACAGCTGACTTAATGTCATGTTTGTTTGTTTTATAGACTTATTTATCCTCATGTTTGTTTGTTTAATAGCAGATTTATCTTCATGTTTATTTGTTTTACAGCTGATTTATCCTCATGCTTTTTTGTTTTATAGTTTGATCTATCATGTTTGTTTTATAGTCTGATTTAACCTCATGTTTGTTGGTTTATAGTATGATTTATCCTCATGTTTGTTGGTTTTATAGCTGATTTATCCCCATGTTTTTTTTTTTACTTATAGTCTTATTTATCCTCATGTTTGTTTGATTTACAGCTGATTTAATCTCATGTTTGTTTGTTTTGTAGCTGATTTATCCTCATGTTTGTTGGTTTATAGTCTGATTTATCCTCATGTTTGTTTGTTTTATAGCTGATTTATCCTCATGTTTGTTTGTTTTATGGTCTGATTTATCCTCGTTTATTTATAGCTGATTTAACCTCATGTTTGTTGGTTTATAGTCTGATTCATCCTCATGTTTGTTTGTTTTATAGCTGATTTATCCTCATGTTTGTTTGTTTTATAGTCTGACTTATCCACATGTTTGAGGGTTTATAGTTTGATTTATACTCATTTTTGTTCGTTTTATAGCTGATTTATCCTCATGTTTGTTTGTTTTATAGCTGATTTAATCTCAAGTTTGTTTGTTTTATAGACCTATTTATCCTCATGTTTGTTTGTTTATAGCTGATTTATCGTCATGTTTGTTGGTTTTATAGTCTGATTTATCATGTTTGTTTTAAAGTCTGATTTATCCTCGTTTGTTTTATAGCTGATTTAACCTCATGTTTGTTTGTTTATAGTATGATTTATCCTCATGTTTGTTTATTTATAGCTGATTTATCGTCATGTATGTTTGTCTTATAGTCTGATTATCTTCATGTTTGTTTGTTTATCCTCATGTTTGTTTGTTTTATAGCCTGATTTATCTTCATGTTTGTTTGTTTTATAGCTGATTTATCCTCATGTTTGTTTTTCTTATGGTCTTATTTATCCTCATGTTTGTCTTTTTTATAATCTGATTTATCCCCATGTTTGTTTTATAGCTGATTTATCATCATATTTTATGTTTTATAGTTTGATTTATCCTCATGTTTGTTGTTTAATAGCATGATTTAACCTCATGCTTGTTTGTTTTATATCTGATTTATCCTCATGTTGGTTTTATAGCTGATTTATCCTCATGTTTTTGTTGTTTATATGGTCTGATTTATCCTAATGTGTGTTGGTTTTATAGCTGATTTATCCTCATCTTTGGTTGTTTTATAGTCTGATTTATCATCGTGTTTGTTTGTTTTATAGACTTATTTATCATCATTTGTTTGTTTTACAGTCTGATTTATCCTCATATTTGTTTTATAGCTGATTTATCCTCATTTGTGTTTGTTTTATAGTCTGATTTATTCTCATGATTGTATGTTATATTGTCTGATTAATCCTCATATTTGTTTGTATTATAGCTGACTTGTCCTCATGTTTGTGTGTTTTGCAGTCTGATTTATCTTCATGTTTGTTTGTTTTATAGGTGATTTATCTGCATGTGTGTTTGTTTTATAGTCTGATTTATCCACATGTTTGTTTGTTTTATAGCAGATTTATCCTCATGTTTGTTTGTTTTATAGCTGATTTATCCTCATGTTTGTTTGTTTTATAGACTTATTTATCCTCATGTTTGTTTGTTTTATAGCTGATTTATCCTCATGTTTGTTTGTCTGATAGTCTGATTTATCCTGACGTTTCTTTGTTTTATAATCTGATTTATCCTCATGTTTGTTTGTTTTACAGCTGATTTAATCTCATGTTTGTTTGTTTTATAGACTTATTTATCCTCATGTTTGTTTGTTTAATAGCAGATTTATCTTCATGTTTATTTGTTTTACAGCTGATTTATCCTCATGCTTGTTTGTTTTATAGTTTGATTTATCATGTTTGTTTTATAGTCTGATTTATCCTCGTTTGTTTTATAGCTGATTTATCCTCATGTTTGTTTGTCTTATACTCTGATTATATTTATGTTTGTTTGCTTATAGTCTGATTTATCCTCACGTTTGTTTGTTTTATAGCTGATTTATCCTCATGTTTGTTTGTCTTATGGTCTTATTTATCCTCATGTTTGTTTGTTTTCTAATCTGACTTATCCCCATGTTTGTTTTATAGCTTATTTATCATCATATTTTTTTGTTTTATAGTCTGATTTATCCTCATGTTTGTTTGTTTAATAGCATGATTTAACCTCATGCTTGTTTGTTTTATATCTGATTTATCCTCATGTTGGTTTTATAGCTGATTTATCCTCATGTTTGTTGTTTATATAGTCTGATTTATCCTAATGTGTGTTGGTTTTATAGCTGATTTATCCTCATCTTTGGTTGTTTTATAGTCTGATTTTTCATCGTGTTTGTTTGTTTTATAGCCTGATTTATCCTCATGCTTATTTGTTTTATATCTGACTTATCCTCATGTTTGTTTGTTTTAAAGCTGATTTATCCTCATGTTTTTTGTCTTATATTCTGATTTGTCCTCATGTCTGTTTGTTTTACAGCTGATTTAATCTCATGTTTGTTTGTTTTATAGCTGATTTATCCTCATGTTTGTTTGTCTTATAGTCTTATTTATCCTCATGGTTGTTTGTTTTATAGCCTGATTTATCTTCATGTTTGTTTGTTTTATATCTGATTTATCTGCATAGTGGTTTGTTTTATAGTCTGCTTTATCCTCATGTTTGTTTGTTTTATAATCCGATTTATCCCCATGTTTGTTTTATAGCTGATTTATCGTCATGTCTTTTTGTTTTATAGTCTGATTTATCCACATGTTTGTTGGTTTATAGTTTGATTTATCCTCATTTTTGTTAGTTTTACAGCTGATTAATCCTCATGTTTGTTTGTTTTATAATCTGATTTATCCTCATGTTTGTTTGTTTTACATCTGATTTAATCTCGTTTGTTTGTTTTATAGACTTATTTATCCTCATGTTTGTTTGTTTTATAGCTGATTTGTCCTCGTTTGTTTTATAGCTGAACTAACCTCATGTTTGTTGGTTTATAGTCTGATTCATCCTCATGTTTGTTTGTTTTATAGCTGATTTATCCTCATGTTTGTTTGTTTTATGGTCTGATTTATCCTCGTTTATTTATAGCTGATTTATCCTCATGTTTGTTGGTTTTATAGTCTGATTTATCCTCAGGTTTTTTTGTTTTATAGGTGATTTATCGTCATGTTTGTTTGTTTTATAGCTGATTTATCCTCAGGTTTTTTTGTTTTATAGGTGATTTATCGTCATGTTTGTTTGTTTTATAGCTGATTTATCCTCATGTTTTTTTTTTACTTATAGTCTTATTTATCCTCATGTTTGTTTGATTTACAGCTGATTTAATCTCATGTTTGTTTGTTTTGCAGCTGATTTATCCTCATGTTTGTTGGTTTATAGTCTGATTTATCCTCATGTTTGTTTGTTTTATAGCTGATTTATCCTCATGTTTGTTTGTCTGATAGTCTGATTTATCCTGACGTTTCTTTGTTTTATAATCTGATTTATCCTCATGTTTGTTTGTTTTACAGCTGATTTAATCTCATGTTTGTTTGTTTTATAGACTTATTTATCCTCATGTTTGTTTGTTTAATAGCAGATTTATCTTCATGTTTATTTGTTTTACAGCTGATTTATCCTCATGCTTGTTTGTTTTATAGTTTGATTTATCATGTTTGTTTTATAGTCTGATTTATCCTCGTTTGTTTTATAGCTGATTTATCCTCATGTTTGTTTGTCTTATACTCTGATTATATTTATGTTTGTTTGCTTATAGTCTGATTTATCCTCACGTTTGTTTGTTTTATAGCTGATTTATCCTCATGTTTTTTTGTTTTATAGCTGATTTATCCTCATGGTTGTTGGTTTTATAGTCTGATTTATCTTCATGTTTGTTTGTTTTATATATGATTTATCCTCATATTTGTTTGTTTTATAGTTTGATTTATCCACATGTTTGAGGGTTTATAGTTTGATTTATACTCATTTTTGTTCGTTTTATAGCTGGTTTATCCTCATGTTTGTTTGTTTTATAGCTGATTTAATCTCAAGTTTGTTTGTTTTATAGACCTATTTATCCTCATGTTTGTTTGTTTTATAGCTGATTTATCGTCATGTTTGTTGGTTTTATAGTCTGATTTATCATGTTTGTTTTAAAGTCTGATTTATCCTCGTTTGTTTTATAGCTGATTTAACCTCATGTTTGTTTGTTTATAGTATGATTTATCCTCATGTTTGTTTATTTATAGCTGATTTATCGTCATGTATGTTTGTCTTATAGTCTGATTATCTTCATGTTTGTTTGTTTATCCTCATGTTTGTTGGTTTTATAGCCTGATTTATCTTCATGTTTGTTTGTTTTATATCTGATTTATCCTCATGTTGGTTTCATAGTCTGACTTATCCTCATGTTTGTTTGTTTTATAGCTGATTTATCCTCATGTTTGTTTTTCTTATGGTCTTATTTATCCTCATGTTTGTCTTTTTTATAATCTGATTTATCCCCATGTTTGTTTTATAGCTGATTTATCATCATATTTTTTGTTTTATAGTTTGATTTATCCTCATGTTTGTTGTTTAATAGCATGATTTAACCTCATGCTTGTTTGTTTTCTATCTGATTTATCCTCATGTTGGTTTTATAGCTGATTTATCCTCATGTTTTTGTTGTTTACATGGTCTGATTTATCCTAATGTGTGTTGGTTTTATAGCTGATTTATCCTCATCTTTGGTTGTTTTATAGTCTGATTTATCATCGTGTTTGTTTGTTTTATAGACTTATTTATCATCATTTGTTTGTTTTACAGTCTGATTTATCCTCATATTTGTTTTATAGCTGATTTATCCTCATTTGTGTTTGTTTTATAGTCTGATTTATTCTCATGATTGTATGTTATATTGTCTGATTAATCCTCATATTTGTTTGTATTATAGCTGACTTGTCCTCATGTTTGTGTGTTTTGCAGTCTGATTTATCCTCATGTTTGTTTGTTTTATAGGTGATTTATCTGCATGTGTGTTTGTTTTATAGTCTGATTTATCCACATGTTTGTTTGTTTTATAGCAGATTTATCCTCATGTTTGTTTGTTTTATAGCTGATTTATCCTCATGTCTGTTTGTCTTATAGTCTGATTATCATCATATTTGTTTGCTTATAGTCTTATTTATCCTGACGTTTCTTTGTTTTATAATCTGATTTATCCTCATGTTTGTTTGTTTTACAACTGATTTAATCTCATGTTTGTTTGTTTTATAGACTTATTTATCCTCATGTTTGTTTGTTTTATAGCCTGATTTATCCTCATGTTTGTTTGTTTTACAGCTGATTTATCCTCATGCTTGTTTGTTTTGTAGTTTGATTTATCATGTTTGTTTTATAGTGTGATTTATCCTCGTTTGTTTTATAGCTGATTTAAGCTCATATTTGTTGGGTTATAGTCTGATTAATCCTCATGTTTGTTTGTGTTATAGTCTGATTATCTTTATGATTGTTTGCTTATAGTCTGATTTATCCTCACGTTTGTGTGTTTCATAGCTGATTTATCCTCATGTTTGTTTGTTTTCCAACTGATTTATCCTCATGTTTGTTGGTTTTATAGCTGATTTATCCTCATGTTTGGTTGTTTTATAGTCTGATTTATCATCGTCTTTGTTTGTTTTATAAACTTATTTATCCTCATTTGTTTGTTTTACAGTCTGATTTATCCTCATATTTGTTTTATAGCTGATTTATCCTCATGTTTGTTTTATAGTCTGATTTAGCCTCATTTTTGTTTGTTTTATAGCCTGATTTATCCTCATGTTTGTTTGTCTTATAGTCTGATTGTCCTAATGTTTCTTTTTCTTCTTGTGTGATTATCCTTGTTTGTTTCTTTTATAGCTGATTTATCCTCATGTTTGTTTGTTTTACAGTCTGATTTATCCTCATGTGTGTTTGTTTTATAGCTGATTTATCATCGTCTTTGTCTGTTTTATGGACTTATTTATCCTCATTTGTTTGTTTTACAGTCTGATTTATCCTCATATTTGTTTTATAGCTGATTTATCCTCATGTTTGTTTTATAGTCTGATTAAGCCTCATGTTTGTTTGTTTTATAGCCTGATTTATCCTCACGTTTGTTCGTCTTATAGTCTGATTGTCCTAATGTTTGTTTTTCTTCTTGTGTGATTATCCTTGTTTGTTTCTTTTATAGCTGATTTATCCTCATGTTTGTTTGTTTTACAGTCTGATTTATCCTCATGTGTGTTTGTTTTATAGACTTATTTATACTCATGTTTGTTTGTTTTATAGCTGATTTATCCCCGTGTTGGTTTTATAGTCTGATTTATCCTCATGTTTGTTTGTTTTACAGCTGATTTAATCTCATGTTTGTTTGTTTTATAGCTGATTTATCCTCATGTTTGTTTGTCTTATGGTCTTATTTATCCTCATGTTTGTTTGTTTTCTAATCTGACTTATCCCCATGTTTGTTTTATAGCTTATTTATCATCATATTTTTTTGTTTTATAGTCTGATTTATCCTCATGTTTGTTTGTTTAATAGCATGATTTAACCTCATGCTTGTTTGTTTTATATCTGATTTATCCTCATGTTGGTTTTATAGCTGATTTATCCTCATGTTTGTTGTTTATATAGTCTGATTTATCCTAATGTGTGTTGGTTTTATAGCTGATTTATCCTCATCTTTGGTTGTTTTACAGTCTGATTTATCCTCATGTGTGTTTGTTTTATAGACTTATTTATACTCATGTTTGTTTGTTTTATAGCTTGATTTATCCACGTGTTGGTTTTATAGTCTGATTTATCCTCATGTTTGTTTGTTTTACAGCTGATTTAATCTCATGTTTGTTTGTTTTATAGCTGATTTATCCTCATGTTTGTTTGTCTTATGGTCTTATTTATCCTCATGTTTGTTCGTTTTCTAATCTGACTTATCCCCATGTTTGTTTTATAGCTTATTTATCATCATATTTTTTTGTTTTATAGTCTGATTTATCCTCATGTTTGTTTGTTTAATAGCATGATTTAACCTCATGCTTGTTTGTTTTATATCTGATTTATCCTCATGTTGGTTTTATAGCTGATTTATCCTCATGTTTGTTGTTTATATAGTCTGATTTATCCTAATGTGTGTTGGTTTTATAGCTGATTTATCCTCATCTTTGGTTGTTTTATAGTCTGATTTTTCATCGTGTTTGTTTGTTTTATAGCCTGATTTATCCTCATGCTTGTTTGTTTTATATCTGACTTATCCTCATGTTTGTTTGTTTTAAAGCTGATTTATCCTCATGTTTTTTGTCTTATATTCTGATTTGTCCTCATGTCTGTTTGTTTTACAGCTGATTTAATCTCATGTTTGTTTGTTTTATAGCTGATTTATCCTCATGTTTGTTTGTCTTATAGTCTTATTTATCCTCATGGTTGTTTGTTTTATAGCCTGATTTATCTTCATGTTTGTTTGTTTTATATCTGATTTATCTGCATGTTGGTTTGTTTTATAGTCTGCTTTATCCTCATGTTTGTTTGTTTTATAATCCGATTTATCCCCATGTTTGTTTTATAGCTGATTTATCGTCATGTCTTTTTGTTTTATAGTCTGATTTATCCACATGTTTGTTGGTTTATAGTTTGATTTATCCTCATTTTTGTTAGTTTTACAGCTGATTAATCCTCATGTTTGTTTGTTTTATAATCTGATTTATCCTCATGTTTGTTTGTTTTATAGCTGATTTAATCTCGTTTGTTTGTTTTATAGACTTATTTATCCTCATGTTTGTTTGTTTTATAGCTGATTTGTCCTCGTTTGTTTTATAGCTGATTTATCCTCATGTTTGTTTGTTTTATGGTCTGATTTATCCTCGTTTATTTATAGCTGATTTATCCTCATGTTTGTTGGTTTTATAGTCTGATTTATCCTCAGGTTTTTTTGTTTTATAGGTGATTTATCGTCATGTTTGTTTGTTTTATAGCTGATTTATCCTCATGTTTTTTTTTTACTTATAGTCTTATTTATCCTCATGTTTGTTTGATTTACAGCTGATTTAATCTCATGTTTGTTTGTTTTGTAGCTGATTTATCCTCATGTTTGTTGGTTTATAGTCTGATTTATCCTCATGTTTGTTTGTTTTATAGCTGATTTATCCTCATGTTTGTTTGTTTTATGGTCTGATTTATCCTCGTTTATTTATAGCTGATTTAACCTCATGTTTGTTGGTTTATAGTCTGATTCATCCTCATGTTTGTTTGTTTTATAGCTGATTTATCCTCATGTTTGTTTGTTTTATAGTCTGACTTATCCACATGTTTGTTGGTTTATAGTTTGATTTATCCTCATTTTTGTTTGTTTTATAGCTGATTTATCCTCATGTTTGTTGGTTTTATAGTCTGATTTATCCTCAGGTTTTTTTGTTCTATAGGTGATTTATCATGTTTGTTTTATAGCTGATTTATCCTCATGTTTTTTTTTACTTATAGTCTTATTTATCCTCATGTTTGTTTGATTTACAGCTGATTTAATCTCATGTTTGTTTGTTTTGTAGCTGATTTATCCTCATGTTTGTTGGTTTACAGTCTGATTTATCCTCATGTTTGTTTGTTTTATAGCTGATTTATCCTCATGTTTGTTTGTCTGATAGTCTGATATATCCTGACGTTTCTTTGATTTATAATCTGATTTATCCTCATGTTTGTTTGTTTACAGCTGACTTAATGTCATGTTTGTTTGTTTTATAGACTTATTTATCCTCATGTTTGTTTGTTTAATAGCAGATTTATCTTCATGTTTATTTGTTTTACAGCTGATTTATCCTCATGCTTTTTTGTTTTATAGTTTGATCTATCATGTTTGTTTTATAGTCTGATTTAACCTCATGTTTGTTGGTTTATAGTATGATTTATCCTCATGTTTGTTGGTTTTATAGCTGATTTATCCTCATGTTTTTTTTTTACTTATAGTCTTATTTATCCTCATGTTTGTTTGATTTACAGCTGATTTAATCTCATGTTTGTTTGTTTTGTAGCTGATTTATCCTCATGTTTGTTGGTTTATAGTCTGATTTATCCTCATGTTTGTTTGTTTTATAGCTGATTTATCCTCATGTTTGTTTGTTTTATGGTCTGATTTATCCTCGTTTATTTATAGCTGATTTAACCTCATGTTTGTTGGTTTATAGTCTGATTCATCCTCATGTTTGTTTGTTTTATAGCTGATTTATCCTCATGTTTGTTTGTTTTATAGTCTGACTTATCCACATGTTTGTTGGTTTATAGTTTGATTTATCCTCATTTTTGTTTGTTTTATAGCTGATTTATCCTCATGTTTGTTGGTTTTATAGTCTGATTTATCCTCAGGTTTTTTTGTTTTATAGGTGATTTATCATGTTTGTTTTATAGCTGATTTATCCTCATGTTTTTTTTTACTTATAGTCTTATTTATCCTCATGTTTGTTTGATTTACAGCTGATTTAATCTCATGTTTGTTTGTTTTGTAGCTGATTTATCCTCATGTTTGTTGGTTTACAGTCTGATTTATCCTCATGTTTGTTTGTTTTATAGCTGATTTATCCTCATGTTTGTTTGTCTGATAGTCTGATATATCCTGACGTTTCTTTGATTTATAATCTGATTTATCCTCATGTTTGTTTGTTTACAGCTGACTTAATCTCATGTTTGTTTGTTTTATAGACTTATTTATCCTCATGTTTGTTTGTTTAATAGCAGATTTATCTTCATGTTTATTTGTTTTACAGCTGATTTATCCTCATGCTTTTTTGTTTTATAGTTTGATCTATCATGTTTGTTTTATAGTCTGATTTAACCTCATGTTTGTTGGTTTATAGTATGATTTATCCTCATGTTTGTTGGTTTTATAGCTGATTTATCCTCATGTTTTTTTTTTACTTATAGTCTTATTTATCCTCATGTTTGTTTGATTTACAGCTGATTTAATCTCATGTTTGTTTGTTTTGTAGCTGATTTATCCTCATGTTTGTTGGTTTATAGTCTGATTTATCCTCATGTTTGTTTGTTTTATAGCTGATTTATCCTCATGTTTGTTTGTTTTATGGTCTGATTTATCCTCGTTTATTTATAGCTGATTTAACCTCATGTTTGTTGGTTTATAGTCTGATTCATCCTCATGTTTGTTTGTTTTATAGCTGATTTATCCTCATGTTTGTTTGTTTTATAGTCTGACTTATCCACATGTTTGTTGGTTTATAGTTTGATTTATCCTCATTTTTGTTTGTTTTATAGCTGATTTATCCTCATGTTTGTTGGTTTTATAGTCTGATTTATCCTCAGGTTTTTTTGTTTTATAGGTGATTTATCATGTTTGTTTTATAGCTGATTTATCCTCATGTTTTTTTTTACTTATAGTCTTATTTATCCTCATGTTTGTTTGATTTACAGCTGATTTAATCTCATATTTGTTTGTTTTGTAGCTGATTTATCCTCATGTTTGTTGGTTTACAGTCTGATTTATCCTCATGTTTGTTTGTTTTATAGCTGATTTATCCTCATGTTTGTTTGTCTGATAGTCTGATATATCCTGACGTTTCTTTGATTTATAATCTGATTTATCCTCATGTTTGTTTGTTTACAGCTGACTTAATCTCATGTTTGTTTGTTTTATAGACTTATTTATCCTCATGTTTGTTTGTTTAATAGCAGATTTATCTTCATGTTTATTTGTTTTACAGCTGATTTATCCTCATGCTTTTTTGTTTTATAGTTTGATCTATCATGTTTGTTTTATAGTCTGATTTAACCTCATGTTTGTTGGTTTATAGTATGATTTATCCTCATGTTTGTTGGTTTTATAGTTGATTTATGCTCATGTTGGTTTGTTTTATAGTCTGCTTTATCCTCATGTTTGTTTGTCTTATAGTCGGATTGTCCTGATGTTTGTTTTTCTTCTTGTGTGATTATCCTTATGTATGTTTCTTTAATAGCTGATTTATCCTCATTTTTGTTTGTTTTAGAGTCTGATTTATCCTTGTGTGTTTGTTTTATAGCCGATTTATCCTCTTTTGTTTGTTTTATAGCTAATTTATCATCATGTTTTTTTGTTTTATAGCTGATTTATCCTCATGTTTGTTTGTTTTATAGTCTTATTTATCCACATGTTTGTTGGTTTATAGTTTGATTTATCCTCATTTTTGTTTGTTTACAGCTGGTTTATCATCATGTTTGTTTGCTTTATAGTCTGATTTATCATGTTTCTTTTATAGTCTGATTTATCCTCGTTTGTTTTATAGTCTGATTTAATCTCATGTTTGTTGGTTTATAGTATGATTTATCCTCATGTTTGTTTGTTTTACAGTCTGATTTATTCTCGTGTGTTTGTTTTATAGCTGATTTATCATCATGTTTATTCGTTGTATAATCTGATTTATCCTCATGTTTGTTTTTTTACAGCTGATTTATCCTCATGTTGGTTTTATAGTCTGATTTATATCATGCATGTTTGTTTTATAATCTGATTTATCCTCATGTTTGTTTGTCTTATAGTCTCATTTATCCCAATTTTTTTTTTTTTTAGCTGATTTAATCTCCAGTTTGCTTGTTTTACAGCTGAATTATCCTCAGGTTTGTTTGTCTTATAGTCAGATTTATCCTCGTTTATTTACAGTTAATTTATCCACATGGTTGTTGGTTTTATAGTCTGATTTATCTTCATGTTTGTTTGTTTTATAGATGATTTATCCTCATATTTGTTTGTTTTATAGTTTGATTTATCCACATGTTTGAGGGTTTATAGTTTGATTTATCCTCATTTTTGTTCGTTTTATAGCTGATTTATCCTCATATTTGTTTGTTTGTTTTACAGCTGATTTAATCTCAAGTTTGTTTGTTTTATAGACTTATTTATCCTCATGTTTGTTTGTTTTATAGCTGATTTATCGTCATGTTTGTTGGTTTTATAGACTTATTTATCCTCATTTGTTTGTTTTACAGTCTGATTTATCCTCATATTTGTTTTATAGCTGATTTATCCTCATGTTTGTTTTATAGTCTGATTTATCCTCATGTTTGTTTGTTTTACAGCTGATTTATCCTCATGTTTGTTCGTCTTATAGTCTGATTGTCCTAATGTTTGTTTGTTTTACACTCTGATTTATCCTCATGTGTGTTTGTTTTATAGACTTATTTATACTCATGTTTGTTTGTTTTATAGCTGATTTATCCCCGTGTTGGTTTTATAGTCTGATTTATCCTCATGTTTGTTTGTTTTACAGCTGATTTAATCTCATGTTTGTTTGTTTTATAGACTTATTTATCCTCATGTTTGTTTGTTTAATAGCAGATTTATCTTCATGTTTATTTGTTTTACAGCTGATTTATCCTCATGCTTGTTTGTTTTATAGTTAGATTTATCATGTTTGCTTTATAGTCTGATTTATCCTCGTTTGTTTTATAGCTGATTTATCCTCATGTCTGTTTGTCTTATACTCTGATTATATTTATGTTTGTTTGCTTATAGTCTGATTTATCCTCACGTTTGTTTGTTTTATAGCTGATTTATCCTCATGTTTTTTTGTTTTATAGCTGAATTATTCTCATGTTTGTTTGTTTTATAGTCTGATTTATCCACATGTTTGTTGGTTTATAGTTTGATTTATCCTCATTTTTGTTTGTTTTACAGCTGGTGTATCCTCATATTTGTTTGTTTTATAGTCAGATTTATCCTCGTTTATTTAAAGCTAATTTATCCTCATGGTTGTTTGTTTTATAGCAGATTTATCCTCATGTTTGTTTGTTTTATAGCATATTTATCCTCATGTTTGTTTGTTTTATAGCTGATTTATCCTCATGTCTGTTTGTCTTATAGTCTGATTATCTTCATGTTTGTTTGCTTATAGTCTGATTTATCCTGACGTTTCTTTGTTTTATAATCTGATTTATCCTCATGTTTGTTTGTTTTACAACTGATTTAATCTCATGTTTGTTTGTTTTATAGACTTATTTATCCTCATGTTTGTTTGTTTTATAGCCTGATTTATCCTCATGTTTGTTTGTTTTACAGCTGATTTATCCTCATGCTTGTTTGTTTTGTAGTTTGATTTATCATGTTTGTTTTATAGTGTGATTTATCCTCGTTTGTTTTATAGCTGATTTAACCTCATATTTGTTGGGTTATAGTCTGATTAATCCTCATGTTTGTTTGTGTTATAGTCTGATTATCTTTATGTTTGTTTGCTTATAGTCTGATTTATCCTCACGTTTGTGTGTTTCATAGCTGATTTATCCTCATGTTTGTTTGTTTTCCAACTGATTTATCCTCATGTTTGTTGGTTTTATAGCTGATTTATCCTCATGTTTGGTTGTTTTATAGTCTGATTTATCATCGTCTTTGTTTGTTTTATAAACTTATTTATCCTCATTTGTTTGTTTTACAGTCTGATTTATCCTCATATTTGTTTTATAGCTGATTTATCCTCATTTTTGTTTTATAGTCTGATTTAGCCTCATGTTTGTTTGTTTTATAGCCTGATTTATCCTCATGTTTTTTTGTCTTATAGTCTGATTGTCCTAATGTTTGTTTTTCTTCTTGTGTGATTATCCTTGTTTGTTTCTTTTATAGCTGATTTATCCTCATGTTTGTTTGTTTTACAGTCTGATTTATCCTCATGTGTGTTTGTTTTATAGCTGATTTATCATCGTCTTTGTCTGTTTTATAGACTTATTTATCCTCATTTGTTTGTTTTACAGTCTGATTAATCCTCATATTTGTTTGTATTATAGCTGACTTGTCCTCCTGTTTGTGTGTTTTGCAGTCTGATTTATCCTCATGTTTGTTTGTTTTATAGGTGATTTATCTGCATGTGTGTTTGTTTTATAGTCTGATTTATCCACATGTTTGTTTGTTTAATAGCATGATTTAACCTCATGCTTGTTTGTTTTATAGCTGATTTATCCTCATGTTTGTTTGTCTTATGGTCTTATTTATCCTCAGGTTTGTTGTTAATATAGTCTGATTTATCCTAATGTGTGTTGGTTTTATAGCTGATTTATCCTCATCTTTGGTTGTTTTACAGTCTGATTTATCCTCATGTGTGTTTGTTTTATAGACTTATTTATACTCATGTTTGTTTGTTTTATAGCTTGATTTATCCACGTGTTGGTTTTATAGTCTGATTTATCCTCATGTTTGTTTGTTTTACAGCTGATTTAATCTCATGTTTGTTTGTTTTATAGCTGATTTATCCTCATGTTTGTTTGTCTTATGGTCTTATTTATCCTCATGTTTGTTTGTTTTCTAATCTGACTTATCCCCATGTTTGTTTTATAGCTTATTTATCATCATATTTTTTTGTTTTATAGTCTGATTTATCCTCATGTTTGTTTGTTTAATAGCATGATTTAACCTCATGCTTGTTTGTTTTATATCTGATTTATCCTCATGTTGGTTTTATAGCTGATTTATCCTCATGTTTGTTGTTTATATAGTCTGATTTATCCTAATGTGTGTTGGTTTTATAGCTGATTTATCCTCATCTTTGGTTGTTTTATAGTCTGATTTTTCATCGTGTTTGTTTGTTTTATAGCCTGATTTATCCTCATGCTTGTTTGTTTTATATCTGACTTATCCTCATGTTTGTTTGTTTTAAAGCTGATTTATCCTCATGTTTTTTGTCTTATATTCTGATTTGTCCTCATGTCTGTTTGTTTTACAGCTGATTTAATCTCATGTTTGTTTGTTTTATAGCTGATTTATCCTCATGTTTGTTTGTCTTATAGTCTTATTTATCCTCATGGTTGTTTGTTTTATAGCCTGATTTATCTTCATGTTTGTTTGTTTTATATCTGATTTATCTGCATGTTGGTTTGTTTTATAGTCTGCTTTATCCTCATGTTTGTTTGTTTTATAATCCGATTTATCCCCATGTTTGTTTTATAGCTGATTTATCGTCATGTCTTTTTGTTTTATAGTCTGATTTATCCACATGTTTGTTGGTTTATAGTTTGATTTATCCTCATTTTTGTTAGTTTTACAGCTGATTAATCCTCATGTTTGTTTGTTTTATAATCTGATTTATCCTCATGTTTGTTTGTTTTACATCTGATTTAATCTCGTTTGTTTGTTTTATAGACTTATTTATCCTCATGTTTGTTTGTTTTATAGCTGATTTGTCCTCGTTTGTTTTATAGCTGATTTATCCTCATGTTTGTTGGTTTATAGTCTGATTTATCCTCATGTTTGTTTGTTTTATAGCTGATTTATCCTCATGTTTGTTTGTTTTATGGTCTGATTTATCCTCGTTTATTTATAGCTGATTTATCCTCATGTTTGTTGGTTTTATAGCTGATTTATCCTCATGTTTTTTTTTTACTTATAGTCTTATTTATCCTCATGTTTGTTTGATTTACAGCTGATTTATCCTCATGTTTGTTTGTTTTGTAGCTGATTTATCCTCATGTTTGTTGGTTTATAGTCTGATTTATCCTCATGTTTGTTTGTTTTATAGCTGATTTATCCTCATGTTTTTTTGTTTTATAGCTGATTTATCCTCATGGTTGTTGGTTTTATAGTCTGATTTATCTTCATGTTTGTTTGTTTTATAGCTGATTTATCTTCATGTTTGTTTGTTTTATAGCTGATTTATCCTCATGTTTGTTTGTTTTATAGTCTGACTTATCCACATGTTTGTTGGTTTATAGTTTGATTTATCCTCATTTTTGTTTGTTTTATAGCTGATTTATCCTCATGTTTGTTGGTTTTATAGTCTGATTTATCCTCAGGTTTTTTTGTTTTATAGGTGATTTATCATGTTTGTTTTATAGCTGATTTATCCTCATGTTTTTTTTTACTTATAGTCTTATTTATCCTCATGTTTGTTTGATTTACAGCTGATTTAATCTCATGTTTGTTTGTTTTGTAGCTGATTTATCCTCATGTTTGTTGGTTTACAGTCTGATTTATCCTCATGTTTGTTTGTTTTATAGCTGATTTATCCTCATGTTTGTTTGTCTGATAGTCTGATATATCCTGACGTTTCTTTGATTTATAATCTGATTTATCCTCATGTTTGTTTGTTTACAGCTGACTTAATGTCATGTTTGTTTGTTTTATAGACTTATTTATCCTCATGTTTGTTTGTTTAATAGCAGATTTATCTTCATGTTTATTTGTTTTACAGCTGATTTATCCTCATGCTTTTTTGTTTTATAGTTTGATCTATCATGTTTGTTTTATAGTCTGATTTAACCTCATGTTTGTTGGTTTATAGTATGATTTATCCTCATGTTTGTTGGTTTTATAGTTGATTTATGCTCATGTTGGTTTGTTTTATAGTCTGCTTTATCCTCATGTTTGTTTGTCTTATAGTCGGATTGTCCTGATGTTTGTTTTTCTTCTTGTGTGATTATCCTTATGTATGTTTCTTTAATAGCTGATTTATCCTCATTTTTGTTTGTTTTAGAGTCTGATTTATCCTTGTGTGTTTGTTTTATAGCCGATTTATCCTCTTTTGTTTGTTTTATAGCTAATTTATCATCATGTTTTTTTGTTTTATAGCTGATTTATCCTCATGTTTGTTTGTTTTATAGTCTTATTTATCCACATGTTTGTTGGTTTATAGTTTGATTTATCCTCATTTTTGTTTGTTTACAGCTGGTTTATCATCATGTTTGTTTGCTTTATAGTCTGATTTATCATGTTTCTTTTATAGTCTGATTTATCCTCGTTTGTTTTATAGTCTGATTTAATCTCATGTTTGTTGGTTTATAGTATGATTTATCCTCATGTTTGTTTGTTTTACAGTCTGATTTATTCTCGTGTGTTTGTTTTATAGCTGATTTATCATCATGTTTATTCGTTGTATAATCTGATTTATCCTCATGTTTGTTTTTTTACAGCTGATTTATCCTCATGTTGGTTTTATAGTCTGATTTATATCATGCATGTTTGTTTTATAATCTGATTTATCCTCATGTTTGTTTGTCTTATAGTCTCATTTATCCCAATTTTTTTTTTTTTTAGCTGATTTAATCTCCAGTTTGCTTGTTTTACAGCTGAATTATCCTCAGGTTTGTTTGTCTTATAGTCAGATTTATCCTCGTTTATTTACAGTTAATTTATCCACATGGTTGTTGGTTTTATAGTCTGATTTATCTTCATGTTTGTTTGTTTTATAGATGATTTATCCTCATATTTGTTTGTTTTATAGTTTGATTTATCCACATGTTTCAGGGTTTATAGTTTGATTTATCCTCATTTTTGTTCGTTTTATAGCTGATTTATCCTCATATTTGTTTGTTTGTTTTACAGCTGATTTAATCTCAAGTTTGTTTGTTTTATAGACTTATTTATCCTCATGTTTGTTTGTTTTATAGCTGATTTATCGTCATGTTTGTTGGTTTTATAGACTTATTTATCCTCATTTGTTTGTTTTACAGTCTGATTTATCCTCATATTTGTTTTATAGCTGATTTATCCTCATGTTTGTTTTATAGTCTGATTTTGCCTCATGTTTGTTTGTTTTATAGCCTGATTTATCCTCATGTTTGTTCGTCTTATAGTCTGATTGTCCTAATGTTTGTTTGTTTTACACTCTGATTTATCCTCATGTGTGTTTGTTTTATAGACTTATTTATACTCATGTTTGTTTGTTTTATAGCTGATTTATCCCCGTGTTGGTTTTATAGTCTGATTTATCCTCATGTTTGTTTGTTTTACAGCTGATTTAATCTCATGTTTGTTTGTTTTATAGACTTATTTATCCTCATGTTTGTTTGTTTAATAGCAGATTTATCTTCATGTTTATTTGTTTTACAGCTGATTTATCCTCATGCTTGTTTGTTTTATAGTTAGATTTATCATGTTTGCTTTATAGTCTGATTTATCCTCGTTTGTTTTATAGCTGATTTATCCTCATGTCTGTTTGTCTTATACTCTGATTATATTTATGTTTGTTTGCTTATAGTCTGATTTATCCTCACGTTTGTTTGTTTTATAGCTGATTTATCCTCATGTTTTTTTGTTTTATAGCTGAATTATTCTCATGTTTGTTTGTTTTATAGTCTGATTTATCCACATGTTTGTTGGTTTATAGTTTGATTTATCCTCATTTTTGTTTGTTTTACAGCTGGTGTATCCTCATATTTGTTTGTTTTATAGTCAGATTTATCCTCGTTTATTTAAAGCTAATTTATCCTCATGGTTGTTTGTTTTATAGCAGATTTATCCTCATGTTTGTTTGTTTTATAGCAGATTTATCCTCATGTTTGTTTGTTTTATAGCTGATTTATCCTCATGTCTGTTTGTCTTATAGTCTGATTATCTTCATGTTTGTTTGCTTATAGTCTGATTTATCCTGACGTTTCTTTGTTTTATAATCTGATTTATCCTCATGTTTGTTTGTTTTACAACTGATTTAATCTCATGTTTGTTTGTTTTATAGACTTATTTATCCTCATGTTTGTTTGTTTTATAGCCTGATTTATCCTCATGTTTGTTTGTTTTACAGCTGATTTATCCTCATGCTTGTTTGTTTTGTAGTTTGATTTATCATGTTTGTTTTATAGTGTGATTTATCCTCGTTTGTTTTATAGCTGATTTAACCTCATATTTGTTGGGTTATAGTCTGATTAATCCTCATGTTTGTTTGTGTTATAGTCTGATTATCTTTATGTTTGTTTGCTTATAGTCTGATTTATCCTCACGTTTGTGTGTTTCATAGCTGATTTATCCTCATGTTTGTTTGTTTTCCAACTGATTTATCCTCATGTTTGTTGGTTTTATAGCTGATTTATCCTCATGTTTGGTTGTTTTATAGTCTGATTTATCATCGTCTTTGTTTGTTTTATAAACTTATTTATCCTCATTTGTTTGTTTTACAGTCTGATTTATCCTCATATTTGTTTTATAGCTGATTTATCCTCATTTTTGTTTTATAGTCTGATTTAGCCTCATGTTTGTTTGTTTTATAGCCTGATTTATCCTCATGTTTTTTTGTCTTATAGTCTGATTGTCCTAATGTTTGTTTTTCTTCTTGTGTGATTATCCTTGTTTGTTTCTTTTATAGCTGATTTATCCTCATGTTTGTTTGTTTTACAGTCTGATTTATCCTCATGTGTGTTTGTTTTATAGCTGATTTATCATCGTCTTTGTCTGTTTTATAGACTTATTTATCCTCATTTGTTTGTTTTACAGTCTGATTAATCCTCATATTTGTTTGTATTATAGCTGACTTGTCCTCCTGTTTGTGTGTTTTGCAGTCTGATTTATCCTCATGTTTGTTTGTTTTATAGGTGATTTATCTGCATGTGTGTTTGTTTTATAGTCTGATTTATCCACATGTTTGTTTGTTTAATAGCAGATTTATCCTCATGTTTGTTTGTTTTATAGCTGATTTATCCTCATGTTTGTTTGTCTTATGGTCTTATTTATCCTCAGGTTTGTTGTTAATATAGTCTGATTTATCCTAATGTGTGTTGGTTTTATAGCTGATTTATCCTCATCTTTGGTTGTTTTACAGTCTGATTTATCCTCATGTGTGTTTGTTTTATAGACTTATTTATACTCATGTTTGTTTGTTTTATAGCTTGATTTATCCACGTGTTGGTTTTATAGTCTGATTTATCCTCATGTTTGTTTGTTTTACAGCTGATTTAATCTCATGTTTGTTTGTTTTATAGCTGATTTATCCTCATGTTTGTTTGTCTTATGGTCTTATTTATCCTCATGTTTGTTTGTTTTCTAATCTGACTTATCCCCATGTTTGTTTTATAGCTTATTTATCATCATATTTTTTTGTTTTATAGTCTGATTTATCCTCATGTTTGTTTGTTTAATAGCATGATTTAACCTCATGCTTGTTTGTTTTATATCTGATTTATCCTCATGTTGGTTTTATAGCTGATTTATCCTCATGTTTGTTGTTTATATAGTCTGATTTATCCTAATGTGTGTTGGTTTTATAGCTGATTTATCCTCATCTTTGGTTGTTTTATAGTCTGATTTTTCATCGTGTTTGTTTGTTTTATAGCCTGATTTATCCTCATGCTTGTTTGTTTTATATCTGACTTATCCTCATGTTTGTTTGTTTTAAAGCTGATTTATCCTCATGTTTTTTGTCTTATATTCTGATTTGTCCTCATGTCTGTTTGTTTTACAGCTGATTTAATCTCATGTTTGTTTGTTTTATAGCTGATTTATCCTCATGTTTGTTTGTCTTATAGTCTTATTTATCCTCATGGTTGTTTGTTTTATAGCCTGATTTATCTTCATGTTTGTTTGTTTTATATCTGATTTATCTGCATGTTGGTTTGTTTTATAGTCTGCTTTATCCTCATGTTTGTTTGTTTTATAATCCGATTTATCCCCATGTTTGTTTTATAGCTGATTTATCGTCATGTCTTTTTGTTTTATAGTTTGATTTATCCTCATTTTTGTTAGTTTTACAGCTGATTAATCCTCATGTTTGTTTGTTTTATAATCTGATTTATCCTCATGTTTGTTTGTTTTACATCTGATTTAATCTCGTTTGTTTGTTTTATAGACTTATTTATCCTCATGTTTGTTTGTTTTATAGCTGATTTGTCCTCGTTTGTTTTATAGCTGATTTAACCTCATGTTTGTTGGTTTATAGTCTGATTCATCCTCATGTTTGTTTGTTTTATAGCTGATTTATCCTCATGTTTGTTTGTTTTATGGTCTGATTTATCCTCGTTTATTTATAGCTGATTTATCCTCATGTTTGTTGGTTTTATAGTCTGATTTATCCTCAGGTTTTTTTTGTTTTATAGGTGATTTATCGTCATGTTTGTTTGTTTTATAGCTGATTTATCCTCATGTTTGTTTGTCTTATACTCTGATTATATTTATGTTTGTTTGCTTATAGTCTGATTTATCCTCACGTTTGTTTGTTTTATAGCTGATTTATCCTCATGTTTTTTTGTTTTATAGCTGATTTATCCTCATGGTTGTTGGTTTTATAGTCTGATTTATCTTCATGTTTGTTTGTTTTATAGCTGATTTATCTTCATATTTGTTTGTTTTATAGTTTGATTTATCCACATGTTTGAGGGTTTATAGTTTGATTTATACTCATTTTTGTTCGTTTTATAGCTGATTTATCCTCATGTTTGTTTGTTTTATAGCAGATTTAATCTCAAGTTTGTATGTTTTATAGACCTATTTATCCTCATGTTTGTTTGTTTTATAGCTGATTTATCGTCATGTTTGTTGGTTTTATAGTCTGATTTATCATGTTTGTTTTAAAGTCTGATTTATCCTCGTTTGTTTTATAGCTGATTTAACCTCATGTTTGTTTGTTTATAGTATGATTTATCCTCATGTTTGTTTATTTATAGCTGATTTATCGTCATGTATGTTTGTCTTATAGTCTGATTATCTTCATGTTTGTTTGTTTATCCTCATGTTTGTTTGTTTTATAGCTGATTTATCCTCATGTTTGTTTTTCTTAGGGTCTTATTTATCCTCATGTTTGTCTTTTTTATAATCTGATTTATCCCAATGTTTGTTTTATAGCTGATTTATCATCATATTTTTTGTTTTATAGTTTGATTTATCCTCATGTTTGTTGTTTAATAGCATGATTTAACCTCATGCTTGTTTGTTTTATATTTGATTTATCCTCATGTTGGTTTTATAGCTGATTTATCCTCATGTTTTTGTTGTTTATATGGTCTGATTTATCCTAATGTGTGTTGGTTTTATAGCTGATTTATCCTCATCTTTGGTTGTTTTATAGTCTGATTTATTCTCATGATTGTATGTTATATTGTCTGATTAATCCTCATATTTGTTTGTATTATAGCTGACTTGTCCTCATGTTTGTGTGTTTTGCAGTCTGATTTATCCTCATGTTTGTTTGTTTTATAGGTGATTTATCTGCATGTGTGTTTGTTTTATAGTCTGATTTATCCACATGTTTGTTTGTTTTATAGCAGATTTATCCTCATGTTTGTTTGTTTTATAGCTGATTTATCCTCATGTTTGTTTGTTTTATAGACTTATTTATCCTCATGTTTGTTTGTTTTATAGCTGATTTATCCTCATGTTTGTTTGTTTTATGGTCTGATTTATCCTCGTTTATTTATAGCTGATTTATCCTCATGTTTGTTGGTTTTATAGTCTGATTTATCCTCAGGTTTTTTTGTTTTATAGGTGATTTATCATGTTTGTTTTATAGCTGATTTATCCTCATGTTTTTTTTTACTTATAGTCTTATTTATCCTCATGTTTGTTTGATTTACAGCTGATTTAATCTCATGTTTGTTTGTTTTGTAGCTGATTTATCCTCATGTTTGTTGGTTTACAGTCTGATTTATCCTCATGTTTGTTTGTTTTATAGCTGATTTATCCTCATGTTTGTTTGTCTGATAGTCTGATATATCCTGACGTTTCTTTGATTTATAATCTGATTTATCCTCATGTTTGTTTGTTTACAGCTGACTGAATCTCATGTTTGTTTGTTTTATAGACTTATTTATCCTCATGTTTGTTTGTTTAATAGCAGATTTATCTTCATGTTTATTTGTTTTACAGCTGATTTATCCTCATGCTTTTTTGTTTTATAGTTTGATCTATCATGTTTGTTTTATAGTCTGATTTAACCTCATGTTTGTTGGTTTATAGTATGATTTATCCTCATGTTTGTTGGTTTTATAGTTGATTTATGCTCATGTTGGTTTGTTTTATAGTCTGCTTTATCCTCATGTTTGTTTGTCTTATAGTCTGATTGTCCTGATGTTTGTTTTTCTTCTTGTGTGATTATCCTTATGTATGTTTCTTTAATAGCTGATTTATCCTCATTTTTGTTTGTTTTAGAGTCTGATTTATCCTTGTGTGTTTGTTTTATAGCCGATTTATCCTCTTTTGTTTGTTTTATAGCTAATTTATCATCATGTTTTTTTGTTTTATAGCTGATTTATCCTCATGTTTGTTTGTTTTATAGTCTTATTTATCCACATGTTTGTTGGTTTATAGTTTGATTTATCCTCATTTTTGTTTGTTTTATAGGTGATTTATCGTCATGTTTGTTTGTTTTATAGCTGATTTATCCTCATGTTTTTTTTTTACTTATAGTCTTATTTATCCTCATGTTTGTTTGATTTACAGCTGATTTAATCTCATGTTTGTTTTTTTACAGCTGATTTATCCTCATGTTGGTTTTATAGTCTGATTTATATCATGCATGTTTGTTTTATAATCTGATTTATCCTCATGTTTGTTTGTCTTATAGTCTCATTTATCCCAATTTTTTTTTTTTAGCTGATTTAATCTCCAGTTTGTTTGTTTTACAGCTGAATTATCCTCAGGTTTGTTTGTCTTATGGTCTTATTTATCCTCATGTTTGTTTGTTTTCTAATCTGACTTATCCCCATGTTTGTTTTATAGCTTATTTATCATCATATTTTTTTGTTTTATAGTCTGATTTATCCTCATGTTTGTTTGTTTAATAGCATGATTTAACCTCATGCTTGTTTGTTTTATATCTGATTTATCCTCATGTTGGTTTTATAGCTGATTTATCCTCATGTTTGTTGTTTATATAGTCTGATTTATCCTAATGTGTGTTGGTTTTATAGCTGATTTATCCTCATCTTTGGTTGTTTTATAGTCTGATTTTTCATCGTGTTTGTTTGTTTTATAGCCTGATTTATCCTCATGCTTGTTTGTTTTATATCTGACTTATCCTCATGTTTGTTTGTTTTAAAGCTGATTTATCCTCATGTTTTTTGTCTTATATTCTGATTTGTCCTCATGTCTGTTTGTTTTACAGCTGATTTAATCTCATGTTTGTTTGTTTTATAGCTGATTTATCCTCATGTTTGTTTGTCTTATAGTCTTATTTATCCTCATGGTTGTTTGTTTTATAGCCTGATTTATCTTCATGTTTGTTTGTTTTATATCTGATTTATCTGCATGTTGGTTTGTTTTATAGTCTGCTTTATCCTCATGTTTGTTTGTTTTATAATCCGATTTATCCCCATGTTTGTTTTATAGCTGATTTATCGTCATGTCTTTTTGTTTTATAGTCTGATTTATCCACATGTTTGTTGGTTTATAGTTTGATTTATCCTCATTTTTGTTAGTTTTACAGCTGATTAATCCTCATGTTTGTTTGTTTTATAATCTGATTTATCCTCATGTTTGTTTGTTTTATAGCTGATTTAATCTCGTTTGTTTGTTTTATAGACTTATTTATCCTCATGTTTGTTTGTTTTATAGCTGATTTAATCTCATGTTTGTTTGTTTTATAGCTGATTTATCCTCATGTTTGTTTGTTTTATGGTCTGATTTATCCTCGTTTATTTATAGCTGATTTATCCTCATGTTTGTTGGTTTTATAGTCTGATTTATCCTCAGGTTTTTTTGTTTTATAGGTGATTTATCGTCATGTTTGTTTGTTTTATAGCTGATTTATCCTCATGTTTTTTTTTTACTTATAGTCTTATTTATCCTCATGTTTGTTTGATTTACAGCTGATTTAATCTCATGTTTGTTTGTTTTGTAGCTGATTTATCCTCATGTTTGTTGGTTTATAGTCTGATTTATCCTCATGTTTGTTTGTTTTATAGCTGATTTATCCTCATGTTTGTTTGTTTTATAGTCTGACTTATCCACATGTTTGTTGGTTTATAGTTTGATTTATCCTCATGTTTGTTTGTTTTATGGTCTGATTTATCCTCGTTTATTTATAGCTGATTTAACCTCATGTTTGTTTGTTTTATGGTCTGATTTATCCTCGTTTATTTATAGCTGATTTAACCTCATGTTTGTTGGTTTATAGTCTGATTCATCCTCATGTTTGTTTGTTTTATAGCTGATTTATCCTCATGTTTGTTTGTTTTATAGTCTGACTTATCCACATGTTTGTTGGTTTATAGTTTGATTTATCCTCATTTTTGTTTGTTTTATAGCTGATTTATCCTCATGTTTGTTGGTTTTATAGTCTGATTTATCCTCAGGTTTTTTTGTTCTATAGGTGATTTATCATGTTTGTTTTATAGCTGATTTATCCTCATGTTTTTTTTTACTTATAGTCTTATTTATCCTCACGTTTGTTTGATTTACAGCTGATTTAATCTCATGTTTGTTTGTTTTGTAGCTGATTTATCCTCATGTTTGTTGGTTTACAGTCTGATTTATCCTCATGTTTGTTTGTTTTATAGCTGATTTATCCTCATGTTTGTTTGTCTGATAGTCTGATATATCCTGACGTTTCTTTGATTTATAATCTGATTTATCCTCATGTTTGTTTGTTTACAGCTGACTTAATCTCATGTTTGTTTGTTTTATAGACTTATTTATCCTCATGTTTGTTTGTTTAATAGCAGATTTATCTTCATGTTTATTTGTTTTACAGCTGATTTATCCTCATGCTTTTTTGTTTTATAGTTTGATCTATCATGTTTGTTTTATAGTCTGATTTAACCTCATGTTTGTTGGTTTATAGTATGATTTATCCTCATGTTTGTTGGTTTTATAGCTGATTTATCCTCATGTTTTTTTTTTACTTATAGTCTTATTTATCCTCATGTTTGTTTGATTTACAGCTGATTTAATCTCATGTTTGTTTGTTTTGTAGCTGATTTATCCTCATGTTTGTTGGTTTATAGTCTGATTCATCCTCATTTTTGTTTGTTTTATAGCTGATTTATCCTCATGTTTGTTTGTTTTATAGTCTGACTTATCCACATGTTTGTTGGTTTATAGTTTGATTTATCCTCATTTTTGTTTGTTTTATAGCTGATTTATCCTCATGTTTGTTGGTTTTATAGTCTGATTTATCCTCAGGTTTTTTTGTTTTATAGGTGATTTATCATGTTTGTTTTATAGCTGATTTATCCTCATGTTTGTTTGTTTTACAGCTGATTTAATCTCATGTTTGTTTGTTTTATAGCTGATTTATCCTCATGTTTGTTTGTCTTATGGTCTTATTTATCCTCATGTTTGTTTGTTTTCTAATCTGACTTATCCCCATGTTTGTTTTATAGCTGATTTATCCTCATATTTTTTTGTTTTATAGTCTGATTTATCCTCATGTTTGTTTGTTTAATAGCATGATTTAACCTCATGCTTGTTTGTTTTATATCTGATTTATCCTCATGTTGGTTTTATAGCTGATTTATCCTCATGTTTGTTGTTTATATAGTCTGATTTATCCTAATGTGTGTTGGTTTTATAGCTGATTTATCCTCATCTTTGGTTGTTTTACAGTCTGATTTATCCTCATGTGTGTTTGTTTTATAGACTTATTTATACTCATGTTTGTTTGTTTTATAGCTTGATTTATCCACGTGTTGGTTTTATAGTCTGATTTATCCTCATGTTTGTTTGTTTTACAGCTGATTTAATCTCATGTTTGTTTGTTTTATAGCTGATTTATCCTCATGTTTGTTTGTCTTATGGTCTTATTTATCCTCATGTTTGTTCGTTTTCTAATCTGACTTATCCCCATGTTTGTTTTATAGCTTATTTATCATCATATTTTTTTGTTTTATAGTCTGATTTATCCTCATGTTTGTTTGTTTAATAGCATGATTTAACCTCATGCTTGTTTGTTTTATATCTGATTTATCCTCATGTTGGTTTTATAGCTGATTTATCCTCATGTTTGTTGTTTATATAGTCTGATTTATCCTAATGTGTGTTGGTTTTATAGCTGATTTATCCTCATCTTTGGTTGTTTTATAGTCTGATTTTTCATCGTGTTTGTTTGTTTTATAGCCTGATTTATCCTCATGCTTGTTTGTTTTATATCTGACTTATCCTCATGTTTGTTTGTTTTAAAGCTGATTTATCCTCATGTTTTTTGTCTTATATTCTGATTTGTCCTCATGTCTGTTTGTTTTACAGCTGATTTAATCTCATGTTTGTTTGTTTTATAGCTGATTTATCCTCATGTTTGTTTGTCTTATAGTCTTATTTATCCTCATGGTTGTTTGTTTTATAGCCTGATTTATCTTCATGTTTGTTTGTTTTATATCTGATTTATCTGCATGTTGGTTTGTTTTATAGTCTGCTTTATCCTCATGTTTGTTTGTTTTATAATCCGATTTATCCCCATGTTTGTTTTATAGCTGATTTATCGTCATGTCTTTTTGTTTTATAGTCTGATTTATCCACATGTTTGTTGGTTTATAGTTTGATTTATCCTCATTTTTGTTAGTTTTACAGCTGATTAATCCTCATGTTTGTTTGTTTTATAATCTGATTTATCCTCATGTTTGTTTGTTTTATAGCTGATTTAATCTCGTTTGTTTGTTTTATAGACTTATTTATCCTCATGTTTGTTTGTTTTATAGCTGATTTGTCCTCGTTTGTTTTATAGCTGATTTATCCTCATGTTTGTTTGTTTTATGGTCTGATTTATCCTCGTTTATTTATAGCTGATTTATCCTCATGTTTGTTGGTTTTATAGTCTGATTTATCCTCAGGTTTTTTTGTTTTATAGGTGATTTATCGTCATGTTTGTTTGTTTTATAGCTGATTTATCCTCATGTTTTTTTTTTACTTATAGTCTTATTTATCCTCATGTTTGTTTGATTTACAGCTGATTTAATCTCATGTTTGTTTGTTTTGTAGCTGATTTATCCTCATGTTTGTTGGTTTATAGTCTGATTTATCCTCATGTTTGTTTGTTTTATAGCTGATTTATCCTCATGTTTGTTTGTTTTATGGTCTGATTTATCCTCGTTTATTTATAGCTGATTTAACCTCATGTTTGTTGGTTTATAGTCTGATTCATCCTCATGTTTGTTTGTTTTATAGCTGATTTATCCTCATGTTTGTTTGTTTTATAGTCTGACTTATCCACATGTTTGTTGGTTTATAGTTTGATTTATCCTCATTTTTGTTTGTTTTATAGCTGATTTATCCTCATGTTTGTTGGTTTTATAGTCTGATTTATCCTCAGGTTTTTTTGTTTTATAGGTGATTTATCATGTTTGTTTTATAGCTGATTTATCCTCATGTTTTTTTTTACTTATAGTCTTATTTATCCTCATGTTTGTTTGATTTACAGCTGATTTAATCTCATGTTTGTTTGTTTTGTAGCTGATTTATCCTCATGTTTGTTGGTTTACAGTCTGATTTATCCTCATGTTTGTTTGTTTTATAGCTGATTTATCCTCATGTTTGTTTGTCTGATAGTCTGATATATCCTGACGTTTCTTTGATTTATAATCTGATTTATCCTCATGTTTGTTTGTTTACAGCTGACTTAATGTCATGTTTGTTTGTTTTATAGACTTATTTATCCTCATGTTTGTTTGTTTAATAGCAGATTTATCTTCATGTTTATTTGTTTTACAGCTGATTTATCCTCATGCTTTTTTGTTTTATAGTTTGATCTATCATGTTTGTTTTATAGTCTGATTTAACCTCATGTTTGTTGGTTTATAGTATGATTTATCCTCATGTTTGTTGGTTTTATAGCTGATTTATCCTCATGTTTTTTTTTTACTTATAGTCTTATTTATCCTCATGTTTGTTTGATTTACAGCTGATTTAATCTCATGTTTGTTTGTTTTGTAGCTGATTTATCCTCATGTTTGTTGGTTTATAGTCTGATTTATCCTCATGTTTGTTTGTTTTATAGCTGATTTATCCTCATGTTTGTTTGTTTTATGGTCTGATTTATCCTCGTTTATTTATAGCTGATTTAACCTCATGTTTGTTGGTTTATAGTCTGATTCATCCTCATGTTTGTTTGTTTTATAGCTGATTTATCCTCATGTTTGTTTGTTTTATAGTCTGACTTATCCACATGTTTGTTGGTTTATAGTTTGATTTATCCTCATTTTTGTTTGTTTTATAGCTGATTTATCCTCATGTTTGTTGGTTTTATAGTCTGATTTATCCTCAGGTTTTTTTGTTTTATAGGTGATTTATCATGTTTGTTTTATAGCTGATTTATCCTCATGTTTTTTTTTACTTATAGTCTTATTTATCCTCATGTTTGTTTGATTTACAGCTGATTTAATCTCATGTTTGTTTGTTTTGTAGCTGATTTATCCTCATGTTTGTTGGTTTACAGTCTGATTTATCCTCATGTTTGTTTGTTTTATAGCTGATTTATCCTCATGTTTGTTTGTCTGATAGTCTGATATATCCTGACGTTTCTTTGATTTATAATCTGATTTATCCTCATGTTTGTTTGTTTACAGCTGACTTAATCTCATGTTTGTTTGTTTTATAGACTTATTTATCCTCATGTTTGTTTGTTTAATAGCAGATTTATCTTCATGTTTATTTGTTTTACAGCTGATTTATCCTCATGCTTTTTTGTTTTATAGTTTGATCTATCATGTTTGTTTTATAGTCTGATTTAACCTCATGTTTGTTGGTTTATAGTATGATTTATCCTCATGTTTGTTGGTTTTATAGCTGATTTATCCTCATGTTTTTTTTTTACTTATAGTCTTATTTATCCTCATGTTTGTTTGATTTACAGCTGATTTAATCTCATGTTTGTTTGTTTTGTAGCTGATTTATCCTCATGTTTGTTGGTTTATAGTCTGATTTATCCTCATGTTTGTTTGTTTTATAGCTGATTTATCCTCATGTTTGTTTGTTTTATGGTCTGATTTATCCTCGTTTATTTATAGCTGATTTAACCTCATGTTTGTTGGTTTATAGTCTGATTCATCCTCATGTTTGTTTGTTTTATAGCTGATTTATCCTCATGTTTGTTTGTTTTATAGTCTGACTTATCCACATGTTTGTTGGTTTATAGTTTGATTTATCCTCATTTTTGTTTGTTTTATAGCTGATTTATCCTCATGTTTGTTGGTTTTATAGTCTGATTTATCCTCAGGTTTTTTTGTTTTATAGGTGATTTATCATGTTTGTTTTATAGCTGATTTATCCTCATGTTTTTTTTTACTTATAGTCTTATTTATCCTCATGTTTGTTTGATTTACAGCTGATTTAATCTCATGTTTGTTTGTTTTGTAGCTGATTTATCCTCATGTTTGTTGGTTTACAGTCTGATTTATCCTCATGTTTGTTTGTTTTATAGCTGATTTATCCTCATGTTTGTTTGTCTGATAGTCTGATATATCCTGACGTTTCTTTGATTTATAATCTGATTTATCCTCATGTTTGTTTGTTTACAGCTGACTTAATCTCATGTTTGTTTGTTTTATAGACTTATTTATCCTCATGTTTGTTTGTTTAATAGCAGATTTATCTTCATGTTTATTTGTTTTACAGCTGATTTATCCTCATGCTTTTTTGTTTTATAGTTTGATCTATCATGTTTGTTTTATAGTCTGATTTAACCTCATGTTTGTTGGTTTATAGTATGATTTATCCTCATGTTTGTTGGTTTTATAGCTGATTTATCCTCATGTTTTTTTTTTACTTATAGTCTTATTTATCCTCATGTTTGTTTGATTTACAGCTGATTTAATCTCATGTTTGTTTGTTTTGTAGCTGATTTATCCTCATGTTTGTTGGTTTATAGTCTGATTTATCCTCATGTTTGTTTGTTTTATAGCTGATTTATCCTCATGTTTGTTTGTTTTATGGTCTGATTTATCCTCGTTTATTTATAGCTGATTTAACCTCATGTTTGTTGGTTTATAGTCTGATTCATCCTCATGTTTGTTTGTTTTATAGCTGATTTATCCTCATGTTTGTTTGTTTTATAGTCTGACTTATCCACATGTTTGTTGGTTTATAGTTTGATTTATCCTCATTTTTGTTTGTTTTATAGCTGATTTATCCTCATGTTTGTTGGTTTTATAGTCTGATTTATCCTCAGGTTTTTTTGTTTTATAGGTGATTTATCATGTTTGTTTTATAGCTGATTTATCCTCATGTTTTTTTTTACTTATAGTCTTATTTATCCTCATGTTTGTTTGATTTACAGCTGATTTAATCTCATATTTGTTTGTTTTGTAGCTGATTTATCCTCATGTTTGTTGGTTTACAGTCTGATTTATCCTCATGTTTGTTTGTTTTATAGCTGATTTATCCTCATGTTTGTTTGTCTGATAGTCTGATATATCCTGACGTTTCTTTGATTTATAATCTGATTTATCCTCATGTTTGTTTGTTTACAGCTGACTTAATCTCATGTTTGTTTGTTTTATAGACTTATTTATCCTCATGTTTGTTTGTTTAATAGCAGATTTATCTTCATGTTTATTTGTTTTACAGCTGATTTATCCTCATGCTTTTTTGTTTTATAGTTTGATCTATCATGTTTGTTTTATAGTCTGATTTAACCTCATGTTTGTTGGTTTATAGTATGATTTATCCTCATGTTTGTTGGTTTTATAGTTGATTTATGCTCATGTTGGTTTGTTTTATAGTCTGCTTTATCCTCATGTTTGTTTGTCTTATAGTCGGATTGTCCTGATGTTTGTTTTTCTTCTTGTGTGATTATCCTTATGTATGTTTCTTTAATAGCTGATTTATCCTCATTTTTGTTTGTTTTAGAGTCTGATTTATCCTTGTGTGTTTGTTTTATAGCCGATTTATCCTCTTTTGTTTGTTTTATAGCTAATTTATCATCATGTTTTTTTGTTTTATAGCTGATTTATCCTCATGTTTGTTTGTTTTATAGTCTTATTTATCCACATGTTTGTTGGTTTATAGTTTGATTTATCCTCATTTTTGTTTGTTTACAGCTGGTTTATCATCATGTTTGTTTGCTTTATAGTCTGATTTATCATGTTTCTTTTATAGTCTGATTTATCCTCGTTTGTTTTATAGTCTGATTTAATCTCATGTTTGTTGGTTTATAGTATGATTTATCCTCATGTTTGTTTGTTTTACAGTCTGATTTATTCTCGTGTGTTTGTTTTATAGCTGATTTATCATCATGTTTATTCGTTGTATAATCTGATTTATCCTCATGTTTGTTTTTTTACAGCTGATTTATCCTCATGTTGGTTTTATAGTCTGATTTATATCATGCATGTTTGTTTTATAATCTGATTTATCCTCATGTTTGTTTGTCTTATAGTCTCATTTATCCCAATTTTTTTTTTTTTTAGCTGATTTAATCTCCAGTTTGCTTGTTTTACAGCTGAATTATCCTCAGGTTTGTTTGTCTTATAGTCAGATTTATCCTCGTTTATTTACAGTTAATTTATCCACATGGTTGTTGGTTTTATAGTCTGATTTATCTTCATGTTTGTTTGTTTTATAGATGATTTATCCTCATATTTGTTTGTTTTATAGTTTGATTTATCCACATGTTTGAGGGTTTATAGTTTGATTTATCCTCATTTTTGTTCGTTTTATAGCTGATTTATCCTCATATTTGTTTGTTTGTTTTACAGCTGATTTAATCTCAAGTTTGTTTGTTTTATAGACTTATTTATCCTCATGTTTGTTTGTTTTATAGCTGATTTATCGTCATGTTTGTTGGTTTTATAGACTTATTTATCCTCATTTGTTTGTTTTACAGTCTGATTTATCCTCATATTTGTTTTATAGCTGATTTATCCTCATGTTTGTTTTATAGTCTGATTTTGCCTCATGTTTGTTTGTTTTATAGCCTGATTTATCCTCATGTTTGTTCGTCTTATAGTCTGATTGTCCTAATGTTTGTTTGTTTTACACTCTGATTTATCCTCATGTGTGTTTGTTTTATAGACTTATTTATACTCATGTTTGTTTGTTTTATAGCTGATTTATCCCCGTGTTGGTTTTATAGTCTGATTTATCCTCATGTTTGTTTGTTTTACAGCTGATTTAATCTCATGTTTGTTTGTTTTATAGACTTATTTATCCTCATGTTTGTTTGTTTAATAGCAGATTTATCTTCATGTTTATTTGTTTTACAGCTGATTTATCCTCATGCTTGTTTGTTTTATAGTTAGATTTATCATGTTTGCTTTATAGTCTGATTTATCCTCGTTTGTTTTATAGCTGATTTATCCTCATGTCTGTTTGTCTTATACTCTGATTATATTTATGTTTGTTTGCTTATAGTCTGATTTATCCTCACGTTTGTTTGTTTTATAGCTGATTTATCCTCATGTTTTTTTGTTTTATAGCTGAATTATTCTCATGTTTGTTTGTTTTATAGTCTGATTTATCCACATGTTTGTTGGTTTATAGTTTGATTTATCCTCATTTTTGTTTGTTTTACAGCTGGTGTATCCTCATATTTGTTTGTTTTATAGTCAGATTTATCCTCGTTTATTTAAAGCTAATTTATCCTCATGGTTGTTTGTTTTATAGCAGATTTATCCTCATGTTTGTTTGTTTTATAGCAGATTTATCCTCATGTTTGTTTGTTTTATAGCTGATTTATCCTCATGTCTGTTTGTCTTATAGTCTGATTATCTTCATGTTTGTTTGCTTATAGTCTGATTTATCCTGACGTTTCTTTGTTTTATAATCTGATTTATCCTCATGTTTGTTTGTTTTACAACTGATTTAATCTCATGTTTGTTTGTTTTATAGACTTATTTATCCTCATGTTTGTTTGTTTTATAGCCTGATTTATCCTCATGTTTGTTTGTTTTACAGCTGATTTATCCTCATGCTTGTTTGTTTTGTAGTTTGATTTATCATGTTTGTTTTATAGTGTGATTTATCCTCGTTTGTTTTATAGCTGATTTAACCTCATATTTGTTGGGTTATAGTCTGATTAATCCTCATGTTTGTTTGTGTTATAGTCTGATTATCTTTATGTTTGTTTGCTTATAGTCTGATTTATCCTCACGTTTGTGTGTTTCATAGCTGATTTATCCTCATGTTTGTTTGTTTTCCAACTGATTTATCCTCATGTTTGTTGGTTTTATAGCTGATTTATCCTCATGTTTGGTTGTTTTATAGTCTGATTTATCATCGTCTTTGTTTGTTTTATAAACTTATTTATCCTCATTTGTTTGTTTTACAGTCTGATTTATCCTCATATTTGTTTTATAGCTGATTTATCCTCATTTTTGTTTTATAGTCTGATTTAGCCTCATGTTTGTTTGTTTTATAGCCTGATTTATCCTCATGTTTTTTTGTCTTATAGTCTGATTGTCCTAATGTTTGTTTTTCTTCTTGTGTGATTATCCTTGTTTGTTTCTTTTATAGCTGATTTATCCTCATGTTTGTTTGTTTTACAGTCTGATTTATCCTCATGTGTGTTTGTTTTATAGCTGATTTATCATCGTCTTTGTCTGTTTTATAGACTTATTTATCCTCATTTGTTTGTTTTACAGTCTGATTAATCCTCATATTTGTTTGTATTATAGCTGACTTGTCCTCCTGTTTGTGTGTTTTGCAGTCTGATTTATCCTCATGTTTGTTTGTTTTATAGGTGATTTATCTGCATGTGTGTTTGTTTTATAGTCTGATTTATCCACATGTTTGTTTGTTTTATAGCAGATTTATCCTCATGTTTGTTTGTTTTATAGCTGATTTATCCTCATGTTTGTTTGTCTTATGGTCTTATTTATCCTCAGGTTTGTTGTTAATATAGTCTGATTTATCCTAATGTGTGTTGGTTTTATAGCTGATTTATCCTCATCTTTGGTTGTTTTACAGTCTGATTTATCCTCATGTGTGTTTGTTTTATAGACTTATTTATACTCATGTTTGTTTGTTTTATAGCTTGATTTATCCACGTGTTGGTTTTATAGTCTGATTTATCCTCATGTTTGTTTGTTTTACAGCTGATTTAATCTCATGTTTGTTTGTTTTATAGCTGATTTATCCTCATGTTTGTTTGTCTTATGGTCTTATTTATCCTCATGTTTGTTTGTTTTCTAATCTGACTTATCCCCATGTTTGTTTTATAGCTTATTTATCATCATATTTTTTTGTTTTATAGTCTGATTTATCCTCATGTTTGTTTGTTTAATAGCATGATTTAACCTCATGCTTGTTTGTTTTATATCTGATTTATCCTCATGTTTGTTGTTTATATAGTCTGATTTATCCTAATGTGTGTTGGTTTTATAGCTGATTTATCCTCATCTTTGGTTGTTTTATAGTCTGATTTTTCATCGTGTTTGTTTGTTTTATAGCCTGATTTATCCTCATGCTTGTTTGTTTTATATCTGACTTATCCTCATGTTTGTTTGTTTTAAAGCTGATTTATCCTCATGTTTTTTGTCTTATATTCTGATTTGTCCTCATGTCTGTTTGTTTTACAGCTGATTTAATCTCATGTTTGTTTGTTTTATAGCTGATTTATCCTCATGTTTGTTTGTCTTATAGTCTTATTTATCCTCATGGTTGTTTGTTTTATAGCCTGATTTATCTTCATGTTTGTTTGTTTTATATCTGATTTATCTGCATGTTGGTTTGTTTTATTGTCTGCTTTATCCTCATGTTTGTTTGTTTTATAATCCGATTTATCCCCATGTTTGTTTTATAGCTGATTTATCGTCATGTCTTTTTGTTTTATAGTTTGATTTATCCTCATTTTTGTTAGTTTTACAGCTGATTAATCCTCATGTTTGTTTGTTTTATAATCTGATTTATCCTCATGTTTGTTTGTTTTACATCTGATTTAATCTCGTTTGTTTGTTTTATAGACTTATTTATCCTCATGTTTGTTTGTTTTATAGCTGATTTGTCCTCGTTTGTTTTATAGCTGATTTAACCTCATGTTTGTTGGTTTATAGTCTGATTCATCCTCATGTTTGTTTGTTTTATAGCTGATTTATCCTCATGTTTGTTTGTTTTATGGTCTGATTTATCCTCGTTTATTTATAGCTGATTTATCCTCATGTTTGTTGGTTTTATAGTCTGATTTATCCTCAGGTTTTTTTGTTTTATAGGTGATTTATCGTCATGTTTGTTTGTTTTATAGCTGATTTATCCTCATGTTTGTTTGTCTTATACTCTGATTATATTTATGTTTGTTTGCTTATAGTCTGATTTATCCTCACGTTTGTTTGTTTTATAGCTGATTTATCCTCATGTTTTTTTGTTTTATAGCTGATTTATCCTCATGGTTGTTGGTTTTATAGTCTGATTTATCCTCATTTTTGTTTGTTTTATAGCTGATTTATCCTCATGTTTGTTGGTTTTATAGTTTGATTTATCCACATGTTTGAGGGTTTATAGTTTGATTTATACTCATTTTTGTTCGTTTTATAGCTGATTTATCCTCATGTTTGTTTGTTTTATAGCAGATTTAATCTCAAGTTTGTATGTTTTATAGACCTATTTATCCTCATGTTTGTTTGTTTTATAGCTGATTTATCGTCATGTTTGTTGGTTTTATAGTCTGATTTATCATGTTTGTTTTAAAGTCTGATTTATCCTCGTTTGTTTTATAGCTGATTTACCCTCATGTTTGTTTGTTTATAGTATGATTTATCCTCATGTTTGTTTATTTATAGCTGATTTATCGTCATGTATGTTTGTCTTATAGTCTGATTATCTTCATGTTTGTTTGTTTATCCTCATGTTTGTTTGTTTTATAGCTGATTTATCCTCATGTTTGTTTTTCTTAGGGTCTTATTTATCCTCATGTTTGTCTTTTTTATAATCTGATTTATCCCAATGTTTGTTTTATAGCTGATTTATCATCATATTTTTTGTTTTATAGTTTGATTTATCCTCATGTTTGTTGTTTAATAGCATGATTTAACCTCATGCTTGTTTGTTTTATATTTGATTTATCCTCATGTTGGTTTTATAGCTGATTTATCCTCATGTTTTTGTTGTTTATATGGTCTGATTTATCCTAATGTGTGTTGGTTTTATAGCTGATTTATCCTCATCTTTGGTTGTTTTATAGTCTGATTTATTCTCATGATTGTATGTTATATTGTCTGATTAATCCTCATATTTGTTTGTATTATAGCTGACTTGTCCTCATGTTTGTGTGTTTTGCAGTCTGATTTATCCTCATGTTTGTTTGTTTTATAGGTGATTTATCTGCATGTGTGTTTGTTTTATAGTCTGATTTATCCACATGTTTGTTTGTTTTATAGCAGATTTATCCTCATGTTTGTTTGTTTTATAGCTGATTTATCCTCATGTTTGTTTGTTTTATAGACTTATTTATCCTCATGTTTGTTTGTTTTATAGCTGATTTATCCTCATGTTTGTTTGTTTTATGGTCTGATTTATCCTCGTTTATTTATAGCTGATTTATCCTCATGTTTGTTGGTTTTATAGTCTGATTTATCCTCAGGTTTTTTTGTTTTATAGGTGATTTATCATGTTTGTTTTATAGCTGATTTATCCTCATGTTTTTTTTTACTTATAGTCTTATTTATCCTCATGTTTGTTTGATTTACAGCTGATTTAATCTCATGTTTGTTTGTTTTGTAGCTGATTTATCCTCATGTTTGTTGGTTTACAGTCTGATTTATCCTCATGTTTGTTTGTTTTATAGCTGATTTATCCTCATGTTTGTTTGTCTGATAGTCTGATATATCCTGACGTTTCTTTGATTTATAATCTGATTTATCCTCATGTTTGTTTGTTTACAGCTGACTGAATCTCATGTTTGTTTGTTTTATAGACTTATTTATCCTCATGTTTGTTTGTTTAATAGCAGATTTATCTTCATGTTTATTTGTTTTACAGCTGATTTATCCTCATGCTTTTTTGTTTTATAGTTTGATCTATCATGTTTGTTTTATAGTCTGATTTAACCTCATGTTTGTTGGTTTATAGTATGATTTATCCTCATGTTTGTTGGTTTTATAGTTGATTTATGCTCATGTTGGTTTGTTTTATAGTCTGCTTTATCCTCATGTTTGTTTGTCTTATAGTCTGATTGTCCTGATGTTTGTTTTTCTTCTTGTGTGATTATCCTTATGTATGTTTCTTTAATAGCTGATTTATCCTCATTTTTGTTTGTTTTAGAGTCTGATTTATCCTTGTGTGTTTGTTTTATAGCCGATTTATCCTCTTTTGTTTGTTTTATAGCTAATTTATCATCATGTTTTTTTGTTTTATAGCTGATTTATCCTCATGTTTGTTTGTTTTATAGTCTTATTTGTCCACATGTTTGTTGGTTTTATAGTCTGATTTATCCTCAGGTTTTTTTGTTTTATAGGTGATTTATCGTCATGTTTGTTTGTTTTATAGCTGATTTATCCTCATGTTTTTTTTTTACTTATAGTCTTATTTATCCTCATGTTTGTTTGATTTACAGCTGATTTAATCTCATGTTTGTTTGTTTTGCAGCTGATTTATCCTCATGTTTGTTTGTTTTATAGCTGATTTATCATCATGTTTATTCGTTTTATAATCTGATTTATCCTCATGTTTGTTTTTTTACAGCTGATTTATCCTCATGTTGGTTTTATAGTCTGATTTATATCATGCATGTTTGTTTTATAATCTGATTTATCCTCATGTTTGTTTGTCTTATAGTCTCATTTATCCCAATTTTTTTTTTTTAGCTGATTTAATCTCCAGTTTGTTTGTTTTACAGCTGAATTATCCTCAGGTTTGTTTGTCTTATGGTCTTATTTATCCTCATGTTTGTTTGTTTTCTAATCTGACTTATCCCCATGTTTGTTTTATAGCTTATTTATCATCATATTTTTTTGTTTTATAGTCTGATTTATCCTCATGTTTGTTTGTTTAATAGCATGATTTAACCTCATGCTTGTTTGTTTTATATCTGATTTATCCTCATGTTGGTTTTATAGCTGATTTATCCTCATGTTTGTTGTTTATATAGTCTGATTTATCCTAATGTGTGTTGGTTTTATAGCTGATTTATCCTCATCTTTGGTTGTTTTATAGTCTGATTTTTCATCGTGTTTGTTTGTTTTATAGCCTGATTTATCCTCATGCTTGTTTGTTTTATATCTGACTTATCCTCATGTTTGTTTGTTTTAAAGCTGATTTATCCTCATGTTTTTTGTCTTATATTCTGATTTGTCCTCATGTCTGTTTGTTTTACAGCTGATTTAATCTCATGTTTGTTTGTTTTATAGCTGATTTATCCTCATGTTTGTTTGTCTTATAGTCTTATTTATCCTCATGGTTGTTTGTTTTATAGCCTGATTTATCTTCATGTTTGTTTGTTTTATATCTGATTTATCTGCATGTTGGTTTGTTTTATAGTCTGCTTTATCCTCATGTTTGTTTGTTTTATAATCCGATTTATCCCCATGTTTGTTTTATAGCTGATTTATCGTCATGTCTTTTTGTTTTATAGTCTGATTTATCCACATGTTTGTTGGTTTATAGTTTGATTTATCCTCATTTTTGTTAGTTTTACAGCTGATTAATCCTCATGTTTGTTTGTTTTATAATCTGATTTATCCTCATGTTTGTTTGTTTTATAGCTGATTTAATCTCGTTTGTTTGTTTTATAGACTTATTTATCCTCATGTTTGTTTGTTTTATAGCTGATTTGTCCTCGTTTGTTTTATAGCTGATTTATCCTCATGTTTGTTTGTTTTATGGTCTGATTTATCCTCGTTTATTTATAGCTGATTTATCCTCATGTTTGTTGGTTTTATAGTCTGATTTATCCTCAGGTTTTTTTGTTTTATAGGTGATTTATCGTCATGTTTGTTTGTTTTATAGCTGATTTATCCTCATGTTTTTTTTTTACTTATAGTCTTATTTATCCTCATGTTTGTTTGATTTACAGCTGATTTAATCTCATGTTTGTTTGTTTTGTAGCTGATTTATCCTCATGTTTGTTGGTTTATAGTCTGATTTATCCTCATGTTTGTTTGTTTTATAGCTGATTTATCCTCATGTTTGTTTGTTTTATGGTCTGATTTATCCTCGTTTATTTATAGCTGATTTAACCTCATGTTTGTTGGTTTATAGTCTGATTCATCCTCATGTTTGTTTGTTTTATAGCTGATTTATCCTCATGTTTGTTTGTTTTATAGTCTGACTTATCCACATGTTTGTTGGTTTATAGTTTGATTTATCCTCATTTTTGTTTGTTTTATAGCTGATTTATCCTCATGTTTGTTGGTTTTATAGTCTGATTTATCCTCAGGTTTTTTTGTTTTATAGGTGATTTATCATGTTTGTTTTATAGCTGATTTATCCTCATGTTTTTTTTTACTTATAGTCTTATTTATCCTCATGTTTGTTTGATTTACAGCTGATTTAATCTCATGTTTGTTTGTTTTGTAGCTGATTTATCCTCATGTTTGTTGGTTTACAGTCTGATTTATCCTCATGTTTGTTTGTTTTATAGCTGATTTATCCTCATGTTTGTTTGTCTGATAGTCTGATATATCCTGACGTTTCTTTGATTTATAATCTGATTTATCCTCATGTTTGTTTGTTTACAGCTGACTTAATGTCATGTTTGTTTGTTTTATAGACTTATTTATCCTCATGTTTGTTTGTTTAATAGCAGATTTATCTTCATGTTTATTTGTTTTACAGCTGATTTATCCTCATGCTTTTTTGTTTTATAGTTTGATCTATCATGTTTGTTTTATAGTCTGATTTAACCTCATGTTTGTTGGTTTATAGTATGATTTATCCTCATGTTTGTTGGTTTTATAGCTGATTTATCCTCATGTTTTTTTTTTACTTATAGTCTTATTTATCCTCATGTTTGTTTGATTTACAGCTGATTTAATCTCATGTTTGTTTGTTTTGTAGCTGATTTATCCTCATGTTTGTTGGTTTATAGTCTGATTCATCCTCATGTTTGTTTGTTTTATAGCTGATTTATCCTCATGTTTGTTTGTTTTATAGTCTGACTTATCCACATGTTTGTTGGTTTATAGTTTGATTTATCCTCATTTTTGTTTGTTTTATAGCTGATTTATCCTCATGTTTGTTGGTTTTATAGTCTGATTTATCCTCAGGTTTTTTTGTTTTATAGGTGATTTATCATGTTTGTTTTATAGCTGATTTATCCTCATGTTTGTTTGTTTTACAGCTGATTTAATCTCATGTTTGTTTGTTTTATAGCTGATTTATCCTCATGTTTGTTTGTCTTATGGTCTTATTTATCCTCATGTTTGTTTGTTTTCTAATCTGACTTATCCCCATGTTTGTTTTATAGCTTATTTATCATCATATTTTTTTGTTTTATAGTCTGATTTATCCTCATGTTTGTTTGTTTAATAGCATGATTTAACCTCATGCTTGTTTGTTTTATATCTGATTTATCCTCATGTTGGTTTTATAGCTGATTTATCCTCATGTTTGTTGTTTATATAGTCTGATTTATCCTAATGTGTGTTGGTTTTATAGCTGATTTATCCTCATCTTTGGTTGTTTTACAGTCTGATTTATCCTCATGTGTGTTTGTTTTATAGACTTATTTATACTCATGTTTGTTTGTTTTATAGCTTGATTTATCCACGTGTTGGTTTTATAGTCTGATTTATCCTCATGTTTGTTTGTTTTACAGCTGATTTAATCTCATGTTTGTTTGTTTTATAGCTGATTTATCCTCATGTTTGTTTGTCTTATGGTCTTATTTATCCTCATGTTTGTTCGTTTTCTAATCTGACTTATCCCCATGTTTGTTTTATAGCTTATTTATCATCATATTTTTTTGTTTTATAGTCTGATTTATCCTCATGTTTGTTTGTTTAATAGCATGATTTAACCTCATGCTTGTTTGTTTTATATCTGATTTATCCTCATGTTGGTTTTATAGCTGATTTATCCTCATGTTTGTTGTTTATATAGTCTGATTTATCCTAATGTGTGTTGGTTTTATAGCTGATTTATCCTCATCTTTGGTTGTTTTATAGTCTGATTTTTCATCGTGTTTGTTTGTTTTATAGCCTGATTTATCCTCATGCTTGTTTGTTTTATATCTGACTTATCCTCATGTTTGTTTGTTTTAAAGCTGATTTATCCTCATGTTTTTTGTCTTATATTCTGATTTGTCCTCATGTCTGTTTGTTTTACAGCTGATTTAATCTCATGTTTGTTTGTTTTATAGCTGATTTATCCTCATGTTTGTTTGTCTTATAGTCTTATTTATCCTCATGGTTGTTTGTTTTATAGCCTGATTTATCTTCATGTTTGTTTGTTTTATATCTGATTTATCTGCATGTTGGTTTGTTTTATAGTCTGCTTTATCCTCATGTTTGTTTGTTTTATAATCCGATTTATCCCCATGTTTGTTTTATAGCTGATTTATCGTCATGTCTTTTTGTTTTATAGTCTGATTTATCCACATGTTTGTTGGTTTATAGTTTGATTTATCCTCATTTTTGTTAGTTTTACAGCTGATTAATCCTCATGTTTGTTTGTTTTATAATCTGATTTATCCTCATGTTTGTTTGTTTTATAGCTGATTTAATCTCGTTTGTTTGTTTTATAGACTTATTTATCCTCATGTTTGTTTGTTTTATAGCTGATTTGTCCTCGTTTGTTTTATAGCTGATTTATCCTCATGTTTGTTTGTTTTATGGTCTGATTTATCCTCGTTTATTTATAGCTGATTTATCCTCATGTTTGTTGGTTTTATAGTCTGATTTATCCTCAGGTTTTTTTGTTTTATAGGTGATTTATCGTCATGTTTGTTTGTTTTATAGCTGATTTATCCTCATGTTTTTTTTTTACTTATAGTCTTATTTATCCTCATGTTTGTTTGATTTACAGCTGATTTAATCTCATGTTTGTTTGTTTTGTAGCTGATTTATCCTCATGTTTGTTGGTTTATAGTCTGATTTATCCTCATGTTTGTTTGTTTTATAGCTGATTTATCCTCATGTTTGTTTGTTTTATGGTCTGATTTATCCTCGTTTATTTATAGCTGATTTAACCTCATGTTTGTTGGTTTATAGTCTGATTCATCCTCATGTTTGTTTGTTTTATAGCTGATTTATCCTCATGTTTGTTTGTTTTATAGTCTGACTTATCCACATGTTTGTTGGTTTATAGTTTGATTTATCCTCATTTTTGTTTGTTTTATAGCTGATTTATCCTCATGTTTGTTGGTTTTATAGTCTGATTTATCCTCAGGTTTTTTTGTTTTATAGGTGATTTATCATGTTTGTTTTATAGCTGATTTATCCTCATGTTTTTTTTTACTTATAGTCTTATTTATCCTCATGTTTGTTTGATTTACAGCTGATTTAATCTCATGTTTGTTTGTTTTGTAGCTGATTTATCCTCATGTTTGTTGGTTTACAGTCTGATTTATCCTCATGTTTGTTTGTTTTATAGCTGATTTATCCTCATGTTTGTTTGTCTGATAGTCTGATATATCCTGACGTTTCTTTGATTTATAATCTGATTTATCCTCATGTTTGTTTGTTTACAGCTGACTTAATGTCATGTTTGTTTGTTTTATAGACTTATTTATCCTCATGTTTGTTTGTTTAATAGCAGATTTATCTTCATGTTTATTTGTTTTACAGCTGATTTATCCTCATGCTTTTTTGTTTTATAGTTTGATCTATCATGTTTGTTTTATAGTCTGATTTAACCTCATGTTTGTTGGTTTTATAGCTGATTTATCCTCATGTTTTTTTTTTACTTATAGTCTTATTTATCCTCATGTTTGTTTGATTTACAGCTGATTTAATCTCATGTTTGTTTGTTTTGTAGCTGATTTATCCTCATGTTTGTTGGTTTATAGTCTGATTCATCCTCATGTTTGTTTGTTTTATAGCTGATTTATCCTCATGTTTGTTTGTTTTATAGTCTGACTTATCCACATGTTTGTTGGTTTATAGTTTGATTTATCCTCATTTTTGTTTGTTTTATAGCTGATTTATCCTCATGTTTGTTGGTTTTATAGTCTGATTTATCCTCAGGTTTTTTTGTTTTATAGGTGATTTATCATGTTTGTTTTATAGCTGATTTATCCTCATGTTTTTTTTTACTTATAGTCTTATTTATCCTCATGTTTGTTTGATTTACAGCTGATTTAATCTCATGTTTGTTTGTTTTGTAGCTGATTTATCGTCATGTTTGTTGGTTTACAGTCTGATTTATCCTCATGTTTGTTTGTTTTATAGCTGATTTATCCTCATGTTTGTTTGTCTGATAGTCTGATATATCCTGACGTTTCTTTGATTTATAATCTGATTTATCCTCATGTTTGTTTGTTTACAGCTGACTTAATCTCATGTTTGTTTGTTTTATAGACTTATTTATCCTCATGTTTGTTTGTTTAATAGCAGATTTATCTTCATGTTTATTTGTTTTACAGCTGATTTATCCTCATGCTTTTTTGTTTTATAGTTTGATCTATCATGTTTGTTTTATAGTCTGATTTAACCTCATGTTTGTTGGTTTATAGTATGATTTATCCTCATGTTTGTTGGTTTTATAGCTGATTTATCCTCATGTTTTTTTTTTACTTATAGTCTTATTTATCCTCATGTTTGTTTGATTTACAGCTGATTTAATCTCATGTTTGTTTGTTTTGTAGCTGATTTATCCTCATGTTTGTTGGTTTATAGTCTGATTTATCCTCATGTTTGTTTGTTTTATAGCTGATTTATCCTCATGTTTGTTTGTTTTATGGTCTGATTTATCCTCGTTTATTTATAGCTGATTTAACCTCATGTTTGTTGGTTTATAGTCTGATTCATCCTCATGTTTGTTTGTTTTATAGCTGATTTATCCTCATGTTTGTTTGTTTTATAGTCTGACTTATCCACATGTTTGTTGGTTTATAGTTTGATTTATCCTCATTTTTGTTTGTTTTATAGCTGATTTATCCTCATGTTTGTTGGTTTTATAGTCTGATTTATCCTCAGGTTTTTTTGTTTTATAGGTGATTTATCATGTTTGTTTTATAGCTGATTTATCCTCATGTTTTTTTTTACTTATAGTCTTATTTATCCTCATGTTTGTTTGATTTACAGCTGATTTAATCTCATATTTGTTTGTTTTGTAGCTGATTTATCCTCATGTTTGTTGGTTTACAGTCTGATTTATCCTCATGTTTGTTTGTTTTATAGCTGATTTATCCTCATGTTTGTTTGTCTGATAGTCTGATATATCCTGACGTTTCTTTGATTTATAATCTGATTTATCCTCATGTTTGTTTGTTTACAGCTGACTTAATCTCATGTTTGTTTGTTTTATAGACTTATTTATCCTCATGTTTGTTTGTTTAATAGCAGATTTATCTTCATGTTTATTTGTTTTACAGCTGATTTATCCTCATGCTTTTTTGTTTTATAGTTTGATCTATCATGTTTGTTTTATAGTCTGATTTAACCTCATGTTTGTTGGTTTATAGTATGATTTATCCTCATGTTTGTTGGTTTTATAGTTGATTTATGCTCATGTTGGTTTGTTTTATAGTCTGCTTTATCCTCATGTTTGTTTGTCTTATAGTCGGATTGTCCTGATGTTTGTTTTTCTTCTTGTGTGATTATCCTTATGTATGTTTCTTTAATAGCTGATTTATCCTCATTTTTGTTTGTTTTAGAGTCTGATTTATCCTTGTGTGTTTGTTTTATAGCCGATTTATCCTCTTTTGTTTGTTTTATAGCTAATTTATCATCATGTTTTTTTGTTTTATAGCTGATTTATCCTCATGTTTGTTTGTTTTATAGTCTTATTTATCCACATGTTTGTTGGTTTATAGTTTGATTTATCCTCATTTTTGTTTGTTTACAGCTGGTTTATCATCATGTTTGTTTGCTTTATAGTCTGATTTATCATGTTTCTTTTATAGTCTGATTTATCCTCGTTTGTTTTATAGTCTGATTTAATCTCATGTTTGTTGGTTTATAGTATGATTTATCCTCATGTTTGTTTGTTTTACAGTCTGATTTATTCTCGTGTGTTTGTTTTATAGCTGATTTATCATCATGTTTATTCGTTGTATAATCTGATTTATCCTCATGTTTGTTTTTTTACAGCTGATTTATCCTCATGTTGGTTTTATAGTCTGATTTATATCATGCATGTTTGTTTTATAATCTGATTTATCCTCATGTTTGTTTGTCTTATAGTCTCATTTATCCCAATTTTTTTTTTTTTTAGCTGATTTAATCTCCAGTTTGCTTGTTTTACAGCTGAATTATCCTCAGGTTTGTTTGTCTTATAGTCAGATTTATCCTCGTTTATTTACAGTTAATTTATCCACATGGTTGTTGGTTTTATAGTCTGATTTATCTTCATGTTTGTTTGTTTTATAGATGATTTATCCTCATATTTGTTTGTTTTATAGTTTGATTTATCCACATGTTTGAGGGTTTATAGTTTGATTTATCCTCATTTTTGTTCGTTTTATAGCTGATTTATCCTCATATTTGTTTGTTTGTTTTACAGCTGATTTAATCTCAAGTTTGTTTGTTTTATAGACTTATTTATCCTCATGTTTGTTTGTTTTATAGCTGATTTATCGTCATGTTTGTTGGTTTTATAGACTTATTTATCCTCATTTGTTTGTTTTACAGTCTGATTTATCCTCATATTTGTTTTATAGCTGATTTATCCTCATGTTTGTTTTATAGTCTGATTTTGCCTCATGTTTGTTTGTTTTATAGCCTGATTTATCCTCATGTTTGTTCGTCTTATAGTCTGATTGTCCTAATGTTTGTTTGTTTTACACTCTGATTTATCCTCATGTGTGTTTGTTTTATAGACTTATTTATACTCATGTTTGTTTGTTTTATAGCTGATTTATCCCCGTGTTGGTTTTATAGTCTGATTTATCCTCATGTTTGTTTGTTTTACAGCTGATTTAATCTCATGTTTGTTTGTTTTATAGACTTATTTATCCTCATGTTTGTTTGTTTAATAGCAGATTTATCTTCATGTTTATTTGTTTTACAGCTGATTTATCCTCATGCTTGTTTGTTTTATAGTTAGATTTATCATGTTTGCTTTATAGTCTGATTTATCCTCGTTTGTTTTATAGCTGATTTATCCTCATGTCTGTTTGTCTTATACTCTGATTATATTTATGTTTGTTTGCTTATAGTCTGATTTATCCTCACGTTTGTTTGTTTTATAGCTGATTTATCCTCATGTTTTTTTGTTTTATAGCTGAATTATTCTCATGTTTGTTTGTTTTACAGTCTGATTTATCCACATGTTTGTTGGTTTATAGTTTGATTTATCCTCATTTTTGTTTGTTTTACAGCTGGTGTATCCTCATATTTGTTTGTTTTATAGTCAGATTTATCCTCGTTTATTTAAAGCTAATTTATCCTCATGGTTGTTTGTTTTATAGCAGATTTATCCTCATGTTTGTTTGTTTTATAGCAGATTTATCCTCATGTTTGTTTGTTTTATAGCTGATTTATCCTCATGTCTGTTTGTCTTATAGTCTGATTATCTTCATGTTTGTTTGCTTATAGTCTGATTTATCCTGACGTTTCTTTGTTTTATAATCTGATTTATCCTCATGTTTGTTTGTTTTACAACTGATTTAATCTCATGTTTGTTTGTTTTATAGACTTATTTATCCTCATGTTTGTTTGTTTTATAGCCTGATTTATCCTCATGTTTGTTTGTTTTACAGCTGATTTATCCTCATGCTTGTTTGTTTTGTAGTTTGATTTATCATGTTTGTTTTATAGTGTGATTTATCCTCGTTTGTTTTATAGCTGATTTAACCTCATATTTGTTGGGTTATAGTCTGATTAATCCTCATGTTTGTTTGTGTTATAGTCTGATTATCTTTATGTTTGTTTGCTTATAGTCTGATTTATCCTCACGTTTGTGTGTTTCATAGCTGATTTATCCTCATGTTTGTTTGTTTTCCAACTGATTTATCCTCATGTTTGTTGGTTTTATAGCTGATTTATCCTCATGTTTGGTTGTTTTATAGTCTGATTTATCATCGTCTTTGTTTGTTTTATAAACTTATTTATCCTCATTTGTTTGTTTTACAGTCTGATTTATCCTCATATTTGTTTTATAGCTGATTTATCCTCATGTTTGTTTTATAGTCTGATTTAGCCTCATGTTTGTTTGTTTTATAGCCTGATTTATCCTCATGTTTTTTTGTCTTATAGTCTGATTGTCCTAATGTTTGTTTTTCTTCTTGTGTGATTATCCTTGTTTGTTTCTTTTATAGCTGATTTATCCTCATGTTTGTTTGTTTTACAGTCTGATTTATCCTCATGTGTGTTTGTTTTATAGCTGATTTATCATCGTCTTTGTCTGTTTTATAGACTTATTTATCCTCATTTGTTTGTTTTACAGTCTGATTAATCCTCATATTTGTTTGTATTATAGCTGACTTGTCCTCCTGTTTGTGTGTTTTGCAGTCTGATTTATCCTCATGTTTGTTTGTTTTATAGGTGATTTATCTGCATGTGTGTTTGTTTTATAGTCTGATTTATCCACATGTTTGTTTGTTTTATAGCAGATTTATCCTCATGTTTGTTTGTTTTATAGCTGATTTATCCTCATGTTTGTTTGTCTTATGGTCTTATTTATCCTCAGGTTTGTTGTTAATATAGTCTGATTTATCCTAATGTGTGTTGGTTTTATAGCTGATTTATCCTCATCTTTGGTTGTTTTACAGTCTGATTTATCCTCATGTGTGTTTGTTTTATAGACTTATTTATACTCATGTTTGTTTGTTTTATAGCTTGATTTATCCACGTGTTGGTTTTATAGTCTGATTTATCCTCATGTTTGTTTGTTTTACAGCTGATTTAATCTCATGTTTGTTTGTTTTATAGCTGATTTATCCTCATGTTTGTTTGTCTTATGGTCTTATTTATCCTCATGTTTGTTTGTTTTCTAATCTGACTTATCCCCATGTTTGTTTTATAGCTTATTTATCATCATATTTTTTTGTTTTATAGTCTGATTTATCCTCATGTTTGTTTGTTTAATAGCATGATTTAACCTCATGCTTGTTTGTTTTATATCTGATTTATCCTCATGTTGGTTTTATAGCTGATTTATCCTCATGTTTGTTGTTTATATAGTCTGATTTATCCTAATGTGTGTTGGTTTTATAGCTGATTTATCCTCATCTTTGGTTGTTTTATAGTCTGATTTTTCATCGTGTTTGTTTGTTTTATAGCCTGATTTATCCTCATGCTTGTTTGTTTTATATCTGACTTATCCTCATGTTTGTTTGTTTTAAAGCTGATTTATCCTCATGTTTTTTGTCTTATATTCTGATTTGTCCTCATGTCTGTTTGTTTTACAGCTGATTTAATCTCATGTTTGTTTGTTTTATAGCTGATTTATCCTCATGTTTGTTTGTCTTATAGTCTTATTTATCCTCATGGTTGTTTGTTTTATAGCCTGATTTATCTTCATGTTTGTTTGTTTTATATCTGATTTATCTGCATGTTGGTTTGTTTTATAGTCTGCTTTATCCTCATGTTTGTTTGTTTTATAATCCGATTTATCCCCATGTTTGTTTTATAGCTGATTTATCGTCATGTCTTTTTGTTTTATAGTTTGATTTATCCTCATTTTTGTTAGTTTTACAGCTGATTAATCCTCATGTTTGTTTGTTTTATAATCTGATTTATCCTCATGTTTGTTTGTTTTACATCTGATTTAATCTCGTTTGTTTGTTTTATAGACTTATTTATCCTCATGTTTGTTTGTTTTATAGCTGATTTGTCCTCGTTTGTTTTATAGCTGATTTAACCTCATGTTTGTTGGTTTATAGTCTGATTCATCCTCATGTTTGTTTGTTTTATAGCTGATTTATCCTCATGTTTGTTTGTTTAATGGTCTGATTTATCCTCGTTTATTTATAGCTGATTTATCCTCATGTTTGTTGGTTTTATAGTCTGATTTATCCTCAGGTTTTTTTGTTTTATAGGTGATTTATCGTCATGTTTGTTTGTTTTATAGCTGATTTATCCTCATGTTTGTTTGTCTTATACTCTGATTATATTTATGTTTGTTTGCTTATAGTCTGATTTATCCTCACGTTTGTTTGTTTTATAGCTGATTTATCCTCATGTTTTTTTGTTTTATAGCTGATTTATCCTCATGGTTGTTGGTTTTATAGTCTGATTTATCTTCATGTTTGTTTGTTTTATAGCTGATTTATCCTCATATTTGTTTGTTTTATAGTTTGATTTATCCACATGTTTGAGGGTTTATAGTTTGATTTATACTCATTTTTGTTCGTTTTATAGCTGATTTATCCTCATGTTTGTTTGTTTTATAGCAGATTTAATCTCAAGTTTGTATGTTTTATAGACCTATTTATCCTCATGTTTGTTTGTTTTATAGCTGATTTATCGTCATGTTTGTTGGTTTTATAGTCTGATTTATCATGTTTGTTTTAAAGTCTGATTTATCCTCGTTTGTTTTATAGCTGATTTAACCTCATGTTTGTTTGTTTATAGTATGATTTATCCTCATGTTTGTTTATTTATAGCTGATTTATCGTCATGTATGTTTGTCTTATAGTCTGATTATCTTCATGTTTGTTTGTTTATCCTCATGTTTGTTTGTTTTATAGCTGATTTATCCTCATGTTTGTTTTTCTTAGGGTCTTATTTATCCTCATGTTTGTCTTTTTTATAATCTGATTTATCCCAATGTTTGTTTTATAGCTGATTTATCATCATATTTTTTGTTTTATAGTTTGATTTATCCTCATGTTTGTTGTTTAATAGCATGATTTAACCTCATGCTTGTTTGTTTTATATTTGATTTATCCTCATGTTGGTTTTATAGCTGATTTATCCTCATGTTTTTGTTGTTTATATGGTCTGATTTATCCTAATGTGTGTTGGTTTTATAGCTGATTTATCCTCATCTTTGGTTGTTTTATAGTCTGATTTATTCTCATGATTGTATGTTATATTGTCTGATTAATCCTCATATTTGTTTGTATTATAGCTGACTTGTCCTCATGTTTGTGTGTTTTGCAGTCTGATTTATCCTCATGTTTGTTTGTTTTATAGGTGATTTATCTGCATGTGTGTTTGTTTTATAGTCTGATTTATCCACATGTTTGTTTGTTTTATAGCAGATTTATCCTCATGTTTGTTTGTTTTATAGCTGATTTATCCTCATGTTTGTTTGTTTTATAGACTTATTTATCCTCATGTTTGTTTGTTTTATAGCTGATTTATCCTCATGTTTGTTTGTCTGATAGTCTGATTTATCCTGACGTTTCTTTGTTTTATAATCTGATTTATCCTCATGTTTGTTTGTTTTACAGCTGATTTAATCTCATGTTTGTTTGTTTTATAGACTTATTTATCCTCATGTTTGTTTGTTTAATAGCAGATTTATCTTCATGTTTATTTGTTTTACAGCTGATTTATCCTCATGCTTGTTTGTTTTATAGTTTGATTTATCATGTTTGTTTTATAGTCTGATTTATCCTCGTTTGTTTTATAGCTGATTTATCCTCATGTTTGTTTGTCTTATACTCTGATTATATTTATGTTTGTTTGCTTATAGTCTGATTTATCCTCACGTTTGTTTGTTTTATAGCTGATTTCTCCTCATGTTTGTTTGTCTTATGGTCTTATTTATCCTCATGTTTGTTTGTTTTCTAATCTGACTTATCCCCATGTTTGTTTTATAGCTTATTTATCATCATATTTTTTTGTTTTATAGTCTGATTTATCCTCATGTTTGTTTGTTTAATAGCATGATTTAACCTCATGCTTGTTTGTTTTATATCTGATTTATCCTCATGTTGGTTTTATAGCTGATTTATCCTCATGTTTGTTGTTTATATAGTCTGATTTATCCTAATGTGTGTTGGTTTTATAGCTGATTTATCCTCATCTTTGGTTGTTTTATAGTCTGATTTTTCATCGTGTTTGTTTGTTTTATAGCCTGATTTATCCTCATGCTTGTTTATTTTATATCTGACTTATCCTCATGTTTGTTTGTTTTAAAGCTGATTTATCCTCATGTTTTTTGTCTTATATTCTGATTTGTCCTCATGTCTGTTTGTTTTACAGCTGATTTAATCTCATGTTTGTTTGTTTTATAGCTGATTTATCCTCATGTTTGTTTGTCTTATAGTCTTATTTATCCTCATGGTTGTTTGTTTTATAGCCTGATTTATCTTCATGTTTGTTTGTTTTATATCTGATTTATCTGCATGTTGGTTTGTTTTATAGTCTGCTTTATCCTCATGTTTGTTTGTTTTATAATCCGATTTATCCCCATGTTTGTTTTATAGCTGATTTATCGTCATGTCTTTTTGTTTTATAGTCTGATTTATCCACATGTTTGTTGGTTTATAGTTTGATTTATCCTCATTTTTGTTAGTTTTACAGCTGATTAATCCTCATGTTTGTTTGTTTTATAATCTGATTTATCCTCATGTTTGTTTGTTTTACATCTGATTTAATCTCGTTTGTTTGTTTTATAGACTTATTTAGCCTCATGTTTGTTTGTTTTATAGCTGATTTGTCCTCGTTTGTTTTATAGCTGATTTAACCTCATGTTTGTTGGTTTATAGTCTGATTCATCCTCATGTTTGTTTGTTTTATAGCTGATTTATCCTCATGTTTGTTTGTTTTATGGTCTGATTTATCCTCGTTTATTTATAGCTGATTTATCCTCATGTTTGTTGGTTTTATAGTCTGATTTATCCTCAGGTTTTTTTGTTTTATAGGTGATTTATCGTCATGTTTGTTTGTTTTATAGCTGATTTATCCTCATGTTTTTTTTTTACTTATAGTCTTATTTATCCTCATTTTTTTTTGATTTACAGCTGATTTAATCTCATGTTTGTTTGTTTTGCAGCTGATTTATCCTCATGTTTGTTGGTTTATAGTCTGATTTATCCTCATGTTTGTTTGTTTTATAGCTGATTTATCCTCATGTTTGTTTGTCTGATAGTCTGATTTATCCTGACGTTTCTTTGTTTTATAATCTGATTTATCCTCATGTTTGTTTGTTTTACAGCTGATTTAATCTCATGTTTGTTTGTTTTATAGACTTATTTATCCTCATGTTTGTTTGTTTAATAGCAGATTTATCTTCATGTTTATTTGTTTTACAGCTGATTTATCCTTATGCTTGTTTGTTTTATAGTTTGATTTATCATGTTTGTTTTATAGTCTGATTTATCCTCGTTTGTTTTATAGCTGATTTATCCTCATGTTTGTTTGTCTTATACTCTGATTATATTTATGTTTGTTTGCTTATAGTCTGATTTATCCTCACGTTTGTTTGTTTTATAGCTGATTTATCCTCATGTTTTTTTGTTTTATAGCTGATTTATCCTCATGGTTGTTGGTTTTATAGTCTGATTTATCTTCATGTTTGTTTGTTTTATAGATGATTTATCCTCATATTTGTTTGTTTTATAGTTTGATTTATCCACATGTTTGAGGGTTTATAGTTTGATTTATACTCATTTTTGTTCGTTTTATAGCTGATTTATCCTCATGTTTGTTTGTTTTATAGCTGATTTAATCTCAAGTTTGTTTGTTTTATAGACCTATTTATCCTCATGTTTGTTTGGTTTATAGCTGATTTATCGTCATGTTTGTTGGTTTTATAGTCTGATTTATCATGTTTGTTTTAAAGTCTGATTTATCCTCGTTTGTTTTATAGCTGATTTAACCTCATGTTTGTTTGTTTATAGTATGATTTATCCTCATGTTTGTTTATTTATAGCTGATTTATCGTCATGTATGTTTGTCTTATAGTCTGATTATCTTCATGTTTGTTTGTTTATCCTCATGTTTGTTGGTTTTATAGCCTGATTTATCTTCATGTTTGTTTGTTTTATATCTGATTTATCCTCATGTTGGTTTCATAGTCTGACTTATCCTCATGTTTGTTTGTTTTATAGCTGATTTATCCTCATGTTTGTTTTTCTTATGGTCTTATTTATCCTCATGTTTGTCTTTTTTATAATCTGATTTATCCCCATGTTTGTTTTATAGCTGATTTATCATCATATTTTTTGTTTTATAGTTTGATTTATCCTCATGTTTGTTGTTTAATAGCATGATTTAACCTCATGCTTGTTTGTTTTATATCTGATTTATCCTCATGTTGGTTTTATAGCTGATTTATCCTCATGTTTTTGTTGTTTATATGGTCTGATTTATCCTAATGTGTGTTGGTTTTATAGCTGATTTATCCTCATCTTTGGTTGTTTTATAGTCTGATTTATCATCGTGTTTGTTTGTTTTATAGACTTATTTATCATCATTTGTTTGTTTTACAGTCTGATTTATCCTCATATTTGTTTTATAGCTGATTTATCCTCATTTGTGTTTGTTTTATAGTCTGATTTATTCTCATGATTGTATGTTATATTGTCTGATTAATCCTCATATTTGTTTGTATTATAGCTGACTTGTCCTCATGTTTGTGTGTTTTGCAGTCTGATTTATCCTCATGTTTGTTTGTTTTATAGGTGATTTATCTGCATGTGTGTTTGTTTTATAGTCTGATTTATCCACATGTTTGTTTGTTTTATAGCAGATTTATCCTCATGTTTGTTTGTTTTATAGCTGATTTATCCTCATGTCTGTTTGTCTTATAGTCTGATTATCATCATGTTTGTTTGCTTATAGTCTTATTTATCCTGACGTTTCTTTGTTTTATAATCTGATTTATCCTCATGTTTGTTTGTTTTACAACTGATTTAATCTCATGTTTGTTTGTTTTATAGACTTATTTATCCTCATGTTTGTTTGTTTTATAGCCTGATTTATCCTCATGTTTGTTTGTTTTACAGCTGATTTATCCTCATGCTTGTTTGTTTTGTAGTTTGATTTATCATGTTTGTTTTATAGTGTGATTTATCCTCGTTTGTTTTATAGCTGATTTAAGCTCATATTTGTTGGGTTATAGTCTGATTAATCCTCATGTTTGTTTGTGTTATAGTCTGATTATCTTTATGATTGTTTGCTTATAGTCTGATTTATCCTCACGTTTGTGTGTTTCATAGCTGATTTATCCTCATGTTTGTTTGTTTTCCAACTGATTTATCCTCATGTTTGTTGGTTTTATAGCTGATTTATCCTCATGTTTGGTTGTTTTATAGTCTGATTTATCATCGTCTTTGTTTGTTTTATAAACTTATTTATCCTCATTTGTTTGTTTTACAGTCTGATTTATCCTCATATTTGTTTTATAGCTGATTTATCCTCATGTTTGTTTTATAGTCTGATTTAGCCTCATTTTTGTTTGTTTTATAGCCTGATTTATCCTCATGTTTGTTTGTCTTATAGTCTGATTGTCCTAATGTTTCTTTTTCTTCTTGTGTGATTATCCTTGTTTGTTTCTTTTATAGCTGATTTATCCTCATGTTTGTTTGTTTTACAGTCTGATTTATCCTCATGTGTGTTTGTTTTATAGCTGATTTATCATCGTCTTTGTCTGTTTTATGGACTTATTTATCCTCATTTGTTTGTTTTACAGTCTGATTTATCCTCATATTTGTTTTATAGCTGATTTATCCTCATGTTTGTTTTATAGTCTGATTAAGCCTCATGTTTGTTTGTTTTATAGCCTGATTTATCCTCACGTTTGTTCGTCTTATAGTCTGATTGTCCTAATGTTTGTTTTTCTTCTTGTGTGATTATCCTTGTTTGTTTCTTTTATAGCTGATTTATCCTCATGTTTGTTTGTTTTACAGTCTGATTTATCCTCATGTGTGTTTGTTTTATAGACTTATTTATACTCATGTTTGTTTGTTTTATAGCTGATTTATCCCCGTGTTGGTTTTATAGTCTGATTTATCCTCATGTTTGTTTGTTTTCTAATCTGACTTATCCCCATGTTTGTTTTATAGCTTATTTATCATCATATTTTTTTGTTTTATAGTCTGATTTATCCTCATGTTTGTTTGTTTAATAGCATTATTTAACCTCATGCTTGTTTGTTTTATATCTGATTTATCCTCATGTTGGTTTTATAGCTGATTTATCCTCATGTTTGTTGTTTATATAGTCTGATTTATCCTAATGTGTGTTGGTTTTATAGCTGATTTATCCTCATCTTTGGTTGTTTTATAGTCTGATTTTTCATCGTGTTTGTTTGTTTTATAGCCTGATTTATCCTCATGCTTATTTGTTTTATATCTGACTTATCCTCATGTTTGTTTGTTTTAAAGCTGATTTATCCTCATGTTTTTTGTCTTATATTCTGATTTGTCCTCATGTCTGTTTGTTTTACAGCTGATTTAATCTCATGTTTGTTTGTTTTATAGCTGATTTATCCTCATGTTTGTTTGTCTTATAGTCTTATTTATCCTCATGGTTGTTTGTTTTATAGCCTGATTTATCTTCATGTTTGTTTGTTTTATATCTGATTTATCTGCATAGTGGTTTGTTTTATAGTCTGCTTTATCCTCATGTTTGTTTGTTTTATAATCCGATTTATCCCCATGTTTGTTTTATAGCTGATTTATCGTCATGTCTTTTTGTTTTATAGTCTGATTTATCCACGTTTGTTGGTTTATAGCTTGATTTATCCTCATTTTTGTTAGTTTTACAGCTGATTAATCCTCATGTTTGTTTGTTTTATAATCTGATTTATCCTCATGTTTGTTTGTTTTACATCTGATTTAATCTCGTTTGTTTGTTTTATAGACTTATTTATCCTCATGTTTGTTTGTTTTATAGCTGATTTGTCCTCGTTTGTTTTATAGCTGAACTAACCTCATGTTTGTTGGTTTATAGTCTGATTCATCCTCATGTTTGTTTGTTTTATAGCTGATTTATCCTCATGTTTGTTTGTTTTATGGTCTGATTTATCCTCGTTTATTTATAGCTGATTTATCCTCATGTTTGTTGGTTTTATAGCTGATTTATCCTCATGTTTTTTTTTTACTTATAGTCTTATTTATCCTCATGTTTGTTTGATTTACAGCTGATTTAATCTCATGTTTGTTTGTTTTGCAGCTGATTTATCCTCATGTTTGTTGGTTTATAGTCTGATTTATCCTCATGTTTGTTTGTTTTATAGCTGATTTATCCTCATGTTTTTGTTGTTTATATGGTCTGATTTATCCTAATGTGTGTTGGTTTTATAGCTGATTTATCCTCATCTTTGGTTGTTTTATAGTCTGATTTATCATCGTGTTTGTTTGTTTTATAGACTTATTTATCATCATTTGTTTGTTTTACAGTCTGATTTATCCTCATATTTGTTTTATAGCTGATTTATCCTCATTTGTGTTTGTTTTATAGTCTGATTTATTCTCATGATTGTATGTTATATTGTCTGATTAATCCTCATATTTGTTTGTATTATAGCTGACTTGTCCTCATGTTTGTGTGTTTTGCAGTCTGATTTATCCTCATGTTTGTTTGTTTTATAGGTGATTTATCTGCATGTGTGTTTGTTTTATAGTCTGATTTATCCACATGTTTGTTTGTTTTATAGCAGATTTATCCTCATGTTTGTTTGTTTTATAGCTGATTTATCCTCATGTTTGTTTGTTTTATAGACTTATTTATCCTCATGTTTGTTTGTTTTATAGCTGATTTATCCTCATGTTTGTTTGTCTGATAGTCTGATTTATCCTGACGTTTCTTTGTTTTATAATCTGATTTATCCTCATGTTTGTTTGTTTTACAGCTGATTTAATCTCATGTTTGTTTGTTTTATAGACTTATTTATCCTCATGTTTGTTTGTTTAATAGCAGATTTATCTTCATGTTTATTTGTTTTACAGCTGATTTATCCTCATGCTTGTTTGTTTTATAGTTTGATTTATCATGTTTGTTTTATAGTCTGATTTATCCTCGTTTGTTTTATAGCTGATTTATCCTCATGTTTGTTTTTCTTATACTCTGATTATATTTATGTTTGTTTGCTTATAGTCTGATTTATCCTCACGTTTGTTTGTTTTATAGCTGATTTATCCTCATGTTTGTTTGTCTTATGGTCTTATTTATCCTCATGTTTGTTTGTTTTCTAATCTGACTTATCCCCATGTTTGTTTTATAGCTTATTTATCATCATATTTTTTTGTTTTATAGTCTGATTTATCCTCATGTTTGTTTGTTTAATAGCATGATTTAACCTCATGCTTGTTTGTTTTATATCTGATTTATCCTCATGTTGGTTTTATAGCTGATTTATCCTCATGTTTGTTGTTTATATAGTCTGATTTATCCTAATGTGTGTTGGTTTTATAGCTGATTTATCCTCATCTTTGGTTGTTTTATAGTCTGATTTTTCATCGTGTTTGTTTGTTTTATAGCCTGATTTATCCTCATGCTTATTTGTTTTATATCTGACTTATCCTCATGTTTGTTTGTTTTAAAGCTGATTTATCCTCATGTTTTTTGTCTTATATTCTGATTTGTCCTCATGTCTGTTTGTTTTACAGCTGATTTAATCTCATGTTTGTTTGTTTTATAGCTGATTTATCCTCATGTTTGTTTGTCTTATAGTCTTATTTATCCTCATGGTTGTTTGTTTTATAGCCTGATTTATCTTCATGTTTGTTTGTTTTATATCTGATTTATCTGCATAGTGGTTTGTTTTATAGTCTGCTTTATCCTCATGTTTGTTTGTTTTATAATCCGATTTATCCCCATGTTTGTTTTATAGCTGATTTATCGTCATGTCTTTTTGTTTTATAGTCTGATTTATCCACATGTTTGTTGGTTTATAGTTTGATTTATCCTCATTTTTGTTAGTTTTACAGCTGATTAATCCTCATGTTTGTTTGTTTTATAATCTGATTTATCCTCATGTTTGTTTGTTTTACATCTGATTTACTCTCGTTTGTTTGTTTTATAGACTTATTTATCCTCATGTTTGTTTGTTTTATAGCTGATTTGTCCTCGTTTGTTTTATAGCTGAACTAACCTCATGTTTGTTGGTTTATAGTCTGATTCATCCTCATGTTTGTTTGTTTTATAGCTGATTTATCCTCATGTTTGTTTGTTTTATGGTCTGATTTATCCTCGTTTATTTATAGCTGATTTATCCTCATGTTTGTTGGTTTTATAGCTGATTTATCCTCATGTTTTTGTTGTTTATATGGTCTGATTTATCCTAATGTGTGTTGGTTTTATAGCTGATTTATCCTCATCTTTGGTTGTTTTATAGTCTGATTTATCATCGTGTTTGTTTGTTTTATAGACTTATTTATCATCATTTGTTTGTTTTACAGTCTGATTTATCCTCATATTTGTTTTATAGCTGATTTATCCTCATTTGTGTTTGTTTTATAGTCTGATTTATTCTCATGATTGTATGTTATATTGTCTGATTAATCCTCATATTTGTTTGTATTATAGCTGACTTGTCCTCATGTTTGTGTGTTTTGCAGTCTGATTTATCCTCATGTTTGTTTGTTTTATAGGTGATTTATCTGCATGTGTGTTTGTTTTATAGTCTGATTTATCCACATGTTTGTTTGTTTTATAGCAGATTTATCCTCATGTTTGTTTGTTTTATAGCTGATTTATCCTCATGTTTGTTTGTTTTATAGACTTATTTATCCTCATGTTTGTTTGTTTTATAGCTGATTTATCCTCATGTTTGTTTGTCTGATAGTCTGATTTATCCTGACGTTTCTTTGTTTTATAATCTGATTTATCCTCATGTTTGTTTGTTTTACAGCTGATTTAATCTCATGTTTGTTTGTTTTATAGACTTATTTATCCTCATGTTTGTTTGTTTAATAGCAGATTTATCTTCATGTTTATTTGTTTTACAGCTGATTTATCCTCATGCTTGTTTGTTTTATAGTTTGATTTATCATGTTTGTTTTATAGTCTGATTTATCCTCATGTTTGTTTGTTTTATAGCTGATTTATCCTCATGTTTGTTTTTCTTATGGTCTTATTTATCCTCATGTTTGTCTTTTTTATAATCTGATTTATCCCCATGTTTGTTTTATAGCTGATTTATCATCATATTTTTTGTTTTATAGTTTGATTTATCCTCATGTTTGTTGTTTAATAGCATGATTTAACCTCATGCTTGTTTGTTTTCTATCTGATTTATCCTCATGTTGGTTTTATAGCTGATTTATCCTCATGTTTTTGTTGTTTACATGGTCTGATTTATCCTAATGTGTGTTGGTTTTATAGCTGATTTATCCTCATCTTTGGTTGTTTTATAGTCTGATTTATCATCGTGTTTGTTTGTTTTATAGACTTATTTATCATCATTTGTTTGTTTTACAGTCTGATTTATCCTCATATTTGTTTTATAGCTGATTTATCCTCATTTGTGTTTGTTTTATAGTCTGATTTATTCTCATGATTGTATGTTATATTGTCTGATTAATCCTCATATTTGTTTGTATTATAGCTGACTTGTCCTCATGTTTGTGTGTTTTGCAGTCTGATTTATCCTCATGTTTGTTTGTTTTATAGGTGATTTATCTGCATGTGTGTTTGTTTTATAGTCTGATTTATCCACATGTTTGTTTGTTTTATAGCAGATTTATCCTCATGTTTGTTTGTTTTATAGCTGATTTATCCTCATGTCTGTTTGTCTTATAGTCTGATTATCATCATGTTTGTTTGCTTATAGTCTTATTTATCCTGACGTTTCTTTGTTTTATAATCTGATTTATCCTCATGTTTGTTTGTTTTACAACTGATTTAATCTCATGTTTGTTTGTTTTATAGACTTATTTATCCTCATGTTTGTTTGTTTTATAGCCTGATTTATCCTCATGTTTGTTTGTTTTACAGCTGATTTATCCTCATGCTTGTTTGTTTTGTAGTTTGATTTATCATGTTTGTTTTATAGTGTGATTTATCCTCGTTTGTTTTATAGCTGATTTAAGCTCATATTTGTTGGGTTATAGTCTGATTAATCCTCATGTTTGTTTGTGTTATAGTCTGATTATCTTTATGATTGTTTGCTTATAGTCTGATTTATCCTCACGTTTGTGTGTTTCATAGCTGATTTATCCTCATGTTTGTTTGTTTTCCAACTGATTTATCCTCATGTTTGTTGGTTTTATAGCTGATTTATCCTCATGTTTGGTTGTTTTATAGTCTGATTTATCATCGTCTTTGTTTGTTTTATAAACTTATTTATCCTCATTTGTTTGTTTTACAGTCTGATTTATCCTCATATTTGTTTTATAGCTGATTTATCCTCATGTTTGTTTTATAGTCTGATTTAGCCTCATTTTTGTTTGTTTTATAGCCTGATTTATCCTCATGTTTGTTTGTCTTATAGTCTGATTGTCCTAATGTTTCTTTTTCTTCTTGTGTGATTATCCTTGTTTGTTTCTTTTATAGCTGATTTATCCTCATGTTTGTTTGTTTTACAGTCTGATTTATCCTCATGTGTGTTTGTTTTATAGCTGATTTATCATCGTCTTTGTCTGTTTTATGGACTTATTTATCCTCATTTGTTTGTTTTACAGTCTGATTTATCCTCATATTTGTTTTATAGCTGATTTATCCTCATGTTTGTTTTATAGTCTGATTAAGCCTCATGTTTGTTTGTTTTATAGCCTGATTTATCCTCACGTTTGTTCGTCTTATAGTCTGATTGTCCTAATGTTTGTTTTTCTTCTTGTGTGATTATCCTTGTTTGTTTCTTTTATAGCTGATTTATCCTCATGTTTGTTTGTTTTACAGTCTGATTTATCCTCATGTGTGTTTGTTTTATAGACTTATTTATACTCATGTTTGTTTGTTTTATAGCTGATTTATCCCCGTGTTGGTTTTATAGTCTGATTTATCCTCATGTTTGTTTGTTTTCTAATCTGACTTATCCCCATGTTTGTTTTATAGCTTATTTATCATCATATTTTTTTGTTTTATAGTCTGATTTATCCTCATGTTTGTTTGTTTAATAGCATTATTTAACCTCATGCTTGTTTGTTTTATATCTGATTTATCCTCATGTTGGTTTTATAGCTGATTTATCCTCATGTTTGTTGTTTATATAGTCTGATTTATCCTAATGTGTGTTGGTTTTATAGCTGATTTATCCTCATCTTTGGTTGTTTTATAGTCTGATTTTTCATCGTGTTTGTTTGTTTTATAGCCTGATTTATCCTCATGCTTATTTGTTTTATATCTGACTTATCCTCATGTTTGTTTGTTTTAAAGCTGATTTATCCTCATGTTTTTTGTCTTATATTCTGATTTGTCCTCATGTCTGTTTGTTTTACAGCTGATTTAATCTCATGTTTGTTTGTTTTATAGCTGATTTATCCTCATGTTTGTTTGTCTTATAGTCTTATTTATCCTCATGGTTGTTTGTTTTATAGCCTGATTTATCTTCATGTTTGTTTGTTTTATATCTGATTTATCTGCATAGTGGTTTGTTTTATAGTCTGCTTTATCCTCATGTTTGTTTGTTTTATAATCCGATTTATCCCCATGTTTGTTTTATAGCTGATTTATCGTCATGTCTTTTTGTTTTATAGTCTGATTTATCCACGTTTGTTGGTTTATAGCTTGATTTATCCTCATTTTTGTTAGTTTTACAGCTGATTAATCCTCATGTTTGTTTGTTTTATAATCTGATTTATCCTCATGTTTGTTTGTTTTACATCTGATTTAATCTCGTTTGTTTGTTTTATAGACTTATTTATCCTCATGTTTGTTTGTTTTATAGCTGATTTGTCCTCGTTTGTTTTATAGCTGAACTAACCTCATGTTTGTTGGTTTATAGTCTGATTCATCCTCATGTTTGTTTGTTTTATAGCTGATTTATCCTCATGTTTGTTTGTTTTATGGTCTGATTTATCCTCGTTTATTTATAGCTGATTTATCCTCATGTTTGTTGGTTTTATAGCTGATTTATCCTCATGTTTTTTTTTTACTTATAGTCTTATTTATCCTCATGTTTGTTTGATTTACAGCTGATTTAATCTCATGTTTGTTTGTTTTGCAGCTGATTTATCCTCATGTTTGTTGGTTTATAGTCTGATTTATCCTCATGTTTGTTTGTTTTATAGCTGATTTATCCTCATGTTTTTGTTGTTTATATGGTCTGATTTATCCTAATGTGTGTTGGTTTTATAGCTGATTTATCCTCATCTTTGGTTGTTTTATAGTCTGATTTATCATCGTGTTTGTTTGTTTTATAGACTTATTTATCATCATTTGTTTGTTTTACAGTCTGATTTATCCTCATATTTGTTTTATAGCTGATTTATCCTCATTTGTGTTTGTTTTATAGTCTGATTTATTCTCATGATTGTATGTTATATTGTCTGATTAATCCTCATATTTGTTTGTATTATAGCTGACTTGTCCTCATGTTTGTGTGTTTTGCAGTCTGATTTATCCTCATGTTTGTTTGTTTTATAGGTGATTTATCTGCATGTGTGTTTTTTTTATAGTCTGATTTATCCACATGTTTGTTTGTTTTATAGCAGATTTATCCTCATGTTTGTTTGTTTTATAGCTGATTTATCCTCATGTTTGTTTGTTTTATAGACTTATTTATCCTCATGTTTGTTTGTTTTATAGCTGATTTATCCTCATGTTTGTTTGTCTGATAGTCTGATTTATCCTGACGTTTCTTTGTTTTATAATCTGATTTATCCTCATGTTTGTTTGTTTTACAGCTGATTTAATCTCATGTTTGTTTGTTTTATAGACTTATTTATCCTCATGTTTGTTTGTTTAATAGCAGATTTATCTTCATGTTTATTTGTTTTACAGCTGATTTATCCTCATGCTTGTTTGTTTTATAGTTTGATTTATCATGTTTGTTTTATAGTCTGATTTATCCTCGTTTGTTTTATAGCTGATTTATCCTCATGTTTGTTTTTCTTATACTCTGATTATATTTATGTTTGTTTGCTTATAGTCTGATTTATCCTCACGTTTGTTTGTTTTATAGCTGATTTATCCTCATGTTTGTTTGTCTTATGGTCTTATTTATCCTCATGTTTGTTTGTTTTCTAATCTGACTTATCCCCATGTTTGTTTTATAGCTTATTTATCATCATATTTTTTTGTTTTATAGTCTGATTTATCCTCATGTTTGTTTGTTTAATAGCATGATTTAACCTCATGCTTGTTTGTTTTATATCTGATTTATCCTCATGTTGGTTTTATAGCAGATTTATCCTCATGTTTGTTGTTTATATAGTCTGATTTATCCTAATGTGTGTTGGTTTTATAGCTGATTTATCCTCATCTTTGGTTGTTTTATAGTCTGATTTTTCATCGTGTTTGTTTGTTTTATAGCCTGATTTATCCTCATGCTTATTTGTTTTATATCTGACTTATCCTCATGTTTGTTTGTTTTAAAGCTGATTTATCCTCATGTTTTTTGTCTTATATTCTGATTTGTCCTCATGTCTGTTTGTTTTACAGCTGATTTAATCTCATGTTTGTTTGTTTTATAGCTGATTTATCCTCATGTTTGTTTGTCTTATAGTCTTATTTATCCTCATGGTTGTTTGTTTTATAGCCTGATTTATCTTCATGTTTGTTTGTTTTATATCTGATTTATCTGCATAGTGGTTTGTTTTCTAGTCTGCTTTATCCTCATGTTTGTTTGTTTTATAATCCGATTTATCCCCATGTTTGTTTTATAGCTGATTTATCGTCATGTCTTTTTGTTTTATAGTCTGATTTATCCACATGTTTGTTGGTTTATAGTTTGATTTATCCTCATTTTTGTTAGTTTTACAGCTGATTAATCCTCATGTTTGTTTGTTTTATAATCTGATTTATCCTCATGTTTGTTTGTTTTACATCTGATTTACTCTCGTTTGTTTGTTTTATAGACTTATTTATCCTCATGTTTGTTTGTTTTATAGCTGATTTGTCCTCGTTTGTTTTATAGCTGAACTAACCTCATGTTTGTTGGTTTATAGTCTGATTCATCCTCATGTTTGTTTGTTTTATAGCTGATTTATCCTCATGTTTGTTTGTTTTATGGTCTGATTTATCCTCGTTTATTTATAGCTGATTTATCCTCATGTTTGTTGGTTTTATAGCTGATTTATCCTCATGTTTTTGTTGTTTATATGGTCTGATTTATCCTAATGTGTGTTGGTTTTATAGCTGATTTATCCTCATCTTTGGTTGTTTTATAGTCTGATTTATCATCGTGTTTGTTTGTTTTATAGACTTATTTATCATCATTTGTTTGTTTTACAGTCTGATTTATCCTCATATTTGTTTTATAGCTGATTTATCCTCATTTGTGTTTGTTTTATAGTCTGATTTATTCTCATGATTGTATGTTATATTGTCTGATTAATCCTCATATTTGTTTGTATTATAGCTGACTTGTCCTCATGTTTGTGTGTTTTGCAGTCTGATTTATCCTCATGTTTGTTTGTTTTATAGGTGATTTATCTGCATGTGTGTTTGTTTTATAGTCTGATTTATCCACATGTTTGTTTGTTTTATAGCAGATTTATCCTCATGTTTGTTTGTTTTATAGCTGATTTATCCTCATGTTTGTTTGTTTTATAGACTTATTTATCCTCATGTTTGTTTGTTTTATAGCTGATTTATCCTCATGTTTGTTTGTCTGATAGTCTGATTTATCCTGACGTTTCTTTGTTTTATAATCTGATTTATCCTCATGTTTGTTTGTTTTACAGCTGATTTAATCTCATGTTTGTTTGTTTTATAGACTTATTTATCCTCATGTTTGTTTGTTTAATAGCAGATTTATCTTCATGTTTATTTGTTTTACAGCTGATTTATCCTCATGCTTGTTTGTTTTATAGTTTGATTTATCATGTTTGTTTTATAGTCTGATTTATCCTCGTTTGTTTTATAGCTGATTTATCCTCATGTTTGTTTTTCTTATACTCTGATTATATTTATGTTTGTTTGCTTATAGTCTGATTTATCCTCACGTTTGTTTGTTTTATAGCTGATTTATCCTCATGTTTGTTTGTCTTATGGTCTTATTTATCCTCATGTTTGTTTGTTTTCTAATCTGACTTATCCCCATGTTTGTTTTATAGCTTATTTATCATCATATTTTTTTGTTTTATAGTCTGATTTATCCTCATGTTTGTTTGTTTAATAGCATGATTTAACCTCATGCTTGTTTGTTTTATATCTGATTTATCCTCATGTTGGTTTTATAGCTGATTTATCCTCATGTTTGTTGTTTATATAGTCTGATTTATCCTAATGTGTGTTGGTTTTATAGCTGATTTATCCTCATCTTTGGTTGTTTTATAGTCTGATTTTTCATCGTGTTTGTTTGTTTTATAGCCTGATTTATCCTCATGCTTATTTGTTTTATATCTGACTTATCCTCATGTTTGTTTGTTTTAAAGCTGATTTATCCTCATGTTTTTTGTCTTATATTCTGATTTGTCCTCATGTCTGTTTGTTTTACAGCTGATTTAATCTCATGTTTGTTTGTTTTATAGCTGATTTATCCTCATGTTTGTTTGTCTTATAGTCTTATTTATCCTCATGGTTGTTTGTTTTATAGCCTGATTTATCTTCATGTTTGTTTGTTTTATATCTGATTTATCTGCATAGTGGTTTGTTTTATAGTCTGCTTTATCCTCATGTTTGTTTGTTTTATAATCCGATGTATCCCCATGTTTGTTTTATAGCTGATTTATCGTCATGTCTTTTTGTTTTATAGTCTGATTTATCCACATGTTTGTTGGTTTATAGTTTGATTTATCCTCATTTTTGTTAGTTTTACAGCTGATTAATCCTCATGTTTGTTTGTTTTATAATCTGATTTATCCTCATGTTTGTTTGTTTTACATCTGATTTACTCTCGTTTGTTTGTTTTATAGACTTATTTATCCTCATGTTTGTTTGTTTTATAGCTGATTTGTCCTCGTTTGTTTTATAGCTGAACTAACCTCATGTTTGTTGGTTTATAGTCTGATTCATCCTCATGTTTGTTTGTTTTATAGCTGATTTATCCTCATGTTTGTTTGTTTTATGGTCTGATTTATCCTCGTTTATTTATAGCTGATTTATCCTCATGTTTGTTGGTTTTATAGTCTGATTTATCCTCAGGTTTTTTTGTTTTATAGGTGATTTATCGTCATGTTTGTTTGTTTTATAGCTGATTTATCCTCATGTTTTTTTTTTACTTATAGTCTTATTTATCCTCATGTTTGTTGGTTTATAGTCTGATTTATCCTCATGTTTGTTTGTTTTATAGCTGATTTATCCTCATGTTTGTTTGTCTGATAGTCTGATTTATCCTGACGTTTCTTTGTTTTATAATCTGATTTATCCTCATGTTTGTTTGTTTTACAGCTGATTTAATCTCATGTTTGTTTGTTTTATAGACTTATTTATCCTCATGTTTGTTTGTTTAATAGCAGATTTATCTTCATGTTTATTTGTTTTACAGCTGATTTATCCTCATGCTTGTTTGTTTTATAGTTTGATTTATCATGTTTGTTTTATAGTCTGATTTATCCTCGTTTGTTTTATAGCTGATTTATCCTCATGTTTGTTTGTCTTATACTCTGATTATATTTATGTTTGTTTGCTTATAGTCTGATTTATCCTCACGTTTGTTTGTTTTATAGCTGATTTATCCTCATGTTTTTTTGTTTTATAGCTGATTTATCCTCATGGTTGTTGGTTTTATAGTCTGATTTATCTTCATGTTTGTTTGTTTTATATATGATTTATCCTCATATTTGTTTGTTTTATAGTTTGATTTATCCACATGTTTGAGGGTTTATAGTTTGATTTATACTCATTTTTGTTCGTTTTATAGCTGGTTTATCCTCATGTTTGTTTGTTTTATAGCTGATTTAATCTCAAGTTTGTTTGTTTTATAGACCTATTTATCCTCATGTTTGTTTGTTTTATAGCTGATTTATCGTCATGTTTGTTGGTTTTATAGTCTGATTTATCATGTTTGTTTTAAAGTCTGATTTATCCTCGTTTGTTTTATAGCTGATTTAACCTCATGTTTGTTTGTTTATAGTATGATTTATCCTCATGTTTGTTTATTTATAGCTGATTTATCGTCATGTATGTTTGTCTTATAGTCTGATTATCTTCATGTTTGTTTGTTTATCCTCATGTTTGTTGGTTTTATAGCCTGATTTATCTTCATGTTTGTTTGTTTTATATCTGATTTATCCTCATGTTGGTTTCATAGTCTGACTTATCCTCATGTTTGTTTGTTTTATAGCTGATTTATCCTCATGTTTGTTTTTCTTATGGTCTTATTTATCCTCATGTTTGTCTTTTTTATAATCTGATTTATCCCCATGTTTGTTTTATAGCTGATTTATCATCATATTTTTTGTTTTATAGTTTGATTTATCCTCATGTTTGTTGTTTAATAGCATGATTTAACCTCATGCTTGTTTGTTTTCTATCTGATTTATCCTCATGTTGGTTTTATAGCTGATTTATCCTCATGTTTTTGTTGTTTACATGGTCTGATTTATCCTAATGTGTGTTGGTTTTATAGCTGATTTATCCTCATCTTTGGTTGTTTTATAGTCTGATTTATCATCGTGTTTGTTTGTTTTATAGACTTATTTATCATCATTTGTTTGTTTTACAGTCTGATTTATCCTCATATTTGTTTTATAGCTGATTTATCCTCATTTGTGTTTGTTTTATAGTCTGATTTATTCTCATGATTGTATGTTATATTGTCTGATTAATCCTCATATTTGTTTGTATTATAGCTGACTTGTCCTCATGTTTGTGTGTTTTGCAGTCTGATTTATCCTCATGTTTGTTTGTTTTATAGGTGATTTATCTGCATGTGTGTTTGTTTTATAGTCTGATTTATCCACATGTTTGTTTGTTTTATAGCAGATTTATCCTCATGTTTGTTTGTTTTATAGCTGATTTATCCTCATGTCTGTTTGTCTTATAGTCTGATTATCATCATGTTTGTTTGCTTATAGTCTTATTTATCCTGACGTTTCTTTGTTTTATAATCTGATTTATCCTCATGTTTGTTTGTTTTACAACTGATTTAATCTCATGTTTGTTTGTTTTATAGACTTATTTATCCTCATGTTTGTTTGTTTTATAGCCTGATTTATCCTCATGTTTGTTTGTTTTACAGCTGATTTATCCTCATGCTTGTTTGTTTTGTAGTTTGATTTATCATGTTTGTTTTATAGTGTGATTTATCCTCGTTTGTTTTATAGCTGATTTAAGCTCATATTTGTTGGGTTATAGTCTGATTAATCCTCATGTTTGTTTGTGTTATAGTCTGATTATCTTTATGATTGTTTGCTTATAGTCTGATTTATCCTCACGTTTGTGTGTTTCATAGCTGATTTATCCTCATGTTTGTTTGTTTTCCAACTGATTTATCCTCATGTTTGTTGGTTTTATAGCTGATTTATCCTCATGTTTGGTTGTTTTATAGTCTGATTTATCATCGTCTTTGTTTGTTTTATAAACTTATTTATCCTCATTTGTTTGTTTTACAGTCTGATTTATCCTCATATTTGTTTTATAGCTGATTTATCCTCATGTTTGTTTTATAGTCTGATTTAGCCTCATTTTTGTTTGTTTTATAGCCTGATTTATCCTCATGTTTGTTTGTCTTATAGTCTGATTGTCCTAATGTTTCTTTTTCTTCTTGTGTGATTATCCTTGTTTGTTTCTTTTATAGCTGATTTATCCTCATGTTTGTTTGTTTTACAGTCTGATTTATCCTCATGTGTGTTTGTTTTATAGCTGATTTATCATCGTCTTTGTCTGTTTTATGGACTTATTTATCCTCATTTGTTTGTTTTACAGTCTGATTTATCCTCATATTTGTTTTATAGCTGATTTATCCTCATGTTTGTTTTATAGTCTGATTAAGCCTCATGTTTGTTTGTTTTATAGCCTGATTTATCCTCACGTTTGTTCGTCTTATAGTCTGATTGTCCTAATGTTTGTTTTTCTTCTTGTGTGATTATCCTTGTTTGTTTCTTTTATAGCTGATTTATCCTCATGTTTGTTTGTTTTACAGTCTGATTTATCCTCATGTGTGTTTGTTTTATAGACTTATTTATACTCATGTTTGTTTGTTTTATAGCTGATTTATCCCCGTGTTGGTTTTATAGTCTGATTTATCCTCATGTTTGTTTGTTTTACAGCTGATTTAATCTCATGTTTGTTTGTTTTATAGCTGATTTATCCTCATGTTTGTTTGTCTTATGGTCTTATTTATGCTCATGTTTGTTTGTTTTCTAATCTGACTTATCCCTATGTTTGTTTTATAGCTTATTTATCATCATATTTTTTTGTTTTATAGTCTGATTTATCCTCATGTTTGTTTGTTTAATAGCATGATTTAACCTCATGCTTGTTTGTTTTATATCTGATTTATCCTCATGTTGGTTTTATAGCTGATTTATCCTCATGTTTGTTGTTTATATAGTCTGATTTATCCTAATGTGTGTTGGTTTTATAGCTGATTTATCCTCATCTTTGGTTGTTTTACAGTCTGATTTATCCTCATGTGTGTTTGTTTTATAGACTTATTTATACTCATGTTTGTTTGTTTTATAGCTTGATTTATCCACGTGTTGGTTTTATAGTCTGATTTATCCTCATGTTTGTTTGTTTTACAGCTGATTTAATCTCATGTTTGTTTGTTTTATAGCTGATTTATCCTCATGTTTGTTTGTCTTATGGTCTTATTTATCCTCATGTTTGTTCGTTTTCTAATCTGACTTATCCCCATGTTTGTTTTATAGCTTATTTATCATCATATTTTTTTGTTTTATAGTCTGATTTATCCTCATGTTTGTTTGTTTAATAGCATGATTTAACCTCATGCTTGTTTGTTTTATATCTGATTTATCCTCATGTTGGTTTTATAGCTGATTTATCCTCATGTTTGTTGTTTATATAGTCTGATTTATCCTAATGTGTGTTGGTTTTATAGCTGATTTATCCTCATCTTTGGTTGTTTTATAGTCTGATTTTTCATCGTGTTTGTTTGTTTTATAGCCTGATTTATCCTCATGCTTGTTTGTTTTATATCTGACTTATCCTCATGTTTGTTTGTTTTAAAGCTGATTTATCCTCATGTTTTTTGTCTTATATTCTGATTTGTCCTCATGTCTGTTTGTTTTACAGCTGATTTAATCTCATGTTTGTTTGTTTTATAGCTGATTTATCCTCATGTTTGTTTGTCTTATAGTCTTATTTATCCTCATGGTTGTTTGTTTTATAGCCTGATTTATCTTCATGTTTGTTTGTTTTATATCTGATTTATCTGCATGTTGGTTTGTTTTATAGTCTGCTTTATCCTCATGTTTGTTTGTTTTATAATCCGATTTATCCCCATGTTTGTTTTATAGCTGATTTATCGTCATGTCTTTTTGTTTTATAGTCTGATTTATCCACATGTTTGTTGGTTTATAGTTTGATTTATCCTCATTTTTGTTAGTTTTACAGCTGATTAATCCTCATGTTTGTTTGTTTTATAATCTGATTTATCCTCATGTTTGTTTGTTTTACATCTGATTTAATCTCGTTTGTTTGTTTTATAGACTTATTTATCCTCATGTTTGTTTGTTTTATAGCTGATTTGTCCTCGTTTGTTTTATAGCTGATTTATCCTCATGTTTGTTTGTTTTATGGTCTGATTTATCCTCGTTTATTTATAGCTGATTTATCCTCATGTTTGTTGGTTTTATAGTCTGATTTATCCTCAGGTTTTTTTGTTTTATAGGTGATTTATCGTCATGTTTGTTTGTTTTATAGCTGATTTATCCTCATGTTTTTTTTTTACTTATAGTCTTATTTATCCTCATGTTTGTTTGATTTACAGCTGATTTAATCTCATGTTTGTTTGTTTTGTAGCTGATTTATCCTCATGTTTGTTGGTTTATAGTCTGATTTATCCTCATGTTTGTTTGTTTTATAGCTGATTTATCCTCATGTTTGTTTGTTTTATGGTCTGATTTATCCTCGTTTATTTATAGCTGATTTAACCTCATGTTTGTTGGTTTATAGTCTGATTCATCCTCATGTTTGTTTGTTTTATAGCTGATTTATCCTCATGTTTGTTTGTTTTATAGTCTGACTTATCCACATGTTTGTTGGTTTATAGTTTGATTTATCCTCATTTTTGTTTGTTTTATAGCTGATTTATCCTCATGTTTGTTGGTTTTATAGTCTGATTTATCCTCAGGTTTTTTTGTTTTATAGGTGATTTATCATGTTTGTTTTATAGCTGATTTATCCTCATGTTTTTTTTTACTTATAGTCTTATTTATCCTCATGTTTGTTTGATTTACAGCTGATTTAATCTCATGTTTGTTTGTTTTGTAGCTGATTTATCCTCATGTTTGTTGGTTTACAGTCTGATTTATCCTCATGTTTGTTTGTTTTATAGCTGATTTATCCTCATGTTTGTTTGTCTGATAGTCTGATATATCCTGACGTTTCTTTGATTTATAATCTGATTTATCCTCATGTTTGTTTGTTTACAGCTGACTTAATGTCATGTTTGTTTGTTTTATAGACTTATTTATCCTCATGTTTGTTTGTTTAATAGCAGATTTATCTTCATGTTTATTTGTTTTACAGCTGATTTATCCTCATGCTTTTTTGTTTTATAGTTTGATCTATCATGTTTGTTTTATAGTCTGATTTAACCTCATGTTTGTTGGTTTATAGTATGATTTATCCTCATGTTTGTTGGTTTTATAGCTGATTTATCCTCATGTTTTTTTTTTACTTATAGTCTTATTTATCCTCATGTTTGTTTGATTTACAGCTGATTTAATCTCATGTTTGTTTGTTTTGTAGCTGATTTATCCTCATGTTTGTTGGTTTATAGTCTGATTTATCCTCATGTTTGTTTGTTTTATAGCTGATTTATCCTCATGTTTGTTTGTTTTATGGTCTGATTTATCCTCGTTTATTTATAGCTGATTTAACCTCATGTTTGTTGGTTTATAGTCTGATTCATCCTCATGTTTGTTTGTTTTATAGCTGATTTATCCTCATGTTTGTTTGTTTTATAGTCTGACTTATCCACATGTTTGTTGGTTTATAGTTTGATTTATCCTCATTTTTGTTTGTTTTATAGCTGATTTATCCTCATGTTTGTTGGTTTTATAGTCTGATTTATCCTCAGGTTTTTTTGTTTTATAGGTGATTTATCATGTTTGTTTTATAGCTGATTTATCCTCATGTTTTTTTTTACTTATAGTCTTATTTATCCTCATGTTTGTTTGATTTACAGCTGATTTAATCTCATGTTTGTTTGTTTTGTAGCTGATTTATCCTCATGTTTGTTGGTTTACAGTCTGATTTATCCTCATGTTTGTTTGTTTTATAGCTGATTTATCCTCATGTTTGTTTGTCTGATAGTCTGATATATCCTGACGTTTCTTTGATTTATAATCTGATTTATCCTCATGTTTGTTTGTTTACAGCTGACTTAATCTCATGTTTGTTTGTTTTATAGACTTATTTATCCTCATGTTTGTTTGTTTAATAGCAGATTTATCTTCATGTTTATTTGTTTTACAGCTGATTTATCCTCATGCTTTTTTGTTTTATAGTTTGATCTATCATGTTTGTTTTATAGTCTGATTTAACCTCATGTTTGTTGGTTTATAGTATGATTTATCCTCATGTTTGTTGGTTTTATAGCTGATTTATCCTCATGTTTTTTTTTTACTTATAGTCTTATTTATCCTCATGTTTGTTTGATTTACAGCTGATTTAATCTCATGTTTGTTTGTTTTGTAGCTGATTTATCCTCATGTTTGTTGGTTTATAGTCTGATTTATCCTCATGTTTGTTTGTTTTATAGCTGATTTATCCTCATGTTTGTTTGTTTTATGGTCTGATTTATCCTCGTTTATTTATAGCTGATTTAACCTCATGTTTGTTGGTTTATAGTCTGATTCATCCTCATGTTTGTTTGTTTTATAGCTGATTTATCCTCATGTTTGTTTGTTTTATAGTCTGACTTATCCACATGTTTGTTGGTTTATAGTTTGATTTATCCTCATTTTTGTTTGTTTTATAGCTGATTTATCCTCATGTTTGTTGGTTTTATAGTCTGATTTATCCTCAGGTTTTTTTGTTTTATAGGTGATTTATCATGTTTGTTTTATAGCTGATTTATCCTCATGTTTTTTTTTACTTATAGTCTTATTTATCCTCATGTTTGTTTGATTTACAGCTGATTTAATCTCATGTTTGTTTGTTTTGCAGCTGATTTATCCTCATGTTTGTTGGTTTATAGTCTGATTTATCCTCATGTTTGTTTGTTTTATAGCTGATTTATCCTCATGTTTTTGTTGTTTATATGGTCTGATTTATCCTAATGTGTGTTGGTTTTATAGCTGATTTATCCTCATCTTTGGTTGTTTTATAGTCTGATTTATCATCGTGTTTGTTTGTTTTATAGACTTATTTATCATCATTTGTTTGTTTTACAGTCTGATTTATCCTCATATTTGTTTTATAGCTGATTTATCCTCATTTGTGTTTGTTTTATAGTCTGATTTATTCTCATGATTGTATGTTATATTGTCTGATTAATCCTCATATTTGTTTGTATTATAGCTGACTTGTCCTCATGTTTGTGTGTTTTGCAGTCTGATTTATCCTCATGTTTGTTTGTTTTATAGCAGATTTATCCTCATGTTTGTTTGTTTTATAGCTGATTTATCCTCATGTTTGTTTGTTTTATAGACTTATTTATCCTCATGTTTGTTTGTTTTATAGCTGATTTATCCTCATGTTTGTTTGTTTTATAGCTAATTTAATCTCAAGTTTGTTTGTTTTATAGACCTATTTATCCTCATGTTTGTTTGTTTTATAGCTGATTTATCGTCATGTTTGTTGGTTTTATAGTCTGATTTATCATGTTTGTTTTAAAGTCTGATTTATCCTCGTTTGTTTTATAGCTGATTTAACCTCATGTTTGTTTGTTTATAGTATGATTTATCCTCATGTTTGTTTATTTATAGCTGATTTATCGTCATGTATGTTTGTCTTATAGTCTGATTATCTTCATGTTTGTTTGTTTATCCTCATGTTTGTTGGTTTTATAGCCTGATTTATCTTCATGTTTGTTTGTTTTATATCTGATTTATCCTCATGTTGGTTTCATAGTCTGACTTATCCTCATGTTTGTTTGTTTTATAGCTGATTTATCCTCATGTTTGTTTTTCTTATGGTCTTATTTATCCTCATGTTTGTCTTTTTTATAATCTGATTTATCCCCATGTTTGTTTTATAGCTGATTTATCATCATATTTTTTGTTTTATAGTTTGATTTATCCTCATGTTTGTTGTTTAATAGCATGATTTAACCTCATGCTTGTTTGTTTTCTATCTCATTTATCCTCATGTTGGTTTTATAGCTGATTTATCCTCATGTTTTTGTTGTTTACATGGTCTGATTTATCCTAATGTGTGTTGGTTTTATAGCTGATTTATCCTCATCTTTGGTTGTTTTATAGTCTGATTTATCATCGTGTTTGTTTGTTTTATAGACTTATTTATCATCATTTGTTTGTTTTACAGTCTGATTTATCCTCATATTTGTTTTATAGCTGATTTATCCTCATTTGTGTTTGTTTTATAGTCTGATTTATTCTCATGATTGTATGTTATATTGTCTGATTAATCCTCATATTTGTTTGTATTATAGCTGACTTGTCCTCATGTTTGTGTGTTTTGCAGTCTGATTTATCCTCATGTTTGTTTGTTTTATAGGTGATTTATCTGCATGTGTGTTTGTTTTATAGTCTGATTTATCCACATGTTTGTTTGTTTTATAGCAGATTTATCCTCATGTTTGTTTGTTTTATAGCTGATTTATCCTCATGTCTGTTTGTCTTATAGTCTGATTATCATCATGTTTGTTTGCTTATAGTCTTATTTATCCTGACGTTTCTTTGTTTTATAATCTGATTTATCCTCATGTTTGTTTGTTTTACAACTGATTTAATCTCATGTTTGTTTGTTTTATAGACTTATTTATCCTCATGTTTGTTTGTTTTATAGCCTGATTTATCCTCATGTTTGTTTGTTTTACAGCTGATTTATCCTCATGCTTGTTTGTTTTGTAGTTTGATTTATCATGTTTGTTTTATAGTGTGATTTATCCTCGTTTGTTTTATAGCTGATTTAAGCTCATATTTGTTGGGTTATAGTCTGATTAATCCTCATGTTTGTTTGTGTTATAGTCTGATTATCTTTATGATTGTTTGCTTATAGTCTGATTTATCCTCACGTTTGTGTGTTTCATAGCTGATTTATCCTCATGTTTGTTTGTTTTCCAACTGATTTATCCTCATGTTTGTTGGTTTTATAGCTGATTTATCCTCATGTTTGGTTGTTTTATAGTCTGATTTATCATCGTCTTTGTTTGTTTTATAAACTTATTTATCCTCATTTGTTTGTTTTACAGTCTGATTTATCCTCATATTTGTTTTATAGCTGATTTATCCTCATGTTTGTTTTATAGTCTGATTTAGCCTCATTTTTGTTTGTTTTATAGCCTGATTTATCCTCATGTTTGTTTGTCTTATAGTCTGATTGTCCTAATGTTTCTTTTTCTTCTTGTGTGATTATCCTTGTTTGTTTCTTTTATAGCTGATTTATCCTCATGTTTGTTTGTTTTACAGTCTGATTTATCCTCATGTGTGTTTGTTTTATAGCTGATTTATCATCGTCTTTGTCTGTTTTATGGACTTATTTATCCTCATTTGTTTGTTTTACAGTCTGATTTATCCTCATATTTGTTTTATAGCTGATTTATCCTCATGTTTGTTTTATAGTCTGATTAAGCCTCATGTTTGTTTGTTTTATAGCCTGATTTATCCTCACGTTTGTTCGTCTTATAGTCTGATTGTCCTAATGTTTGTTTTTCTTCTTGTGTGATTATCCTTGTTTGTTTCTTTTATAGCTGATTTATCCTCATGTTTGTTTGTTTTACAGTCTGATTTATCCTCATGTGTGTTTGTTTTATAGACTTATTTATACTCATGTTTGTTTGTTTTATAGCTGATTTATCCCCGTGTTGGTTTTATAGTCTGATTTATCCTCATGTTTGTTTGTTTTACAGCTGATTTAATCTCATGTTTGTTTGTTTTATAGCTGATTTATCCTCATGTTTGTTTGTCTTATGGTCTTATTTATGCTCATGTTTGTTTGTTTTCTAATCTGACTTATCCCCATGTTTGTTTTATAGCTTATTTATCATCATATTTTTTTGTTTTATAGTCTGATTTATCCTCATGTTTGTTTGTTTAATAGCATGATTTAACCTCATGCTTGTTTGTTTTATATCTGATTTATCCTCATGTTGGTTTTATAGCTGATTTATCCTCATGTTTGTTGTTTATATAGTCTGATTTATCCTAATGTGTGTTGGTTTTATAGCTGATTTATCCTCATCTTTGGTTGTTTTACAGTCTGATTTATCCTCATGTGTGTTTGTTTTATAGACTTATTTATACTCATGTTTGTTTGTTTTATAGCTTGATTTATCCACGTGTTGGTTTTATAGTCTGATTTATCCTCATGTTTGTTTGTTTTACAGCTGATTTAATCTCATGTTTGTTTGTTTTATAGCTGATTTATCCTCATGTTTGTTTGTCTTATGGTCTTATTTATCCTCATGTTTGTTCGTTTTCTAATCTGACTTATCCCCATGTTTGTTTTATAGCTTATTTATCATCATATTTTTTTGTTTTATAGTCTGATTTATCCTCATGTTTGTTTGTTTAATAGCATGATTTAACCTCATGCTTGTTTGTTTTATATCTGATTTATCCTCATGTTGGTTTTATAGCTGATTTATCCTCATGTTTGTTGTTTATATAGTCTGATTTATCCTAATGTGTGTTGGTTTTATAGCTGATTTATCCTCATCTTTGGTTGTTTTATAGTCTGATTTTTCATCGTGTTTGTTTGTTTTATAGCCTGATTTATCCTCATGCTTGTTTGTTTTATATCTGACTTATCCTCATGTTTGTTTGTTTTAAAGCTGATTTATCCTCATGTTTTTTGTCTTATATTCTGATTTGTCCTCATGTCTGTTTGTTTTACAGCTGATTTAATCTCATGTTTGTTTGTTTTATAGCTGATTTATCCTCATGTTTGTTTGTCTTATAGTCTTATTTATCCTCATGGTTGTTTGTTTTATAGCCTGATTTATCTTCATGTTTGTTTGTTTTATATCTGATTTATCTGCATGTTGGTTTGTTTTATAGTCTGCTTTATCCTCATGTTTGTTTGTTTTATAATCCGATTTATCCCCATGTTTGTTTTATAGCTGATTTATCGTCATGTCTTTTTGTTTTATAGTCTGATTTATCCACATGTTTGTTGGTTTATAGTTTGATTTATCCTCATTTTTGTTAGTTTTACAGCTGATTAATCCTCATGTTTGTTTGTTTTATAATCTGATTTATCCTCATGTTTGTTTGTTTTACATCTGATTTAATCTCGTTTGTTTGTTTTATAGACTTATTTATCCTCATGTTTGTTTGTTTTATAGCTGATTTGTCCTCGTTTGTTTTATAGCTGATTTATCCTCATGTTTGTTTGTTTTATGGTCTGATTTATCCTCGTTTATTTATAGCTGATTTATCCTCATGTTTGTTGGTTTTATAGTCTGATTTATCCTCAGGTTTTTTTGTTTTATAGGTGATTTATCGTCATGTTTGTTTGTTTTATAGCTGATTTATCCTCATGTTTTTTTTTTACTTATAGTCTTATTTATCCTCATGTTTGTTTGATTTACAGCTGATTTAATCTCATGTTTGTTTGTTTTGTAGCTGATTTATCCTCATGTTTGTTGGTTTATAGTCTGATTTATCCTCATGTTTGTTTGTTTTATAGCTGATTTATCCTCATGTTTGTTTGTTTTATGGTCTGATTTATCCTCGTTTATTTATAGCTGATTTAACCTCATGTTTGTTGGTTTATAGTCTGATTCATCCTCATGTTTGTTTGTTTTATAGCTGATTTATCCTCATGTTTGTTTGTTTTATAGTCTGACTTATCCACATGTTTGTTGGTTTATAGTTTGATTTATCCTCATTTTTGTTTGTTTTATAGCTGATTTATCCTCATGTTTGTTGGTTTTATAGTCTGATTTATCCTCAGGTTTTTTTGTTTTATAGGTGATTTATCATGTTTGTTTTATAGCTGATTTATCCTCATGTTTTTTTTTACTTATAGTCTTATTTATCCTCATGTTTGTTTGATTTACAGCTGATTTAATCTCATGTTTGTTTGTTTTGTAGCTGATTTATCCTCATGTTTGTTGGTTTACAGTCTGATTTATCCTCATGTTTGTTTGTTTTATAGCTGATTTATCCTCATGTTTGTTTGTCTGATAGTCTGATATATCCTGACGTTTCTTTGATTTATAATCTGATTTATCCTCATGTTTGTTTGTTTACAGCTGACTTAATGTCATGTTTGTTTGTTTTATAGACTTATTTATCCTCATGTTTGTTTGTTTAATAGCAGATTTATCTTCATGTTTATTTGTTTTACAGCTGATTTATCCTCATGCTTTTTTGTTTTATAGTTTGATCTATCATGTTTGTTTTATAGTCTGATTTAACCTCATGTTTGTTGGTTTATAGTATGATTTATCCTCATGTTTGTTGGTTTTATAGCTGATTTATCCTCATGTTTTTTTTTTACTTATAGTCTTATTTATCCTCATGTTTGTTTGATTTACAGCTGATTTAATCTCATGTTTGTTTGTTTTGTAGCTGATTTATCCTCATGTTTGTTGGTTTATAGTCTGATTTATCCTCATGTTTGTTTGTTTTATAGCTGATTTATCCTCATGTTTGTTTGTTTTATGGTCTGATTTATCCTCGTTTATTTATAGCTGATTTAACCTCATGTTTGTTGGTTTATAGTCTGATTCATCCTCATGTTTGTTTGTTTTATAGCTGATTTATCCTCATGTTTGTTTGTTTTATAGTCTGACTTATCCACATGTTTGTTGGTTTATAGTTTGATTTATCCTCATTTTTGTTTGTTTTATAGCTGATTTATCCTCATGTTTGTTGGTTTTATAGTCTGATTTATCCTCAGGTTTTTTTGTTTTATAGGTGATTTATCATGTTTGTTTTATAGCTGATTTATCCTCATGTTTTTTTTTACTTATAGTCTTATTTATCCTCATGTTTGTTTGATTTACAGCTGATTTAATCTCATGTTTGTTTGTTTTGTAGCTGATTTATCCTCATGTTTGTTGGTTTACAGTCTGATTTATCCTCATGTTTGTTTGTTTTATAGCTGATTTATCCTCATGTTTGTTTGTCTGATAGTCTGATATATCCTGACGTTTCTTTGATTTATAATCTGATTTATCCTCATGTTTGTTTGTTTACAGCTGACTTAATCTCATGTTTGTTTGTTTTATAGACTTATTTATCCTCATGTTTGTTTGTTTAATAGCAGATTTATCTTCATGTTTATTTGTTTTACAGCTGATTTATCCTCATGCTTTTTTGTTTTATAGTTTGATCTATCATGTTTGTTTTATAGTCTGATTTAACCTCATGTTTGTTGGTTTATAGTATGATTTATCCTCATGTTTGTTGGTTTTATAGCTGATTTATCCTCATGTTTTTTTTTTACTTATAGTCTTATTTATCCTCATGTTTGTTTGATTTACAGCTGATTTAATCTCATGTTTGTTTGTTTTGTAGCTGATTTATCCTCATGTTTGTTGGTTTATAGTCTGATTTATCCTCATGTTTGTTTGTTTTATAGCTGATTTATCCTCATGTTTGTTTGTTTTATGGTCTGATTTATCCTCGTTTATTTATAGCTGATTTAACCTCATGTTTGTTGGTTTATAGTCTGATTCATCCTCATGTTTGTTTGTTTTATAGCTGATTTATCCTCATGTTTGTTTGTTTTATAGTCTGACTTATCCACATGTTTGTTGGTTTATAGTTTGATTTATCCTCATTTTTGTTTGTTTTATAGCTGATTTATCCTCATGTTTGTTGGTTTTATAGTCTGATTTATCCTCAGGTTTTTTTGTTTTATAGGTGATTTATCATGTTTGTTTTATAGCTGATTTATCCTCATGTTTTTTTTTACTTATAGTCTTATTTATCCTCATGTTTGTTTGATTTACAGCTGATTTAATCTCATGTTTGTTTGTTTTGCAGCTGATTTATCCTCATGTTTGTTGGTTTATAGTCTGATTTATCCTCATGTTTGTTTGTTTTATAGCTGATTTATCCTCATGTTTTTGTTGTTTATATGGTCTGATTTATCCTAATGTGTGTTGGTTTTATAGCTGATTTATCCTCATCTTTGGTTGTTTTATAGTCTGATTTATCATCGTGTTTGTTTGTTTTATAGACTTATTTATCATCATTTGTTTGTTTTACAGTCTGATTTATCCTCATATTTGTTTTATAGCTGATTTATCCTCATTTGTGTTTGTTTTATAGTCTGATTTATTCTCATGATTGTATGTTATATTGTCTGATTAATCCTCATATTTGTTTGTATTATAGCTGACTTGTCCTCATGTTTGTGTGTTTTGCAGTCTGATTTATCCACATGTTTGTTTGTTTTATAGCAGATTTATCCTCATGTTTGTTTGTTTTATAGCTGATTTATCCTCATGTTTGTTTGTTTTATAGACTTATTTATCCTCATGTTTGTTTGTTTTATAGCTGATTTATCCTCATGTTTGTTTGTCTGATAGTCTGATTTATCCTGACGTTTCTTTGTTTTATAATCTGATTTATCCTCATGTTTGTTTGTTTTACAGCTGATTTAATCTCATGTTTGTTTGTTTTATAGACTTATTTATCCTCATGTTTGTTTGTTTAATAGCAGATTTATCTTCATGTTTATTTGTTTTACAGCTGATTTATCCTCATGCTTGTTTGTTTTATAGTTTGATTTATCATGTTTGTTTTATAGTCTGATTTATCCTCGTTTGTTTTATAGCTGATTTATCCTCATGTTTGTTTTTCTTATACTCTGATTATATTTATGTTTGTTTGCTTATAGTCTGATTTATCCTCACGTTTGTTTGTTTTATAGCTGATTTATCCTCATGTTTGTTTGTCTTATGGTCTTATTTATCCTCATGTTTGTTTGTTTTCTAATCTGACTTATCCCCATGTTTGTTTTATAGCTTATTTATCATCATATTTTTTTGTTTTATAGTCTGATTTATCCTCATGTTTGTTTGTTTAATAGCATGATTTAACCTCATGCTTGTTTGTTTTATATCTGATTTATCCTCATGTTGGTTTTATAGCTGATTTATCCTCATGTTTGTTGTTTATATAGTCTGATTTATCCTAATGTGTGTTGGTTTTATAGCTGATTTATCCTCATCTTTGGTTGTTTTATAGTCTGATTTTTCATCGTGTTTGTTTGTTTTATAGCCTGATTTATCCTCATGCTTATTTGTTTTATATCTGACTTATCCTCATGTTTGTTTGTTTTAAAGCTGATTTATCCTCATGTTTTTTGTCTTATATTCTGATTTGTCCTCATGTCTGTTTGTTTTACAGCTGATTTAATCTCATGTTTGTTTGTTTTATAGCTGATTTATCCTCATGTTTGTTTGTCTTATAGTCTTATTTATCCTCATGGTTGTTTGTTTTATAGCCTGATTTATCTTCATGTTTGTTTGTTTTATATCTGATTTATCTGCATAGTGGTTTGTTTTATAGTCTGCTTTATCCTCATGTTTGTTTGTTTTATAATCCGATTTATCCCCATGTTTGTTTTATAGCTGATTTATCGTCATGTCTTTTTGTTTTATAGTCTGATTTATCCACATGTTTGTTGGTTTATAGTTTGATTTATCCTCATTTTTGTTAGTTTTACAGCTGATTAATCCTCATGTTTGTTTGTTTTATAATCTGATTTATCCTCATGTTTGTTTGTTTTACATCTGATTTACTCTCGTTTGTTTGTTTTATAGACTTATTTATCCTCATGTTTGTTTGTTTTATAGCTGATTTGTCCTCGTTTGTTTTATAGCTGAACTAACCTCATGTTTGTTGGTTTATAGTCTGATTCATCCTCATGTTTGTTTGTTTTATAGCTGATTTATCCTCATGTTTGTTTGTTTTATGGTCTGATTTATCCTCGTTTATTTATAGCTGATTTATCCTCATGTTTGTTGGTTTTATAGTCTGATTTATCCTCAGGTTTTTTTGTTTTATAGGTGATTTATCGTCATGTTTGTTTGTTTTATAGCTGATTTATCCTCATGTTTTTTTTTTACTTATAGTCTTATTTATCCTCATGTTTGTTTGATTTACAGCTGATTTAATCTCATGTTTGTTTGTTTTGCAGCTGATTTATCCTCATGTTTGTTGGTTTATAGTCTGATTTATCCTCATGTTTGTTTGTTTTATAGCTGATTTATCCTCATGTTTGTTTGTCTGATAGTCTGATTTATCCTGACGTTTCTTTGTTTTATAATCTGATTTATCCTCATGTTTGTTTGTTTTACAGCTGATTTAATCTCATGTTTGTTTGTTTTATAGACTTATTTATCCTCATGTTTGTTTGTTTAATAGCAGATTTATCTTCATGTTTATTTGTTTTACAGCTGATTTATCCTCATGCTTGTTTGTTTTATAGTTTGATTTATCATGTTTGTTTTATAGTCTGATTTATCCTCGTTTGTTTTATAGCTGATTTATCCTCATGTTTGTTTGTCTTATACTCTGATTATATTTATGTTTGTTTGCTTATAGTCTGATTTATCCTCACGTTTGTTTGTTTTATAGCTGATTTATCCTCATGTTTGTTTGTTTTATAGTCTGACTTATCCACATGTTTGTTGGTTTATAGTTTGATTTATCCTCATTTTTGTTTGTTTTATAGCTGATTTATCCTCATGTTTGTTGGTTTTATAGTCTGATTTATCCTCAGGTTTTTTTGTTTTATAGGTGATTTATCATGTTTGTTTTATAGCTGATTTATCCTCATGTTTTTTTTTACTTATAGTCTTATTTATCCTCATGTTTGTTTGATTTACAGCTGATTTAATCTCATGTTTGTTTGTTTTGTAGCTGATTTATCCTCATGTTTGTTGGTTTACAGTCTGATTTATCCTCATGTTTGTTTGTTTTATAGCTGATTTATCCTCATGTTTGTTTGTCTGATAGTCTGATATATCCTGACGTTTCTTTGATTTATAATCTGATTTATCCTCATGTTTGTTTGTTTACAGCTGACTTAATGTCATGTTTGTTTGTTTTATAGACTTATTTATCCTCATGTTTGTTTGTTTAATAGCAGATTTATCTTCATGTTTATTTGTTTTACAGCTGATTTATCCTCATGCTTTTTTGTTTTATAGTTTGATCTATCATGTTTGTTTTATAGTCTGATTTAACCTCATGTTTGTTGGTTTATAGTATGATTTATCCTCATGTTTGTTGGTTTTATAGCTGATTTATCCTCATGTTTTTTTTTTACTTATAGTCTTATTTATCCTCATGTTTGTTTGATTTACAGCTGATTTAATCTCATGTTTGTTTGTTTTGTAGCTGATTTATCCTCATGTTTGTTGGTTTATAGTCTGATTTATCCTCATGTTTGTTTGTTTTATAGCTGATTTATCCTCATGTTTGTTTGTTTTATGGTCTGATTTATCCTCGTTTATTTATAGCTGATTTAACCTCATGTTTGTTGGTTTATAGTCTGATTCATCCTCATGTTTGTTTGTTTTATAGCTGATTTATCCTCATGTTTGTTTGTTTTATAGTCTGACTTATCCACATGTTTGTTGGTTTATAGTTTGATTTATCCTCATTTTTGTTTGTTTTATAGCTGATTTATCCTCATGTTTGTTGGTTTTATAGTCTGATTTATCCTCAGGTTTTTTTGTTTTATAGGTGATTTATCATGTTTGTTTTATAGCTGATTTATCCTCATGTTTTTTTTTACTTATAGTCTTATTTATCCTCATGTTTGTTTGATTTACAGCTGATTTAATCTCATGTTTGTTTGTTTTGTAGCTGATTTATCCTCATGTTTGTTGGTTTACAGTCTGATTTATCCTCATGTTTGTTTGTTTTATAGCTGATTTATCCTCATGTTTGTTTGTCTGATAGTCTGATATATCCTGACGTTTCTTTGATTTATAATCTGATTTATCCTCATGTTTGTTTGTTTACAGCTGACTTAATCTCATGTTTGTTTGTTTTATAGACTTATTTATCCTCATGTTTGTTTGTTTAATAGCAGATTTATCTTCATGTTTATTTGTTTTACAGCTGATTTATCCTCATGCTTTTTTGTTTTATAGTTTGATCTATCATGTTTGTTTTATAGTCTGATTTAACCTCATGTTTGTTGGTTTATAGTATGATTTATCCTCATGTTTGTTGGTTTTATAGCTGATTTATCCTCATGTTTTTTTTTTACTTATAGTCTTATTTATCCTCATGTTTGTTTGATTTACAGCTGATTTAATCTCATGTTTGTTTGTTTTGTAGCTGATTTATCCTCATGTTTGTTGGTTTATAGTCTGATTTATCCTCATGTTTGTTTGTTTTATAGCTGATTTATCCTCATGTTTGTTTGTTTTATGGTCTGATTTATCCTCGTTTATTTATAGCTGATTTAACCTCATGTTTGTTGGTTTATAGTCTGATTCATCCTCATGTTTGTTTGTTTTATAGCTGATTTATCCTCATGTTTGTTTGTTTTATAGTCTGACTTATCCACATGTTTGTTGGTTTATAGTTTGATTTATCCTCATTTTTGTTTGTTTTATAGCTGATTTATCCTCATGTTTGTTGGTTTTATAGTCTGATTTATCCTCAGGTTTTTTTGTTTTATAGGTGATTTATCATGTTTGTTTTATAGCTGATTTATCCTCATGTTTTTTTTTACTTATAGTCTTATTTATCCTCATGTTTGTTTGATTTACAGCTGATTTAATCTCATGTTTGTTTGTTTTGCAGCTGATTTATCCTCATGTTTGTTGGTTTATAGTCTGATTTATCCTCATGTTTGTTTGTTTTATAGCTGATTTATCCTCATGTTTTTGTTGTTTATATGGTCTGATTTATCCTAATGTGTGTTGGTTTTATAGCTGATTTATCCTCATCTTTGGTTGTTTTATAGTCTGATTTATCATCGTGTTTGTTTGTTTTATAGACTTATTTATCATCATTTGTTTGTTTTACAGTCTGATTTATCCTCATATTTGTTTTATAGCTGATTTATCCTCATTTGTGTTTGTTTTATAGTCTGATTTATTCTCATGATTGTATGTTATATTGTCTGATTAATCCTCATATTTGTTTGTATTATAGCTGACTTGTCCTCATGTTTGTGTGTTTTGCAGTCTGATTTATCCTCATGTTTGTTTGTTTTATAGGTGATTTATCTGCATGTGTGTTTGTTTTATAGTCTGATTTATCCACATGTTTGTTTGTTTTATAGCAGATTTATCCTCATGTTTGTTTGTTTTATAGCTGATTTATCCTCATGTTTGTTTGTTTTATAGACTTATTTATCCTCATGTTTGTTTGTTTTATAGCTGATTTATCCTCATGTTTGTTTGTCTGATAGTCTGATTTATCCTGACGTTTCTTTGTTTTATAATCTGATTTATCCTCATGTTTGTTTGTTTTATAGCTGATTTAATCTCATGTTTGTTTGTTTTATAGACTTATTTATCCTCATGTTTGTTTGTTTAATAGCAGATTTATCTTCATGTTTATTTGTTTTACAGCTGATTTATCCTCATGCTTGTTTGTTTTATAGTTTGATTTATCATGTTTGTTTTATAGTCTGATTTATCCTCGTTTGTTTTATAGCTGATTTATCCTCATGTTTGTTTTTCTTATACTCTGATTATATTTATGTTTGTTTGCTTATAGTCTGATTTATCCTCACGTTTGTTTGTTTTATAGCTGATTTATCCTCATGTTTGTTTGTCTTATGGTCTTATTTATCCTCATGTTTGTTTGTTTTCTAATCTGACTTATCCCCATGTTTGTTTTATAGCTTATTTATCATCATATTTTTTTGTTTTATAGTCTGATTTATCCTCATGTTTGTTTGTTTAATAGCATGATTTAACCTCATGCTTGTTTGTTTTATATCTGATTTATCCTCATGTTGGTTTTATAGCTGATTTATCCTCATGTTTGTTGTTTATATAGTCTGATTTATCCTAATGTGTGTTGGTTTTATAGCTGATTTATCCTCATCTTTGGTTGTTTTATAGTCTGATTTTTCATCGTGTTTGTTTGTTTTATAGCCTGATTTATCCTCATGCTTATTTGTTTTATATCTGACTTATCCTCATGTTTGTTTGTTTTAAAGCTGATTTATCCTCATGTTTTTTGTCTTATATTCTGATTTGTCCTCATGTCTGTTTGTTTTACAGCTGATTTAATCTCATGTTTGTTTGTTTTATAGCTGATTTATCCTCATGTTTGTTTGTCTTATAGTCTTATTTATCCTCATGGTTGTTTGTTTTATAGCCTGATTTATCTTCATGTTTGTTTGTTTTATATCTGATTTATCTGCATAGTGGTTTGTTTTATAGTCTGCTTTATCCTCATGTTTGTTTGTTTTATAATCCGATTTATCCCCATGTTTGTTTTATAGCTGATTTATCGTCATGTCTTTTTGTTTTATAGTCTGATTTATCCACATGTTTGTTGGTTTATAGTTTGATTTATCCTCATTTTTGTTAGTTTTACAGCTGATTAATCCTCATGTTTGTTTGTTTTATAATCTGATTTATCCTCATGTTTGTTTGTTTTACATCTGATTTACTCTCGTTTGTTTGTTTTATAGACTTATTTATCCTCATGTTTGTTTGTTTTATAGCTGATTTGTCCTCGTTTGTTTTATAGCTGAACTAACCTCATGTTTGTTGGTTTATAGTCTGATTCATCCTCATGTTTGTTTGTTTTATAGCTGATTTATCCTCATGTTTGTTTGTTTTATGGTCTGATTTATCCTCGTTTATTTATAGCTGATTTATCCTCATGTTTGTTGGTTTTATAGTCTGATTTATCCTCAGGTTTTTTTGTTTTATAGGTGATTTATCGTCATGTTTGTTTGTTTTATAGCTGATTTATCCTCATGTTTTTTTTTTACTTATAGTCTTATTTATCCTCATGTTTGTTTGATTTACAGCTGATTTAATCTCATGTTTGTTTGTTTTGCAGCTGATTTATCCTCATGTTTGTTGGTTTATAGTCTGATTTATCCTCATGTTTGTTTGTTTTATAGCTGATTTATCCTCATGTTTGTTTGTCTGATAGTCTGATTTATCCTGACGTTTCTTTGTTTTATAATCTGATTTATCCTCATGTTTGTTTGTTTTACAGCTGATTTAATCTCATGTTTGTTTGTTTTATAGACTTATTTATCCTCATGTTTGTTTGTTTAATAGCAGATTTATCTTCATGTTTATTTGTTTTACAGCTGATTTATCCTCATGCTTGTTTGTTTTATAGTTTGATTTATCATGTTTGTTTTATAGTCTGATTTATCCTCGTTTGTTTTATAGCTGATTTATCCTCATGTTTGTTTGTCTTATACTCTGATTATATTTATGTTTGTTTGCTTATAGTCTGATTTATCCTCACGTTTGTTTGTTTTATAGCTGATTTATCCTCATGTTTGTTTGTTTTATAGCTGATTTATCCTCATGGTTGTTGGTTTTATAGTCTGATTTATCTTCATGTTTGTTTGTTTTATATATGATTTATCCTCATATTTGTTTGTTTTATAGTTTGATTTATCCACATGTTTGAGGGTTTATAGTTTGATTTATACTCATTTTTGTTCGTTTTATAGCTGGTTTATCCTCATGTTTGTTTGTTTTATAGCTGATTTAATCTCAAGTTTGTTTGTTTTATAGACCTATTTATCCTCATGTTTGTTTGTTTTATAGCTGATTTATCGTCATGTTTGTTGGTTTTATAGTCTGATTTATCATGTTTGTTTTAAAGTCTGATTTATCCTCGTTTGTTTTATAGCTGATTTAACCTCATGTTTGTTTGTTTATAGTATGATTTATCCTCATGTTTGTTTATTTATAGCTGATTTATCGTCATGTATGTTTGTCTTATAGTCTGATTATCTTCATGTTTGTTTGTTTATCCTCATGTTTGTTGGTTTTATAGCCTGATTTATCTTCATGTTTGTTTGTTTTATATCTGATTTATCCTCATGTTGGTTTCATAGTCTGACTTATCCTCATGTTTGTTTGTTTTATAGCTGATTTATCCTCATGTTTGTTTTTCTTATGGTCTTATTTATCCTCATGTTTGTCTTTTTTATAATCTGATTTATCCCCATGTTTGTTTTATAGCTGATTTATCATCATATTTTTTGTTTTATAGTTTGATTTATCCTCATGTTTGTTGTTTAATAGCATGATTTAACCTCATGCTTGTTTGTTTTCTATCTGATTTATCCTCATGTTGGTTTTATAGCTGATTTATCCTCATGTTTTTGTTGTTTACATGGTCTGATTTATCCTAATGTGTGTTGGTTTTATAGCTGATTTATCCTCATCTTTGGTTGTTTTATAGTCTGATTTATCATCGTGTTTGTTTGTTTTATAGACTTATTTATCATCATTTGTTTGTTTTACAGTCTGATTTATCCTCATATTTGTTTTATAGCTGATTTATCCTCATTTGTGTTTGTTTTATAGTCTGATTTATTCTCATGATTGTATGTTATATTGTCTGATTAATCCTCATATTTGTTTGTATTATAGCTGACTTGTCCTCATGTTTGTGTGTTTTGCAGTCTGATTTATCCTCATGTTTGTTTGTTTTATAGGTGATTTATCTGCATGTGTGTTTGTTTTATAGTCTGATTTATCCACATGTTTGTTTGTTTTATAGCAGATTTATCCTCATGTTTGTTTGTTTTATAGCTGATTTATCCTCATGTCTGTTTGTCTTATAGTCTGATTATCATCATGTTTGTTTGCTTATAGTCTTATTTATCCCGACGTTTCTTTGTTTTATAATCTGATTTATCCTCATGTTTGTTTGTTTTACAACTGATTTAATCTCATGTTTGTTTGTTTTATAGACTTATTTATCCTCATGTTTGTTTGTTTTATAGCCTGATTTATCCTCATGTTTGTTTGTTTTATAGCTGATTTATCCTCATGTTTGTTTGTTTTGTAGTTTGATTTATCATGTTTGTTTTATAGTGTGATTTATCCTCGTTTGTTTTATAGCTGATTTAAGCTCATATTTGTTGGGTTATAGTCTGATTAATCCTCATGTTTGTTTGTGTTATAGTCTGATTATCTTTATGATTGTTTGCTTATAGTCTGATTTATCCTCACGTTTGTGTGTTTCATAGCTGATTTATCCTCATGTTTGTTTGTTTTCCAACTGATTTATCCTCATGTTTGTTGGTTTTATAGCTGATTTATCCTCATGTTTGGTTGTTTTATAGTCTGATTTATCATCGTCTTTGTTTGTTTTATAAACTTATTTATCCTCATTTGTTTGTTTTACAGTCTGATTTATCCTCATATTTGTTTTATAGCTGATTTATCCTCATGTTTGTTTTATAGTCTGATTTAGCCTCATTTTTGTTTGTTTTATAGCCTGATTTATCCTCATGTTTGTTTGTCTTATAGTCTGATTGTCCTAATGTTTCTTTTTCTTCTTGTGTGATTATCCTTGTTTGTTTCTTTTATAGCTGATTTATCCTCATGTTTGTTTGTTTTACAGTCTGATTTATCCTCATGTGTGTTTGTTTTATAGCTGATTTATCATCGTCTTTGTCTGTTTTATGGACTTATTTATCCTCATTTGTTTGTTTTACAGTCTGATTTATCCTCATATTTGTTTTATAGCTGATTTATCCTCATGTTTGTTTTATAGTCTGATTAAGCCTCATGTTTGTTTGTTTTATAGCCTGATTTATCCTCACGTTTGTTCGTCTTATAGTCTGATTGTCCTAATGTTTGTTTTTCTTCTTGTGTGATTATCCTTGTTTGTTTCTTTTATAGCTGATTTATCCTCATGTTGGTTTGTTTTATAGCTGATTTATCCTCATGTGTGTTTGTTTTATAGACTTATTTATACTCATGTTTGTTTGTTTTATAGCTGATTTATCCCCGTGTTGGTTTTATAGTCTGATTTATCCTCATGTTTGTTTGTTTTACAGCTGATTTAATCTCATGTTTGTTTGTTTTATAGCTGATTTATCCTCATGTTTGTTTGTCTTATAGTCTTATTTATCTCATGTTTGTTTGTTTTCTAATCTGACTTATCCCCATGTTTGTTTTATAGCTTATTTATCATCATATTTTTTTGTTTTATAGTCTGATTTATCCTCATGTTTGTTTGTTTAATAGCATGATTTAACCTCATGCTTGTTTGTTTTATATCTGATTTATCCTCATGTTGGTTTTATAGCTGATTTATCCTCATGTTTGTTGTTTATATAGTCTGATTTATCCTAATGTGTGTTGGTTTTATAGCTGATTTATCCTCATCTTTGGTTGTTTTACAGTCTGATTTATCCTCATGTGTGTTTGTTTTATAGACTTATTTATATTCATGTTTGTTTGTTTTATAGCTTGATTTATCCACGTGTTGGTTTTATAGTCTGATTTATCCTCATGTTTGTTTGTTTTACAGCTGATTTAATCTCATGTTTGTTTGTTTTATAGCTGATTTATCCTCATGTTTGTTTGTCTTATGGTCTTATTTATCCTCATGTTTGTTCGTTTTCTAATCTGACTTATCCCCATGTTTGTTTTATAGCTTATTTATCATCATATTTTTTTGTTTTATAGTCTGATTTATCCTCATGTTTGTTTGTTTAATAGCATGATTTAACCTCATGCTTGTTTGTTTTATATCTGATTTATCCTCATGTTGGTTTTATAGCTGATTTATCCTCATGTTTGTTGTTTATATAGTCTGATTTATCCTAATGTGTGTTGGTTTTATAGCTGATTTATCCTCATCTTTGGTTGTTTTATAGTCTGATTTTTCATCGTGTTTGTTTGTTTTATAGCCTGATTTATCCTCATGCTTGTTTGTTTTATATCTGACTTATCCTCATGTTTGTTTGTTTTAAAGCTGATTTATCCTCATGTTTTTTGTCTTATATTCTGATTTGTCCTCATGTCTGTTTGTTTTACAGCTGATTTAATCTCATGTTTGTTTGTTTTATAGCTGATTTATCCTCATGTTTGTTTGTCTTATAGTCTTATTTATCCTCATGGTTGTTTGTTTTATAGCCTGATTTATCTTCATGTTTGTTTGTTTTATATCTGATTTATCTGCATGTTGGTTTGTTTTATAGTCTGCTTTATCCTCATGTTTGTTTGTTTTATAATCCGATTTATCCCCATGTTTGTTTTATAGCTGATTTATCGTCATGTCTTTTTGTTTTATAGTCTGATTTATCCACATGTTTGTTGGTTTATAGTTTGATTTATCCTCATTTTTGTTAGTTTTACAGCTGATTAATCCTCATGTTTGTTTGTTTTATAATCTGATTTATCCTCATGTTTGTTTGTTTTACATCTGATTTAATCTCGTTTGTTTGTTTTATAGACTTATTTATCCTCATGTTTGTTTGTTTTATAGCTGATTTGTCCTCGTTTGTTTTATAGCTGATTTATCCTCATGTTTGTTTGTTTTATGGTCTGATTTATCCTCGTTTATTTATAGCTGATTTATCCTCATGTTTGTTGGTTTTATAGTCTGATTTATCCTCATGTTTGTTTGTTTAATAGCAGATTTATCTTCATGTTTATTTGTTTTACAGCTGATTTATCCTCATGCTTTTTTGTTTTATAGTTTGATCTATCATGTTTGTTTTATAGTCTGATTTAACCTCATGTTTGTTGGTTTATAGTATGATTTATCCTCATGTTTGTTGGTTTTATAGCTGATTTATCCTCATGTTTTTTTTTTACTTATAGTCTTATTTATCCTCATGTTTGTTTGATTTACAGCTGATTTAATCTCATGTTTGTTTGTTTTGTAGCTGATTTATCCTCATGTTTGTTGGTTTATAGTCTGATTTATCCTCATGTTTGTTTGTTTTATAGCTGATTTATCCTCATGTTTGTTTGTTTTATGGTCTGATTTATCCTCGTTTATTTATAGCTGATTTAACCTCATGTTTGTTGGTTTATAGTCTGATTCATCCTCATGTTTGTTTGTTTTATAGCTGATTTATCCTCATGTTTGTTTGTTTTATAGTCTGACTTATCCACATGTTTGTTGGTTTATAGTTTGATTTATCCTCATTTTTGTTTGTTTTATAGCTGATTTATCCTCATGTTTGTTGGTTTTATAGTCTGATTTATCCTCAGGTTTTTTTGTTTTATAGGTGATTTATCATGTTTGTTTTATAGCTGATTTATCCTCATGTTTTTTTTTACTTATAGTCTTATTTATCCTCATGTTTGTTTGATTTACAGCTGATTTAATCTCATGTTTGTTTGTTTTGTAGCTGATTTATCCTCATGTTTGTTGGTTTACAGTCTGATTTATCCTCATGTTTGTTTGTTTTATAGCTGATTTATCCTCATGTTTGTTTGTCTGATAGTCTGATATATCCTGACGTTTCTTTGATTTATAATCTGATTTATCCTCATGTTTGTTTGTTTACAGCTGACTTAATGTCATGTTTGTTTGTTTTATAGACTTATTTATCCTCATGTTTGTTTGTTTAATAGCAGATTTATCTTCATGTTTATTTGTTTTACAGCTGATTTATCCTCATGCTTTTTTGTTTTATAGTTTGATCTATCATGTTTGTTTTATAGTCTGATTTAACCTCATGTTTGTTGGTTTATAGTATGATTTATCCTCATGTTTGTTGGTTTTATAGCTGATTTATCCTCATGTTTTTTTTTTACTTATAGTCTTATTTATCCTCATGTTTGTTTGATTTACAGCTGATTTAATCTCATGTTTGTTTGTTTTGTAGCTGATTTATCCTCATGTTTGTTGGTTTATAGTCTGATTTATCCTCATGTTTGTTTGTTTTATAGCTGATTTATCCTCATGTTTGTTTGTTTTATGGTCTGATTTATCCTCGTTTATTTATAGCTGATTTAACCTCATGTTTGTTGGTTTATAGTCTGATTCATCCTCATGTTTGTTTGTTTTATAGCTGATTTATCCTCATGTTTGTTTGTTTTATAGTCTGACTTATCCACATGTTTGTTGGTTTATAGTTTGATTTATCCTCATTTTTGTTTGTTTTATAGCTGATTTATCCTCATGTTTGTTGGTTTTATAGTCTGATTTATCCTCAGGTTTTTTTGTTTTATAGGTGATTTATCATGTTTGTTTTATAGCTGATTTATCCTCATGTTTTTTTTTACTTATAGTCTTATTTATCCTCATGTTTGTTTGATTTACAGCTGATTTAATCTCATGTTTGTTTGTTTTGTAGCTGATTTATCCTCATGTTTGTTGGTTTACAGTCTGATTTATCCTCATGTTTGTTTGTTTTATAGCTGATTTATCCTCATGTTTGTTTGATTTACAGCTGATTTAATCTCATGTTTGTTTGTTTTGCAGCTGATTTATCCTCATGTTTGTTGGTTTATAGTCTGATTTATCCTCATGTTTGTTTGTTTTATAGCTGATTTATCCTCATGTTTTTGTTGTTTATATGGTCTGATTTATCCTAATGTGTGTTGGTTTTATAGCTGATTTATCCTCATCTTTGGTTGTTTTATGGTCTGATTTATCATCGTGTTTGTTTGTTTTATAGACTTATTTATCATCATTTGTTTGTTTTACAGTCTGATTTATCCTCATATTTGTTTTATAGCTGATTTATCCTCATTTGTGTTTGTTTTATAGTCTGATTTATTCTCATGATTGTATGTTATATTGTCTGATTAATCCTCATATTTGTTTGTATTATAGCTGACTTGTCCTCATGTTTGTGTGTTTTGCAGTCTGATTTATCCTCATGTTTGTTTGTTTTATAGGTGATTTATCTGCATGTGTGTTTGTTTTATAGTCTGATTTATCCACATGTTTGTTTGTTTTATAGCAGATTTATCCTCATGTTTGTTTGTTTTATAGCTGATTTATCCTCATGTTTGTTTGTTTTATAGACTTATTTATCCTCATGTTTGTTTGTTTTATAGCTGATTTATCCTCATGTTTGTTTGTCTGATAGTCTGATTTATCCTGACGTTTCTTTGTTTTATAATCTGATTTATCCTCATGTTTGTTTGTTTTACAGCTGATTTAATCTCATGTTTGTTTGTTTTATAGACTTATTTATCCTCATGTTTGTTTGTTTAATAGCAGATTTATCTTCATGTTTATTTGTTTTACAGCTGATTTATCCTCATGCTTGTTTGTTTTATAGTTTGATTTATCATGTTTGTTTTATAGTCTGATTTATCCTCGTTTGTTTTATAGCTGATTTATCCTCATGTTTGTTTTTCTTATACTCTGATTATATTTATGTTTGTTTGCTTATAGTCTGATTTATCCTCACGTTTGTTTGTTTTATAGCTGATTTATCCTCATGTTTGTTTGTCTTATGGTCTTATTTATCCTCATGTTTGTTTGTTTTCTAATCTGACTTATCCCCATGTTTGTTTTATAGCTTATTTATCATCATATTTTTTTGTTTTATAGTCTGATTTATCCTCATGTTTGTTTGTTTAATAGCATGATTTAACCTCATGCTTGTTTGTTTTATATCTGATTTATCCTCATGTTGGTTTTATAGCTGATTTATCCTCATGTTTGTTGTTTATATAGTCTGATTTATCCTAATGTGTGTTGGTTTTATAGCTGATTTATCCTCATCTTTGGTTGTTTTATAGTCTGATTTTTCATCGTGTTTGTTTGTTTTATAGCCTGATTTATCCTCATGCTTATTTGTTTTATATCTGACTTATCCTCATGTTTGTTTGTTTTAAAGCTGATTTATCCTCATGTTTTTTGTCTTATATTCTGATTTGTCCTCATGTCTGTTTGTTTTACAGCTGATTTAATCTCATGTTTGTTTGTTTTATAGCTGATTTATCCTCATGTTTGTTTGTCTTATAGTCTTATTTATCCTCATGGTTGTTTGTTTTATAGCCTGATTTATCTTCATGTTTGTTTGTTTTATATCTGATTTATCTGCATAGTGGTTTGTTTTATAGTCTGCTTTATCCTCATGTTTGTTTGTTTTATAATCCGATTTATCCCCATGTTTGTTTTATAGCTGATTTATCGTCATGTCTTTTTGTTTTATAGTCTGATTTATCCACATGTTTGTTGGTTTATAGTTTGATTTATCCTCATTTTTGTTAGTTTTACAGCTGATTAATCCTCATGTTTGTTTGTTTTATAATCTGATTTATCCTCATGTTTGTTTGTTTTACATCTGATTTACTCTCGTTTGTTTGTTTTATAGACTTATTTATCCTCATGTTTGTTTGTTTTATAGCTGATTTGTCCTCGTTTGTTTTATAGCTGATTTATCCTCATGTTTGTTTGTTTTATGGTCTGATTTATCCTCGTTTATTTATAGCTGATTTATCCTCATGTTTGTTGGTTTTATAGTCTGATTTATCCTCAGGTTTTTTTGTTTTATAGGTGATTTATCGTCATGTTTGTTTGTTTTATAGCTGATTTATCCTCATGTTTTTTTTTTACTTATAGTCTTATTTATCCTCATGTTTGTTTGATTTACAGCTGATTTAATCTCATGTTTGTTTGTTTTGTAGCTGATTTATCCTCATGTTTGTTGGTTTATAGTCTGATTTATCCTCATGTTTGTTTGTTTTATAGCTGATTTATCCTCATGTTTGTTTGTTTTATGGTCTGATTTATCCTCGTTTATTTATAGCTGATTTAACCTCATGTTTGTTGGTTTATAGTCTGATTCATCCTCATGTTTGTTTGTTTTATAGCTGATTTATCCTCATGTTTGTTTGTTTTATAGTCTGACTTATCCACATGTTTGTTGGTTTATAGTTTGATTTATCCTCATTTTTGTTTGTTTTATAGCTGATTTATCCTCATGTTTGTTGGTTTTATAGTCTGATTTATCCTCGTTTGTTTTATAGCTGATTTATCCTCATGTTTGTTTGTCTTATACTCTGATTATATTTATGTTTGTTTGCTTATAGTCTGATTTATCCTCACGTTTGTTTGTTTTATAGCTGATTTATCCTCATGTTTTTTTGTTTTATAGCTGATTTATCCTCATGGTTGTTGGTTTTATAGTCTGATTTATCTTCATGTTTGTTTGTTTTATATATGATTTATCCTCATATTTGTTTGTTTTATAGTTTGATTTATCCACATGTTTGAGGGTTTATAGTTTGATTTATACTCATTTTTGTTCGTTTTATAGCTGGTTTATCCTCATGTTTGTTTGTTTTATAGCTGATTTAATCTCAAGTTTGTTTGTTTTATAGACCTATTTATCCTCATGTTTGTTTGTTTTATAGCTGATTTATCGTCATGTTTGTTGGTTTTATAGTCTGATTTATCATGTTTGTTTTAAAGTCTGATTTATCCTCGTTTGTTTTATAGCTGATTTAACCTCATGTTTGTTTGTTTATAGTATGATTTATCCTCATGTTTGTTTATTTATAGCTGATTTATCGTCATGTATGTTTGTCTTATAGTCTGATTATCTTCATGTTTGTTTGTTTATCCTCATGTTTGTTGGTTTTATAGCCTGATTTATCTTCATGTTTGTTTGTTTTATATCTGATTTATCCTCATGTTGGTTTCATAGTCTGACTTATCCTCATGTTTGTTTGTTTTATAGCTGATTTATCCTCATGTTTGTTTTTCTTATGGTCTTATTTATCCTCATGTTTGTCTTTTTTATAATCTGATTTATCCCCATGTTTGTTTTATAGCTGATTTATCATCATATTTTTTGTTTTATAGTTTGATTTATCCTCATGTTTGTTGTTTAATAGCATGATTTAACCTCATGCTTGTTTGTTTTCTATCTGATTTATCCTCATGTTGGTTTTATAGCTGATTTATCCTCATGTTTTTGTTGTTTACATGGTCTGATTTATCCTAATGTGTGTTGGTTTTATAGCTGATTTATCCTCATCTTTGGTTGTTTTATAGTCTGATTTATCATCGTGTTTGTTTGTTTTATAGACTTATTTATCATCATTTGTTTGTTTTACAGTCTGATTTATCCTCATATTTGTTTTATAGCTGATTTATCCTCATTTGTGTTTGTTTTATAGTCTGATTTATTCTCATGATTGTATGTTATATTGTCTGATTAATCCTCATATTTGTTTGTATTATAGCTGACTTGTCCTCATGTTTGTGTGTTTTGCAGTCTGATTTATCCTCATGTTTGTTTGTTTTATAGGTGATTTATCTGCATGTGTGTTTGTTTTATAGTCTGATTTATCCACATGTTTGTTTGTTTTATAGCAGATTTATCCTCATGTTTGTTTGTTTTATAGCTGATTTATCCTCATGTCTGTTTGTCTTATAGTCTGATTATCATCATGTTTGTTTGCTTATAGTCTTATTTATCCTGACGTTTCTTTGTTTTATAATCTGATTTATCCTCATGTTTGTTTGTTTTACAACTGATTTAATCTCATGTTTGTTTGTTTTATAGACTTATTTATCCTCATGTTTGTTTGTTTTATAGCCTGATTTATCCTCATGCTTGTTTGTTTTACAGCTGATTTATCCTCATGCTTGTTTGTTTTGTAGTTTGATTTATCATGTTTGTTTTATAGTGTGATTTATCCTCGTTTGTTTTATAGCTGATTTAAGCTCATATTTGTTGGGTTATAGTCTGATTAATCCTCATGTTTGTTTGTGTTATAGTCTGATTATCTTTATGATTGTTTGCTTATAGTCTGATTTATCCTCACGTTTGTGTGTTTCATAGCTGATTTATCCTCATGTTTGTTTGTTTTCCAACTGATTTATCCTCATGTTTGTTGGTTTTATAGCTGATTTATCCTCATGTTTGGTTGTTTTGTAGTCTGATTTATCATCGTCTTTGTTTGTTTTATAAACTTATTTATCCTCATTTGTTTGTTTTACAGTCTGATTTATCCTCATATTTGTTTTATAGCTGATTTATCCTCATGTTTGTTTTATAGTCTGATTTAGCCTCATTTTTGTTTGTTTTATAGCCTGATTTTCCTCATGTTTGTTTGTCTTATAGTCTGATTTTCCTAATGTTTCTTTTTCTTCTTGTGTGATTATCCTTGTTTGTTTCTTTTATAGCTGATTTATCCTCATGTTTGTTTGTTTTACAGTCTGATTTATCCTCATGTGTGTTTGTTTTATAGCTGATTTATCATCGTCTTTGTCTGTTTTATGGACTTATTTATCCTCATTTGTTTGTTTTACAGTCTGATTTATCCTCATATTTGTTTTATAGCTGATTTATCCTCATGTTTGTTTTATAGTCTGATTAAGCCTCATGTTTGTTTGTTTTATAGCCTGATTTATCCTCACGTTTGTTCGTCTTATAGTCTGATTGTCCTAATGTTTGTTTTTCTTCTTGTGTGATTATCCTTGTTTGTTTCTTTTATAGCTGATTTATCCTCATGTTTGTTTGTTTTACAGTCTGATTTATCCTCATGTGTGTTTGTTTTATAGACTTATTTATACTCATGTTTGTTTGTTTTATAGCTGATTTATCCCCGTGTTGGTTTTATAGTCTGATTTATCCTCATGTTTGTTTGTTTTACAGCTGATTTAATCTCATGTTTGTTTGTTTTATAGCTGATTTATCCTCATGTTTGTTTGTCTTATGGTCTTATTTATGCTCATGTTTGTTTGTTTTCTAATCTGACTTATCCCCATGTTTGTTTTATAGCTTATTTATCATCATATTTTTTTGTTTTATAGTCTGATTTATCCTCATGTTTGTTTGTTTAATAGCATGATTTAACCTCATGCTTGTTTGTTTTATATCTGATTTATCCTCATGTTGGTTTTATAGCTGATTTATCCTCATGTTTGTTGTTTATATAGTCTGATTTATCCTAATGTGTGTTGGTTTTATAGCTGATTTATCCTCATCTTTGGTTGTTTTACAGTCTGATTTATCCTCATGTGTGTTTGTTTTATAGACTTATTTATACTCATGTTTGTTTGTTTTATAGCTTGATTTATCCACGTGTTGGTTTTATAGTCTGATTTATCCTCATGTTTGTTTGTTTTACAGCTGATTTAATCTCATGTTTGTTTGTTTTATAGCTGATTTATCCTCATGTTTGTTTGTCTTATGGTCTTATTTATCCTCATGTTTGTTCGTTTTCTAATCTGACTTATCCCCATGTTTGTTTTATAGCTTATTTATCATCATATTTTTTTGTTTTATAGTCTGATTTATCCTCATGTTTGTTTGTTTAATAGCATGATTTAACCTCATGCTTGTTTGTTTTATATCTGATTTATCCTCATGTTGGTTTTATAGCTGATTTATCCTCATGTTTGTTGTTTATATAGTCTGATTTATCCTAATGTGTGTTGGTTTTATAGCTGATTTATCCTCATCTTTGGTTGTTTTATAGTCTGATTTTTCATCGTGTTTGTTTGTTTTATAGCCTGATTTATCCTCATGCTTGTTTGTTTTATATCTGACTTATCCTCATGTTTGTTTGTTTTAAAGCTGATTTATCCTCATGTTTTTTGTCTTATATTCTGATTTGTCCTCATGTCTGTTTGTTTTACAGCTGATTTAATCTCATGTTTGTTTGTTTTATAGCTGATTTATCCTCATGTTTGTTTGTCTTATAGTCTTATTTATCCTCATGGTTGTTTGTTTTATAGCCTGATTTATCTTCATGTTTGTTTGTTTTATATCTGATTTATCTGCATGTTGGTTTGTTTTATAGTCTGCTTTATCCTCATGTTTGTTTGTTTTATAATCCGATTTATCCCCATGTTTGTTTTATAGCTGATTTATCGTCATGTCTTTTTGTTTTATAGTCTGATTTATCCACATGTTTGTTGGTTTATAGTTTGATTTATCCTCATTTTTGTTAGTTTTACAGCTGATTAATCCTCATGTTTGTTTGTTTTATAATCTGATTTATCCTCATGTTTGTTTGTTTTACATCTGATTTAATCTCGTTTGTTTGTTTTATAGACTTATTTATCCTCATGTTTGTTTGTTTTATAGCTGATTTGTCCTCGTTTGTTTTATAGCTGATTTATCCTCATGTTTGTTTGTTTTATGGTCTGATTTATCCTCGTTTATTTATAGCTGATTTATCCTCATGTTTGTTGGTTTTATAGTCTGATTTATCCTCAGGTTTTTTTGTTTTATAGGTGATTTATCGTCATGTTTGTTTGTTTTATAGCTGATTTATCCTCATGTTTTTTTTTTACTTATAGTCTTATTTATCCTCATGTTTGTTTGATTTACAGCTGATTTAATCTCATGTTTGTTTGTTTTGTAGCTGATTTATCCTCATGTTTGTTGGTTTATAGTCTGATTTATCCTCATGTTTGTTTGTTTTATAGCTGATTTATCCTCATGTTTGTTTGTTTTATGGTCTGATTTATCCTCGTTTATTTATAGCTGATTTAACCTCATGTTTGTTGGTTTATAGTCTGATTCATCCTCATGTTTGTTTGTTTTATAGCTGATTTATCCTCATGTTTGTTTGTTTTATAGTCTGACTTATCCACATGTTTGTTGGTTTATAGTTTGATTTATCCTCATTTTTGTTTGTTTTATAGCTGATTTATCCTCATGTTTGTTGGTTTTATAGTCTGATTTATCCTCAGGTTTTTTTGTTTTATAGGTGATTTATCATGTTTGTTTTATAGCTGATTTATCCTCATGTTTTTTTTTACTTATAGTCTTATTTATCCTCATGTTTGTTTGATTTACAGCTGATTTAATCTCATGTTTGTTTGTTTTGTAGCTGATTTATCCTCATGTTTGTTGGTTTACAGTCTGATTTATCCTCATGTTTGTTTGTTTTATAGCTGATTTATCCTCATGTTTGTTTGTCTGATAGTCTGATATATCCTGACGTTTCTTTGATTTATAATCTGATTTATCCTCATGTTTGTTTGTTTACAGCTGACTTAATGTCATGTTTGTTTGTTTTATAGACTTATTTATCCTCATGTTTGTTTGTTTAATAGCAGATTTATCTTCATGTTTATTTGTTTTACAGCTGATTTATCCTCATGCTTTTTTGTTTTATAGTTTGATCTATCATGTTTGTTTTATAGTCTGATTTAACCTCATGTTTGTTGGTTTATAGTATGATTTATCCTCATGTTTGTTGGTTTTATAGCTGATTTATCCTCATGTTTTTTTTTTACTTATAGTCTTATTTATCCTCATGTTTGTTTGATTTACAGCTGATTTAATCTCATGTTTGTTTGTTTTGTAGCTGATTTATCCTCATGTTTGTTGGTTTATAGTCTGATTTATCCTCATGTTTGTTTGTTTTATAGCTGATTTATCCTCATGTTTGTTTGTTTTATGGTCTGATTTATCCTCGTTTATTTATAGCTGATTTAACCTCATGTTTGTTGGTTTATAGTCTGATTCATCCTCATGTTTGTTTGTTTTATAGCTGATTTATCCTCATGTTTGTTTGTTTTATAGTCTGACTTATCCACATGTTTGTTGGTTTATAGTTTGATTTATCCTCATTTTTGTTTGTTTTATAGCTGATTTATCCTCATGTTTGTTGGTTTTATAGTCTGATTTATCCTCAGGTTTTTTTGTTTTATAGGTGATTTATCATGTTTGTTTTATAGCTGATTTATCCTCATGTTTTTTTTTACTTATAGTCTTATTTATCCTCATGTTTGTTTGATTTACAGCTGATTTAATCTCATGTTTGTTTGTTTTGTAGCTGATTTATCCTCATGTTTGTTGGTTTACAGTCTGATTTATCCTCATGTTTGTTTGTTTTATAGCTGATTTATCCTCATGTTTGTTTGTCTGATAGTCTGATATATCCTGACGTTTCTTTGATTTATAATCTGATTTATCCTCATGTTTGTTTGTTTACAGCTGACTTAATCTCATGTTTGTTTGTTTTATAGACTTATTTATCCTCATGTTTGTTTGTTTAATAGCAGATTTATCTTCATGTTTATTTGTTTTACAGCTGATTTATCCTCATGCTTTTTTGTTTTATAGTTTGATCTATCATGTTTGTTTTATAGTCTGATTTAACCTCATGTTTGTTGGTTTATAGTATGATTTATCCTCATGTTTGTTGGTTTTATAGCTGATTTATCCTCATGTTTTTTTTTTACTTATAGTCTTATTTATCCTCATGTTTGTTTGATTTACAGCTGATTTAATCTCATGTTTGTTTGTTTTGTAGCTGATTTATCCTCATGTTTGTTGGTTTATAGTCTGATTTATCCTCATGTTTGTTTGTTTTATAGCTGATTTATCCTCATGTTTGTTTGTTTTATGGTCTGATTTATCCTCGTTTATTTATAGCTGATTTAACCTCATGTTTGTTGGTTTATAGTCTGATTCATCCTCATGTTTGTTTGTTTTATAGCTGATTTATCCTCATGTTTGTTTGTTTTATAGTCTGACTTATCCACATGTTTGTTGGTTTATAGTTTGATTTATCCTCATTTTTGTTTGTTTTATAGCTGATTTATCCTCATGTTTGTTGGTTTTATAGTCTGATTTATCCTCAGGTTTTTTTGTTTTATAGGTGATTTATCATGTTTGTTTTATAGCTGATTTATCCTCATGTTTTTTTTTACTTATAGTCTTATTTATCCTCATGTTTGTTTGATTTACAGCTGATTTAATCTCATGTTTGTTTGTTTTGTAGCTGATTTATCCTCATGTTTGTTGGTTTACAGTCTGATTTATCCTCATGTTTGTTTGTTTTATAGCTGATTTATCCTCATGTTTGTTTGTCTGATAGTCTGATATATCCTGACGTTTCTTTGATTTATAATCTGATTTATCCTCATGTTTGTTTGTTTACAGCTGACTTAATCTCATGTTTGTTTGTTTTATAGACTTATTTATCCTCATGTTTGTTTGTTTAATAGCAGATTTATCTTCATGTTTATTTGTTTTACAGCTGATTTATCCTCATGCTTTTTTGTTTTATAGTTTGATCTATCATGTTTGTTTTATAGTCTGATTTAACCTCATGTTTGTTGGTTTATAGTATGATTTATCCTCATGTTTGTTGGTTTTATAGTTGATTTATGCTCATGTTGGTTTGTTTTATAGTCTGCTTTATCCTCATGTTTGTTTGTCTTATAGTCTGATTGTCCTGATGTTTGTTTTTCTTCTTGTGTGATTATCCTTATGTATGTTTATTTAATAGCTGATTTATCCTCATTTTTGTTTGTTTTAGAATCTGATTTATCCTTGTGTGTTTGTTTTATAGCCGATTTATCCTCTTTTGTTTGTTTTATAGCTAATTTATCATCATGTTTTTTTGTTTTATAGCTGATTTATCCTCATGTTTGTTTGTTTTATAGTCTTATTTATCCACATGTTTGTTGGTTTATAGTTTGATTTATCCTCATTTTTGTTTGTTTACAGCTGGTTTATCATCATGTTTGTTTGCTTTATAGTCTGATTTATCATGTTTCTTTTATAGTCTGATTTATCCTCGTTTGTTTTATAGTCTGATTTAATCTCATGTTTGTTGGTTTATAGTATGATTTATCCTCATGTTTGTTTGTTTTACAGTCTGATTTATTCTCGTGTGTTTGTTTTATAGCTGATTTATCATCATGTTTATTCGTTGTATAATCTGATTTATCCCCATGTTTGTTTTATAGCTGATTTATCGTCATGTCTTTTTGTTTTATAGTCTGATTTATCCACATGTTTGTTGGTTTATAGTTTGATTTATCCTCATTTTTGTTAGTTTTACAGCTGATTAATCCTCATGTTTGTTTGTTTTATAATCTGATTTATCCTCATGTTTGTTTGTTTTACATCTGATTTAATCTCGTTTGTTTGTTTTATAGACTTATTTATCCTCATGTTTGTTTGTTTTATAGCTGATTTGTCCTCGTTTATTTATAGCTGATTTATCCTCATGTTTGTTGGTTTTATAGTCTGATTTATCCTCAGGTTTTTTTGTTTTATAGGTGATTTATCGTCATGTTTGTTTGTTTTATAGCTGATTTATCCTCATGTTTTTTTTTTACTTATAGTCTTATTTATCCTCATGTTTGTTTGATTTACAGCTGATTTAATCTCATGTTTGTTTGTTTTGTAGCTGATTTATCCTCATGTTTGTTTGTCTGATAGTCTGATTTATCCTGACGTTTCTTTGTTTTATAATCTGATTTATCCTCATGTTTGTTTGTTTTACAGCTGATTTAATCTCATGTTTGTTTGTTTTATAGACTTATTTATCCTCATGTTTGTTTGTTTAATAGCAGATTTATCTTCATGTTTATTTGTTTTACAGCTGATTTATCCTCATGCTTTTTTGTTTTATAGTTTGATCTATCATGTTTGTTTTATAGTCTGATTTAACCTCATGTTTGTTGGTTTATAGTATGATTTATCCTCATGCTTGTTGGTTTTATAGCTGATTTATCCTCATGTTTTTTTTTTACTTATAGTCTTATTTATCCTCATGTTTGTTTGATTTACAGCTGATTTAATCTCATGTTTGTTTGTTTTGTAGCTGATTTATCCTCATGTTTGTTGGTTTATAGTCTGATTTATCCTCATGTTTGTTTGTTTTATAGCTGATTTATCCTCATGTTTGTTTGTTTTATGGTCTGATTTATCCTCGTTTATTTATAGCTGATTTAACCTCATGTTTGTTGGTTTATAGTCTGATTCATCCTCATGTTTGTTTGTTTTATAGCTGATTTATCCTCATGTTTGTTTGTTTTATAGTCTGACTTATCCACATGTTTGTTGGTTTATAGTTTGATTTATCCTCATTTTTGTTTGTTTTATAGCTGATTTATCCTCATGTTTGTTGGTTTTATAGTCTGATTTATCCTCAGGTTTTTTTGTTTTATAGGTGATTTATCATGTTTGTTTTATAGCTGATTTATCCTCATGTTTTTTTTTACTTATAGTCTTATTTATCCTCATGTTTGTTTGATTTACAGCTGATTTAATCTCATGTTTGTTTGTTTTGTAGCTGATTTATCCTCATGTTTGTTGGTTTACAGTCTGATTTATCCTCATGTTTGTTTGTTTTATAGCTGATTTATCCTCATGTTTGTTTGTCTGATAGTCTGATATATCCTGACGTTTCTTTGATTTATAATCTGATTTATCCTCATGTTTGTTTGTTTACAGCTGACTTAATCTCATGTTTGTTTGTTTTATAGACTTATTTATCCTCATGTTTGTTTGTTTAATAGCAGATTTATCTTCATGTTTATTTGTTTTACAGCTGATTTATCCTCATGCTTTTTTGTTTTATAGTTTGATCTATCATGTTTGTTTTATAGTCTGATTTAACCTCATGTTTGTTGGTTTATAGTATGATTTATCCTCATGTTTGTTGGTTTTATAGCTGATTTATCCTCATGTTTTTTTTTTACTTATAGTCTTATTTATCCTCATGTTTGTTTGATTTACAGCTGATTTAATCTCATGTTTGTTTGTTTTGTAGCTGATTTATCCTCATGTTTGTTGGTTTATAGTCTGATTTATCCTCATGTTTGTTTGTTTTATAGCTGATTTATCCTCATGTTTGTTTGTTTTATGGTCTGATTTATCCTCGTTTATTTATAGCTGATTTAACCTCATGTTTGTTGGTTTATAGTCTGATTCATCCTCATGTTTGTTTGTTTTATAGCTGATTTATCCTCATGTTTGTTTGTTTTATAGTCTGACTTATCCACATGTTTGTTGGTTTATAGTTTGATTTATCCTCATTTTTGTTTGTTTTATAGCTGATTTATCCTCATGTTTGTTGGTTTTATAGTCTGATTTATCCTCAGGTTTTTTTGTTTTATAGGTGATTTATCATGTTTGTTTTATAGCTGATTTATCCTCATGTTTTTTTTTACTTATAGTCTTATTTATCCTCTTGTTTGTTTGATTTACAGCTGATTTAATCTCATGTTTGTTTGTTTTGCAGCTGATTTATCCTCATGTTTGTTGGTTTATAGTCTGATTTATCCTCATGTTTGTTTGTTTTATAGCTGATTTATCCTCATGTTTTTGTTGTTTATATGGTCTGATTTATCCTAATGTGTGTTGGTTTTATAGCTGATTTATCCTCATCTTTGGTTGTTTTATAGTCTGATTTATCATCGTGTTTGTTTGTTTTATAGACTTATTTATCATCATTTGTTTGTTTTACAGTCTGATTTATCCTCATATTTGTTTTATAGCTGATTTATCCTCATTTGTGTTTGTTTTATAGTCTGATTTATTCTCATGATTGTATGTTATATTGTCTGATTAATCCTCATATTTGTTTGTATTATAGCTGACTTGTCCTCATGTTTGTGTGTTTTGCAGTCTGATTTATCCTCATGTTTGTTTGTTTTATAGGTGATTTATCTGCATGTGTGTTTGTTTTATAGTCTGATTTATCCACATGTTTGTTTGTTTTATAGCAGATTTATCCTCATGTTTGTTTGTTTTATAGCTGATTTATCCTCATGTTTGTTTGTTTTATAGACTTATTTATCCTCATGTTTGTTTGTTTTATAGCTGATTTATCCTCATGTTTGTTTGTCTGATAGTCTGATTTATCCTGACGTTTCTTTGTTTTATAATCTGATTTATCCTCATGTTTGTTTGTTTTACAGCTGATTTTATCTCATGTTTGTTTGTTTTATAGACTTATTTATCCTCATGTTTGTTTGTTTAATAGCAGATTTATCTTCATGTTTATTTGTTTTACAGCTGATTTATCCTCATGCTTGTTTGTTTTATAGTTTGATTTATCATGTTTGTTTTATAGTCTGATTTATCCTCGTTTGTTTTATAGCTGATTTATCCTCATGTTTGTTTTTCTTATACTCTGATTATATTTATGTTTGTTTGCTTATAGTCTGATTTATCCTCACGTTTGTTTGTTTTATAGCTGATTTATCCTCATGTTTGTTTGTCTTATGGTCTTATTTATCCTCATGTTTGTTTGTTTTCTAATCTGACTTATCCCCATGTTTGTTTTATAGCTTATTTATCATCATATTTTTTTGTTTTATAGTCTGATTTATCCTCATGTTTGTTTGTTTAATAGCATGATTTAACCTCATGCTTGTTTGTTTTATATCTGATTTATCCTCATGTTGGTTTTATAGCTGATTTATCCTCATGTTTGTTGTTTATATAGTCTGATTTATCCTAATGTGTGTTGGTTTTATATCTGATTTATCCTCATCTTTGGTTGTTTTATAGTCTGATTTTTCATCGTGTTTGTTTGTTTTATAGCCTGATTTATCCTCATGCTTATTTGTTTTATATCTGACTTATCCTCATGTTTGTTTGTTTTAAAGCTGATTTATCCTCATGTTTTTTGTCTTATATTCTGATTTGTCCTCATGTCTGTTTGTTTTACAGCTGATTTAATCTCATGTTTGTTTGTTTTATAGCTGATTTATCCTCATGTTTGTTTGTCTTATAGTCTTATTTATCCTCATGGTTGTTTGTTTTATAGCCTGATTTATCTTCATGTTTGTTTGTTTTATATCTGATTTATCTGCATAGTGGTTTGTTTTATAGTCTGCTTTATCCTCATGTTTGTTTGTTTTATAATCCGATTTATCCCCATGTTTGTTTTATAGCTGATTTATCGTCATGTCTTTTTGTTTTATAGTCTGATTTATCCACATGTTTGTTGGTTTATAGTTTGATTTATCCTCATTTTTGTTAGTTTTACAGCTGATTAATCCTCATGTTTGTTTGTTTTATAATCTGATTTATCCTCATGTTTGTTTGTTTTACATCTGATTTACTCTCGTTTGTTTGTTTTATAGACTTATTTATCCTCATGTTTGTTTGTTTTATAGCTGATTTGTCCTCGTTTGTTTTATAGCTGAACTAACCTCATGTTTGTTGGTTTATAGTCTGATTCATCCTCATGTTTGTTTGTTTTATAGCTGATTTATCCTCATGTTTGTTTGTTTTATGGTCTGATTTATCCTCGTTTATTTATAGCTGATTTATCCTCATGTTTGTTGGTTTTATAGTCTGATTTATCCTCAGGTTTTTTTGTTTTATAGGTGATTTATCGTCATGTTTGTTTGTTTTATAGCTGATTTATCCTCATGTTTTTTTTTTACTTATAGTCTTATTTATCCTCATGTTTGTTTGATTTACAGCTGATTTAATCTCATGTTTGTTTGTTTTGCAGCTGATTTATCCTCATGTTTGTTGGTTTATAGTCTGATTTATCCTCATGTTTGTTTGTTTTATAGCTGATTTATCCTCATGTTTGTTTGTCTGATAGTCTGATTTATCCTGACGTTTCTTTGTTTTATAATCTGATTTATCCTCATGTTTGTTTGTTTTACAGCTGATTTAATCTCATGTTTGTTTGTTTTATAGACTTATTTATCCTCATGTTTGTTTGTTTAATAGCAGATTTATCTTCATGTTTATTTGTTTTACAGCTGATTTATCCTCATGCTTGTTTGTTTTATAGTTTGATTTATCATGTTTGTTTTATAGTCTGATTTATCCTCGTTTGTTTTATAGCTGATTTATCCTCATGTTTGTTTGTCTTATACTCTGATTATATTTATGTTTGTTTGCTTATAGTCTGATTTATCCTCACGTTTGTTTGTTTTATAGCTGATTTATCCTCATGTTTTTTTGTTTTATAGCTGATTTATCCTCATGGTTGTTGGTTTTATAGTCTGATTTATCTTCATGTTTGTTTGTTTTATATATGATTTATCCTCATATTTGTTTGTTTTATAGTTTGATTTATCCACATGTTTGAGGGTTTATAGTTTGATTTATACTCATTTTTGTTCGTTTTATAGCTGGTTTATCCTCATGTTTGTTTGTTTTATAGCTGATTTAATCTCAAGTTTGTTTGTTTTATAGACCTATTTATCCTCATGTTTGTTTGTTTTATAGCTGATTTATCGTCATGTTTGTTGGTTTTATAGTCTGATTTATCATGTTTGTTTTAAAGTCTGATTTATCCTCGTTTGTTTTATAGCTGATTTAACCTCATGTTTGTTTGTTTATAGTATGATTTATCCTCATGTTTGTTTATTTATAGCTGATTTATCGTCATGTATGTTTGTCTTATAGTCTGATTATCTTCATGTTTGTTTGTTTATCCTCATGTTTGTTGGTTTTATAGCCTGATTTATCTTCATGTTTGTTTGTTTTATATCTGATTTATCCTCATGTTGGTTTCATAGTCTGACTTATCCTCATGTTTGTTTGTTTTATAGCTGATTTATCCTCATGTTTGTTTTTCTTATGGTCTTATTTATCCTCATGTTTGTCTTTTTTATAATCTGATTTATCCCCATGTTTGTTTTATAGCTGATTTATCATCATATTTTTTGTTTTATAGTTTGATTTATCCTCATGTTTGTTGTTTAATAGCATGATTTAACCTCATGCTTGTTTGTTTTCTATCTGATTTATCCTCATGTTGGTTTTATAGCTGATTTATCCTCATGTTTTTGTTGTTTACATGGTCTGATTTATCCTAATGTGTGTTGGTTTTATAGCTGATTTATCCTCATCTTTGGTTGTTTTATAGTCTGATTTATCATCGTGTTTGTTTGTTTTATAGACTTATTTATCATCATTTGTTTGTTTTACAGTCTGATTTATCCTCATATTTGTTTTATAGCTGATTTATCCTCATTTGTGTTTGTTTTATAGTCTGATTTATTCTCATGATTGTATGTTATATTGTCTGATTAATCCTCATATTTGTTTGTATTATAGCTGACTTGTCCTCATGTTTGTGTGTTTTGCAGTCTGATTTATCCTCATGTTTGTTTGTTTTATAGGTGATTTATCTGCATGTGTGTTTGTTTTATAGTCTGATTTATCCACATGTTTGTTTGTTTTATAGCAGATTTATCCTCATGTTTGTTTGTTTTATAGCTGATTTATCCTCATGTCTGTTTGTCTTATAGTCTGATTATCATCATGTTTGTTTGCTTATAGTCTTATTTATCCTGACGTTTCTTTGTTTTATAATCTGATTTATCCTCATGTTTGTTTGTTTTACAACTGATTTAATCTCATGTTTGTTTGTTTTATAGACTTATTTATCCTCATGTTTGTTTGTTTTATAGCCTGATTTATCCTCATGTTTGTTTGTTTTACAGCTGATTTATCCTCATGCTTGTTTGTTTTGTAGTTTGATTTATCATGTTTGTTTTATAGTGTGATTTATCCTCGTTTGTTTTATAGCTGATTTAAGCTCATATTTGTTGGGTTATAGTCTGATTAATCCTCATGTTTGTTTGTGTTATAGTCTGATTATCTTTATGATTGTTTGCTTATAGTCTGATTTATCCTCACGTTTGTGTGTTTCATAGCTGATTTATCCTCATGTTTGTTTGTTTTCCAACTGATTTATCCTCATGTTTGTTGGTTTTATAGCTGATTTATCCTCATGTTTGGTTGTTTTATAGTCTGATTTATCATCGTCTTTGTTTGTTTTATAAACTTATTTATCCTCATTTGTTTGTTTTACAGTCTGATTTATCCTCATATTTGTTTTATAGCTGATTTATCCTCATGTTTGTTTTATAGTCTGATTTAGCCTCATTTTTGTTTGTTTTATAGCCTGATTTATCCTCATGTTTGTTTGTCTTATAGTCTGATTTTCCTAATGTTTCTTTTTCTTCTTGTGTGATTATCCTTGTTTGTTTCTTTTATAGCTGATTTATCCTCATGTTTGTTTGTTTTACAGTCTGATTTATCCTCATGTGTGTTTGTTTTATAGCTGATTTATCATCGTCTTTGTCTGTTTTATGGACTTATTTATCCTCATTTGTTTGTTTTACAGTCTGATTTATCCTCATATTTGTTTTATAGCTGATTTATCCTCATGTTTGTTTGTTTTACAGTCTGATTTATCCTCATGTGTGTTTGTTTTATAGACTTATTTATACTCATGTTTGTTTGTTTTATAGCTGATTTATCCCCGTGTTGGTTTTATAGTCTGATTTATCCTCATGTTTGTTTGTTTTACAGCTGATTTAATCTCATGTTTGTTTGTTTTATAGCTGATTTATCCTCATGTTTGTTTGTCTTATGGTCTTATTTATGCTCATGTTTGTTTGTTTTCTAATCTGACTTATCCCCATGTTTGTTTTATAGCTTATTTATCATCATATTTTTTTGTTTTATAGTCTGATTTATCCTCATGTTTGTTTGTTTAATAGCATGATTTAACCTCATGCTTGTTTGTTTTATATCTGATTTATCCTCATGTTGGTTTTATAGCTGATTTATCCTCATGTTTGTTGTTTATATAGTCTGATTTATCCTAATGTGTGTTGGTTTTATAGCTGATTTATCCTCATCTTTGGTTGTTTTACAGTCTGATTTATCCTCATGTGTGTTTGTTTTATAGACTTATTTATATTCATGTTTGTTTGTTTTATAGCTTGATTTATCCACGTGTTGGTTTTATAGTCTGATTTATCCTCATGTTTGTTTGTTTTACAGCTGATTTAATCTCATGTTTGTTTGTTTTATAGCTGATTTATCCTCATGTTTGTTTGTCTTATGGTCTTATTTATCCTCATGTTTGTTCGTTTTCTAATCTGACTTATCCCCATGTTTGTTTTATAGCTTATTTATCATCATATTTTTTTGTTTTATAGTCTGATTTATCCTCATGTTTGTTTGTTTAATAGCATGATTTAACCTCATGCTTGTTTGTTTTATATCTGATTTATCCTCATGTTGGTTTTATAGCTGATTTATCCTCATGTTTGTTGTTTATATAGTCTGATTTATCCTAATGTGTGTTGGTTTTATAGCTGATTTATCCTCATCTTTGGTTGTTTTATAGTCTGATTTTTCATCGTGTTTGTTTGTTTTATAGCCTGATTTATCCTCATGCTTGTTTGTTTTATATCTGACTTATCCTCATGTTTGTTTGTTTTAAAGCTGATTTATCCTCATGTTTTTTGTCTTATATTCTGATTTGTCCTCATGTCTGTTTGTTTTACAGCTGATTTAATCTCATGTTTGTTTGTTTTATAGCTGATTTATCCTCATGTTTGTTTGTCTTATAGTCTTATTTATCCTCATGGTTGTTTGTTTTATAGCCTGATTTATCTTCATGTTTGTTTGTTTTATATCTGATTTATCTGCATGTTGGTTTGTTTTATAGTCTGCTTTATCCTCATGTTTGTTTGTTTTATAATCCGATTTATCCCCATGTTTGTTTTATAGCTGATTTATCGTCATGTCTTTTTGTTTTATAGTCTGATTTATCCACATGTTTGTTGGTTTATAGTTTGATTTATCCTCATTTTTGTTAGTTTTACAGCTGATTAATCCTCATGTTTGTTTGTTTTATAATCTGATTTATCCTCATGTTTGTTTGTTTTACATCTGATTTAATCTCGTTTGTTTGTTTTATAGACTTATTTATCCTCATGTTTGTTTGTTTTATAGCTGATTTGTCCTCGTTTGTTTTATAGCTGATTTATCCTCATGTTTGTTTGTTTTATGGTCTGATTTATCCTCGTTTATTTATAGCTGATTTATCCTCATGTTTGTTGGTTTTATAGTCTGATTTATCCTCATGTTTGTTTGTTTAATAGCAGATTTATCTTCATGTTTATTTGTTTTACAGCTGATTTATCCTCATGCTTTTTTGTTTTATAGTTTGATCTATCATGTTTGTTTTATAGTCTGATTTAACCTCATGTTTGTTGGTTTATAGTATGATTTATCCTCATGTTTGTTGGTTTTATAGGTGATTTATCTGCATGTGTGTTTGTTTTATAGTCTGATTTATCCACATGTTTGTTTGTTTTATAGCAGATTTATCCTCATGTTTGTTTGTTTTATAGCTGATTTATCCTCATGTCTGTTTGTCTTATAGTCTGATTATCATCATGTTTGTTTGCTTATAGTCTTATTTATCCTGACGTTTCTTTGTTTTATAATCTGATTTATCCTCATGTTTGTTTGTTTTACAACTGATTTAATCTCATGTTTGTTTGTTTTATAGACTTATTTATCCTCATGTTTGTTTGTTTTATAGCCTGATTTATCCTCATGTTTGTTTGTTTTACAGCTGATTTATCCTCATGCTTGTTTGTTTTGTAGTTTGATTTATCATGTTTGTTTTATAGTGTGATTTATCCTCGTTTGTTTTATAGCTGATTTAAGCTCATATTTGTTGGGTTATAGTCTGATTAATCCTCATGTTTGTTTGTGTTATAGTCTGATTATCTTTATGATTGTTTGCTTATAGTCTGATTTATCCTCACGTTTGTGTGTTTCATAGCTGATTTATCCTCATGTTTGTTTGTTTTCCAACTGATTTATCCTCATGTTTGTTGGTTTTATAGCTGATTTATCCTCATGTTTGGTTGTTTTATAGTCTGATTTATCATCGTCTTTGTTTGTTTTATAAACTTATTTATCCTCATTTGTTTGTTTTACAGTCTGATTTATCCTCATATTTGTTTTATAGCTGATTTATCCTCATGTTTGTTTTATAGTCTGATTTAGCCTCATTTTTGTTTGTTTTATAGCCTGATTTATCCTCATGTTTGTTTGTCTTATAGTCTGATTTTCCTAATGTTTCTTTTTCTTCTTGTGTGATTATCCTTGTTTGTTTCTTTTATAGCTGATTTATCCTCATGTTTGTTTGTTTTACAGTCTGATTTATCCTCATGTGTGTTTGTTTTATAGCTGATTTATCATCGTCTTTGTCTGTTTTATGGACTTATTTATCCTCATTTGTTTGTTTTACAGTCTGATTTATCCTCATATTTGTTTTATAGCTGATTTATCCTCATGTTTGTTTGTTTTACAGTCTGATTTATCCTCATGTGTGTTTGTTTTATAGACTTATTTATACTCATGTTTGTTTGTTTTATAGCTGATTTATCCCCGTGTTGGTTTTATAGTCTGATTTATCCTCATGTTTGTTTGTTTTACAGCTGATTTAATCTCATGTTTGTTTGTTTTATAGCTGATTTATCCTCATGTTTGTTTGTCTTATGGTCTTATTTATGCTCATGTTTGTTTGTTTTCTAATCTGACTTATCCCCATGTTTGTTTTATAGCTTATTTATCATCATATTTTTTTGTTTTATAGTCTGATTTATCCTCATGTTTGTTTGTTTAATAGCATGATTTAACCTCATGCTTGTTTGTTTTATATCTGATTTATCCTCATGTTGGTTTTATAGCTGATTTATCCTCATGTTTGTTGTTTATATAGTCTGATTTATCCTAATGTGTGTTGGTTTTATAGCTGATTTATCCTCATCTTTGGTTGTTTTACAGTCTGATTTATCCTCATGTGTGTTTGTTTTATAGACTTATTTATATTCATGTTTGTTTGTTTTATAGCTTGATTTATCCACGTGTTGGTTTTATAGTCTGATTTATCCTCATGTTTGTTTGTTTTACAGCTGATTTAATCTCATGTTTGTTTGTTTTATAGCTGATTTATCCTCATGTTTGTTTGTCTTATGGTCTTATTTATCCTCATGTTTGTTCGTTTTCTAATCTGACTTATCCCCATGTTTGTTTTATAGCTTATTTATCATCATATTTTTTTGTTTTATAGTCTGATTTATCCTCATGTTTGTTTGTTTAATAGCATGATTTAACCTCATGCTTGTTTGTTTTATATCTGATTTATCCTCATGTTGGTTTTATAGCTGATTTATCCTCATGTTTGTTGTTTATATAGTCTGATTTATCCTAATGTGTGTTGGTTTTATAGCTGATTTATCCTCATCTTTGGTTGTTTTATAGTCTGATTTTTCATCGTGTTTGTTTGTTTTATAGCCTGATTTATCCTCATGCTTGTTTGTTTTATATCTGACTTATCCTCATGTTTGTTTGTTTTAAAGCTGATTTATCCTCATGTTTTTTGTCTTATATTCTGATTTGTCCTCATGTCTGTTTGTTTTACAGCTGATTTAATCTCATGTTTGTTTGTTTTATAGCTGATTTATCCTCATGTTTGTTTGTCTTATAGTCTTATTTATCCTCATGGTTGTTTGTTTTATAGCCTGATTTATCTTCATGTTTGTTTGTTTTATATCTGATTTATCTGCATGTTGGTTTGTTTTATAGTCTGCTTTATCCTCATGTTTGTTTGTTTTATAATCCGATTTATCCCCATGTTTGTTTTATAGCTGATTTATCGTCATGTCTTTTTGTTTTATAGTCTGATTTATCCACATGTTTGTTGGTTTATAGTTTGATTTATCCTCATTTTTGTTAGTTTTACAGCTGATTAATCCTCATGTTTGTTTGTTTTATAATCTGATTTATCCTCATGTTTGTTTGTTTTACATCTGATTTAATCTCGTTTGTTTGTTTTATAGACTTATTTATCCTCATGTTTGTTTGTTTTATAGCTGATTTGTCCTCGTTTGTTTTATAGCTGATTTATCCTCATGTTTGTTTGTTTTATGGTCTGATTTATCCTCGTTTATTTATAGCTGATTTATCCTCATGTTTGTTGGTTTTATAGTCTGATTTATCCTCATGTTTGTTTGTTTAATAGCAGATTTATCTTCATGTTTATTTGTTTTACAGCTGATTTATCCTCATGCTTTTTTGTTTTATAGTTTGATCTATCATGTTTGTTTTATAGTCTGATTTAACCTCATGTTTGTTGGTTTATAGTATGATTTATCCTCATGTTTGTTGGTTTTATAGCTGATTTATCCTCATGTTTTTTTTTTACTTATAGTCTTATTTATCCTCATGTTTGTTTGATTTACAGCTGATTTAATCTCATGTTTGTTTGTTTTGTAGCTGATTTATCCTCATGTTTGTTGGTTTATAGTCTGATTTATCCTCATGTTTGTTTGTTTTATAGCTGATTTATCCTCATGTTTGTTTGTTTTATGGTCTGATTTATCCTCGTTTATTTATAGCTGATTTAACCTCATGTTTGTTGGTTTATAGTCTGATTCATCCTCATGTTTGTTTGTTTTATAGCTGATTTATCCTCATGTTTGTTTGTTTTATAGTCTGACTTATCCACATGTTTGTTGGTTTATAGTTTGATTTATCCTCATTTTTGTTTGTTTTATAGCTGATTTATCCTCATGTTTGTTGGTTTTATAGTCTGATTTATCCTCAGGTTTTTTTGTTTTATAGGTGATTTATCATGTTTGTTTTATAGCTGATTTATCCTCATGTTTTTTTTTACTTATAGTCTTATTTATCCTCATGTTTGTTTGATTTACAGCTGATTTAATCTCATGTTTGTTTGTTTTGTAGCTGATTTATCCTCATGTTTGTTGGTTTACAGTCTGATTTATCCTCATGTTTGTTTGTTTTATAGCTGATTTATCCTCATGTTTGTTTGTCTGATAGTCTGATATATCCTGACGTTTCTTTGATTTATAATCTGATTTATCCTCATGTTTGTTTGTTTACAGCTGACTTAATGTCATGTTTGTTTGTTTTATAGACTTATTTATCCTCATGTTTGTTTGTTTAATAGCAGATTTATCTTCATGTTTATTTGTTTTACAGCTGATTTATCCTCATGCTTTTTTGTTTTATAGTTTGATCTATCATGTTTGTTTTATAGTCTGATTTAACCTCATGTTTGTTGGTTTATAGTATGATTTATCCTCATGTTTGTTGGTTTTATAGCTGATTTATCCTCATGTTTTTTTTTTACTTATAGTCTTATTTATCCTCATGTTTGTTTGATTTACAGCTGATTTAATCTCATGTTTGTTTGTTTTGTAGCTGATTTATCCTCATGTTTGTTGGTTTATAGTCTGATTTATCCTCATGTTTGTTTGTTTTATAGCTGATTTATCCTCATGTTTGTTTGTTTTATGGTCTGATTTATCCTCGTTTATTTATAGCTGATTTAACCTCATGTTTGTTGGTTTATAGTCTGATTCATCCTCATGTTTGTTTGTTTTATAGCTGATTTATCCTCATGTTTGTTTGTTTTATAGTCTGACTTATCCACATGTTTGTTGGTTTATAGTTTGATTTATCCTCATTTTTGTTTGTTTTATAGCTGATTTATCCTCATGTTTGTTGGTTTTATAGTCTGATTTATCCTCAGGTTTTTTTGTTTTATAGGTGATTTATCATGTTTGTTTTATAGCTGATTTATCCTCATGTTTTTTTTTACTTATAGTCTTATTTATCCTCATGTTTGTTTGATTTACAGCTGATTTAATCTCATGTTTGTTTGTTTTGTAGCTGATTTATCCTCATGTTTGTTGGTTTACAGTCTGATTTATCCTCATGTTTGTTTGTTTTATAGCTGATTTATCCTCATGTTTGTTTGATTTACAGCTGATTTAATCTCATGTTTGTTTGTTTTGCAGCTGATTTATCCTCATGTTTGTTGGTTTATAGTCTGATTTATCCTCATGTTTGTTTGTTTTATAGCTGATTTATCCTCATGTTTTTGTTGTTTATATGGTCTGATTTATCCTAATGTGTGTTGGTTTTATAGCTGATTTATCCTCATCTTTGGTTGTTTTATAGTCTGATTTATCATCGTGTTTGTTTGTTTTATAGACTTATTTATCATCATTTGTTTGTTTTACAGTCTGATTTATCCTCATATTTGTTTTATAGCTGATTTATCCTCATTTGTGTTTGTTTTATAGTCTGATTTATTCTCATGATTGTATGTTATATTGTCTGATTAATCCTCATATTTGTTTGTATTATAGCTGACTTGTCCTCATGTTTGTGTGTTTTGCAGTCTGATTTATCCTCATGTTTGTTTGTTTTATAGGTGATTTATCTGCATGTGTGTTTGTTTTATAGTCTGATTTATCCACATGTTTGTTTGTTTTATAGCAGATTTATCCTCATGTTTGTTTGTTTTATAGCTGATTTATCCTCATGTTTGTTTGTCTGATAGTCTGATTTATCCTGACGTTTCTTTGTTTTATAATCTGATTTATCCTCATGTTTGTTTGTTTTACAGCTGATTTAATCTCATGTTTGTTTGTTTTATAGACTTATTTATCCTCATGTTTGTTTGTTTAATAGCAGATTTATCTTCATGTTTATTTGTTTTACAGCTGATTTATCCTCATGCTTGTTTGTTTTATAGTTTGATTTATCATGTTTGTTTTATAGTCTGATTTATCCTCGTTTGTTTTATAGCTGATTTATCCTCATGTTTGTTTTTCTTATACTCTGATTATATTTATGTTTGTTTGCTTATAGTCTGATTTATCCTCACGTTTGTTTGTTTTATAGCTGATTTATCCTCATGTTTGTTTGTCTTATGGTCTTATTTATCCTCATGTTTGTTTGTTTTCTAATCTGACTTATCCCCATGTTTGTTTTATAGCTTATTTATCATCATATTTTTTTGTTTTATAGTCTGATTTATCCTCATGTTTGTTTGTTTAATAGCATGATTTAACCTCATGCTTGTTTGTTTTATATCTGATTTATCCTCATGTTGGTTTTATAGCTGATTTATCCTCATGTTTGTTGTTTATATAGTCTGATTTATCCTAATGTGTGTTGGTTTTATATCTGATTTATCCTCATCTTTGGTTGTTTTATAGTCTGATTTTTCATCGTGTTTGTTTGTTTTATAGCCTGATTTATCCTCATGTTTTTTGTCTTATATTCTGATTTGTCCTCATGTCTGTTTGTTTTACAGCTGATTTAATCTCATGTTTGTTTGTTTTATAGCTGATTTATCCTCATGTTTGTTTGTCTTATAGTCTTATTTATCCTCATGGTTGTTTGTTTTATAGCCTGATTTATCTTCATGTTTGTTTGTTTTATATCTGATTTATCTGCATAGTGGTTTGTTTTATAGTCTGCTTTATCCTCATGTTTGTTTGTTTTATAATCCGATTTATCCCCATGTTTGTTTTATAGCTGATTTATCGTCATGTCTTTTTGTTTTATAGTCTGATTTATCCACATGTTTGTTTGTTTTAAAGCTGATTTATCCTCATGTTTTTTGTCTTATATTCTGATTTGTCCTCATGTCTGTTTGTTTTACAGCTGATTTAATCTCATGTTTGTTTGTTTTATAGCTGATTTATCCTCATGTTTGTTTGTCTTATAGTCTTATTTATCCTCATGGTTGTTTGTTTTATAGCCTGATTTATCTTCATGTTTGTTTGTTTTATATCTGATTTATCTGCATAGTGGTTTGTTTTATAGTCTGCTTTATCCTCATGTTTGTTTGTTTTATAATCCGATTTATCCCCATGTTTGTTTTATAGCTGATTTATCGTCATGTCTTTTTGTTTTATAGTCTGATTTATCCACATGTTTGTTGGTTTATAGTTTGATTTATCCTCATTTTTGTTAGTTTTACAGCTGATTAATCCTCATGTTTGTTTGTTTTATAATCTGATTTATCCTCATGTTTGTTTGTTTTACATCTGATTTACTCTCGTTTGTTTGTTTTATAGACTTATTTATCCTCATGTTTGTTTGTTTTATAGCTGATTTGTCCTCGTTTGTTTTATAGCTGAACTAACCTCATGTTTGTTGGTTTATAGTCTGATTCATCCTCATGTTTGTTTGTTTTATAGCTGATTTATCCTCATGTTTGTTTGTTTTATGGTCTGATTTATCCTCGTTTATTTATAGCTGATTTATCCTCATGTTTGTTGGTTTTATAGTCTGATTTATCCTCAGGTTTTTTTGTTTTATAGGTGATTTATCGTCATGTTTGTTTGTTTTATAGCTGATTTATCCTCATGTTTTTTTTTTACTTATAGTCTTATTTATCCTCATGTTTGTTTGATTTACAGCTGATTTAATCTCATGTTTGTTTGTTTTGCAGCTGATTTATCCTCATGTTTGTTGGTTTATAGTCTGATTTATCCTCATGTTTGTTTGTTTTATAGCTGATTTATCCTCATGTTTGTTTGTCTGATAGTCTGATTTATCCTGACGTTTCTTTGTTTTATAATCTGATTTATCCTCATGTTTGTTTGTTTTACAGCTGATTTAATCTCATGTTTGTTTGTTTTATAGACTTATTTATCCTCATGTTTGTTTGTTTAATAGCAGATTTATCTTCATGTTTATTTGTTTTACAGCTGATTTATCCTCATGCTTGTTTGTTTTATAGTTTGATTTATCATGTTTGTTTTATAGTCTGATTTATCCTCGTTTGTTTTATAGCTGATTTATCCTCATGTTTGTTTGTCTTATACTCTGATTATATTTATGTTTGTTTGCTTATAGTCTGATTTATCCTCACGTTTGTTTGTTTTATAGCTGATTTATCCTCATGTTTTTTTGTTTTATAGCTGATTTATCCTCATGGTTGTTGGTTTTATAGTCTGATTTATCTTCATGTTTGTTTGTTTTATATATGATTTATCCTCATATTTGTTTGTTTTATAGTTTGATTTATCCACATGTTTGAGGGTTTATAGTTTGATTTATACTCATTTTTGTTCGTTTTATAGCTGGTTTATCCTCATGTTTGTTTGTTTTATAGCTGATTTAATCTCAAGTTTGTTTGTTTTATAGACCTATTTATCCTCATGTTTGTTTGTTTTATAGCTGATTTATCGTCATGTTTGTTGGTTTTATAGTCTGATTTATCATGTTTGTTTTAAAGTCTGATTTATCCTCGTTTGTTTTATAGCTGATTTAACCTCATGTTTGTTTGTTTATAGTATGATTTATCCTCATGTTTGTTTATTTATAGCTGATTTATCGTCATGTATGTTTGTCTTATAGTCTGATTATCTTCATGTTTGTTTGTTTATCCTCATGTTTGTTGGTTTTATAGCCTGATTTATCTTCATGTTTGTTTGTTTTATATCTGATTTATCCTCATGTTGGTTTCATAGTCTGACTTATCCTCATGTTTGTTTGTTTTATAGCTGATTTATCCTCATGTTTGTTTTTCTTATGGTCTTATTTATCCTCATGTTTGTCTTTTTTATAATCTGATTTATCCCCATGTTTGTTTTATAGCTGATTTATCATCATATTTTTTGTTTTATAGTTTGATTTATCCTCATGTTTGTTGTTTAATAGCATGATTTAACCTCATGCTTGTTTGTTTTCTATCTGATTTATCCTCATGTTGGTTTTATAGCTGATTTATCCTCATGTTTTTGTTGTTTACATGGTCTGATTTATCCTAATGTGTGTTGGTTTTATAGCTGATTTATCCTCATCTTTGGTTGTTTTATAGTCTGATTTATCATCGTGTTTGTTTGTTTTATAGACTTATTTATCATCATTTGTTTGTTTTACAGTCTGATTTATCCTCATATTTGTTTTATAGCTGATTTATCCTCATTTGTGTTTGTTTTATAGTCTGATTTATTCTCATGATTGTATGTTATATTGTCTGATTAATCCTCATATTTGTTTGTATTATAGCTGACTTGTCCTCATGTTTGTGTGTTTTGCAGTCTGATTTATCCTCATGTTTGTTTGTTTTATAGGTGATTTATCTGCATGTGTGTTTGTTTTATAGTCTGATTTATCCACATGTTTGTTTGTTTTATAGCAGATTTATCCTCATGTTTGTTTGTTTTATAGCTGATTTATCCTCATGTCTGTTTGTCTTATAGTCTGATTATCATCATGTTTGTTTGCTTATAGTCTTATTTATCCTGACGTTTCTTTGTTTTATAATCTGATTTATCCTCATGTTTGTTTGTTTTACAACTGATTTAATCTCATGTTTGTTTGTTTTATAGACTTATTTATCCTCATGTTTGTTTGTTTTATAGCCTGATTTATCCTCATGTTTGTTTGTTTTACAGCTGATTTATCCTCATGCTTGTTTGTTTTGTAGTTTGATTTATCATGTTTGTTTTATAGTGTGATTTATCCTCGTTTGTTTTATAGCTGATTTAAGCTCATATTTGTTGGGTTATAGTCTGATTAATCCTCATGTTTGTTTGTGTTATAGTCTGATTATCTTTATGATTGTTTGCTTATAGTCTGATTTATCCTCACGTTTGTGTGTTTCATAGCTGATTTATCCTCATGTTTGTTTGTTTTCCAACTGATTTATCCTCATGTTTGTTGGTTTTATAGCTGATTTATCCTCATGTTTGGTTGTTTTATAGTCTGATTTATCATCGTCTTTGTTTGTTTTATAAACTTATTTATCCTCATTTGTTTGTTTTACAGTCTGATTTATCCTCATATTTGTTTTATAGCTGATTTATCCTCATGTTTGTTTTATAGTCTGATTTAGCCTCATTTTTGTTTGTTTTATAGCCTGATTTATCCTCATGTTTGTTTGTCTTATAGTCTGATTTTCCTAATGTTTCTTTTTCTTCTTGTGTGATTATCCTTGTTTGTTTCTTTTATAGCTGATTTATCCTCATGTTTGTTTGTTTTACAGTCTGATTTATCCTCATGTGTGTTTGTTTTATAGCTGATTTATCATCGTCTTTGTCTGTTTTATGGACTTATTTATCCTCATTTGTTTGTTTTACAGTCTGATTTATCCTCATATTTGTTTTATAGCTGATTTATCCAGATGTTTGTTTTATAGTCTGATTAAGCCTCATGTTTGTTTGTTTTATAGCCTGATTTATCCTCACGTTTGTTCGTCTTATAGTCTGATTGTCCTAATGTTTGTTTTTCTTCTTGTGTGATTATCCTTGTTTGTTTCTTTTATAGCTGATTTATCCTCATGTTTGTTTGTTTTACAGTCTGATTTATCCTCATGTGTGTTTGTTTTATAGACTTATTTATACTCATGTTTGTTTGTTTTATAGCTGATTTATCCCCGTGTTGGTTTTATAGTCTGATTTATCCTCATGTTTGTTTGTTTTACAGCTGATTTAATCTCATGTTTGTTTGTTTTATAGCTGATTTATCCTCATGTTTGTTTGTCTTATGGTCTTATTTATGCTCATTTTTGTTTGTTTTCTAATCTGACTTATCCCCATGTTTGTTTTATAGCTTATTTATCATCATATTTTTTTGTTTTATAGTCTGATTTATCCTCATGTTTGTTTGTTTAATAGCATGATTTAACCTCATGCTTGTTTGTTTTATATCTGATTTATCCTCATGTTGGTTTTATAGCTGATTTATCCTCATGTTTGTTGTTTATATAGTCTGATTTATCCTAATGTGTGTTGGTTTTATAGCTGATTTATCCTCATCTTTGGTTGTTTTACAGTCTGATTTATCCTCATGTGTGTTTGTTTTATAGACTTATTTATACTCATGTTTGTTTGTTTTATAGCTTGATTTATCCACGTGTTGGTTTTATAGTCTGATTTATCCTCATGTTTGTTTGTTTTACAGCTGATTTAATCTCATGTTTGTTTGTTTTATAGCTGATTTATCCTCATGTTTGTTTGTCTTATGGTCTTATTTATCCTCATGTTTGTTCGTTTTCTAATCTGACTTATCCCCATGTTTGTTTTATAGCTTATTTATCATCATATTTTTTTGTTTTATAGTCTGATTTATCCTCATGTTTGTTTGTTTAATAGCATGATTTAACCTCATGCTTGTTTGTTTTATATCTGATTTATCCTCATGTTGGTTTTATAGCTGATTTATCCTCATGTTTGTTGTTTATATAGTCTGATTTATCCTAATGTGTGTTGGTTTTATAGCTGATTTATCCTCATCTTTGGTTGTTTTATAGTCTGATTTTTCATCGTGTTTGTTTGTTTTATAGCCAGATTTATCCTCATGCTTGTTTGTTTTATATCTGACTTATCCTCATGTTTGTTTGTTTTAAAGCTGATTTATCCTCATGTTTTTTGTCTTATATTCTGATTTGTCCTCATGTCTGTTTGTTTTACAGCTGATTTAATCTCATGTTTGTTTGTTTTATAGCTGATTTATCCTCATGTTTGTTTGTCTTATAGTCTTATTTATCCTCATGGTTGTTTGTTTTATAGCCTGATTTATCTTCATGTTTGTTTGTTTTATATCTGATTTATCTGCATGTTGGTTTGTTTTATAGTCTGCTTTATCCTCATGTTTGTTTGTTTTATAATCCGATTTATCCCCATGTTTGTTTTATAGCTGATTTATCGTCATGTCTTTTTGTTTTATAGTCTGATTTATCCACATGTTTGTTGGTTTATAGTTTGATTTATCCTCATTTTTGTTAGTTTTACAGCTGATTAATCCTCATGTTTGTTTGTTTTATAATCTGATTTATCCTCATGTTTGTTTGTTTTACATCTGATTTAATCTCGTTTGTTTGTTTTATAGACTTATTTATCCTCATGTTTGTTTGTTTTATAGCTGATTTGTCCTCGTTTGTTTTATAGCTGATTTATCCTCATGTTTGTTTGTTTTATGGTCTGATTTATCCTCGTTTATTTATAGCTGATTTATCCTCATGTTTGTTGGTTTTATAGTCTGATTTATCCTCATGTTTGTTTGTTTAATAGCAGATTTATCTTCATGTTTATTTGTTTTACAGCTGATTTATCCTCATGCTTTTTTGTTTTATAGTTTGATCTATCATGTTTGTTTTATAGTCTGATTTAACCTCATGTTTGTTGGTTTATAGTATGATTTATCCTCATGTTTGTTGGTTTTATAGCTGATTTATCCTCATGTTTTTTTTTTACTTATAGTCTTATTTATCCTCATGTTTGTTTGATTTACAGCTGATTTAATCTCATGTTTGTTTGTTTTGTAGCTGATTTATCCTCATGTTTGTTGGTTTATAGTCTGATTTATCCTCATGTTTGTTTGTTTTATAGCTGATTTATCCTCATGTTTGTTTGTTTTATGGTCTGATTTATCCTCGTTTATTTATAGCTGATTTAACCTCATGTTTGTTGGTTTATAGTCTGATTCATCCTCATGTTTGTTTGTTTTATAGCTGATTTATCCTCATGTTTGTTTGTTTTATAGTCTGACTTATCCACATGTTTGTTGGTTTATAGTTTGATTTATCCTCATTTTTGTTTGTTTTATAGCTGATTTATCCTCATGTTTGTTGGTTTTATAGTCTGATTTATCCTCAGGTTTTTTTGTTTTATAGGTGATTTATCATGTTTGTTTTATAGCTGATTTATCCTCATGTTTTTTTTTACTTATAGTCTTATTTATCCTCATGTTTGTTTGATTTACAGCTGATTTAATCTCATGTTTGTTTGTTTTGTAGCTGATTTATCCTCATGTTTGTTGGTTTACAGTCTGATTTATCCTCATGTTTGTTTGTTTTATAGCTGATTTATCCTCATGTTTGTTTGTCTGATAGTCTGATATATCCTGACGTTTCTTTGATTTATAATCTGATTTATCCTCATGTTTGTTTGTTTACAGCTGACTTAATGTCATGTTTGTTTGTTTTATAGACTTATTTATCCTCATGTTTGTTTGTTTAATAGCAGATTTATCTTCATGTTTATTTGTTTTACAGCTGATTTATCCTCATGCTTTTTTGTTTTATAGTTTGATCTATCATGTTTGTTTTATAGTCTGATTTAACCTCATGTTTGTTGGTTTATAGTATGATTTATCCTCATGTTTGTTGGTTTTATAAGCTGATTTATCCTCATGTTTTTTTTTTACTTATAGTCTTATTTATCCTCATGTTTGTTTGATTTACAGCTGATTTAATCTCATGTTTGTTTGTTTTGTAGCTGATTTATCCTCATGTTTGTTGGTTTATAGTCTGATTTATCCTCATGTTTGTTTGTTTTATAGCTGATTTATCCTCATGTTTGTTTGTTTTATGGTCTGATTTATCCTCGTTTATTTATAGCTGATTTAACCTCATGTTTGTTGGTTTATAGTCTGATTCATCCTCATGTTTGTTTGTTTTATAGCTGATTTATCCTCATGTTTGTTTGTTTTATAGTCTGACTTATCCACATGTTTGTTGGTTTATAGTTTGATTTATCCTCATTTTTGTTTGTTTTATAGCTGATTTATCCTCATGTTTGTTGGTTTTATAGTCTGATTTATCCTCAGGTTTTTTTGTTTTATAGGTGATTTATCATGTTTGTTTTATAGCTGATTTATCCTCATGTTTTTTTTTACTTATAGTCTTATTTATCCTCATGTTTGTTTGATTTATAGCTGATTTAATCTCATGTTTGTTTGTTTTGTAGCTGATTTATCCTCATGTTTGTTGGTTTACAGTCTGATTTATCCTCATGTTTGTTTGTTTTATAGCTGATTTATCCTCATGTTTGTTTGATTTGCAGCTGATTTAATCTCATGTTTGTTTGTTTTGCAGCTGATTTATCCTCATGTTTGTTGGTTTATATTCTGATTTATCCTCATGTTTGTTTGTTTTATAGCTGATTTATCCTCATGTTTTTGTTGTTTATATGGTCTGATTTATCCTAATGTGTGTTGGTTTTATAGCTGATTTATCCTCATCTTTGGTTGTTTTATAGTCTGATTTATCATCGTGTTTGTTTGTTTTATAGACTTATTTATCATCATTTGTTTGTTTTACAGTCTGATTTATCCTCATATTTGTTTTATAGCTGATTTATCCTCATTTGTGTTTGTTTTATAGTCTGATTTATTCTCATGATTGTATGTTATATTGTCTGATTAATCCTCATATTTGTTTGTATTATAGCTGACTTGTCCTCATGTTTGTGTGTTTTGCAGTCTGATTTATCCTCATGTTTGTTTGTTTTATAGGTGATTTATCTGCATGTGTGTTTGTTTTATAGTCTGATTTATCCACATGTTTGTTTGTTTTATAGCAGATTTATCCTCATGTTTGTTTGTTTTATAGCTGATTTATCCTCATGTTTGTTTGTTTTATAGACTTATTTATCCTCATGTTTGTTTGTTTTATAGCTGATTTATCCTCATGTTTGTTTGTCTGATAGTCTGATTTATCCTGACGTTTCTTGGTTTTATAATCTGATTTATCCTCATGTTTGTTTGTTTTACAGCTGATTTAATCTCATGTTTGTTTGTTTTATAGACTTATTTATCCTCATGTTTGTTTGTTTAATAGCAGATTTATCTTCATGTTTATTTGTTTTACAGCTGATTTATCCTCATGCTTGTTTGTTTTATAGTTTGATTTATCATGTTTGTTTTATAGTCTGATTTATCCTCGTTTGTTTTATAGCTGATTTATCCTCATGTTTGTTTTTCTTATACTCTGATTATATTTATGTTTGTTTGCTTATAGTCTGATTTATCCTCACGTTTGTTTGTTTTATAGCTGATTTATCCTCATGTTTGTTTGTCTTATGGTCTTATTTATCCTCATGTTTGTTTGTTTTCTAATCTGACTTATCCCCATGTTTGTTTTATAGCTTATTTATCATCATATTTTTTTGTTTTATAGTCTGATTTATCCTCATGTTTGTTTGTTTAATAGCATGATTTAACCTCATGCTTGTTTGTTTTATATCTGATTTATCCTCATGTTGGTTTTATAGCTGATTTATCCTCATGTTTGTTGTTTATATAGTCTGATTTATCCTAATGTGTGTTGGTTTTATAGCTGATTTATCCTCATCTTTGGTTGTTTTATAGTCTGATTTTTCATCGTGTTTGTTTGTTTTATAGCCTGATTTATCCTCATGCTTATTTGTTTTATATCTGACTTATCCTCATGTTTGTTTGTTTTAAAGCTGATTTATCCTCATGTTTTTTGTCTTATATTCTGATTTGTCCTCATGTCTGTTTGTTTTACAGCTGATTTAATCTCATGTTTGTTTGTTTTATAGCTGATTTATCCTCATGTTTGTTTGTCTTATAGTCTTATTTATCCTCATGGTTGTTTGTTTTATAGCCTGATTTATCTTCATGTTTGTTTGTTTTATATCTGATTTATCTGCATAGTGGTTTGTTTTATAGTCTGCTTTATCCTCATGTTTGTTTGTTTTATAATCCGATTTATCCCCATGTTTGTTTTATAGCTGATTTATCGTCATGTCTTTTTGTTTTATAGTCTGATTTATCCACATGTTTGTTGGTTTATAGTTTGATTTATCCTCATTTTTGTTAGTTTTACAGCTGATTAATCCTCATGTTTGTTTGTTTTATAATCTGATTTATCCTCATGTTTGTTTGTTTTACATCTGATTTACTCTCGTTTGTTTGTTTTATAGACTTATTTATCCTCATGTTTGTTTGTTTTATAGCTGATTTGTCCTCGTTTGTTTTATAGCTGAACTAACCTCATGTTTGTTGGTTTATAGTCTGATTCATCCTCATGTTTGTTTGTTTTATAGCTGATTTATCCTCATGTTTGTTTGTTTTATGGTCTGATTTATCCTCGTTTATTTATAGCTGATTTATCCTCATGTTTGTTGGTTTTATAGTCTGATTTATCCTCAGGTTTTTTTGTTTTATAGGTGATTTATCGTCATGTTTGTTTGTTTTATAGCTGATTTATCCTCATGTTTTTTTTTTACTTATAGTCTTATTTATCCTCATGTTTGTTTGATTTACAGCTGATTTAATCTCATGTTTGTTTGTTTTGCAGCTGATTTATCCTCATGTTTGTTGGTTTATAGTCTGATTTATCCTCATGTTTGTTTGTTTTATAGCTGATTTATCCTCATGTTTGTTTGTCTGATAGTCTGATTTATCCTGACGTTTCTTTGTTTTATAATCTGATTTATCCTCATGTTTGTTTGTTTTACAGCTGATTTAATCTCATGTTTGTTTGTTTTATAGACTTATTTATCCTCATGTTTGTTTGTTTAATAGCAGATTTATCTTCATGTTTATTTGTTTTACAGCTGATTTATCCTCATGCTTGTTTGTTTTATAGTTTGATTTATCATGTTTGTTTTATAGTCTGATTTATCCTCGTTTGTTTTATAGCTGATTTATCCTCATGTTTGTTTGTCTTATACTCTGATTATATTTATGTTTGTTTGCTTATAGTCTGATTTATCCTCACGTTTGTTTGTTTTATAGCTGATTTATCCTCATGTTTTTTTGTTTTATAGCTGATTTATCCTCATGGTTGTTGGTTTTATAGTCTGATTTATCTTCATGTTTGTTTGTTTTATATATGATTTATCCTCATATTTGTTTGTTTTATAGTTTGATTTATCCACATGTTTGAGGGTTTATAGTTTGATTTATACTCATTTTTGTTCGTTTTATAGCTGGTTTATCCTCATGTTTGTTTGTTTTATAGCTGATTTAATCTCAAGTTTGTTTGTTTTATAGACCTATTTATCCTCATGTTTGTTTGTTTTATAGCTGATTTATCGTCATGTTTGTTGGTTTTATAGTCTGATTTATCATGTTTGTTTTAAAGTCTGATTTATCCTCGTTTGTTTTATAGCTGATTTAACCTCATGTTTGTTTGTTTATAGTATGATTTATCCTCATGTTTGTTTATTTATAGCTGATTTATCGTCATGTATGTTTGTCTTATAGTCTGATTATCTTCATGTTTGTTTGTTTATCCTCATGTTTGTTGGTTTTATAGCCTGATTTATCTTCATGTTTGTTTGTTTTATATCTGATTTATCCTCATGTTGGTTTCATAGTCTGACTTATCCTCATGTTTGTTTGTTTTATAGCTGATTTATCCTCATGTTTGTTTTTCTTATGGTCTTATTTATCCTCATGTTTGTCTTTTTTATAATCTGATTTATCCCCATGTTTGTTTTATAGCTGATTTATCATCATATTTTTTGTTTTATAGTTTGATTTATCCTCATGTTTGTTGTTTAATAGCATGATTTAACCTCATGCTTGTTTGTTTTCTATCTGATTTATCCTCATGTTGGTTTTATAGCTGATTTATCCTCATGTTTTTGTTGTTTACATGGTCTGATTTATCCTAATGTGTGTTGGTTTTATAGCTGATTTATCCTCATCTTTGGTTGTTTTATAGTCTGATTTATCATCGTGTTTGTTTGTTTTATAGACTTATTTATCATCATTTGTTTGTTTTACAGTCTGATTTATCCTCATATTTGTTTTATAGCTGATTTATCCTCATTTGTGTTTGTTTTATAGTCTGATTTATTCTCATGATTGTATGTTATATTGTCTGATTAATCCTCATATTTGTTTGTATTATAGCTGACTTGTCCTCATGTTTGTGTGTTTTGCAGTCTGATTTATCCTCATGTTTGTTTGTTTTATAGGTGATTTATCTGCATGTGTGTTTGTTTTATAGTCTGATTTATCCTCATGTTTGTTTGTTTTATAGCTGATTTATCCTCATGTCTGTTTGTCTTATAGTCTGATTATCATCATGTTTGTTTGCTTATAGTCTTATTTATCCTGACGTTTCTTTGTTTTATAATCTGATTTATCCTCATGTTTGTTTGTTTTACAGCTGATTTAATCTCATGTTTGTTTGTTTTATAGACTTATTTATCCTCATGTTTGTTTGTTTAATAGCAGATTTATCTTCATGTTTATTTGTTTTACAGCTGATTTATCCTCATGCTTGTTTGTTTTATAGTTTGATTTATCATGTTTGTTTTATAGTCTGATTTATCCTCGTTTGTTTTATAGCTGATTTATCCTCATGTTTGTTTTTCTTATACTCTGATTATATTTATGTTTGTTTGCTTATAGTCTGATTTATCCTCACGTTTGTTTGTTTTATAGCTGATTTATCCTCATGTTTGTTTGTCTTATGGTCTTATTTATCCTCATGTTTGTTTGTTTTCTAATCTGACTTATCCCCATGTTTGTTTTATAGCTTATTTATCATCATATTTTTTTGTTTTATAGTCTGATTTATCCTCATGTTTGTTTGTTTAATAGCATGATTTAACCTCATGCTTGTTTGTTTTATATCTGATTTATCCTCATGTTGGTTTTATAGCTGATTTATCCTCATGTTTGTTGTTTATATAGTCTGATTTATCCTAATGTGTGTTGGTTTTATAGCTGATTTATCCTCATCTTTGGTTGTTTTATAGTCTGATTTTTCATCGTGTTTGTTTGTTTTATAGCCTGATTTATCCTCATGCTTATTTGTTTTATATCTGACTTATCCTCATGTTTGTTTGTTTTAAAGCTGATTTATCCTCATGTTTTTTGTCTTATATTCTGATTTGTCCTCATGTCTGTTTGTTTTACAGCTGATTTAATCTCATGTTTGTTTGTTTTATAGCTGATTTATCCTCATGTTTGTTTGTCTTATAGTCTTATTTATCCTCATGGTTGTTTGTTTTATAGCCTGATTTATCTTCATGTTTGTTTGTTTTATATCTGATTTATCTGCATAGTGGTTTGTTTTATAGTCTGCTTTATCCTCATGTTTGTTTGTTTTATAATCCGATTTATCCCCATGTTTGTTTTATAGCTGATTTATCGTCATGTCTTTTTGTTTTATAGTCTGATTTATCCACATGTTTGTTGGTTTATAGTTTGATTTATCCTCATTTTTGTTAGTTTTACAGCTGATTAATCCTCATGTTTGTTTGTTTTATAATCTGATTTATCCTCATGTTTGTTTGTTTTACATCTGATTTACTCTCGTTTGTTTGTTTTATAGACTTATTTATCCTCATGTTTGTTTGTTTTATAGCTGATTTGTCCTCGTTTGTTTTATAGCTGAACTAACCTCATGTTTGTTGGTTTATAGTCTGATTCATCCTCATGTTTGTTTGTTTTATAGCTGATTTATCCTCATGTTTGTTTGTTTTATGGTCTGATTTATCCTCGTTTATTTATAGCTGATTTATCCTCATGTTTGTTGGTTTTATAGTCTGATTTATCCTCAGGTTTTTTTGTTTTATAGGTGATTTATCGTCATGTTTGTTTGTTTTATAGCTGATTTATCCTCATGTTTTTTTTTTACTTATAGTCTTATTTATCCTCATGTTTGTTTGATTTACAGCTGATTTAATCTCATGTTTGTTTGTTTTGCAGCTGATTTATCCTCATGTTTGTTGGTTTATAGTCTGATTTATCCTCATGTTTGTTTGTTTTATAGCTGATTTATCCTCATGTTTGTTTGTCTGATAGTCTGATTTATCCTGACGTTTCTTTGTTTTATAATCTGATTTATCCTCATGTTTGTTTGTTTTACAGCTGATTTAATCTCATGTTTGTTTGTTTTATAGACTTATTTATCCTCATGTTTGTTTGTTTAATAGCAGATTTATCTTCATGTTTATTTGTTTTACAGCTGATTTATCCTCATGCTTGTTTGTTTTATAGTTTGATTTATCATGTTTGTTTTATAGTCTGATTTATCCTCGTTTGTTTTATAGCTGATTTATCCTCATGTTTGTTTGTCTTATACTCTGATTATATTTATGTTTGTTTGCTTATAGTCTGATTTATCCTCACGTTTGTTTGTTTTATAGCTGATTTATCCTCATGTTTTTTTGTTTTATAGCTGATTTATCCTCATGGTTGTTGGTTTTATAGTCTGATTTATCTTCATGTTTGTTTGTTTTATATATGATTTATCCTCATATTTGTTTGTTTTATAGTTTGATTTATCCACATGTTTGAGGGTTTATAGTTTGATTTATACTCATTTTTGTTCGTTTTATAGCTGGTTTATCCTCATGTTTGTTTGTTTTATAGCTGATTTAATCTCAAGTTTGTTTGTTTTATAGACCTATTTATCCTCATGTTTGTTTGTTTTATAGCTGATTTATCGTCATGTTTGTTGGTTTTATAGTCTGATTTATCATGTTTGTTTTAAAGTCTGATTTATCCTCGTTTGTTTTATAGCTGATTTAACCTCATGTTTGTTTGTTTATAGTATGATTTATCCTCATGTTTGTTTATTTATAGCTGATTTATCGTCATGTATGTTTGTCTTATAGTCTGATTATCTTCATGTTTGTTTGTTTATCCTCATGTTTGTTGGTTTTATAGCCTGATTTATCTTCATGTTTGTTTGTTTTATATCTGATTTATCCTCATGTTGGTTTCATAGTCTGACTTATCCTCATGTTTGTTTGTTTTATAGCTGATTTATCCTCATGTTTGTTTTTCTTATGGTCTTATTTATCCTCATGTTTGTCTTTTTTATAATCTGATTTATCCCCATGTTTGTTTTATAGCTGATTTATCATCATATTTTTTGTTTTATAGTTTGATTTATCCTCATGTTTGTTGTTTAATAGCATGATTTAACCTCATGCTTGTTTGTTTTCTATCTGATTTATCCTCATGTTGGTTTTATAGCTGATTTATCCTCATGTTTTTGTTGTTTACATGGTCTGATTTATCCTAATGTGTGTTGGTTTTATAGCTGATTTATCCTCATCTTTGGTTGTTTTATAGTCTGATTTATCATCGTGTTTGTTTGTTTTATAGACTTATTTATCATCATTTGTTTGTTTTACAGTCTGATTTATCCTCATATTTGTTTTATAGCTGATTTATCCTCATTTGTGTTTGTTTTATAGTCTGATTTATTCTCATGATTGTATGTTATATTGTCTGATTAATCCTCATATTTGTTTGTATTATAGCTGACTTGTCCTCATGTTTGTGTGTTTTGCAGTCTGATTTATCCTCATGTTTGTTTGTTTTATAGGTGATTTATCTGCATGTGTGTTTGTTTTATAGTCTGATTTATCCTCATGTTTGTTTGTTTTATAGCTGATTTATCCTCATGTCTGTTTGTCTTATAGTCTGATTATCATCATGTTTGTTTGCTTATAGTCTTATTTATCCTGACGTTTCTTTGTTTTATAATCTGATTTATCCTCATGTTTGTTTGTTTTACAACTGATTTAATCTCATGTTTGTTTGTTTTATAGACTTATTTATCCTCATGTTTGTTTGTTTTATAGCCTGATTTATCCTCATGTTTGTTTGTTTTACAGCTGATTTATCCTCATGCTTGTTTGTTTTGTAGTTTGATTTATCATGTTTGTTTTATAGTGTGATTTATCCTCGTTTGTTTTATAGCTGATTTAAGCTCATATTTGTTGGGTTATAGTCTGATTAATCCTCATGTTTGTTTGTGTTATAGTCTGATTATCTTTATGATTGTTTGCTTATAGTCTGATTTATCCTCACGTTTGTGTGTTTCATAGCTGATTTATCCTCATGTTTGTTTGTTTTCCAACTGATTTATCCTCATGTTTGTTGGTTTTATAGCTGATTTATCCTCATGTTTGGTTGTTTTATAGTCTGATTTATCATCGTCTTTGTTTGTTTTATAAACTTATTTATCCTCATTTGTTTGTTTTACAGTCTGATTTATCCTCATATTTGTTTTATAGCTGATTTATCCTCATGTTTGTTTTATAGTCTGATTTAGCCTCATTTTTGTTTGTTTTATAGCCTGATTTATCCTCATGTTTGTTTGTCTTATAGTCTGATTTTCCTAATGTTTCTTTTTCTTCTTGTGTGATTATCCTTGTTTGTTTCTTTTATAGCTGATTTATCCTCATGTTTGTTTGTTTTACAGTCTGATTTATCCTCATGTGTGTTTGTTTTATAGCTGATTTATCATCGTCTTTGTCTGTTTTATGGACTTATTTATCCTCATTTGTTTGTTTTACAGTCTGATTTATCCTCATATTTGTTTTATAGCTGATTTATCCTCATGTTTGTTTTATAGTCTGATTAAGCCTCATGTTTGTTTGTTTTATAGCCTGATTTATCCTCACGTTTGTTCGTCTTATAGTCTGATTGTCCTAATGTTTGTTTTTCTTCTTGTGTGATTATCCTTGTTTGTTTCTTTTATAGCTGATTTATCCTCATGTTTGTTTGTTTTACAGTCTGATTTATCCTCATGTGTGTTTGTTTTATAGACTTATTTATACTCATGTTTGTTTGTTTTATAGCTGATTTATCCCCGTGTTGGTTTTATAGTCTGATTTATCCTCATGTTTGTTTGTTTTACAGCTGATTTAATCTCATGTTTGTTTGTTTTATAGCTGATTTATCCTCATGTTTGTTTGTCTTATGGTCTTATTTATGCTCATGTTTGTTTGTTTTCTAATCTGACTTATCCCCATGTTTGTTTTATAGCTTATTTATCATCATATTTTTTTGTTTTATAGTCTGATTTATCCTCATGTTTGTTTGTTTAATAGCATGATTTAACCTCATGCTTGTTTGTTTTATATCTGATTTATCCTCATGTTGGTTTTATAGCTGATTTATCCTCATGTTTGTTGTTTATATAGTCTGATTTATCCTAATGTGTGTTGGTTTTATAGCTGATTTATCCTCATCTTTGGTTGTTTTACAGTCTGATTTATCCTCATGTGTGTTTGTTTTATAGACTTATTTATACTCATGTTTGTTTGTTTTATAGCTTGATTTATCCACGTGTTGGTTTTATAGTCTGATTTATCCTCATGTTTGTTTGTTTTACAGCTGATTTAATCTCATGTTTGTTTGTTTTATAGCTGATTTATCCTCATGTTTGTTTGTCTTATGGTCTTATTTATCCTCATGTTTGTTCGTTTTCTAATCTGACTTATCCCCATGTTTGTTTTATAGCTTATTTATCATCATATTTTTTTGTTTTATAGTCTGATTTATCCTCATGTTTGTTTGTTTAATAGCATGATTTAACCTCATGCTTGTTTGTTTTATATCTGATTTATCCTCATGTTGGTTTTATAGCTGATTTATCCTCATGTTTGTTGTTTATATAGTCTGATTTATCCTAATGTGTGTTGGTTTTATAGCTGATTTATCCTCATCTTTGGTTGTTTTATAGTCTGATTTTTCATCGTGTTTGTTTGTTTTATAGCCTGATTTATCCTCATGCTTGTTTGTTTTATATCTGACTTATCCTCATGTTTGTTTGTTTTAAAGCTGATTTATCCTCATGTTTTTTGTCTTATATTCTGATTTGTCCTCATGTCTGTTTGTTTTACAGCTGATTTAATCTCATGTTTGTTTGTTTTATAGCTGATTTATCCTCATGTTTGTTTGTCTTATAGTCTTATTTATCCTCATGGTTGTTTGTTTTATAGCCTGATTTATCTTCATGTTTGTTTGTTTTATATCTGATTTATCTGCATGTTGGTTTGTTTTATAGTCTGCTTTATCCTCATGTTTGTTTGTTTTATAATCCGATTTATCCCCATGTTTGTTTTATAGCTGATTTATCGTCATGTCTTTTTGTTTTATAGTCTGATTTATCCACATGTTTGTTGGTTTATAGTTTGATTTATCCTCATTTTTGTTAGTTTTACAGCTGATTAATCCTCATGTTTGTTTGTTTTATAATCTGATTTATCCTCATGTTTGTTTGTTTTACATCTGATTTAATCTCGTTTGTTTGTTTTATAGACTTATTTATCCTCATGTTTGTTTGTTTTATAGCTGATTTGTCCTCGTTTGTTTTATAGCTGATTTATCCTCATGTTTGTTTGTTTTATGGTCTGATTTATCCTCGTTTATTTATAGCTGATTTATCCTCATGTTTGTTGGTTTTATAGTCTGATTTATCCTCAGGTTTTTTTGTTTTATAGGTGATTTATCGTCATGTTTGTTTGTTTTATAGCTGATTTATCCTCATGTTTTTTTTTTACTTATAGTCTTATTTATCCTCATGTTTGTTTGATTTACAGCTGATTTAATCTCATGTTTGTTTGTTTTGTAGCTGATTTATCCTCATGTTTGTTGGTTTATAGTCTGATTTATCCTCATGTTTGTTTGTTTTATAGCTGATTTATCCTCATGTTTGTTTGTTTTATGGTCTGATTTATCCTCGTTTATTTATAGCTGATTTAACCTCATGTTTGTTGGTTTATAGTCTGATTCATCCTCATGTTTGTTTGTTTTATAGCTGATTTATCCTCATGTTTGTTTGTTTTATGGTCTGATTTATCCTCGTTTATTTATAGCTGATTTAACCTCATGTTTGTTGGTTTATAGTCTGATTCATCCTCATGTTTGTTTGTTTTATAGCTGATTTATCCTCATGTTTGTTTGTTTTATAGTCTGACTTATCCACATGTTTGTTGGTTTATAGTTTGATTTATCCTCATTTTTGTTTGTTTTATAGCTGATTTATCCTCATGTTTGTTGGTTTTATAGTCTGATTTATCCTCAGGTTTTTTTGTTTTATAGGTGATTTATCATGTTTGTTTTATAGCTGATTTATCCTCATGTTTTTTTTTACTTATAGTCTTATTTATCCTCATGTTTGTTTGATTTACAGCTGATTTAATCTCATGTTTGTTTGTTTTGTAGCTGATTTATCCTCATGTTTGTTGGTTTACAGTCTGATTTATCCTCATGTTTGTTTGTTTTATAGCTGATTTATCCTCATGTTTGTTTGTCTGATAGTCTGATATATCCTGACGTTTCTTTGATTTATAATCTGATTTATCCTCATGTTTGTTTGTTTACAGCTGACTTAATGTCATGTTTGTTTGTTTTATAGACTTATTTATCCTCATGTTTGTTTGTTTAATAGCAGATTTATCTTCATGTTTATTTGTTTTACAGCTGATTTATCCTCATGCTTTTTTGTTTTATAGTTTGATCTATCATGTTTGTTTTATAGTCTGATTTAACCTCATGTTTGTTGGTTTATAGTATGATTTATCCTCATGTTTGTTGGTTTTATAGCTGATTTATCCTCATGTTTTTTTTTTACTTATAGTCTTATTTATCCTCATGTTTGTTTGATTTACAGCTGATTTAATCTCATGTTTGTTTGTTTTGTAGCTGATTTATCCTCATGTTTGTTGGTTTATAGTCTGATTTATCCTCATGTTTGTTTGTTTTATAGCTGATTTATCCTCATGTTTGTTTGTTTTATGGTCTGATTTATCCTCGTTTATTTATAGCTGATTTAACCTCATGTTTGTTGGTTTATAGTCTGATTCATCCTCATGTTTGTTTGTTTTATAGCTGATTTATCCTCATGTTTGTTTGTTTTATAGTCTGACTTATCCACATGTTTGTTGGTTTATAGTTTGATTTATCCTCATTTTTGTTTGTTTTATAGCTGATTTATCCTCATGTTTGTTGGTTTTATAGTCTGATTTATCCTCAGGTTTTTTTGTTTTATAGGTGATTTATCATGTTTGTTTTATAGCTGATTTATCCTCATGTTTTTTTTTACTTATAGTCTTATTTATCCTCATGTTTGTTTGATTTACAGCTGATTTAATCTCATGTTTGTTTGTTTTGTAGCTGATTTATCCTCATGTTTGTTGGTTTACAGTCTGATTTATCCTCATGTTTGTTTGTTTTATAGCTGATTTATCCTCATGTTTGTTTGTCTGATAGTCTGATATATCCTGACGTTTCTTTGATTTATAATCTGATTTATCCTCATGTTTGTTTGTTTACAGCTGACTTAATCTCATGTTTGTTTGTTTTATAGACTTATTTATCCTCATGTTTGTTTGTTTAATAGCAGATTTATCTTCATGTTTATTTGTTTTACAGCTGATTTATCCTCATGCTTTTTTGTTTTATAGTTTGATCTATCATGTTTGTTTTATAGTCTGATTTAACCTCATGTTTGTTGGTTTATAGTATGATTTATCCTCATGTTTGTTGGTTTTATAGCTGATTTATCCTCATGTTTTTTTTTTACTTATAGTCTTATTTATCCTCATGTTTGTTTGATTTACAGCTGATTTAATCTCATGTTTGTTTGTTTTGTAGCTGATTTATCCTCATGTTTGTTGGTTTATAGTCTGATTTATCCTCATGTTTGTTTGTTTTATAGCTGATTTATCCTCATGTTTGTTTGTTTTATGGTCTGATTTATCCTCGTTTATTTATAGCTGATTTAACCTCATGTTTGTTGGTTTATAGTCTGATTCATCCTCATGTTTGTTTGTTTTATAGCTGATTTATCCTCATGTTTGTTTGTTTTATAGTCTGACTTATCCACATGTTTGTTGGTTTATAGTTTGATTTATCCTCATTTTTGTTTGTTTTATAGCTGATTTATCCTCATGTTTGTTGGTTTTATAGTCTGATTTATCCTCAGGTTTTTTTGTTTTATAGGTGATTTATCATGTTTGTTTTATAGCTGATTTATCCTCATGTTTTTTTTTACTTATAGTCTTATTTATCCTCATGTTTGTTTGATTTACAGCTGATTTAATCTCATGTTTGTTTGTTTTGTAGCTGATTTATCCTCATGTTTGTTGGTTTACAGTCTGATTTATCCTCATGTTTGTTTGTTTTATAGCTGATTTATCCTCATGTTTGTTTGTCTGATAGTCTGATATATCCTGACGTTTCTTTGATTTATAATCTGATTTATCCTCATGTTTGTTTGTTTACAGCTGACTTAATCTCATGTTTGTTTGTTTTATAGACTTATTTATCCTCATGTTTGTTTGTTTAATAGCAGATTTATCTTCATGTTTATTTGTTTTACAGCTGATTTATCCTCATGCTTTTTTGTTTTATAGTTTGATCTATCATGTTTGTTTTATAGTCTGATTTAACCTCATGTTTGTTGGTTTATAGTATGATTTATCCTCATGTTTGTTGGTTTTATAGTTGATTTATGCTCATGTTGGTTTGTTTTATAGTCTGCTTTATCCTCATGTTTGTTTGTCTTATAGTCTGATTGTCCTGATGTTTGTTTTTCTTCTTGTGTGATTATCCTTATGTATGTTTATTTAATAGCTGATTTATCCTCATTTTTGTTTGTTTTAGAGTCTGATTTATCCTTGTGTGTTTGTTTTATAGCCGATTTATCCTCTTTTGTTTGTTTTATAGCTAATTTATCATCATGTTTTTTTGTTTTATAGCTGATTTATCCTCATGTTTGTTTGTTTTATAGTCTTATTTATCCACATGTTTGTTGGTTTATAGTTTGATTTATCCTCATTTTTGTTTGTTTACAGCTGGTTTATCATCATGTTTGTTTGCTTTATAGTCTGATTTATCATGTTTCTTTTATAGTCTGATTTATCCTCGTTTGTTTTATAGTCTGATTTAATCTCATGTTTGTTGGTTTATAGTATGATTTATCCTCATGTTTGTTTGTTTTACAGTCTGATTTATTCTCGTGTGTTTGTTTTATAGCTGATTTATCATCATGTTTATTCGTTGTATAATCTGATTTATCCCCATGTTTGTTTTATAGCTGATTTATCGTCATGTCTTTTTGTTTTATAGTCTGATTTATCCACATGTTTGTTGGTTTATAGTTTGATTTATCCTCATTTTTGTTAGTTTTACAGCTGATTAATCCTCATGTTTGTTTGTTTTATAATCTGATTTATCCTCATGTTTGTTTGTTTTACATCTGATTTAATCTCGTTTGTTTGTTTTATAGACTTATTTATCCTCATGTTTGTTTGTTTTATAGCTGATTTGTCCTCGTTTGTTTTATAGCTGATTTATCCTCATGTTTGTTTGTTTTATGGTCTGATTTATCCTCGTTTATTTATAGCTGATTTATCCTCATGTTTGTTGGTTTTATAGTCTGATTTATCCTCAGGTTTTTTTGTTTTATAGGTGATTTATCGTCATGTTTGTTTGTTTTATAGCTGATTTATCCTCATGTTTTTTTTTTACTTATAGTCTTATTTATCCTCATGTTTGTTTGATTTACAGCTGATTTAATCTCATGTTTGTTTGTTTTGTAGCTGATTTATCCTCATGTTTGTTGGTTTATAGTCTGATTTATCCTCATGTTTGTTTGTTTTATAGCTGATTTATCCTCATGTTTGTTTGTTTTATGGTCTGATTTATCCTCGTTTATTTATAGCTGATTTAACCTCATGTTTGTTGGTTTATAGTCTGATTCATCCTCATGTTTGTTTGTTTTATAGCTGATTTATCCTCATGTTTGTTTGTTTTATAGTCTGACTTATCCACATGTTTGTTGGTTTATAGTTTGATTTATCCTCATTTTTGTTTGTTTTATAGCTGATTTATCCTCATGTTTGTTGGTTTTATAGTCTGCTTTATCCTCAGGTTTTTTTGTTTTATAGGTGATTTATCATGTTTGTTTTATAGCTGATTTATCCTCATGTTTTTTTTTACTTATAGTCTTATTTATCCTCATGTTTGTTTGATTTACAGCTGATTTAATCTCATGTTTGTTTGTTTTGTAGCTGATTTATCCTCATGTTTGTTGGTTTACAGTCTGATTTATCCTCATGTTTGTTTGTTTTATAGCTGATTTATCCTCATGTTTGTTTGTCTGATAGTCTGATATATCCTGACGTTTCTTTGATTTATAATCTGATTTATCCTCATGTTTGTTTGTTTACAGCTGACTTAATGTCATGTTTGTTTGTTTTATAGACTTATTTATCCTCATGTTTGTTTGTTTAATAGCAGATTTATCTTCATGTTTATTTGTTTTACAGCTGATTTATCCTCATGCTTTTTTGTTTTATAGTTTGATCTATCATGTTTGTTTTATAGTCTGATTTAACCTCATGTTTGTTGGTTTATAGTATGATTTATCCTCATGTTTGTTGGTTTTATAGCTGATTTATCCTCATGTTTTTTTTTTACTTATAGTCTTATTTATCCTCATGTTTGTTTGATTTACAGCTGATTTAATCTCATGTTTGTTTGTTTTGTAGCTGATTTATCCTCATGTTTGTTGGTTTATAGTCTGATTTATCCTCATGTTTGTTTGTTTTATAGCTGATTTATCCTCATGTTTGTTTGTTTTATGGTCTGATTTATCCTCGTTTATTTATAGCTGATTTAACCTCATGTTTGTTGGTTTATAGTCTGATTCATCCTCATGTTTGTTTGTTTTATAGCTGATTTATCCTCATGTTTGTTTGTTTTATAGTCTGACTTATCCACATGTTTGTTGGTTTATAGTTTGATTTATCCTCATTTTTGTTTGTTTTATAGCTGATTTATCCTCATGTTTGTTGGTTTTATAGTCTGATTTATCCTCAGGTTTTTTTGTTTTATAGGTGATTTATCATGTTTGTTTTATAGCTGATTTATCCTCATGTTTTTTTTTACTTATAGTCTTATTTATCCTCATGTTTGTTTGATTTACAGCTGATTTAATCTCATGTTTGTTTGTTTTGTAGCTGATTTATCCTCATGTTTGTTGGTTTACAGTCTGATTTATCCTCATGTTTGTTTGTTTTATAGCTGATTTATCCTCATGTTTGTTTGTCTGATAGTCTGATATATCCTGACGTTTCTTTGATTTATAATCTGATTTATCCTCATGTTTGTTTGTTTACAGCTGACTTAATCTCATGTTTGTTTGTTTTATAGACTTATTTATCCTCATGTTTGTTTGTTTAATAGCAGATTTATCTTCATGTTTATTTGTTTTACAGCTGATTTATCCTCATGCTTTTTTGTTTTATAGTTTGATCTATCATGTTTGTTTTATAGTCTGATTTAACCTCATGTTTGTTGGTTTATAGTATGATTTATCCTCATGTTTGTTGGTTTTATAGCTGATTTATCCTCATGTTTTTTTTTTACTTATAGTCTTATTTATCCTCATGTTTGTTTGATTTACAGCTGATTTAATCTCATGTTTGTTTGTTTTGTAGCTGATTTATCCTCATGTTTGTTGGTTTATAGTCTGATTTATCCTCATGTTTGTTTGTTTTATAGCTGATTTATCCTCATGTTTGTTTGTTTTATGGTCTGATTTATCCTCGTTTATTTATAGCTGATTTAACCTCATGTTTGTTGGTTTATAGTCTGATTCATCCTCATGTTTGTTTGTTTTATAGCTGATTTATCCTCATGTTTGTTTGTTTTATAGTCTGACTTATCCACATGTTTGTTGGTTTATAGTTTGATTTATCCTCATTTTTGTTTGTTTTATAGCTGATTTATCCTCATGTTTGTTGGTTTTATAGTCTGATTTATCCTCAGGTTTTTTTGTTTTATAGGTGATTTATCATGTTTGTTTTATAGCTGATTTATCCTCATGTTTTTTTTTACTTATAGTCTTATTTATCCTCATGTTTGTTTGATTTACAGCTGATTTAATCTCATGTTTGTTTGTTTTGTAGCTGATTTATCCTCATGTTTGTTGGTTTACAGTCTGATTTATCCTCATGTTTGTTTGTTTTATAGCTGATTTATCCTCATGTTTGTTTGTCTGATAGTCTGATATATCCTGACGTTTCTTTGATTTATAATCTGATTTATCCTCATGTTTGTTTGTTTACAGCTGACTTAATCTCATGTTTGTTTGTTTTATAGACTTATTTATCCTCATGTTTGTTTGTTTAATAGCAGATTTATCTTCATGTTTATTTGTTTTACAGCTGATTTATCCTCATGCTTTTTTGTTTTATAGTTTGATCTATCATGTTTGTTTTATAGTCTGATTTAACCTCATGTTTGTTGGTTTATAGTATGATTTATCCTCATGTTTGTTGGTTTTATAGTTGATTTATGCTCATGTTGGTTTGTTTTATAGTCTGCTTTATCCTCATGTTTGTTTGTCTTATAGTCTGATTGTCCTGATGTTTGTTTTTCTTCTTGTGTGATTATCCTTATGTATGTTTCTTTAATAGCTGATTTATCCTCATTTTTGTTTGTTTTAGAGTCTGATTTATCCTTGTGTGTTTGTTTTATAGCCGATTTATCCTCTTTTGTTTGTTTTATAGCTAATTTATCATCATGTTTTTTTGTTTTATAGCTGATTTATCCTCATGTTTGTTTGTTTTATAGTCTTATTTATCCACATGTTTGTTGGTTTATAGTTTGATTTATCCTCATTTTTGTTTGTTTACAGCTGGTTTATCATCATGTTTGTTTGCTTTATAGTCTGATTTATCATGTTTCTTTTATAGTCTGATTTATCCTCGTTTGTTTTATAGTCTGATTTAATCTCATGTTTGTTGGTTTATAGTATGATTTATCCTCATGTTTGTTTGTTTTACAGTCTGATTTATTCTCGTGTGTTTGTTTTATAGCTGATTTATCATCATGTTTATTCGTTGTATAATCTGATTTATCCTCATGTTTGTTTTTTTACAGCTGATTTATCCTCATGTTGGTTTTATAGTCTGATTTATATCATGCATGTTTGTTTTATAATCTGATTTATCCTCATGTTTGTTTGTCTTATAGTCTCATTTATCCCAATTTTTTTTTTTTTTAGCTGATTTAATCTCCAGTTTGCTTGTTTTACAGCTGAATTATCCTCAGGTTTGTTTGTCTTATAGTCAGATTTATCCTCGTTTATTTACAGTTAATTTATCCACATGGTTGTTGGTTTTATAGTCTGATTTATCTTCATGTTTGTTTGTTTTATAGATGATTTATCCTCATATTTGTTTGTTTTAAAGTTTGATTTATTCACATGTTTGAGGGTTTATAGTTTGATTTATCCTCATTTTTGTTCGTTTTATAGCTGATTTATCCTCATATTTGTTTGTTTGTTTTACAGCTGATTTAATCTCAAGTTTGTTTGTTTTATAGACTTATTTATCCTCATGTTTGTTTGTTTTATAGCTGATTTATCGTCATGTTTGTTGGTTTTATAGACTTATTTATCCTCATTTGTTTGTTTTACAGTCTGATTTATCCTCATATTTGTTTTATAGCTGATTTATCCTCATGTTTGTTTTATAGTCTGATTTTGCCTCATGTTTGTTTGTTTTATAGCCTGATTTATCCTCATGTTTGTTCGTCTTATAGTCTGATTGTCCTAATGTTTGTTTGTTTTACACTCTGATTTATCCTCATGTGTGTTTGTTTTATAGACTTATTTATACTCATGTTTGTTTGTTTTATAGCTGATTTATCCCCGTGTTGGTTTTATAGTCTGATTTATCCTCATGTTTGTTTGTTTTACAGCTGATTTAATCTCATGTTTGTTTGTTTTATAGACTTATTTATCCTCATGTTTGTTTGTTTAATAGCAGATTTATCTTCATGTTTATTTGTTTTACAGCTGATTTATCCTCATGCTTGTTTGTTTTATAGTTAGATTTATCATGTTTGCTTTATAGTCTGATTTATCCTCGTTTGTTTTATAGCTGATTTATCCTCATGTCTGTTTGTCTTATACTCTGATTATATTTATGTTTGTTTGCTTATAGTCTGATTTATCCTCACGTTTGTTTGTTTTATAGCTGATTTATCCTCATGTTTTTTTGTTTTATAGCTGATTTATCCTCATGTTTGTTTGTTTTATAGTCTGATTTATCCACATGTTTGTTGGTTTATAGTTTGATTTATCCTCATTTTTGTTTGTTTTACAGCTGGTGTATCCTCATATTTGTTTGTTTTATAGTCAGATTTATCCTCGTTTATTTAAAGCTAATTTATCCTCATGGTTGTTTGTTTTATAGCAGATTTATCCTCATGTTTGTTTGTTTTATAGCAGATTTATCCTCATGTTTGTTTGTTTTATAGCTGATTTATCCTCATGTCTGTTTGTCTTATAGTCTGATTATCTTCATGTTTGTTTGCTTATAGTCTGATTTATCCTGACGTTTCTTTGTTTTATAATCTGATTTATCCTCATGTTTGCTTGTTTTACAACTGATTTAATCTCATGTTTGTTTGTTTTATAGACTTATTTATCCTCATGTTTGTTTGTTTTATAGCCTGATTTATCCTCATGTTTGTTTGTTTTACAGCTGATTTATCCTCATGCTTGTTTGTTTTGTAGTTTGATTTATCATGTTTGTTTTATAGTGTGATTTATCCTCGTTTGTTTTATAGCTGATTTAACCTCATATTTGTTGGGTTATAGTCTGATTAATCCTCATGTTTGTTTGTGTTATAGTCTGATTATCTTTATGTTTGTTTGCTTATAGTCTGATTTATCCTCACGTTTGTGTGTTTCATAGCTGATTTATCCTCATGTTTGTTTGTTTTCCAACTGATTTATCCTCATGTTTGTTGGTTTTATAGCTGATTTATCCTCATGTTTGGTTGTTTTATAGTCTGATTTATCATCGTCTTTGTTTGTTTTATAAACTTATTTATCCTCATTTGTTTGTTTTACAGTCTGATTTATCCTCATATTTGTTTTATAGCTGATTTATCCTCATGTTTGTTTTATAGTCTGATTTAGCCTCATGTTTGTTTGTTTTATAGCCTGATTTATCCTCATGTTTTTTTGTCTTATAGTCTGATTGTCCTAATGTTTGTTTTTCTTCTTGTGTGATTATCCTTGTTTGTTTCTTTTATAGCTGATTTATCCTCATGTTTGTTTGTTTTACAGTCTGATTTATCCTCATGTGTGTTTGTTTTATAGCTGATTTATCATCGTCTTTGTCTGTTTTATAGACTTATTTATCCTCATTTGTTTGTTTTACAGTCTGATTTATCCTCATATTTGTTTTATAGCTGATTTATCCTCATGTTTTTTTTTATAGTCTGATTTAGCCTCATGTTTGTTTGTTTTATAGCCTGATTTATCCTCACGTTTGTTCGTCTTATAGTCTGATTGTCCTAATGTTTGTTTTTCTTCTTGTGTGATTATCCATGTTTGTTTCTTTTATAGCTGATTTATCCTCATGTTTGTTTGTTTTACAGCTGATTTAATCTCATGTTTGTTTGTTTTATTGCTGATTTATCCCCATGTTTGTTTGTCTTATGGTCTTATTTATCCTCATGTTTGTTTGTTTTCTAATCTGACTTATCCCCATGTTTGTTTTATAGCTTATTTATCATCATATTTTTTTGTTTTATAGTCTGATTTATCCTCATGTTTGTTTGTTTAATAGCATGATTTAACCTCATGCTTGTTTGTTTTATATCTGATTTATCCTCATGTTGGTTTTATAGCTGATTTATCCTCATGTTTGTTGGTTTTATAGCTGATTTATCCTCATGTTTTTTTTTTACTTATAGTCTTATTTATCCTCATGTTTGTTTGATTTACAGCTGATTTAATCTCATGTTTGTTTGTTTTGTAGCTGATTTATCCTCATGTTTGTTGGTTTATAGTCTGATTTATCCTCATGTTTGTTTGTTTTATAGCTGATTTATCCTCATGTTTGTTTGTTTTATGGTCTGATTTATCCTCGTTTATTTATAGCTGATTTAACCTCATGTTTGTTGGTTTATAGTCTGATTCATCCTCATGTTTGTTTGTTTTATAGCTGATTTATCCTCATGTTTGTTTGTTTTATAGTCTGACTTATCCACATGTTTGTTGGTTTATAGTTTGATTTATCCTCATTTTTGTTTGTTTTATAGCTGATTTATCCTCATGTTTGTTGGTTTTATAGTCTGATTTATCCTCAGGTTTTTTTGTTTTATAGGTGATTTATCATGTTTGTTTTATAGCTGATTTATCCTCATGTTTTTTTTTACTTATAGTCTTATTTATCCTCATGTTTGTTTGATTTACAGCTGATTTAATCTCATGTTTGTTTGTTTTGTAGCTGATTTATCCTCATGTTTGTTGGTTTACAGTCTGATTTATCCTCATGTTTGTTTGTTTTATAGCTGATTTATCCTCATGTTTGTTTGTCTGATAGTCTGATATATCCTGACGTTTCTTTGATTTATAATCTGATTTATCCTCATGTTTGTTTGTTTACAGCTGACTTAATCTCATGTTTGTTTGTTTTATAGACTTATTTATCCTCATGTTTGTTTGTTTAATAGCAGATTTATCTTCATGTTTATTTGTTTTACAGCTGATTTATCCTCATGCTTTTTTGTTTTATAGTTTGATCTATCATGTTTGTTTTATAGTCTGATTTAACCTCATGTTTGTTGGTTTATAGTATGATTTATCCTCATGTTTGTTGGTTTTATAGCTGATTTATCCTCATGTTTTTTTTTTACTTATAGTCTTATTTATCCTCATGTTTGTTTGATTTACAGCTGATTTAATCTCATGTTTGTTTGTTTTGTAGCTGATTTATCCTCATGTTTGTTGGTTTATAGTCTGATTTATCCTCATGTTTGTTTGTTTTATAGCTGATTTATCCTCATGTTTGTTTGTTTTATGGTCTGATTTATCCTCGTTTATTTATAGCTGATTTAACCTCATGTTTGTTGGTTTATAGTCTGATTCATCCTCATGTTTGTTTGTTTTATAGCTGATTTATCCTCATGTTTGTTTGTTTTATAGTCTGACTTATCCACATGTTTGTTGGTTTATAGTTTGATTTATCCTCATTTTTGTTTGTTTTATAGCTGATTTATCCTCATGTTTGTTGGTTTTATAGTCTGATTTATCCTCAGGTTTTTTTGTTTTATAGGTGATTTATCATGTTTGTTTTATAGCTGATTTATCCTCATGTTTTTTTTTACTTATAGTCTTATTTATCCTCATGTTTGTTTGATTTACAGCTGATTTAATCTCATGTTTGTTTGTTTTGTAGCTGATTTATCCTCATGTTTGTTGGTTTACAGTCTGATTTATCCTCATGTTTGTTTGTTTTATAGCTGATTTATCCTCATGTTTGTTTGTCTGATAGTCTGATATATCCTGACGTTTCTTTGATTTATAATCTGATTTATCCTCATGTTTGTTTGTTTACAGCTGACTTAATCTCATGTTTGTTTGTTTTATAGACTTATTTATCCTCATGTTTGTTTGTTTAATAGCAGATTTATCTTCATGTTTATTTGTTTTACAGCTGATTTATCCTCATGCTTTTTTGTTTTATAGTTTGATCTATCATGTTTGTTTTATAGTCTGATTTAACCTCATGTTTGTTGGTTTATAGTATGATTTATCCTCATGTTTGTTGGTTTTATAGTTGATTTATGCTCATGTTGGTTTGTTTTATAGTCTGCTTTATCCTCATGTTTGTTTGTCTTATAGTCTGATTGTCCTGATGTTTGTTTTTCTTCTTGTGTGATTATCCTTATGTATGTTTCTTTAATAGCTGATTTATCCTCATTTTTGTTTGTTTTAGAGTCTGATTTATCCTTGTGTGTTTGTTTTATAGCCGATTTATCCTCTTTTGTTTGTTTTATAGCTAATTTATCATCATGTTTTTTTGTTTTATAGCTGATTTATCCTCATGTTTGTTTGTTTTATAGTCTTATTTATCCACATGTTTGTTGGTTTTATAGTCTGATTTATCCTCAGGTTTTTTTGTTTTATAGGTGATTTATCGTCATGTTTGTTTGTTTTATAGCTGATTTATCCTCATGTTTTTTTTTTACTTATAGTCTTATTTATCCTCATGTTTGTTTGATTTACAGCTGATTTAATCTCATGTTTGTTTGTTTTGCAGCTGATTTATCCTCATGTTTGTTTGTTTTATAGCTGATTTATCATCATGTTTATTCGTTTTATAATCTGATTTATCCTCATGTTTGTTTTTTTACAGCTGATTTATCCTCATGTTGGTTTTATAGTCTGATTTATATCATGCATGTTTGTTTTATAATCTGATTTATCCTCATGTTTGTTTGTCTTATAGTCTCATTTATCCCAATTTTTTTTTTTTAGCTGATTTAATCTCCAGTTTGTTTGTTTTACAGCTGAATTATCCTCAGGTTTGTTTGTTTTATAGTCAGATTTATCCTCGTTTATTTAAAGCTAATTTATCTTCATGTTTGTTTGTTTTATAGATGATTTATCCTCATATTTGTTTGTTTTATAGTCAGATTTATCCTCGTTTATTTAAAGCTAATTTATCCTCATGGTTGTTTGTTTTATAGCAGATTTATCCTCATGTTTGTTTGTTTTATAGCTGATTTATCCTCATGTCTGTTTGTCTTATAGTCTGATTATCTTCATGTTTGTTTGCTTATAGTCTGATTTATCCTGACGTTTCTTTGTTTTATAATCTGATTTATCCTCATGTTTGTTTGTTTTACAACTGATTTAATCTCATGTTTGTTTGTTTTATAGACTTATTTATCCTCATGTTTGTTTGTTTTATAGCCTGATTTATCCTCATGTTTGTTTGTTTTACAGCTGATTTATCCTCATGCTTGTTTGTTTTGTAGTTTGATTTATCATGTTTGTTTTATAGTGTGATTTATCCTCGTTTGTTTTATAGCTGATTTAACCTCATATTTGTTGGGTTATAGTCTGATTAATCCTCATGTTTGTTTGTGTTATAGTCTGATTATCTTTATGTTTGTTTGCTTATAGTCTGATTTATCCTCACGTTTGTGTGTTTCATAGCTGATTTATCCTCATGTTTGTTTGTTTTCCAACTGATTTATCCTCATGTTTGTTGGTTTTATAGCTGATTTATCCTCATGTTTGGTTGTTTTATAGTCTGATTTATCATCGTCTTTGTTTGTTTTATAAACTTATTTATCCTCATTTGTTTGTTTTACAGTCTGATTTATCCTCATATTTGTTTTATAGCTGATTTATCCTCATGTTTGTTTTATAGTCTGATTTAGCCTCATGTTTGTTTGTTTTATAGCCTGATTTATCCTCATGTTTGTTTGTCTTATAGTCTGATTGTCCTAATGTTTGTTTTTCTTCTTGTGTGATTATCCTTGTTTGTTTCTTTTATAGCTGATTTATCCTCATGTTTGTTTGTTTTACAGTCTGATTTATCCTCATGTGTGTTTGTTTTATAGACTTATTTATACTCATGTTTGTTTGTTTTATAGCTGATTTATCCCCGTGTTGGTTTTATAGTCTGATTTATCCTCATGTTTGTTTGTTTTACAGCTGATTTAATCTCATGTTTGTTTGTTTTATAGCTGATTTATCCCCATGTTTGTTTGTCTTATGGTCTTATTTATCCTCATGTTTGTTTGTTTTCTAATCTGACTTATCCCCATGTTTGTTTTATAGCTTATTTATCATCATATTTTTTTGTTTTATAGTCTGATTTATCCTCATGTTTGTTTGTTTAATAGCATGATTTAACCTCATGCTTGTTTGTTTTATATCTGATTTATCCTCATGTTGGTTTTATAGCTGATTTATCCTCATGTTTGTTGTTTATATAGTCTGATTTATCCTAATGTGTGTTGGTTTTATAGCTGATTTATCCTCATCTTTGGTTGTTTTACAGTCTGATTTATCCTCATGTTTGTTTGTTTTATAGCTGATTTATCCTCATGTTTGTTTGTCTGATAGTCTGATTTATCCTGACGTTTCTTTGTTTTATAATCTGATTTATCCTCATGTTTGTTTGTTTTACAGCTGATTTAATCTCATGTTTGTTTGTTTTATAGACTTATTTATCCTCATGTTTGTTTGTTTAATAGCAGATTTAACTTCATGTTTATTTGTTTTACAGCTGATTTATCCTCATGCTTGTTTGTTTTATAGTTTGATTTATCATGTTTGCTTTATAGTCTGATTTATCCTCGTTTGTTTTATAGCTGATTTATCCTCATGTTTGTTTGTCTTATACTCTGATTATATTTATGTTTGTTTGCTTATAGTCTGATTTATCCTCACGTTTGTTGGTTTTATAGTTGATTTATGCTCATGTTTGTTTGTTTTATAGCCTGATTTATCTTCATGTTTGTTTGTTTTATATCTGATTTATCTGCATGTTGGTTTGTTTTATAGTCTGCTTTATACTCATGTTTGTTTGTCTTATAGTCTGATTGTCCTGATGTTTGTTTTTCTTCTTGTGTGATTATCCTTATGTTTGTTTCTTTTATAGCTGATTTATCCTCATTTTTGTTTGTTTTAGAGTCTGACTTATCCTTGTGTGTTTGTTTTATAGCTGATTTATCCTCGTTTGTTTGTTTTATAGCTGATTTACCATCATGTTTTTTTTGTTTTATAGCTGATTTATCCTCATGTTTGTTTGTTTTATAGTCTGATTTATCCACATGTTTGTTGGTTTATAGTTTGATTTATCCTCATTTTTGTTTGTTTTATAGCTGATTTATCCTCATGTTTGTTTGTTTTATAGTCTGATTTATCCACATGTTTGTTTTATAGCTGATTTATCCTCATGTTTGTTTGTTTTATAGTCTGATTTATCCACATGTTTGTTGGTTTTATAGTCTGATTTATCCTCAGGTTTTTTTGTTTTATAGGTGATTTATCGTCATGTTTGTTTGTTTTATAGCTGATTTATCCTCATGTTTTTTTTTTACTTATAGTCTTATTTATCCTCATGTTTGTTTGATTTACAGCTGATTTAATCTCATGTTTGTTTGTTTTGCAGCTGATTTATCCTCATGTTTGTTTGTTTTATAGCTGATTTATCATCATGTTTATTCGTTTTATAATCTGATTTATCCTCATGTTTGTTTTTTTACAGCTGATTTATCCTCATGTTGGTTTTATAGTCTGATTTATATCATGCATGTTTGTTTTATAATCTGATTTATCCTCATGTTTGTTTGTCTTATAGTCTCATTTATCCCAATTTTTTTTTTTTAGCTGATTTAATCTCCAGTTTGTTTGTTTTACAGCTGAATTATCCTCAGGTTTGTTTGTTTTATAGTCAGATTTATCCTCGTTTATTTAAAGCTAATTTATCTTCATGTTTGTTTGTTTTATAGATGATTTATCCTCATATTTGTTTGTTTTATAGTCAGATTTATCCTCGTTTATTTAAAGCTAATTTATCCTCATGGTTGTTTGTTTTATAGCAGATTTATCCTCATGTTTGTTTGTTTTATAGCTGATTTATCCTCATGTCTGTTTGTCTTATAGTCTGATTATCTTCATGTTTGTTTGCTTATAGTCTGATTTATCCTGACGTTTCTTTGTTTTATAATCTGATTTATCCTCATGTTTGTTTGTTTTACAACTGATTTAATCTCATGTTTGTTTGTTTTATAGACTTATTTATCCTCATGTTTGTTTGTTTTATAGCCTGATTTATCCTCATGTTTGTTTGTTTTACAGCTGATTTATCCTCATGCTTGTTTGTTTTGTAGTTTGATTTATCATGTTTGTTTTATAGTGTGATTTATCCTCGTTTGTTTTATAGCTGATTTAACCTCATATTTGTTGGGTTATAGTCTGATTAATCCCCATGTTTGTTTGTGTTATAGTCTGATTATCTTTATGTTTGTTTGCTTATAGTCTGATTTATCCTCACGTTTGTGTGTTTCATAGCTGATTTATCCTCATGTTTGTTTGTTTTCCAACTGATTTATCCTCATGTTTGTTGGTTTTATAGCTGATTTATCCTCATGTTTGGTTGTTTTATAGTCTGATTTATCATCGTCTTTGTTTGTTTTATAAACTTATTTATCCTCATTTGTTTGTTTTACAGTCTGATTTATCCTCATATTTGTTTTATAGCTGATTTATCCTCATGTTTGTTTTATAGTCTGATTTAGCCTCATGTTTGTTTGTTTTATAGCCTGATTTATCCTCATGTTTGTTTGTCTTATAGTCTGATTGTCCTAATGTTTGTTTTTCTTCTTGTGTGATTATCCTTGTTTGTTTCTTTTATAGCTGATTTATCCTCATGTTTGTTTGTTTTACAGTCTGATTTATCCTCATGTGTGTTTGTTTTATAGACTTATTTATACTCATGTTTGTTTGTTTTATAGCTGATTTATCCCCGTGTTGGTTTTATAGTCTGATTTATCCTCATGTTTGTTTGTTTTACAGCTGATTTAATCTCATGTTTGTTTGTTTTATAGCTGATTTATCCCCATGTTTGTTTGTCTTATGGTCTTATTTATCCTCATGTTTGTTTGTTTTCTAATCTGACTTATCCCCATGTTTGTTTTATAGCTTATTTATCATCATATTTTTTTGTTTTATAGTCTGATTTATCCTCATGTTTGTTTGTTTAATAGCATGATTTAACCTCATGCTTGTTTGTTTTATATCTGATTTATCCTCATGTTGGTTTTATAGCTGATTTATCCTCATGTTTGTTGTTTATATAGTCTGATTTATCCTAATGTGTGTTGGTTTTATAGCTGATTTATCCTCATCTTTGGTTGTTTTACAGTCTGATTTATCCTCATGTTTGTTTGTTTTATAGCTGATTTATCCTCATGTTTGTTTGTCTGATAGTCTGATTTATCCTGACGTTTCTTTGTTTTATAATCTGATTTATCCTCATGTTTGTTTGTTTTACAGCTGATTTAATCTCATGTTTGTTTGTTTTATAGACTTATTTATCCTCATGTTTGTTTGTTTAATAGCAGATTTAACTTCATGTTTATTTGTTTTACAGCTGATTTTTCCTCATGCTTGTTTGTTTTATAGTTTGATTTATCATGTTTGCTTTATAGTCTGATTTATCCTCGTTTGTTTTATAGCTGATTTATCCTCATGTTTGTTTGTCTTATACTCTGATTATATTTATGTTTGTTTGCTTATAGTCTGATTTATCCTCACGTTTGTTGGTTTTATAGTTGATTTATGCTCATGTTTGTTTGTTTTATAGCCTGATTTATCTTCATGTTTGTTTGTTTTATATCTGATTTATCTGCATGTTGGTTTGTTTTATAGTCTGCTTTATACTCATGTTTGTTTGTCTTATAGTCTGATTGTCCTGATGTTTGTTTTTCTTCTTGTGTGATTATCCTTATGTTTGTTTCTTTTATAGCTGATTTATCCTCATTTTTGTTTGTTTTAGAGTCTGACTTATCCTTGTGTGTTTGTTTTATAGCTGATTTATCCTCGTTTGTTTGTTTTATAGCTGATTTACCATCATGTTTTTTTTGTTTTATAGCTGATTTATCCTCATGTTTGTTTGTTTTATAGTCTGATTTATCCACATGTTTGTTGGTTTATAGTTTGATTTATCCTCATTTTTGTTTGTTTTATAGCTGATTTATCCTCATGTTTGTTTGTTTTATAGTCTGATTTATCCACATGTTTGTTTTATAGCTGATTTATCCTCATGTTTGTTTGTTTTATAGTCTGATTTATCCACATGTTTGTTGGTTTTATAGTCTGATTTATCCTCAGGTTTTTTTGTTTTATAGGTGATTTATCGTCATGTTTGTTTGTTTTATAGCTGATTTATCCTCATGTTTTTTTTTTACTTATAGTCTTATTTATCCTCATGTTTGTTTGATTTACAGCTGATTTAATCTCATGTTTGTTTGTTTTGCAGCTGATTTATCCTCATGTTTGTTTGTTTTATAGCTGATTTATCATCATGTTTATTCGTTTTATAATCTGATTTATCCTCATGTTTGTTTTTTTACAGCTGATTTATCCTCATGTTGGTTTTATAGTCTGATTTATATCATGCATGTTTGTTTTATAATCTGATTTATCCTCATGTTTGTTTGTCTTATAGTCTCATTTATCCCAATTTTTTTTTTTTAGCTGATTTAATCTCCAGTTTGTTTGTTTTACAGCTGAATTATCCTCAGGTTTGTTTGTTTTATAGTCAGATTTATCCTCGTTTATTTAAAGCTAATTTATCTTCATGTTTGTTTGTTTTATAGATGATTTATCCTCATATTTGTTTGTTTTATAGTCAGATTTATCCTCGTTTATTTAAAGCTAATTTATCCTCATGGTTGTTTGTTTTATAGCAGATTTATCCTCATGTTTGTTTGTTTTATAGCTGATTTATCCTCATGTCTGTTTGTCTTATAGTCTGATTATCTTCATGTTTGTTTGCTTATAGTCTGATTTATCCTGACGTTTCTTTGTTTTATAATCTGATTTATCCTCATGTTTGTTTGTTTTACAACTGATTTAATCTCATGTTTGTTTGTTTTATAGACTTATTTATCCTCATGTTTGTTTGTTTTATAGCCTGATTTATCCTCATGTTTGTTTGTTTTACAGCTGATTTATCCTCATGCTTGTTTGTTTTGTAGTTTGATTTATCATGTTTGTTTTATAGTGTGATTTATCCTCGTTTGTTTTATAGCTGATTTAACCTCATGTTTGTTTGTTTTCCAACTGATTTAATCTCATGTTTGTTTGTTTTATAGACTTATTTATCCTCATGTTTGTTTGTTTTATAGCCTGGTTTATCCTCATGTTTGTTTGTTTTACAGCTGATTTATCCTCATGCTTGTTTGTTTTGTAGTTTGATTTATCATGTTTGTTTTATAGTGTGATTTATCCTCGTTTGTTTTATAGCTGATTTAACCTCATATTTGTTGGGTTATAGTCTGATTAATCCTCATGTTTGTTTGTGTTATAGTCTGATTATCTTTATGTTTGTTTGCTTATAGTCTGATTTATCCTCACGTTTGTGTGTTTCATAGCTGATTTATCCTCATGTTTGTTTGTTTTCCAACTGATTTATCCTCATGTTTGTTGGTTTTATAGCTGATTTATCCTCATGTTTGGTTGTTTTATTGTCTGATTTATCATCGTCTTTGTTTGTTTTATAAACTTATTTATCCTCATTTGTTTGTTTTACAGTCTGATTTATCCTCATATTTGTTTTATAGCTGATTTATCCTCATGTTTGTTTTATAGTCTGATTTAGCCTCATGTTTGTTTGTTTTATAGCCTGATTTATCCTCATGTTTGTTTGTCTTATAGTCTGATTGTCCTAATGTTTGTTTTTCTTCTTGTGTGATTATCCTTGTTTGTTTCTTTTATAGCTGATTTATCCTCATGTTTGTTTGTTTTACAGTCTGATTTATCCTCATGTGTGTTTGTTTTATAGACTTATTTATACTCATGTTTGTTTGTTTTATAGCTGAATTATCCCCGTGTTGGTTTTATAGTCTGATTTATCCTCATGTTTGTTTGTTTTACAGCTGATTTAATCTCATGTTTGTTTGTTTTATAGCTGATTTATCCCCATGTTTGTTTGTCTTATGGTCTTATTTATCCTCATGTTTGTTTGTTTTCTAATCTGACTTATCCCCATGTTTGTTTTATAGCTTATTTATCATCATATTTTTTTGTTTTATAGTCTGATTTAACCTCATGTTTGTTTGTTTAATAGCATGATTTAACCTCATGCTTGTTTGTTTTATATCTGATTTATCCTCATGTTGGTTTTATAGCTGATTTATCCTCATGTTTGTTGTTTATATAGTCTGATTTATCCTAATGTGTGTTGGTTTTATAGCTGATTTATCCTCATCTTTGGTTGTTTTACAGTCTGATTTATCCTGACGTTTCTTTGTTTTATAATCTGATTTATCCTCATGTTTGTTTGTTTTACAGCTGATTTAATCTCATGTTTGTTTGTTTTATAGACTTATTTATCCTCATGTTTGTTTGTTTAATAGCAGATTTATCTTCATGTTTATTTGTTTTACAGCTGATTTATCCTCATGCTTGTTTGTTTTATAGTTTGATTTATCATGTTTGCTTTATAGTCTGATTTATCCTCGTTTGTTTTATAGCTGATTTATCCTCATGTTTGTTTGTCTTATACTCTGATTATATTTATGTTTGTTTGCTTATAGTCTGATTTATCCTCACGTTTGTTGGTTTTATAGTTGATTTATGCTCATGTTTGTTTGTTTTATAGCCTGATTTATCTTCATGTTTGTTTGTTTTATATCTGATTTATCTGCATGTTGGTTTGTTTTATAGTCTGCTTTATACTCATGTTTGTTTGTCTTATAGTCTGATTGTCCTGATGTTTGTTTTTCTTCTTGTGTGATTATCCTTATGTTTGTTTCTTTTATAGCTGATTTATCCTCATTTTTGTTTGTTTTAGAGTCTGACTTATCCTTGTGTGTTTGTTTTATAGCTGATTTATCCTCGTTTGTTTGTTTTATAGCTGATTTACCATCATGTTTTTTTTGTTTTATAGCTGATTTATCCTCATGTTTGTTTGTTTTATAGTCTGATTTATCCACATGTTTGTTGGTTTATAGTTTGATTTATCCTCATTTTTGTTTGTTTTATAGCTGATTTATCCTCATGTTTGTTTGTTTTATAGTCTGATTTATCCACATGTTTGTTTTATAGCTGATTTATCCTCATGTTTGTTTGTTTTATAGTCTGATTTATCCACATGTTTGTTGGTTTTATAGTCTGATTTATCCTCAGGTTTTTTTGTTTTATAGGTGATTTATCGTCATGTTTGTTTGTTTTATAGCTGATTTATCCTCATGTTTTTTTTTTACTTATAGTCTTATTTATCCTCATGTTTGTTTGATTTACAGCTGATTTAATCTCATGTTTGTTTGTTTTGCAGCTGATTTATCCTCATGTTTGTTTGTTTTATAGCTGATTTATCATCATGTTTATTCGTTTTATAATCTGATTTATCCTCATGTTTGTTTTTTTACAGCTGATTTATCCTCATGTTGGTTTTATAGTCTGATTTATATCATGCATGTTTGTTTTATAATCTGATTTATCCTCATGTTTGTTTGTCTTATAGTCTCATTTATCCCAATTTTTTTTTTTTAGCTGATTTAATCTCCAGTTTGTTTGTTTTACAGCTGAATTATCCTCAGGTTTGTTTGTTTTATAGTCAGATTTATCCTCGTTTATTTAAAGCTAATTTATCCTCATGGTTGTTTGTTTTATAGCAGATTTATCCTCATGTTTGTTTGTTTTATAGCTGATTTATCCTCATGTCTGTTTGTCTTATAGTCTGATTATCTTCATGTTTGTTTGCTTATAGTCTGATTTATCCTGACGTTTCTTTGTTTTATAATCTGATTTATCCTCATGTTTGTTTGTTTTACAACTGATTTAATCTCATGTTTGTTTGTTTTATAGACTTATTTATCCTCATGTTTGTTTGTTTTATAGCCTGATTTATCCTCATGTTTGTTTGTTTTACAGCTGATTTATCCTCATGCTTGTTTGTTTTGTAGTTTGATTTATCATGTTTGTTTTATAGTGTGATTTATCCTCGTTTGTTTTATAGCTGATTTAACCTCATATTTGTTGGGTTATAGTCTGATTAATCCTCATGTTTGTTTGTGTTATAGTCTGATTATCTTTATGTTTGTTTGCTTATAGTCTGATTTATCCTCACGTTTGTGTGTTTCATAGCTGATTTATCCTCATGTTTGTTTGTTTTCCAACTGATTTATCCTCATGTTTGTTGGTTTTATAGCTGATTTATCCTCATGTTTGGTTGTTTTATAGTCTGATTTATCATCGTCTTTGTTTGTTTTATAAACTTATTTATCCTCATTTGTTTGTTTTACAGTCTGATTTATCCTCATATTTGTTTTATAGCTGATTTATCCTCATGTTTGTTTTATAGTCTGATTTAGCCTCATGTTTGTTTGTTTTATAGCCTGATTTAGCCTCATGTTTGTTTGTTTTATAGCTGATTTATCCTCATGTTTTTTTGTCTTATAGTCTGATTGTCCTAATGTTTGTTTTTCTTCTTGTGTGATTATCCTTGTTTGTTTCTTTTATAGCTGATTTATCCTCATGTTTGTTTGTTTTACAGTCTGATTTATCCTCATGTGCGTTTGTTTTATAGCTGATTTATCATCGTCTTTGTCTGTTTTATAGACTTATTTATCCTCATTTGTTTGTTTTACAGTCTGATTTATCCTCATATTTGTTTTATAGCTGATTTATCCTCATGTTTTTTTTTATAGTCTGATTTAGCCTCATGTTTGTTTGTTTTATAGCCTGATTTATCCTCACGTTTGTTCGTCTTATAGTCTGATTGTCCTAATGTTTGTTTTTCTTCTTGTGTGATTATCCATGTTTGTTTCTTTTATAGCTGATTTATCCTCATGTTTGTTTGTTTTACAGCTGATTTAATCTCATGTTTGTTTGTTTTATTGCTGATTTATCCCCATGTTTGTTTGTCTTATGGTCTTATTTATCCTCATGTTTGTTTGTTTTCTAATCTGACTTATCCCCATGTTTGTTTTATAGCTTATTTATCATCATATTTTTTTGTTTTATAGTCTGATTTATCCTCATGTTTGTTTGTTTAATAGCATGATTTAACCTCATGCTTGTTTGTTTTATATCTGATTTATCCTCATGTTGGTTTTATAGCTGATTTATCCTCATGTTTGTTGTTTATATAGTCTGATTTATCCTAATGTGTGTTGGTTTTATAGCTGATTTATCCTCATCTTTGGTTGTTTTACAGTCTGATTTATCCTGACGTTTCTTTGTTTTATAATCTGATTTATCCTCATGTTTGTTTGTTTTACAGCTGATTTAATCTCATGTTTGTTTGTTTTATAGACTTATTTATCCTCATGTTTGTTTGTTTAATAGCAGATTTATCTTCATGTTTATTTGTTTTACAGCTGATTTATCCTCATGCTTGTTTGTTTTATAGTTTGATTTATCATGTTTGCTTTATAGTCTGATTTATCCTCGTTTGTTTTATAGCTGATTTATCCTCATGTTTGTTTGTCTTATACTCTGATTATATTTATGTTTGTTTGCTTATAGTCTGATTTATCCTCACGTTTGTTGGTTTTATAGTTGATTTATGCTCATGTTTGTTTGTTTTATAGCCTGATTTATCTTCATGTTTGTTTGTTTTATATCTGATTTATCTGCATGTTGGTTTGTTTTATAGTCTGCTTTATACTCATGTTTGTTTGTCTTATAGTCTGATTGTCCTGATGTTTGTTTTTCTTCTTGTGTGATTATCCTTATGTTTGTTTCTTTTATAGCTGATTTATCCTCATTTTTGTTTGTTTTATAGCTGATTTATCATCATGTTTATTCGTTTTATAATCTGATTTATCCTCATGTTTGTTTTTTTACAGCTGATTTATCCTCATGTTGGTTTTATAGTCTGATTTATATCATGCATGTTTGTTTTATAATCTGATTTATCCTCATGTTTGTTTGTCTTATAGTCTCATTTATCCCAATTTTTTTTTTTAGCTGATTTAATCTCCAGTTTGTTTGTTTTACAGCTGAATTATCCTCAGGTTTGTTTGTTTTATAGTCAGATTTATCCTCGTTTATTTAAAGCTAATTTATCCTCATGGTTGTTTGTTTTATAGCAGATTTATCCTCATGTTTGTTTGTTTTATAGCTGATTTATCCTCATGTCTGTTTGTCTTATAGTCTGATTATCTTCATGTTTGTTTGCTTATAGTCTGATTTATCCTGACGTTTCTTTGTTTTATAATCTGATTTATCCTCATGTTTGTTTGTTTTACAACTGATTTAATCTCATGTTTGTTTGTTTTATAGACTTATTTATCCTCATGTTTGTTTGTTTTATAGCCTGATTTATCCTCATGTTTGTTTGTTTTACAGCTGATTTATCCTCATGCTTGTTTGTTTTGTAGTTTGATTTATCATGTTTGTTTTATAGTGTGATTTATCCTCGTTTGTTTTATAGCTGATTTAACCTCATATTTGTTGGGTTATAGTCTGATTAATCCTCATGTTTGTTTGTGTTATAGTCTGATTATCTTTATGTTTGTTTGCTTATAGTCTGATTTATCCTCACGTTTGTGTGTTTCATAGCTGATTTATCCTCATGTTTGTTTGTTTTCCAACTGATTTATCCTCATGTTTGTTGGTTTTATAGCTGATTTATCCTCATGTTTGGTTGTTTTATAGTCTGATTTATCATCGTCTTTGTTTGTTTTATAAACTTATTTATCCTCATTTGTTTGTTTTACAGTCTGATTTATCCTCATATTTGTTTTATAGCTGATTTATCCTCATGTTTGTTTTATAGTCTGATTTAGCCTCATGTTTGTTTGTTTTATAGCCTGATTTAGCCTCATGTTTGTTTGTTTTATAGCTGATTTATCCTCATGTTTTTTTGTCTTATAGTCTGATTGTCCTAATGTTTGTTTTTCTTCTTGTGTGATTATCCTTGTTTGTTTCTTTTATAGCTGATTTATCCTCATGTTTGTTTGTTTTACAGTCTGATTTATCCTCATGTGCGTTTGTTTTATAGCTGATTTATCATCGTCTTTGTCTGTTTTATAGACTTATTTATCCTCATTTGTTTGTTTTACAGTCTGATTTATCCTCATATTTGTTTTATAGCTGATTTATCCTCATGTTTTTTTTTATAGTCTGATTTAGCCTCATGTTTGTTTGTTTTATAGCCTGATTTATCCTCACGTTTGTTCGTCTTATAGTCTGATTGTCCTAATGTTTGTTTTTCTTCTTGTGTGATTATCCATGTTTGTTTCTTTTATAGCTGATTTATCCTCATGTTTGTTTGTTTTACAGCTGATTTAATCTCATGTTTGTTTGTTTTATTGCTGATTTATCCCCATGTTTGTTTGTCTTATGGTCTTATTTATCCTCATGTTTGTTTGTTTTCTAATCTGACTTATCCCCATGTTTGTTTTATAGCTTATTTATCATCATATTTTTTTGTTTTATAGTCTGATTTATCCTCATGTTTGTTTGTTTAATAGCATGATTTAACCTCATGCTTGTTTGTTTTATATCTGATTTATCCTCATGTTGGTTTTATAGCTGATTTATCCTCATGTTTGTTGTTTATATAGTCTGATTTATCCTAATGTGTGTTGGTTTTATAGCTGATTTATCCTCATCTTTGGTTGTTTTACAGTCTGATTTATCCTGACGTTTCTTTGTTTTATAATCTGATTTATCCTCATGTTTGTTTGTTTTACAGCTGATTTAATCTCATGTTTGTTTGTTTTATAGACTTATTTATCCTCATGTTTGTTTGTTTAATAGCAGATTTATCTTCATGTTTATTTGTTTTACAGCTGATTTATCCTCATGCTTGTTTGTTTTATAGTTTGATTTATCATGTTTGCTTTATAGTCTGATTTATCCTCGTTTGTTTTATAGCTGATTTATCCTCATGTTTGTTTGTCTTATACTCTGATTATATTTATGTTTGTTTGCTTATAGTCTGATTTATCCTCACGTTTGTTGGTTTTATAGTTGATTTATGCTCATGTTTGTTTGTTTTATAGCCTGATTTATCTTCATGTTTGTTTGTTTTATATCTGATTTATCTGCATGTTGGTTTGTTTTATAGTCTGCTTTATACTCATGTTTGTTTGTCTTATAGTCTGATTGTCCTGATGTTTGTTTTTCTTCTTGTGTGATTATCCTTATGTTTGTTTCTTTTATAGCTGATTTATCCTCATTTTTGTTTGTTTTAGAGTCTGACTTATCCTTGTGTGTTTGTTTTATAGCTGATTTATCCTCGTTTGTTTGTTTTATAGCTGATTTACCATCATGTTTTTTTTGTTTTATAGCTGATTTATCCTCATGTTTGTTTGTTTTATAGTCTGATTTATCCACATGTTTGTTGGTTTATAGTTTGATTTATCCTCATTTTTGTTTGTTTTATAGCTGATTTATCCTCATGTTTGTTTGTTTTATAGTCTGATTTATCCACATGTTTGTTTTATAGCTGATTTATCCTCATGTTTGTTTGTTTTATAGTCTGATTTATCCACATGTTTGTTGGTTTTATAGTCTGATTTATCCTCAGGTTTTTTTGTTTTATAGGTGATTTATCGTCATGTTTGTTTGTTTTATAGCTGATTTATCCTCATGTTTTTTTTTTACTTATAGTCTTATTTATCCTCATGTTTGTTTGATTTACAGCTGATTTAATCTCATGTTTGTTTGTTTTGCAGCTGATTTATCCTCATGTTTGTTTGTTTTATAGCTGATTTATCATCATGTTTATTCGTTTTATAATCTGATTTATCCTCATGTTTGTTTTTTTACAGCTGATTTATCCTCATGTTGGTTTTATAGTCTGATTTATATCATGCATGTTTGTTTTATAATCTGATTTATCCTCATGTTTGTTTGTCTTATAGTCTCATTTATCCCAATTTTTTTTTTTTAGCTGATTTAATCTCCAGTTTGTTTGTTTTACAGCTGAATTATCCTCAGGTTTGTTTGTTTTATAGTCAGATTTATCCTCGTTTATTTAAAGCTAATTTATCCTCATGGTTGTTTGTTTTATAGCAGATTTATCCTCATGTTTGTTTGTTTTATAGCTGATTTATCCTCATGTCTGTTTGTCTTATAGTCTGATTATCTTCATGTTTGTTTGCTTATAGTCTGATTTATCCTGACGTTTCTTTGTTTTATAATCTGATTTATCCTCATGTTTGTTTGTTTTACAACTGATTTAATCTCATGTTTGTTTGTTTTATAGACTTATTTATCCTCATGTTTGTTTGTTTTATAGCCTGATTTATCCTCATGTTTGTTTGTTTTACAGCTGATTTATCCTCATGCTTGTTTGTTTTGTAGTTTGATTTATCATGTTTGTTTTATAGTGTGATTTATCCTCGTTTGTTTTATAGCTGATTTAACCTCATATTTGTTGGGTTATAGTCTGATTAATCCTCATGTTTGTTTGTGTTATAGTCTGATTATCTTTATGTTTGTTTGCTTATAGTCTGATTTATCCTCACGTTTGTGTGTTTCATAGCTGATTTATCCTCATGTTTGTTTGTTTTCCAACTGATTTATCCTCATGTTTGTTGGTTTTATAGCTGATTTATCCTCATGTTTGGTTGTTTTATAGTCTGATTTATCATCGTCTTTGTTTGTTTTATAAACTTATTTATCCTCATTTGTTTGTTTTACAGTCTGATTTATCCTCATATTTGTTTTATAGCTGATTTATCCTCATGTTTGTTTTATAGTCTGATTTAGCCTCATGTTTGTTTGTTTTATAGCCTGATTTAGCCTCATGTTTGTTTGTTTTATAGCTGATTTATCCTCATGTTTTTTTGTCTTATAGTCTGATTGTCCTAATGTTTGTTTTTCTTCTTGTGTGATTATCCTTGTTTGTTTCTTTTATAGCTGATTTATCCTCATGTTTGTTTGTTTTACAGTCTGATTTATCCTCATGTGTGTTTGTTTTATAGCTGATTTATCATCGTCTTTGTCTGTTTTATAGACTTATTTATCCTCATTTGTTTGTTTTACAGTCTGATTTATCCTCATATTTGTTTTATAGCTGATTTATCCTCATGTTTTTTTTTATAGTCTGATTTATCCACATGTTTGTTTGTTTTATAGTCTGATTTATCCACATGTTTGTTGGTTTTATAGTCTGATTTATCCTCAGGTTTTTTTGTTTTATAGGTGATTTATCGTCATGTTTGTTTGTTTTATAGCTGATTTATCCTCATGTTTTTTTTTTACTTATAGTCTTATTTATCCTCATGTTTGTTTGATTTACAGCTGATTTAATCTCATGTTTGTTTGTTTTGCAGCTGATTTATCCTCATGTTTGTTTGTTTTATAGCTGATTTATCATCATGTTTATTCGTTTTATAATCTGATTTATCCTCATGTTTGTTTTTTTACAGCTGATTTATCCTCATGTTGGTTTTATAGTCTGATTTATATCATGCATGTTTGTTTTATAATCTGATTTATCCTCATGTTTGTTTGTCTTATAGTCTCATTTATCCCAATTTTTTTTTTTAGCTGATTTAATCTCCAGTTTGTTTGTTTTACAGCTGAATTATCCTCAGGTTTGTTTGTTTTATAGTCAGATTTATCCTCGTTTATTTAAAGCTAATTTATCCTCATGGTTGTTTGTTTTATAGCAGATTTATCCTCATGTTTGTTTGTTTTATAGCTGATTTATCCTCATGTCTGTTTGTCTTATAGTCTGATTATCTTCATGTTTGTTTGCTTATAGTCTGATTTATCCTGACGTTTCTTTGTTTTATAATCTGATTTATCCTCATGTTTGTTTGTTTTACAACTGATTTAATCTCATGTTTGTTTGTTTTATAGACTTATTTATCCTCATGTTTGTTTGTTTTATAGCCTGATTTATCCTCATGTTTGTTTGTTTTACAGCTGATTTATCCTCATGCTTGTTTGTTTTGTAGTTTGATTTATCATGTTTGTTTTATAGTGTGATTTATCCTCGTTTGTTTTATAGCTGATTTAACCTCATATTTGTTGGGTTATAGTCTGATTAATCCTCATGTTTGTTTGTGTTATAGTCTGATTATCTTTATGTTTGTTTGCTTATAGTCTGATTTATCCTCACGTTTGTGTGTTTCATAGCTGATTTATCCTCATGTTTGTTTGTTTTCCAACTGATTTATCCTCATGTTTGTTGGTTTTATAGCTGATTTATCCTCATGTTTGGTTGTTTTATAGTCTGATTTATCATCGTCTTTGTTTGTTTTATAAACTTATTTATCCTCATTTGTTTGTTTTACAGTCTGATTTATCCTCATATTTGTTTTATAGCTGATTTATCCTCATGTTTGTTTTATAGTCTGATTTAACCTCATGTTTGTTGGTTTATAGTATGATTTATCCTCATGTTTGTTTGTTTTATAGCTGATTTATCCTCATGTTTTTTTGTCTTATAGTCTGATTGTCCTAATGTTTGTTTTTCTTCTTGTGTGATTATCCTTGTTTGTTTCTTTTATAGCTGATTTATCCTCATGTTTGTTTGTTTTACAGTCTGATTTATCCTCATGTGTGTTTGTTTTATAGCTGATTTATCATCGTCTTTGTCTGTTTTATAGACTTATTTATCCTCATTTGTTTGTTTTACAGTCTGATTTATCCTCATATTTGTTTTATAGCTGATTTATCCTCATGTTTTTTTTTATAGTCTGATTTAGCCTCATGTTTGTTTGTTTTATAGCCTGATTTATCCTCACGTTTGTTCGTCTTATAGTCTGATTGTCCTAATGTTTGTTTTTCTTCTTGTGTGATTATCCATGTTTGTTTCTTTTATAGCTGATTTATCCTCATGTTTGTTTGTTTTACAGCTGATTTAATCTCATGTTTGTTTGTTTTATTGCTGATTTATCCCCATGTTTGTTTGTCTTATGGTCTTATTTATCCTCATGTTTGTTTGTTTTCTAATCTGACTTATCCCCATGTTTGTTTTATAGCTTATTTATCATCATATTTTTTTGTTTTATAGTCTGATTTATCCTCATGTTTGTTTGTTTAATAGCATGATTTAACCTCATGCTTGTTTGTTTTATATCTGATTTATCCTCATGTTGGTTTTATAGCTGATTTATCCTCATGTTTGTTGGTTTTATAGCTGATTTATCCTCATGTTTTTTTTTTACTTATAGTCTTATTTATCCTCATGTTTGTTTGATTTACAGCTGATTTAATCTCATGTTTGTTTGTTTTGTAGCTGATTTATCCTCATGTTTGTTGGTTTATAGTCTGATTTATCCTCATGTTTGTTTGTTTTATAGCTGATTTATCCTCATGTTTGTTTGTTTTATGGTCTGATTTATCCTCGTTTATTTATAGCTGATTTAACCTCATGTTTGTTGGTTTATAGTCTGATTCATCCTCATGTTTGTTTGTTTTATAGCTGATTTATCCTCATGTTTGTTTGTTTTATAGTCTGACTTATCCACATGTTTGTTGGTTTATAGTTTGATTTATCCTCATTTTTGTTTGTTTTATAGCTGATTTATCCTCATGTTTGTTGGTTTTATAGTCTGATTTATCCTCAGGTTTTTTTGTTTTATAGGTGATTTATCATGTTTGTTTTATAGCTGATTTATCCTCATGTTTTTTTTTACTTATAGTCTTATTTATCCTCATGTTTGTTTGATTTACAGCTGATTTAATCTCATGTTTGTTTGTTTTGTAGCTGATTTATCCTCATGTTTGTTGGTTTACAGTCTGATTTATCCTCATGTTTGTTTGTTTTATAGCTGATTTATCCTCATGTTTGTTTGTCTGATAGTCTGATATATCCTGACGTTTCTTTGATTTATAATCTGATTTATCCTCATGTTTGTTTGTTTACAGCTGACTTAATCTCATGTTTGTTTGTTTTATAGACTTATTTATCCTCATGTTTGTTTGTTTAATAGCAGATTTATCTTCATGTTTATTTGTTTTACAGCTGATTTATCCTCATGCTTTTTTGTTTTATAGTTTGATCTATCATGTTTGTTTTATAGTCTGATTTAACCTCATGTTTGTTGGTTTATAGTATGATTTATCCTCATGTTTGTTGGTTTTATAGCTGATTTATCCTCATGTTTTTTTTTTACTTATAGTCTTATTTATCCTCATGTTTGTTTGATTTACAGCTGATTTAATCTCATGTTTGTTTGTTTTGTAGCTGATTTATCCTCATGTTTGTTGGTTTATAGTCTGATTTATCCTCATGTTTGTTTGTTTTATGGTCTGATTTATCCTCGTTTATTTATAGCTGATTTAACCTCATGTTTGTTGGTTTATAGTCTGATTCATCCTCATGTTTGTTTGTTTTATAGCTGATTCATCCTCATGTTTGTTTGTTTTATAGTCTGACTTATCCACATGTTTGTTGGTTTATAGTTTGATTTATCCTCATTTTTGTTTGTTTTATAGCTGATTTATCCTCATGTTTGTTGGTTTTATAGTCTGATTTATCCTCAGGTTTTTTTGTTTTATAGGTGATTTATCATGTTTGTTTTATAGCTGATTTATCCTCATGTTTTTTTTTACTTATAGTCTTATTTATCCTCATGTTTGTTTGATTTACAGCTGATTTAATCTCATGTTTGTTTGTTTTGTAGCTGATTTATCCTCATGTTTGTTGGTTTACAGTCTGATTTATCCTCATGTTTGTTTGTTTTATAGCTGATTTATCCTCATGTTTGTTTGTCTGATAGTCTGATATATCCTGACGTTTCTTTGATTTATAATCTGATTTATCCTCATGTTTGTTTGTTTACAGCTGACTTAATCTCATGTTTGTTTGTTTTATAGACTTATTTATCCTCATGTTTGTTTGTTTAATACCAGATTTATCTTTATGTTTATTTGTTTTACAGCAGATTTATCCTCATGATTTTTTGTTTTATAGTTTGATCTATCATGTTTGTTTTATAGTCTGATTTAACCTCATGTTTGTTGGTTTATAGTATGATTTATCCTCATGTTTGTTGGTTTTATAGTTGATTTATGCTCATGTTGGTTTGTTTTATAGTCTGCTTTATCCTCATGTTTGTTTGTCTTATAGTCTGATTGTCCTGATGTTTGTTTTTCTTCTTGTGTGATTATCCTTATGTATGTTTCTTTAATAGCTGATTTATCCTCATTTTTGTTTGTTTTAGAGTCTGATTTATCCTTGTGTGTTTGTTTTATAGCCGATTTATCCTCTTTTGTTTGTTTTATAGCTAATTTATCATCATGTTTTTTTGTTTTATAGCTGATTTATCCTCATGTTTGTTTGTTTTATAGTCTTATTTATCCACATGTTTGTTGGTTTTATAGTCTGATTTATCCTCAGGTTTTTTTGTTTTATAGGTGATTTATCGTCATGTTTGTTTGTTTTATAGCTGATTTATCCTCATGTTTTTTTTTTACTTATAGTCTTATTTATCCTCATGTTTGTTTGATTTACAGCTGATTTAATCTCATGTTTGTTTGTTTTGCAGCTGATTTATCCTCATGTTTGTTTGTTTTATAGCTGATTTATCATCATGTTTATTCGTTTTATAATCTGATTTATCCTCATGTTTGTTTTTTTACAGCTGATTTATCCTCATGTTGGTTTTATAGTCTGATTTATATCATGCATGTTTGTTTTATAATCTGATTTATCCTCATGTTTGTTTGTCTTATAGTCTCATTTATCCCAATTTTTTTTTTTTAGCTGATTTAATCTCCAGTTTGTTTGTTTTACAGCTGAATTATCCTCAGGTTTGTTTGTTTTATAGTCAGATTTATCCTCGTTTATTTAAAGCTAATTTATCTTCATGTTTGTTTGTTTTATAGATGATTTATCCTCATATTTGTTTGTTTTATAGTCAGATTTATCCTCGTTTATTTAAAGCTAATTTATCCTCATGGTTGTTTGTTTTATAGCAGATTTATCCTCATGTTTGTTTGTTTTATAGCTGATTTATCCTCATGTCTGTTTGTCTTATAGTCTGATTATCTTCATGTTTGTTTGCTTATAGTCTGATTTATCCTGACGTTTCTTTGTTTTATAATCTGATTTATCCTCATGTTTGTTTGTTTTACAACTGATTTAATCTCATGTTTGTTTGTTTTATAGACTTATTTATCCTCATGTTTGTTTGTTTTATAGCCTGATTTATCCTCATGTTTGTTTGTTTTACAGCTGATTTATCCTCATGCTTGTTTGTTTTGTAGTTTGATTTATCATGTTTGTTTTATAGTGTGATTTATCCTCGTTTGTTTTATAGCTGATTTAACCTCATATTTGTTGGGTTATAGTCTGATTAATCCTCATGTTTGTTTGTGTTATAGTCTGATTATCTTTATGTTTGTTTGCTTATAGTCTGATTTATCCTCACGTTTGTGTGTTTCATAGCTGATTTATCCTCATGTTTGTTTGTTTTCCAACTGATTTATCCTCATGTTTGTTGGTTTTATAGCTGATTTATCCTCATGTTTGGTTGTTTTATAGTCTGATTTATCATCGTCTTTGTTTGTTTTATAAACTTATTTATCCTCATTTGTTTGTTTTACAGTCTGATTTATCCTCATATTTGTTTTATAGCTGATTTATCCTCATGTTTGTTTTATAGTCTGATTTAGCCTCATGTTTGTTTGTTTTATAGCCTGATTTATCCTCATGTTTGTTTGTCTTATAGTCTGATTGTCCTAATGTTTGTTTTTCTTCTTGTGTGATTATCCTTGTTTGTTTCTTTTATAGCTGATTTATCCTCATGTTTGTTTGTTTTACAGTCTGATTTATCCTCATGTGTGTTTGTTTTATAGACTTATTTATACTCATGTTTGTTTGTTTTATAGCTGATTTATCCCCGTGTTGGTTTTATAGTCTGATTTATCCTCATGTTTGTTTGTTTTACAGCTGATTTAATCTCATGTTTGTTTGTTTTATAGCTGATTTATCCCCATGTTTGTTTGTCTTATGGTCTTATTTATCCTCATGTTTGTTTGTTTTCTAATCTGACTTATCCCCATGTTTGTTTTATAGCTTATTTATCATCATATTTTTTTGTTTTATAGTCTGATTTATCCTCATGTTTGTTTGTTTAATAGCATGATTTAACCTCATGCTTGTTTGTTTTATATCTGATTTATCCTCATGTTGGTTTTATAGCTGATTTATCCTCATGTTTGTTGTTTATATAGTCTGATTTATCCTAATGTGTGTTGGTTTTATAGCTGATTTATCCTCATCTTTGGTTGTTTTACAGTCTGATTTATCCTCATGTTTGTTTGTTTTATAGCTGATTTATCCTCATGTTTGTTTGTCTGATAGTCTGATTTATCCTGACGTTTCTTTGTTTTATAATCTGATTTATCCTCATGTTTGTTTGTTTTACAGCTGATTTAATCTCATGTTTGTTTGTTTTATAGACTTATTTATCCTCATGTTTGTTTGTTTAATAGCAGATTTAACTTCATGTTTATTTGTTTTACAGCTGATTTATCCTCATGCTTGTTTGTTTTATAGTTTGATTTATCATGTTTGCTTTATAGTCTGATTTATCCTCGTTTGTTTTATAGCTGATTTATCCTCATGTTTGTTTGTCTTATACTCTGATTATATTTATGTTTGTTTGCTTATAGTCTGATTTATCCTCACGTTTGTTGGTTTTATAGTTGATTTATGCTCATGTTTGTTTGTTTTATAGCCTGATTTATCTTCATGTTTGTTTGTTTTATATCTGATTTATCTGCATGTTGGTTTGTTTTATAGTCTGCTTTATACTCATGTTTGTTTGTCTTATAGTCTGATTGTCCTGATGTTTGTTTTTCTTCTTGTGTGATTATCCTTATGTTTGTTTCTTTTATAGCTGATTTATCCTCATTTTTGTTTGTTTTAGAGTCTGACTTATCCTTGTGTGTTTGTTTTATAGCTGATTTATCCTCGTTTGTTTGTTTTATAGCTGATTTACCATCATGTTTTTTTTGTTTTATAGCTGATTTATCCTCATGTTTGTTTGTTTTATAGTCTGATTTATCCACATGTTTGTTGGTTTATAGTTTGATTTATCCTCATTTTTGTTTGTTTTATAGCTGATTTATCCTCATGTTTGTTTGTTTTATAGTCTGATTTATCCACATGTTTGTTTTATAGCTGATTTATCCTCATGTTTGTTTGTTTTATAGTCTGATTTATCCACATGTTTGTTGGTTTTATAGTCTGATTTATCCTCAGGTTTTTTTGTTTTATAGGTGATTTATCGTCATGTTTGTTTGTTTTATAGCTGATTTATCCTCATGTTTTTTTTTTTACTTATAGTCTTATTTATCCTCATGTTTGTTTGATTTACAGCTGATTTAATCTCATGTTTGTTTGTTTTGCAGCTGATTTATCCTCATGTTTGTTTGTTTTATAGCTGATTTATCATCATGTTTATTCGTTTTATAATCTGATTTATCCTCATGTTTGTTTTTTTACAGCTGATTTATCCTCATGTTGGTTTTATAGTCTGATTTATATCATGCATGTTTGTTTTATAATCTGATTTATCCTCATGTTTGTTTGTCTTATAGTCTCATTTATCCCAATTTTTTTTTTTTAGCTGATTTAATCTCCAGTTTGTTTGTTTTACAGCTGAATTATCCTCAGGTTTGTTTGTTTTATAGTCAGATTTATCCTCGTTTATTTAAAGCTAATTTATCTTCATGTTTGTTTGTTTTATAGATGATTTATCCTCATATTTGTTTGTTTTATAGTCAGATTTATCCTCGTTTATTTAAAGCTAATTTATCCTCATGGTTGTTTGTTTTATAGCAGATTTATCCTCATGTTTGTTTGTTTTATAGCTGATTTATCCTCATGTCTGTTTGTCTTATAGTCTGATTATCTTCATGTTTGTTTGCTTATAGTCTGATTTATCCTGACGTTTCTTTGTTTTATAGCCTGATTTATCCTCATGTTTGTTTGTTTTACAGCTGATTTATCCTCATGCTTGTTTGTTTTGTAGTTTGATTTATCATGTTTGTTTTATAGTGTGATTTATCCTCGTTTGTTTTATAGCTGATTTAACCTCATGTTTGTTTGTTTTCCAACTGATTTAATCTCATGTTTGTTTGTTTTATAGACTTATTTATCCTCATGTTTGTTTGTTTTATAGCCTGGTTCATCCTCATGTTTGTTTGTTTTACAGCTGATTTATCCTCATGCTTGTTTGTTTTGTAGTTTGATTTATCATGTTTGTTTTATAGTGTGATTTATCCTCGTTTGTTTTATAGCTGATTTAACCTCATATTTGTTGGGTTATAGTCTGATTAATCCTCATGTTTGTTTGTGTTATAGTCTGATTATCTTTATGTTTGTTTGCTTATAGTCTGATTTATCCTCACGTTTGTGTGTTTCATAGCTGATTTATCCTCATGTTTGTTTGTTTTCCAACTGATTTATCCTCATGTTTGTTGGTTTTATAGCTGATTTATCCTCATGTTTGGTTGTTTTATAGTCTGATTTATCATCGTCTTTGTTTGTTTTATAAACTTATTTATCCTCATTTGTTTGTTTTACAGTCTGATTTATCCTCATATTTGTTTTATAGCTGATTTATCCTCATGTTTGTTTTATAGTCTGATTTAGCCTCATGTTTGTTTGTTTTATAGCCTGATTTATCCTCATGTTTGTTTGTCTTATAGTCTGATTGTCCTAATGTTTGTTTTTCTTCTTGTGTGATTATCCTTGTTTGTTTCTTTTATAGCTGATTTATCCTCATGTTTGTTTGTTTTACAGTCTGATTTATCCTCATGTGTGTTTGTTTTATAGACTTATTTATACTCATGTTTGTTTGTTTTATAGCTGAATTATCCCCGTGTTGGTTTTATAGTCTGATTTATCCTCATGTTTGTTTGTTTTACAGCTGATTTAATCTCATGTTTGTTTGTTTTATAGCTGATTTATCCCCATGTTTGTTTGTCTTATGGTCTTATTTATCCTCATGTTTGTTTGTTTTCTAATCTGACTTATCCCCATGTTTGTTTTATAGCTTATTTATCATCATATTTTTTTGTTTTATAGTCTGATTTAACCTCATGTTTGTTTGTTTAATAGCATGATTTAACCTCATGCTTGTTTGTTTTATATCTGATTTATCCTCATGTTGGTTTTATAGCTGATTTATCCTCATGTTTGTTGTTTATATAGTCTGATTTATCCTAATGTGTGTTGGTTTTATAGCTGATTTATCCTCATCTTTGGTTGTTTTACAGTCTGATTTATCCTGACGTTTCTTTGTTTTATAATCTGATTTATCCTCATGTTTGTTTGTTTTACAGCTGATTTAATCTCATGTTTGTTTGTTTTATAGACTTATTTATCCTCATGTTTGTTTGTTTAATAGCAGATTTATCTTCATGTTTATTTGTTTTACAGCTGATTTATCCTCATGCTTGTTTGTTTTATAGTTTGATTTATCATGTTTGCTTTATAGTCTGATTTATCCTCGTTTGTTTTATAGCTGATTTATCCTCATGTTTGTTTGTCTTATACTCTGATTATATTTATGTTTGTTTGCTTATAGTCTGATTTATCCTCACGTTTGTTGGTTTTATAGTTGATTTATGCTCATGTTTGTTTGTTTTATAGCCTGATTTATCTTCATGTTTGTTTGTTTTATATCTGATTTATCTGCATGTTGGTTTGTTTTATAGTCTGCTTTATACTCATGTTTGTTTGTCTTATAGTCTGATTGTCCTGATGTTTGTTTTTCTTCTTGTGTGATTATCCTTATGTTTGTTTCTTTTATAGCTGATTTATCCTCATTTTTGTTTGTTTTAGAGTCTGACTTATCCTTGTGTGTTTGTTTTATAGCTGATTTATCCTCGTTTGTTTGTTTTATAGCTGATTTACCATCATGTTTTTTTTGTTTTATAGCTGATTTATCCTCATGTTTGTTTGTTTTATAGTCTGATTTATCCACATGTTTGTTGGTTTATAGTTTGATTTATCCTCATTTTTGTTTGTTTTATAGCTGATTTATCCTCATGTTTGTTTGTTTTATAGTCTGATTTATCCACATGTTTGTTTTATAGCTGATTTATCCTCATGTTTGTTTGTTTTATAGTCTGATTTATCCACATGTTTGTTGGTTTTATAGTCTGATTTATCCTCAGGTTTTTTTGTTTTATAGGTGATTTATCGTCATGTTTGTTTGTTTTATAGCTGATTTATCCTCATGTTTTTTTTTTACTTATAGTCTTATTTATCCTCATGTTTGTTTGATTTACAGCTGATTTAATCTCATGTTTGTTTGTTTTGCAGCTGATTTATCCTCATGTTTGTTTGTTTTATAGCTGATTTATCATCATGTTTATTCGTTTTATAATCTGATTTATCCTCATGTTTGTTTTTTTACAGCTGATTTATCCTCATGTTGGTTTTATAGTCTGATTTATATCATGCATGTTTGTTTTATAATCTGATTTATCCTCATGTTTGTTTGTCTTATAGTCTCATTTATCCCAATTTTTTTTTTTTAGCTGATTTAATCTCCAGTTTGTTTGTTTTACAGCTGAATTATCCTCAGGTTTGTTTGTTTTATAGTCAGATTTATCCTCGTTTATTTAAAGCTAATTTATCTTCATGTTTGTTTGTTTTATAGATGATTTATCCTCATATTTGTTTGTTTTATAGTCAGATTTATCCTCGTTTATTTAAAGCTAATTTATCCTCATGGTTGTTTGTTTTATAGCAGATTTATCCTCATGTTTATTTGTTTTATAGCTGATTTATCCTCATGTCTGTTTGTCTTATAGTCTGATTATCTTCATGTTTGTTTGCTTATAGTCTGATTTATCCTGACGTTTCTTTGTTTTATAATCTGATTTATCCTCATGTTTGTTTGTTTTATAGCCTGATTTATCCTCATGTTTGTTTGTTTTACAGCTGATTTATCCTCATGCTTGTTTGTTTTGTAGTTTGATTTATCATGTTTGTTTTATAGTGTGATTTATCCTCGTTTGTTTTATAGCTGATTTAACCTCATGTTTGTTTGTTTTCCAACTGATTTAATCTCATGTTTGTTTGTTTTATAGACTTATTTATCCTCATGTTTGTTTGTTTTATAGCCTGGTTCATCCTCATGTTTGTTTGTTTTACAGCTGATTTATCCTCATGCTTGTTTGTTTTGTAGTTTGATTTATCATGTTTGTTTTATAGTGTGATTTATCCTCGTTTGTTTTATAGCTGATTTAACCTCATATTTGTTGGGTTATAGTCTGATTAATCCTCATGTTTGTTTGTGTTATAGTCTGATTATCTTTATGTTTGTTTGCTTATAGTCTGATTTATCCTCACGTTTGTGTGTTTCATAGCTGATTTATCCTCATGTTTGTTTGTTTTCCAACTGATTTATCCTCATGTTTGTTGGTTTTATAGCTGATTTATCCTCATGTTTGGTTGTTTTATAGTCTGATTTATCCTCATGTTTGTTTGTCTGATAGTCTGATTGTCCTGATGTTTGTTTTTCTTCTTGTGTGATTATCCTTATGTTTGTTTCTTTTATAGCTGATTTATCCTCATTTTTGTTTGTTTTAGAGTCTGACTTATCCTTGTGTGTTTGTTTTATAGCTGATTTATCCTCGTTTGTTTGTTTTATAGCTGATTTACCATCATGTTTTTTTTGTTTTATAGCTGATTTATCCTCATGTTTGTTTGTTTTATAGTCTGATTTATCCACATGTTTGTTTGTTTTATAGCTGATTTATCCCCATGTTTGTTTGTTTTATAGCTGATTTATCCTCATGTTTGTTTGTTTTATAGTCTGATTTATCCACATGTTTGTTTTATAGCTGATTTATCCTCATGTTTGTTTGTTTTATAGTCTGATTTATCCACATGTTTGTTGGTTTTATAGTCTGATTTATCCTCAGGTTTTTTTGTTTTATAGGTGATTTATCGTCATGTTTGTTTGTTTTATAGCTGATTTATCCTCATGTTTTTTTTTTACTTATAGTCTTATTTATCCTCATGTTTGTTTGATTTACAGCTGATTTAATCTCATGTTTGTTTGTTTTGCAGCTGATTTATCCTCATGTTTGTTTGTTTTATAGCTGATTTATCATCATGTTTATTCGTTTTATAATCTGATTTATCCTCATGTTTGTTTTTTTACAGCTGATTTATCCTCATGTTGGTTTTATAGTCTGATTTATATCATGCATGTTTGTTTTATAATCTGATTTATCCTCATGTTTGTTTGTCTTATAGTCTCATTTATCCCAATTTTTTTTTTTTAGCTGATTTAATCTCCAGTTTGTTTGTTTTACAGCTGAATTATCCTCAGGTTTGTTTGTTTTATAGTCAGATTTATCCTCGTTTATTTAAAGCTAATTTATCTTCATGTTTGTTTGTTTTATAGATGATTTATCCTCATATTTGTTTGTTTTATAGTCAGATTTATCCTCGTTTATTTAAAGCTAATTTATCCTCATGGTTGTTTGTTTTATAGCAGATTTATCCTCATGTTTATTTGTTTTATAGCTGATTTATCCTCATGTCTGTTTGTCTTATAGTCTGATTATCTTCATGTTTGTTTGCTTATAGTCTGATTTATCCTGACGTTTCTTTGTTTTATAATCTGATTTATCCTCATGTTTGTTTGTTTTATAGCCTGATTTATCCTCATGTTTGTTTGTTTTACAGCTGATTTATCCTCATGCTTGTTTGTTTTGTAGTTTGATTTATCATGTTTGTTTTATAGTGTGATTTATCCTCGTTTGTTTTATAGCTGATTTAACCTCATGTTTGTTTGTTTTCCAACTGATTTAATCTCATGTTTGTTTGTTTTATAGACTTATTTATCCTCATGTTTGTTTGTTTTATAGACTGGTTCATCCTCATGTTTGTTTGTTTTACAGCTGATTTATCCTCATGCTTGTTTGTTTTGTAGTTTGATTTATCATGTTTGTTTTATAGTGTGATTTATCCTCGTTTGTTTTATAGCTGATTTAACCTCATATTTGTTGGGTTATAGTCTGATTAATCCTCATGTTTGTTTGTGTTATAGTCTGATTATCTTTATGTTTGTTTGCTTATAGTCTGATTTATCCTCACGTTTGTGTGTTTCATAGCTGATTTATCCTCATGTTTGTTTGTTTTCCAACTGATTTATCCTCATGTTTGTTGGTTTTATAGCTGATTTATCCTCATGTTTGGTTGTTTTATTGTCTGATTTATCATCGTCTTTGTTTGTTTTATAAACTTATTTATCCTCATTTGTTTGTTTTACAGTCTGATTTATCCTCATATTTGTTTTATAGCTGATTTATCCTCATGTTTGTTTTATAGTCTGATTTAGCCTCATGTTTGTTTGTTTTATAGCCTGATTTATCCTCATGTTTGTTTGTCTTATAGTCTGATTGTCCTAATGTTTGTTTTTCTTCTTGTGTGATTATCCTTGTTTGTTTCTTTTATAGCTGATTTATCCTCATGTTTGTTTGTTTTACAGTCTGATTTATCCTCATGTGTGTTTGTTTTATAGCTGATTTATCATCGTCTTTGTCTGTTTTATAGACTTATTTATCCTCATTTGTTTGTTTTACAGTCTGATTTATCCTCATGTTTGTTTTATAGTCTGATTTAGCCTCATGTTTGTTTGTTTTATAGCCTGATTTATCCTCACGTTTGTTCATTTTATAGTCTGGTTGTCCTAATGTTTGTTTTTCTTCTTGTGTGATTACCCTTGTTTGTTTCTTTTATAGCTGATTCATCCTCATGTTTGTTTGTTTTACAGTCTGATTTATCCTCATGTGTGTTTGTTTTATAGACTTATTTATACTCATGTTTGTTTGTTTTATAGCTGATTTATCCCCGTGTTGGTTTTATAGTCTGATTTATCCTCATGTTTGTTTGTTTTACAGCTGATTTAATCTCATGTTTGTTTGTTTTATAGTTTGATTTATCATGTTTGCTTTATAGTCTGATTTATCCTCGTTTGTTTATAGCTGATTTATCCTCATGTTTGTTTGTCTTATACTCTGATTATATTTATGTTTGTTTGCTTATAGTCTGATTTATCCTCACGTTTGTTGGTTTTATAGTTGATTTATGCTCATGTTTGTTTGTTTTATAGCCTGATTTATCTTCATGTTTGTTTGTTTTATATCTGATTTATCTGCATGTTGGTTTGTTTTATAGTCTGCTTTATATTCATGTTTGTTTGTCTTATAGTCTGATTGTCCTGATGTTTGTTTTTCTTCTTGTGTGATTATCCTTATGTTTGTTTCTTTTATAGCTGATTTATCCTCATTTTTGTTTGTTTTAGAGTCTGACTTATCCTTGTGTGTTTGTTTTATAGCTGATTTATCCTCGTTTGTTTGTTTTATAGCTGATTTACCATCATGTTTTTTTTGTTTTATAGCTGATTTATCCTCATGTTTGTTTGTTTTATAGTCTGATTTATCCACATGTTTGTTGGTTTATAGTTTGATTTATCCTCATTTTTGTTTGTTTTATAGCTGATTTATCCTCATGTTTTTTTGTTTTATAGTCTGATTTATCCACATGTTTGTTTTATAGCTGATTTATCCTCATGTTTGTTTGTTTTATAGTCTGATTTATCCACATGTTTGTTGGTTTTATAGTCTGATTTATCCTCAGGTTTTTTTGTTTTATAGGTGATTTATCGTCATGTTTGTTTGTTTTATAGCTGATTTATCCTCATGTTTTTTTTTTACTTATAGTCTTATTTATCCTCATGTTTGTTTGATTTACAGCTGATTTAATCTCATGTTTGTTTGTTTTGCAGCTGATTTATCCTCATGTTTGTTTGTTTTATAGCTGATTTATCATCATGTTTATTCGTTTTATAATCTGATTTATCCTCATGTTTGTTTTTTTACAGCTGATTTATCCTCATGTTGGTTTTATAGTCTGATTTATATCATGCATGTTTGTTTTATAATCTGATTTATCCTCATGTTTGTTTGTCTTATAGTCTCATTTATCCCAATTTTTTTTTTTTAGCTGATTTAATCTCCAGTTTGTTTGTTTTACAGCTGAATTATCCTCAGGTTTGTTTGTTTTATAGTCAGATTTATCCTCGTTTATTTAAAGCTAATTTATCTTCATGTTTGTTTGTTTTATAGATGATTTATCCTCATATTTGTTTGTTTTATAGTCAGATTTATCCTCGTTTATTTAAAGCTAATTTATCCTCATGGTTGTTTGTTTTATAGCAGATTTATCCTCATGTTTGTTTGTTTTATAGCTGATTTATCCTCATGTCTGTTTGTCTTATAGTCTGATTATCTTCATGTTTGTTTGCTTATAGTCTGATTTATCCTGACGTTTCTTTGTTTTATAATCTGATTTATCCTCATGTTTGTTTGTTTTACAACTGATTTAATCTCATGTTTGTTTGTTTTATAGACTTATTTATCCTCATGTTTGTTTGTTTTATAGCCTGATTTATCCTCATGTTTGTTTGTTTTACAGCTGATTTATCCTCATGCTTGTTTGTTTTGTAGTTTGATTTATCATGTTTGTTTTATATTGTGATTTATCCTCGTTTGTTTTATAGCTGATTTAACCTCATATTTGTTGGGTTATAGTCTGATTAATCCTCATGTTTGTTTGTGTTATAGTCTGATTATCTTTATGTTTGTTTGCTTATAGTCTGATTTATCCTCACGTTTGTGTGTTTCATAGCTGATTTATCCTCATGTTTGTTTGTTTTCCAACTGATTTATCCTCATGTTTGTTGGTTTTATAGCTGATTTATCCTCATGTTTGGTTGTTTTATAGTCTGATTTATCATCGTCTTTGTTTGTTTTATAAACTTATTTATCCTCATTTGTTTGTTTTACAGTCTGATTTATCCTCATATTTGTTTTATAGCTGATTTATCCTCATGTTTGTTTTATAGTCTGATTTAGCCTCATGTTTGTTTGTTTTATAGCCTGATTTATCCTCATGTTTGTTTGTCTTATAGTCTGATTGTCCTAATGTTTGTTTTTCTTCTTGTGTGATTATCCTTGTTTGTTTCTTTTATAGCTGATTTATCCTCATGTTTGTTTGTTTTACAGTCTGATTTATCCTCATGTGTGTTTGTTTTATAGACTTATTTATACTCATGTTTGTTTGTTTTATAACTGATTTATCCCCGTGTTGGTTTTATAGTCTGATTTATCCTCATGTTTGTTTGTTTTACAGCTGATTTAATCTCATGTTTGTTTGTTTTATAGCTGATTTATCCCCATGTTTGTTTGTCTTATGGTCTTATTTATCCTCATGTTTGTTTGTTTTCTAATCTGACTTATCCCCATGTTTGTTTTATAGCTTATTTATCATCATATTTTTTTGTTTTATAGTCTGATTTATCCTCATGTTTGTTTGTTTAATAGCATGATTTAACCTCATGCTTGTTTGTTTTATATCTGATTTATCCTCATGTTGGTTTTATAGCTGATTTATCCTCATGTTTGTTGTTTATATAGTCTGATTTATCCTAATGTTTTTTTTTTACTTATAGTCTTATTTATCCTCATGTTTGTTTGATTTACAGCTGATTTAATCTCATGTTTGTTTGTTTTGCAGCTGATTTATCCTCATGTTTGTTTGTTTTATAGCTGATTTATCATCATGTTTATTCGTTTTATAATCTGATTTATCCTCATGTTTGTTTTTTTACAGCTGATTTATCCTCATGTTGGTTTTATAGTCTGATTTATATCATGCATGTTTGTTTTATAATCTGATTTATCCTCATGTTTGTTTGTCTTATAGTCTCATTTATCCCAATTTTTTTTTTTTAGCTGATTTAATCTCCAGTTTGTTTGTTTTACAGCTGAATTATCCTCAGGTTTGTTTGTTTTATAGTCAGATTTATCCTCGTTTATTTAAAGCTAATTTATCTTCATGTTTGTTTGTTTTATAGATGATTTATCCTCATATTTGTTTGTTTTATAGTCAGATTTATCCTCGTTTATTTAAAGCTAATTTATCCTCATGGTTGTTTGTTTTATAGCAGATTTATCCTCATGTTTGTTTGTTTTATAGCTGATTTATCCTCATGTCTGTTTGTCTTATAGTCTGATTATCTTCATGTTTGTTTGCTTATAGTCTGATTTATCCTGACGTTTCTTTGTTTTATAATCTGATTTATCCTCATGTTTGTTTGTTTTACAACTGATTTAATCTCATGTTTGTTTGTTTTATAGACTTATTTATCCTCATGTTTGTTTGTTTTATAGCCTGATTTATCCTCATGTTTGTTTGTTTTACAGCTGATTTATCCTCATGCTTGTTTGTTTTGTAGTTTGATTTATCATGTTTGTTTTATATTGTGATTTATCCTCGTTTGTTTTATAGCTGATTTAACCTCATATTTGTTGGGTTATAGTCTGATTAATCCTCATGTTTGTTTGTGTTATAGTCTGATTATCTTTATGTTTGTTTGCTTATAGTCTGATTTATCCTCACGTTTGTGTGTTTCATAGCTGATTTATCCTCATGTTTGTTTGTTTTCCAACTGATTTATCCTCATGTTTGTTGGTTTTATAGCTGATTTATCCTCATGTTTGGTTGTTTTATAGTCTGATTTATCATCGTCTTTGTTTGTTTTATAAACTTATTTATCCTCATTTGTTTGTTTTACAGTCTGATTTATCCTCATATTTGTTTTATAGCTGATTTATCCTCATGTTTGTTTTATAGTCTGATTTAGCCTCATGTTTGTTTGTTTTATAGCCTGATTTATCCTCATGTTTGTTTGTCTTATAGTCTGATTGTCCTAATGTTTGTTTTTCTTCTTGTGTGATTATCCTTGTTTGTTTCTTTTATAGCTGATTTATCCTCATGTTTGTTTGTTTTACAGTCTGATTTATCCTCATGTGTGTTTGTTTTATAGACTTATTTATACTCATGTTTGTTTGTTTTATAGCTGATTTATCCCCGTGTTGGTTTTATAGTCTGATTTATCCTCATGTTTGTTTGTTTTACAGCTGATTTAATCTCATGTTTGTTTGTTTTATAGCTGATTTATCCCCATGTTTGTTTGTCTTATGGTCTTATTTATCCTCATGTTTGTTTGTTTTCTAATCTGACTTATCCCCATGTTTGTTTTATAGCTTATTTATCATCATATTTTTTTGTTTTATAGTCTGATTTATCCTCATGTTTGTTTGTTTAATAGCATGATTTAACCTCATGCTTGTTTGTTTTATATCTGATTTATCCTCATGTTGGTTTTATAGCTGATTTATCCTCATGTTTGTTGTTTATATAGTCTGATTTATCCTAATGTGTGTTGGTTTTATAGCTGATTTATCCTCATCTTTGGTTGTTTTACAGTCTGATTTATCCTCATGTTTGTTTGTTTTATAGCTGATTTATCCTCATGTTTGTTTTATAGTCTGATTTAGCCTCATGTTTGTTTGTTTTATAGCCTGATTTATCCTCATGTTTGTTTGTCTTATAGTCTGATTGTCCTAATGTTTGTTTTTCTTCTTGTGTGATTATCCTTGTTTGTTTCTTTTATAGCTGATTTATCCTCATGTTTGTTTGTTTTACAGTCTGATTTATCCTCATGTGTGTTTGTTTTATAGACTTATTTATACTCATGTTTGTTTGTTTTATAGCTGATTTATCCCCGTGTTGGTTTTATAGTCTGATTTATCCTCATGTTTGTTTGTTTTACAGCTGATTTAATCTCATGTTTGTTTGTTTTATAGCTGATTTATCCCCATGTTTGTTTGTCTTATGGTCTTATTTATCCTCATGTTTGTTTGTTTTCTAATCTGACTTATCCCCATGTTTGTTTTATAGCTTATTTATCATCATATTTTTTTGTTTTATAGTCTGATTTATCCTCATGTTTGTTTGTTTAATAGCATGATTTAACCTCATGCTTGTTTGTTTTATATCTGATTTATCCTCATGTTGGTTTTATAGCTGATTTATCCTCATGTTTGTTGTTTATATAGTCTGATTTATCCTAATGTGTGTTGGTTTTATAGCTGATTTATCCTCATCTTTGGTTGTTTTACAGTCTGATTTATCCTCACGTTTGTGTGTTTCATAGCTGATTTATCCTCATGTTTGTTTGTTTTCCAACTGATTTATCCTCATGTGTGTTTGTTTTATATCTGATTTATCTGCATGTTGGTTTGTTTTATAGTCTGCTTTATACTCATGTTTGTTTGTCTTATAGTCTGATTGTCCTGATGTTTGTTTTTCTTCTTGTGTGATTATCCTTATGTTTGTTTCTTTTATAGCTGATTTATCCTCATTTTTGTTTGTTTTAGAGTCTGACTTATCCTTGTGTGTTTGTTTTATAGCTGATTTATCCTCGTTTGTTTGTTTTATAGCTGATTTACCATCATGTTTTTTTTGTTTTATAGCTGATTTATCCTCATGTTTGTTTGTTTTATAGTCTGATTTATCCACATGTTTGTTGGTTTATAGTTTGATTTATCCTCATTTTTGTTTGTTTTATAGCTGATTTATCCTCATGTTTGTTTGTTTTATAGTCTGATTTATCCACATGTTTGTTTTATAGCTGATTTATCCTCATGTTTGTTTGTTTTATAGTCTGATTTATCCACATGTTTGTTGGTTTTATAGTCTGATTTATCCTCAGGTTTTTTTGTTTTATAGGTGATTTATCGTCATGTTTGTTTGTTTTATAGCTGATTTATCCTCATGTTTTTTTTTTACTTATAGTCTTATTTATCCTCATGTTTGTTTGATTTACAGCTGATTTAATCTCATGTTTGTTTGTTTTGCAGCTGATTTATCCTCATGTTTGTTTGTTTTATAGCTGATTTATCATCATGTTTATTCGTTTTATAATCTGATTTATCCTCATGTTTGTTTTTTTACAGCTGATTTATCCTCATGTTGGTTTTATAGTCTGATTTATATCATGCATGTTTGTTTTATAATCTGATTTATCCTCATGTTTGTTTGTCTTATAGTCTCATTTATCCCAATTTTTTTTTTTTAGCTGATTTAATCTCCAGTTTGTTTGTTTTACAGCTGAATTATCCTCAGGTTTGTTTGTTTTATAGTCAGATTTATCCTCGTTTATTTAAAGCTAATTTATCTTCATGTTTGTTTGTTTTATAGATGATTTATCCTCATATTTGTTTGTTTTATAGTCAGATTTATCCTCGTTTATTTAAAGCTAATTTATCCTCATGGTTGTTTGTTTTATAGCAGATTTATCCTCATGTTTATTTGTTTTATAGCTGATTTATCCTCATGTCTGTTTGTCTTATAGTCTGATTATCTTCATGTTTGTTTGCTTATAGTCTGATTTATCCTGACGTTTCTTTGTTTTATAATCTGATTTATCCTCATGTTTGTTTGTTTTATAGCCTGATTTATCCTCATGTTTGTTTGTTTTACAGCTGATTTATCCTCATGCTTGTTTGTTTTGTAGTTTGATTTATCATGTTTGTTTTATAGTGTGATTTATCCTCGTTTGTTTTATAGCTGATTTAACCTCATGTTTGTTTGTTTTCCAACTGATTTAATCTCATGTTTGTTTGTTTTATAGACTTATTTATCCTCATGTTTGTTTGTTTTATAGACTGGTTCATCCTCATGTTTGTTTGTTTTACAGCTGATTTATCCTCATGCTTGTTTGTTTTGTAGTTTGATTTATCATGTTTGTTTTATAGTGTGATTTATCCTCGTTTGTTTTATAGCTGATTTAACCTCATATTTGTTGGGTTATAGTCTGATTAATCCTCATGTTTGTTTGTGTTATAGTCTGATTATCTTTATGTTTGTTTGCTTATAGTCTGATTTATCCTCACGTTTGTGTGTTTCATAGCTGATTTATCCTCATGTTTGTTTGTTTTCCAACTGATTTATCCTCATGTTTGTTGGTTTTATAGCTGATTTATCCTCATGTTTGGTTGTTTTATTGTCTGATTTATCATCGTCTTTGTTTGTTTTATAAACTTATTTATCCTCATTTGTTTGTTTTACAGTCTGATTTATCCTCATATTTGTTTTATAGCTGATTTATCCTCATGTTTGTTTTATAGTCTGATTTAGCCTCATGTTTGTTTGTTTTATAGCCTGATTTATCCTCATGTTTGTTTGTCTTATAGTCTGATTGTCCTAATGTTTGTTTTTCTTCTTGTGTGATTATCCTTGTTTGTTTCTTTTATAGCTGATTTATCCTCATGTTTGTTTGTTTTACAGTCTGATTTATCCTCATGTGTGTTTGTTTTATAGCTGATTTATCATCGTCTTTGTCTGTTTTATAGACTTATTTATCCTCATTTGTTTGTTTTACAGTCTGATTTATCCTCATGTTTGTTTTATAGTCTGATTTAGCCTCATGTTTGTTTGTTTTATAGCCTGATTTATCCTCACGTTTGTTCATTTTATAGTCTGGTTGTCCTAATGTTTGTTTTTCTTCTTGTGTGATTACCCTTGTTTGTTTCTTTTATAGCTGATTCATCCTCATGTTTGTTTGTTTTACAGTCTGATTTATCCTCATGTGTGTTTGTTTTATAGACTTATTTATACTCATGTTTGTTTGTTTTATAGCTGATTTATCCCCGTGTTGGTTTTATAGTCTGATTTATCCTCATGTTTGTTTGTTTTACAGCTGATTTAATCTCATGTTTGTTTGTTTTATAGTTTGATTTATCATGTTTGCTTTATAGTCTGATTTATCCTCGTTTGTTTATAGCTGATTTATCCTCATGTTTGTTTGTCTTATACTCTGATTATATTTATGTTTGTTTGCTTATAGTCTGATTTATCCTCACGTTTGTTGGTTTTATAGTTGATTTATGCTCATGTTTGTTTGTTTTATAGCCTGATTTATCTTCATGTTTGTTTGTTTTATATCTGATTTATCTGCATGTTGGTTTGTTTTATAGTCTGCTTTATATTCATGTTTGTTTGTCTTATAGTCTGATTGTCCTGATGTTTGTTTTTCTTCTTGTGTGATTATCCTTATGTTTGTTTCTTTTATAGCTGATTTATCCTCATTTTTGTTTGTTTTAGAGTCTGACTTATCCTTGTGTGTTTGTTTTATAGCTGATTTATCCTCGTTTGTTTGTTTTATAGCTGATTTACCATCATGTTTTTTTTGTTTTATAGCTGATTTATCCTCATGTTTGTTTGTTTTATAGTCTGATTTATCCACATGTTTGTTGGTTTATAGTTTGATTTATCCTCATTTTTGTTTGTTTTATAGCTGATTTATCCTCATGTTTTTTTGTTTTATAGTCTGATTTATCCACATGTTTGTTTTATAGCTGATTTATCCTCATGTTTGTTTGTTTTATAGTCTGATTTATCCACATGTTTGTTGGTTTTATAGTCTGATTTATCCTCAGGTTTTTTTGTTTTATAGGTGATTTATCGTCATGTTTGTTTGTTTTATAGCTGATTTATCCTCATGTTTTTTTTTTACTTATAGTCTTATTTATCCTCATGTTTGTTTGATTTACAGCTGATTTAATCTCATGTTTGTTTGTTTTGCAGCTGATTTATCCTCATGTTTGTTTGTTTTATAGCTGATTTATCATCATGTTTATTCGTTTTATAATCTGATTTATCCTCATGTTTGTTTTTTTACAGCTGATTTATCCTCATGTTGGTTTTATAGTCTGATTTATATCATGCATGTTTGTTTTATAATCTGATTTATCCTCATGTTTGTTTGTCTTATAGTCTCATTTATCCCAATTTTTTTTTTTTAGCTGATTTAATCTCCAGTTTGTTTGTTTTACAGCTGAATTATCCTCAGGTTTGTTTGTTTTATAGTCAGATTTATCCTCGTTTATTTAAAGCTAATTTATCTTCATGTTTGTTTGTTTTATAGATGATTTATCCTCATATTTGTTTGTTTTATAGTCAGATTTATCCTCGTTTATTTAAAGCTAATTTATCCTCATGGTTGTTTGTTTTATAGCAGATTTATCCTCATGTTTGTTTGTTTTATAGCTGATTTATCCTCATGTCTGTTTGTCTTATAGTCTGATTATCTTCATGTTTGTTTGCTTATAGTCTGATTTATCCTGACGTTTCTTTGTTTTATAATCTGATTTATCCTCATGTTTGTTTGTTTTACAACTGATTTAATCGCATGTTTGTTTGTTTTATAGACTTATTTATCCTCATGTTTGTTTGTTTTATAGCCTGATTTATCCTCATGTTTGTTTGTTTTACAGCTGATTTATCCTCATGCTTGTTTGTTTTGTAGTTTGATTTATCATGTTTGTTTTATATTGTGATTTATCCTCGTTTGTTTTATAGCTGATTTAACCTCATATTTGTTGGGTTATAGTCTGATTAATCCTCATGTTTGTTTGTGTTATAGTCTGATTATCTTTATGTTTGTTTGCTTATAGTCTGATTTATCCTCACGTTTGTGTGTTTCATAGCTGATTTATCCTCATGTTTGTTTGTTTTCCAACTGATTTATCCTCATGTTTGTTGGTTTTATAGCTGATTTATCCTCATGTTTGGTTGTTTTATAGTCTGATTTATCATCGTCTTTGTTTGTTTTATAAACTTATTTATCCTCATTTGTTTGTTTTACAGTCTGATTTATCCTCATATTTGTTTTATAGCTGATTTATCCTCATGTTTGTTTTATAGTCTGATTTAGCCTCATGTTTGTTTGTTTTATAGCCTGATTTATCCTCATGTTTGTTTGTCTTATAGTCTGATTGTCCTAATGTTTGTTTTTCTTCTTGTGTGATTATCCTTGTTTGTTTCTTTTATAGCTGATTTATCCTCATGTTTGTTTGTTTTACAGTCTGATTTATCCTCATGTGTGTTTGTTTTATAGACTTATTTATACTCATGTTTGTTTGTTTTATAACTGATTTATCCCCGTGTTGGTTTTATAGTCTGATTTATCCTCATGTTTGTTTGTTTTACAGCTGATTTAATCTCATGTTTGTTTGTTTTATAGCTGATTTATCCCCATGTTTGTTTGTCTTATGGTCTTATTTATCCTCATGTTTGTTTGTTTTCTAATCTGACTTATCCCCATGTTTGTTTTATAGCTTATTTATCATCATATTTTTTTGTTTTATAGTCTGATTTATCCTCATGTTTGTTTGTTTAATAGCATGATTTAACCTCATGCTTGTTTGTTTTATATCTGATTTATCCTCATGTTGGTTTTATAGCTGATTTATCCTCATGTTTGTTGTTTATATAGTCTGATTTATCCTAATGTTTTTTTTTTTACTTATAGTCTTATTTATCCTCATGTTTGTTTGATTTACAGCTGATTTAATCTCATGTTTGTTTGTTTTGCAGCTGATTTATCCTCATGTTTGTTTGTTTTATAGCTGATTTATCATCATGTTTATTCGTTTTATAATCTGATTTATCCTCATGTTTGTTTTTTTACAGCTGATTTATCCTCATGTTGGTTTTATAGTCTGATTTATATCATGCATGTTTGTTTTATAATCTGATTTATCCTCATGTTTGTTTGTCTTATAGTCTCATTTATCCCAATTTTTTTTTTTTAGCTGATTTAATCTCCAGTTTGTTTGTTTTACAGCTGAATTATCCTCAGGTTTGTTTGTTTTATAGTCAGATTTATCCTCGTTTATTTAAAGCTAATTTATCTTCATGTTTGTTTGTTTTATAGATGATTTATCCTCATATTTGTTTGTTTTATAGTCAGATTTATCCTCGTTTATTTAAAGCTAATTTATCCTCATGGTTGTTTGTTTTATAGCAGATTTATCCTCATGTTTGTTTGTTTTATAGCTGATTTATCCTCATGTCTGTTTGTCTTATAGTCTGATTATCTTCATGTTTGTTTGCTTATAGTCTGATTTATCCTGACGTTTCTTTGTTTTATAATCTGATTTATCCTCATGTTTGTTTGTTTTACAACTGATTTAATCTCATGTTTGTTTGTTTTATAGACTTATTTATCCTCATGTTTGTTTGTTTTATAGCCTGATTTATCCTCATGTTTGTTTGTTTTACAGCTGATTTATCCTCATGCTTGTTTGTTTTGTAGTTTGATTTATCATGTTTGTTTTATATTGTGATTTATCCTCGTTTGTTTTATAGCTGATTTAACCTCATATTTGTTGGGTTATAGTCTGATTAATCCTCATGTTTGTTTGTGTTATAGTCTGATTATCTTTATGTTTGTTTGCTTATAGTCTGATTTATCCTCACGTTTGTGTGTTTCATAGCTGATTTATCCTCATGTTTGTTTGTTTTCCAACTGATTTATCCTCATGTTTGTTGGTTTTATAGCTGATTTATCCTCATGTTTGGTTGTTTTATAGTCTGATTTATCATCGTCTTTGTTTGTTTTATAAACTTATTTATCCTCATTTGTTTGTTTTACAGTCTGATTTATCCTCATATTTGTTTTATAGCTGATTTATCCTCATGTTTGTTTTATAGTCTGATTTAGCCTCATGTTTGTTTGTTTTATAGCCTGATTTATCCTCATGTTTGTTTGTCTTATAGTCTGATTGTCCTAATGTTTGTTTTTCTTCTTGTGTGATTATCCTTGTTTGTTTCTTTTATAGCTGATTTATCCTCATGTTTGTTTGTTTTACAGTCTGATTTATCCTCATGTGTGTTTGTTTTATAGACTTATTTATACTCATGTTTGTTTGTTTTATAGCTGATTTATCCCCGTGTTGGTTTTATAGTCTGATTTATCCTCATGTTTGTTTGTTTTACAGCTGATTTAATCTCATGTTTGTTTGTTTTATAGCTGATTTATCCCCATGTTTGTTTGTCTTATGGTCTTATTTATCCTCATGTTTGTTTGTTTTCTAATCTGACTTATCCCCATGTTTGTTTTATAGCTTATTTATCATCATATTTTTTTGTTTTATAGTCTGATTTATCCTCATGTTTGTTTGTTTAATAGCATGATTTAACCTCATGCTTGTTTGTTTTATATCTGATTTATCCTCATGTTGGTTTTATAGCTGATTTATCCTCATGTTTGTTGTTTATATAGTCTGATTTATCCTAATGTGTGTTGGTTTTATAGCTGATTTATCCTCATCTTTGGTTGTTTTACAGTCTGATTTATCCTCATGTTTGTTTGTTTTATAGCTGATTTATCCTCATGTTTGTTTGTCTGATAGTCTGATTTATCCTGACGTTTCTTTGTTTTATAATCTGATTTATCCTCATGTTTGTTTGTTTTACAGCTGATTTAATCTCATGTTTGTTTGTTTTATAGACTTATTTATCCTCATGTTTGTTTGTTTAATAGCAGATTTATCTTCATGTTTATTTGTTTTACAGCTGATTTATCCTCATGCTTGTTTGTTTTATAGTTTGATTTATCATGTTTGCTTTATAGTCTGATTTATCCTCGTTTGTTTTATAGCTGATTTATCCTCATGTTTGTTTGTCTTATACTCTGATTATATTTATGTTTGTTTGCTTATAGTCTGATTTATCCTCACGTTTGTTGGTTTTATAGTTGATTTATGCTCATGTTTGTTTGTTTTATAGCCTGATTTATCTTCATGTTTGTTTGTTTTATATCTGATTTATCTGCATGTTGGTTTGTTTTATAGTCTGCTTTATACTCATGTTTGTTTGTCTTATAGTCTGATTGTCCTGATGTTTGTTTTTCTTCTTGTGTGATTATCCTTATGTTTGTTTCTTTTATAGCTGATTTATCCTCATTTTTGTTTGTTTTAGAGTCTGACTTATCCTTGTGTGTTTGTTTTATAGCTGATTTATCCTCGTTTGTTTGTTTTATAGCTGATTTACCATCATGTTTTTTTTGTTTTATAGCTGATTTATCCTCATGTTTGTTTGTTTTATAGTCTGATTTATCCACATGTTTGTTGGTTTATAGTTTGATTTATCCTCATTTTTGTTTGTTTTATAGCTGATTTATCCTCATGTTTGTTTGTTTTATAGTCTGATTTATCCACATGTTTGTTTTATAGCTGATTTATCCTCATGTTTGTTTGTTTTATAGTCTGATTTATCCACATGTTTGTTGGTTTTATAGTCTGATTTATCCTCAGGTTTTTTTGTTTTATAGGTGATTTATCGTCATGTTTGTTTGTTTTATAGCTGATTTATCCTCATGTTTTTTTTTTACTTATAGTCTTATTTATCCTCATGTTTGTTTGATTTACAGCTGATTTAATCTCATGTTTGTTTGTTTTGCAGCTGATTTATCCTCATGTTTGTTTGTTTTATAGCTGATTTATCATCATGTTTATTCGTTTTATAATCTGATTTATCCTCATGTTTGTTTTTTTACAGCTGATTTATCCTCATGTTGGTTTTATAGTCTGATTTATATCATGCATGTTTGTTTTATAATCTGATTTATCCTCATGTTTGTTTGTCTTATAGTCTCATTTATCCCAATTTTTTTTTTTTAGCTGATTTAATCTCCAGTTTGTTTGTTTTACAGCTGAATTATCCTCAGGTTTGTTTGTTTTATAGTCAGATTTATCCTCGTTTATTTAAAGCTAATTTATCTTCATGTTTGTTTGTTTTATAGATGATTTATCCTCATATTTGTTTGTTTTATAGTCAGATTTATCCTCGTTTATTTAAAGCTAATTTATCCTCATGGTTGTTTGTTTTATAGCAGATTTATCCTCATGTTTGTTTGTTTTATAGCTGATTTATCCTCATGTCTGTTTGTCTTATAGTCTGATTATCTTCATGTTTGTTTGCTTATAGTCTGATTTATCCTGACGTTTCTTTGTTTTATAATCTGATTTATCCTCATGTTTGTTTGTTTTACAACTGATTTAATCTCATGTTTGTTTGTTTTATAGACTTATTTATCCTCATGTTTGTTTGTTTTATAGCCTGATTTATCCTCATGTTTGTTTGTTTTACAGCTGATTTATCCTCATGCTTGTTTGTTTTGTAGTTTGATTTATCATGTTTGTTTTATAGTGTGATTTATCCTCGTTTGTTTTATAGCTGATTTAACCTCATGTTTGTTTGTTTTCCAACTGATTTAATCTCATGTTTGTTTGTTTTATAGACTTATTTATCCTCATGTTTGTTTGTTTTATAGCCTGGTTTATCCTCATGTTTGTTTGTTTTACAGCTGATTTATCCTCATGCTTGTTTGTTTTGTAGTTTGATTTATCATGTTTGTTTTATAGTGTGATTTATCCTCGTTTGTTTTATAGCTGATTTAACCTCATATTTGTTGGGTTATAGTCTGATTAATCCTCATGTTTGTTTGTGTTATAGTCTGATTATCTTTATGTTTGTTTGCTTATAGTCTGATTTATCCTCACGTTTGTGTGTTTCATAGCTGATTTATCCTCATGTTTGTTTGTTTTCCAACTGATTTATCCTCATGTTTGTTGGTTTTATAGCTGATTTATCCTCATGTTTGGTTGTTTTATAGTCTGATTTATCATCGTCTTTGTTTGTTTTATAAACTTATTTATCCTCATTTGTTTGTTTTACAGTCTGATTTATCCTCATATTTGTTTTATAGCTGATTTATCCTCATGTTTGTTTTATAGTCTGATTTAGCCTCATGTTTGTTTGTTTTATAGCCTGATTTATCCTCATGTTTGTTTGTCTTATAGTCTGATTGTCCTAATGTTTGTTTTTCTTCTTGTGTGATTATCCTTGTTTGTTTCTTTTATAGCTGATTTATCCTCATGTTTGTTTGTTTTACAGTCTGATTTATCCTCATGTGTGTTTGTTTTATAGACTTATTTATACTCATGTTTGTTTGTTTTATAGCTGATTTATCCCCGTGTTGGTTTTATAGTCTGATTTATCCTCATGTTTGTTTGTTTTACAGCTGATTTAATCTCATGTTTGTTTGTTTTATAGCTGATTTATCCCCATGTTTGTTTGTCTTATGGTCTTATTTATCCTCATGTTTGTTTGTTTTCTAATCTGACTTATCCCCATGTTTGTTTTATAGCTTATTTATCATCATATTTTTTTGTTTTATAGTCTGATTTATCCTCATGTTTGTTTGTTTAATAGCATGATTTAACCTCATGCTTGTTTGTTTTATATCTGATTTATCCTCATGTTGGTTTTATAGCTGATTTATCCTCATGTTTGTTGTTTATATAGTCTGATTTATCCTAATGTGTGTTGGTTTTATAGCTGATTTATCCTCATCTTTGGTTGTTTTACAGTCTGATTTATCCTGACGTTTCTTTGTTTTATAATCTGATTTATCCTCATGTTTGTTTGTTTTACAGCTGATTTAATCTCATGTTTGTTTGTTTTATAGACTTATTTATCCTCATATTTGTTTGTTTAATAGCAGATTTATCTTCATGTTTATTTGTTTTACAGCTGATTTATCCTCATGCTTGTTTGTTTTATAGTTTGATTTATCATGTTTGCTTTATAGTCTGATTTATCCTCGTTTGTTTTATAGCTGATTTATCCTCATGTTTGTTTGTCTTATACTCTGATTATATTTATGTTTGTTTGCTTATAGTCTGATTTATCCTCACGTTTGTTGGTTTTATAGTTGATTTATGCTCATGTTTGTTTGTTTTATAGCCTGATTTATCTTCATGTTTGTTTGTTTTATATCTGATTTATCTGCATGTTGGTTTGTTTTATAGTCTGCTTTATACTCATGTTTGTTTGTCTTATAGTCTGATTGTCCTGATGTTTGTTTTTCTTCTTGTGTGATTATCCTTATGTTTGTTTCTTTTATAGCTGATTTATCCTCATTTTTGTTTGTTTTAGAGTCTGACTTATCCTTGTGTGTTTGTTTTATAGCTGATTTATCCTCGTTTGTTTGTTTTATAGCTGATTTACCATCATGTTTTTTTTGTTTTATAGCTGATTTATCCTCATGTTTGTTTGTTTTATAGTCTGATTTATCCACATGTTTGTTGGTTTATAGTTTGATTTATCCTCATTTTTGTTTGTTTTATAGCTGATTTATCCTCATGTTTGTTTGTTTTATAGTCTGATTTATCCACATGTTTGTTTTATAGCTGATTTATCCTCATGTTTGTTTGTTTTATAGTCTGATTTATCCACATGTTTGTTGGTTTTATAGTCTGATTTATCCTCAGGTTTTTTTGTTTTATAGGTGATTTATCGTCATGTTTGTTTGTTTTATAGCTGATTTATCCTCATGTTTTTTTTTTACTTATAGTCTTATTTATCCTCATGTTTGTTTGATTTACAGCTGATTTAATCTCATGTTTGTTTGTTTTGCAGCTGATTTATCCTCATGTTTGTTTGTTTTATAGCTGATTTATCATCATGTTTATTCGTTTTATAATCTGATTTATCCTCATGTTTGTTTTTTTACAGCTGATTTATCCTCATGTTGGTTTTATAGTCTGATTTATATCATGCATGTTTGTTTTATAATCTGATTTATCCTCATGTTTGTTTGTCTTATAGTCTCATTTATCCCAATTTTTTTTTTTTAGCTGATTTAATCTCCAGTTTGTTTGTTTTACAGCTGAATTATCCTCAGGTTTGTTTGTTTTATAGTCAGATTTATCCTCGTTTATTTAAAGCTAATTTATCTTCATGTTTGTTTGTTTTATAGATGATTTATCCTCATATTTGTTTGTTTTATAGTCAGATTTATCCTCGTTTATTTAAAGCTAATTTATCCTCATGGTTGTTTGTTTTATAGCAGATTTATCCTCATGTTTGTTTGTTTTATAGCTGATTTATCCTCATGTCTGTTTGTCTTATAGTCTGATTATCTTCATGTTTGTTTGCTTATAGTCTGATTTATCCTGACGTTTCTTTGTTTTATAATCTGATTTATCCTCATGTTTGTTTGTTTTACAACTGATTTAATCTCATGTTTGTTTGTTTTATAGACTTATTTATCCTCATGTTTGTTTGTTTTATAGCCTGATTTATCCTCATGTTTGTTTGTTTTACAGCTGATTTATCCTCATGCTTGTTTGTTTTGTAGTTTGATTTATCATGTTTGTTTTATAGTGTGATTTATCCTCGTTTGTTTTATAGCTGATTTAACCTCATGTTTGTTTGTTTTCCAACTGATTTAATCTCATGTTTGTTTGTTTTATAGACTTATTTATCCTCATGTTTGTTTGTTTTATAGTCTGATTTATCATCGTCTTTGTTTGTTTTACAGCTGATTTATCCTCATGCTTGTTTGTTTTGTAGTTTGATTTATCATGTTTGTTTTATAGTGTGATTTATCCTCGTTTGTTTTATAGCTGATTTAACCTCATATTTGTTGGGTTATAGTCTGATTAATCCTCATGTTTGTTTGTGTTATAGTCTGATTATCTTTATGTTTGTTTGCTTATAGTCTGATTTATCCTCACGTTTGTGTGTTTCATAGCTGATTTATCCTCATGTTTGTTTGTTTTCCAACTGATTTATCCTCATGTTTGTTGGTTTTATAGCTGATTTATCCTCATGTTTGGTTGTTTTATGGACTTATTTATCCTCATTTGTTTGTTTTACAGTCTGATTTATCCTCATATTTGTTTTATAGCTGATTTATCCTCATGTTTGTTTTATAGTCTGATTTAGCCTCATGTTTGTTTGTTTTATAGCCTGATTTATCCTCATGTTTGTTTGTCTTATAGTCTGATTGTCCTAATGTTTGTTTTTCTTCTTGTGTGATTATCCTTGTTTGTTTCTTTTATAGCTGATTTATCCTCATGTTTGTTTGTTTTACAGTCTGATTTATCCTCATGTGTGTTTGTTTTATAGACTTATTTATACTCATGTTTGTTTGTTTTATAGCTGAATTATCCCCGTGTTGGTTTTATAGTCTGATTTATCCTCATGTTTGTTTGTTTTACAGCTGATTTAATCTCATGTTTGTTTGTTTTATAGCTGATTTATCCCCATGTTTGTTTGTCTTATGGTCTTATTTATCCTCATGTTTGTTTGTTTTCTAATCTGACTTATCCCCATGTTTGTTTTATAGCTTATTTATCATCATATTTTTTTGTTTTATAGTCTGATTTATCCTCATGTTTGTTTGTTTAATAGCATGATTTAACCTCATGCTTGTTTGTTTTATATCTGATTTATCCTCATGTTGGTTTTATAGCTGATTTATCCTCATGTTTGTTGTTTATATAGTCTGATTTATCCTAATGTGTGTTGGTTTTATAGCTGATTTATCCTCATCTTTGGTTGTTTTACAGTCTGATTTATCCTGACGTTTCTTTGTTTTATAATCTGATTTATCCTCATGTTTGTTTGTTTTACAGCTGATTTAATCTCATGTTTGTTTGTTTTATAGACTTATTTATCCTCATGTTTGTTTGTTTAATAGCAGATTTATCTTCATGTTTATTTGTTTTACAGCTGATTTATCCTCATGCTTGTTTGTTTTATAGTTTGATTTATCATGTTTGCTTTATAGTCTGATTTATCCTCGTTTGTTTTATAGCTGATTTATCCTCATGTTTGTTTGTCTTATACTCTGATTATATTTATGTTTGTTTGCTTATAGTCTGATTTATCCTCACGTTTGTTGGTTTTATAGTTGATTTATGCTCATGTTTGTTTGTTTTATAGCCTGATTTATCTTCATGTTTGTTTGTTTTATATCTGATTTATCTGCATGTTGGTTTGTTTTATAGTCTGCTTTATACTCATGTTTGTTTGTCTTATAGTCTGATTGTCCTGATGTTTGTTTTTCTTCTTGTGTGATTATCCTTATGTTTGTTTCTTTTATAGCTGATTTATCCTCATTTTTGTTTGTTTTAGAGTCTGACTTATCCTTGTGTGTTTGTTTTATAGCTGATTTATCCTCGTTTGTTTGTTTTATAGCTGATTTACCATCATGTTTTTTTTGTTTTATAGCTGATTTATCCTCATGTTTGTTTGTTTTATAGTCTGATTTATCCACATGTTTGTTGGTTTATAGTTTGATTTATCCTCATTTTTGTTTGTTTTATAGCTGATTTATCCTCATGTTTGTTTGTTTTATAGTCTGATTTATCCACATGTTTGTTTTATAGCTGATTTATCCTCATGTTTGTTTGTTTTATAGTCTGATTTATCCACATGTTTGTTGGTTTTATAGTCTGATTTATCCTCAGGTTTTTTTGTTTTATAGGTGATTTATCGTCATGTTTGTTTGTTTTATAGCTGATTTATCCTCATGTTTTTTTTTTACTTATAGTCTTATTTATCCTCATGTTTGTTTGATTTACAGCTGATTTAATCTCATGTTTGTTTGTTTTGCAGCTGATTTATCCTCATGTTTGTTTGTTTTATAGCTGATTTATCATCATGTTTATTCGTTTTATAATCTGATTTATCCTCATGTTTGTTTTTTTACAGCTGATTTATCCTCATGTTGGTTTTATAGTCTGATTTATATCATGCATGTTTGTTTTATAATCTGATTTATCCTCATGTTTGTTTGTCTTATAGTCTCATTTATCCCAATTTTTTTTTTTTAGCTGATTTAATCTCCAGTTTGTTTGTTTTACAGCTGAATTATCCTCAGGTTTGTTTGTTTTATAGTCAGATTTATCCTCGTTTATTTAAAGCTAATTTATCCTCATGGTTGTTTGTTTTATAGCAGATTTATCCTCATGTTTGTTTGTTTTATAGCTGATTTATCCTCATGTCTGTTTGTCTTATAGTCTGATTATCTTCATGTTTGTTTGCTTATAGTCTGATTTATCCTGACGTTTCTTTGTTTTATAATCTGATTTATCCTCATGTTTGTTTGTTTTACAACTGATTTAATCTCATGTTTGTTTGTTTTATAGACTTATTTATCCTCATGTTTGTTTGTTTTATAGCCTGATTTATCCTCATGTTTGTTTGTTTTACAGCTGATTTATCCTCATGCTTGTTTGTTTTGTAGTTTGATTTATCATGTTTGTTTTATAGTGTGATTTATCCTCGTTTGTTTTATAGCTGATTTAACCTCATATTTGTTGGGTTATAGTCTGATTAATCCTCATGTTTGTTTGTGTTATAGTCTGATTATCTTTATGTTTGTTTGCTTATAGTCTGATTTATCCTCACGTTTGTGTGTTTCATAGCTGATTTATCCTCATGTTTGTTTGTTTTCCAACTGATTTATCCTCATGTTTGTTGGTTTTATAGCTGATTTATCCTCATGTTTGGTTGTTTTATAGTCTGATTTATCATCGTCTTTGTTTGTTTTATAAACTTATTTATCCTCATTTGTTTGTTTTACAGTCTGATTTATCCTCATATTTGTTTTATAGCTGATTTATCCTCATGTTTGTTTTATAGTCTGATTTAGCCTCATGTTTGTTTGTTTTATAGCCTGATTTATCCTCATGTTTTTTTGTCTTATAGTCTGATTGTCCTAATGTTTGTTTTTCTTCTTGTGTGATTATCCTTGTTTGTTTCTTTTATAGCTGATTTATCCTCATGTTTGTTTGTTTTACAGTCTGATTTATCCTCATGTGTGTTTGTTTTATAGCTGATTTATCATCGTCTTTGTCTGTTTTATAGACTTATTTATCCTCATTTGTTTGTTTTACAGTCTGATTTATCCTCATATTTGTTTTATAGCTGATTTATCCTCATGTTTTTTTTTATAGTCTGATTTAGCCTCATGTTTGTTTGTTTTATAGCCTGATTTATCCTCACGTTTGTTCGTCTTATAGTCTGATTGTCCTAATGTTTGTTTTTCTTCTTGTGTGATTATCCATGTTTGTTTCTTTTATAGCTGATTTATCCTCATGTTTGTTTGTTTTACAGTCTGATTTATCCTCATGTGTGTTTGTTTTATAGACTTATTTATACTCATGTTTGTTTGTTTTATAGCTGATTTATCCTCATGTCTGTTTGTCTTATAGTCTGATTATCTTCATGTTTGTTTGCTTTACAGCTGATTTAATCTCATGTTTGTTTGTTTTATAGTTTGATTTATCATGTTTGCTTTATAGTCTGATTTATCCTCGTTTGTTTTATAGCTGATTTATCCTCATGTTTGTTTGTCTTATACTCTGATTATATTTATGTTTGTTTGCTTATAGTCTGATTTATCCTCACGTTTGTTGGTTTTATAGCTGATTTATCCTCATGTTTGTTTGTTTTATAGCCTGATTTATCTTCATGTTTGTTTGTTTTATATCTGATTTATCTGCATGTTGGTTTGTTTTATAGTCTGCTTTATACTCATGTTTGTTTGTCTTATAGTCTGATTGTCCTGATGTTTGTTTTTCTTCTTGTGTGATTATCCTTATGTTTGTTTCTTTTATAGCTGATTTATCCTCATTTTTG